>CM069307.1:12195000-13395000 GCA_035609425.1 Epinephelus awoara
ATACACACAAAGTGCCATGAAGGGGAGAGATGTCTCGCCTGGACAGTCTAAAAGGCTCTCAAGGGTCCTCTGCTGTGTCTCTCGTCTCTTTCTCTCTGTCTCCCATGACACTGGGGATAAACGAGGCTTGGTCACCTAATGAAGCATGCTGAGTCCTCTATGAGTAGCTCGTAATGCAGTTACTAATAGCCTGTTTGTAAAGGTGCAATCCTCCTAAAATCCTGGTCACTTTTGTGAAGTCTGTCCATGTCTGAGGGTCAATTACAGGGATAATGTTCGTCTTGTGAGTCTTGGATTCTAAAAATACAAACTTTAAGTAGGGTATTGCTTCATTAGAAGAAGAAACCTATTCAAGGCCATACAACAATGTCACATACTGGGGCATCCTGAGGTTCATGAGTGGCTGACCATGTAATCACAGTGTTATTTCTTTAAGTCTGGCCTGAGACCTTTGTTGCATATCATCCCAAATTCTCAACATAAAAATGGTGACACCGTTCCATTACACATCTCCAGGGGAAAGTCCTGTGTCTTTTGAAACGCTCTGGACCACTTACATCTTTACTTCTCTCGGCTCATTGGTCACCTGATCGCAGCCTTCTGAAATATGTAGACTATCCACAAATTACTGGCTCATAATTATTAACGATGTATTTACAAATTTTGGTGCGTTACTTTTGGTAGGAAAATGTACCAACAGTGCATGAGAACAGCCTCATGTGTATCCCACCTCCTACTGTCACCTTGTCTGTCCCAAAAGTAATGTAATTTTCTTAGAGTGAGTGCAAGTAGAAAAAAAAACATGTCAGGAAAAAAAGAATCCACATACCCGTTTTGAAAATTTCGTAGCGCAGTGAGAAGCCCGCCCCCTGGTGGGCGTAGTCCGATACGAACTTGATGTGGAGTGAGGGCCCTGACGATATGATTGGCGCAGGGGCGATGTTGCTGCAGTGCTTCCCCAGGAGGTCAGCTGACTCTGAGTTTCCATCATGGATCTCTACATAGTCATACCTGCAGAGTAGAGACATATATCATTAAATACCCTCTCTCCAACATACACACATGTGATTAACTGCACTTAACAAAATGTGTACACCACTATTCTGATATTTGCAGCTTATGGAAACAGTAAATGCAAATATCACCTTCAGTGAAATGCAATACCACAGGGACATTAATAACCCACAGTGCTAAATATCTGCTACTGTACACGCTTGATGTAAAAACATTTAATTAATGTACTGATGAGGTGTTTGGTGGTAGAAGGGAGACGAGACTTTAATTTGAGGAAGAGGAAATTGTTAAATCCTTTCAAGCTGCTTCGTCTCTGCTGTTATTAGGTTTTTTCATTTTTTCTTTATTAGTTTTTTCATCTGGCAGGCATCGCTTTGGATTTGGCTACAAAACGGAAGCAATGAGCAAATTGTTTGCATCTATCAGTGGCTAGAGGGACTTCTGAAAGCAGAGTTACTATCGGCAGAAGCATGGGTGTCATTACAATTCAAATGAATGCAGCAGAAGACATTGGCAGTTTGCAGATGGTGGAGGAGGAAAAGAACCACCTGCACGAGGCAAAATAGAAATAGGAACCTTTTTTGAAATTCAATAACTGCACTGTAATCGAGTGATTATATACTCCGACTGCTACGGGCTTCATGGTCTACAGAGCACTATTTTTTGGATTATAACTCTCATATAATACAAACAAAAGGAGAGTGTGACTGTAAGATGATGCGCTTCCTTTCAGCTTGCATGAGGAAACAGCGTTGTCACATGTGTGCTGAACTTTAAAAATGCAAAAGAAAACCAATTCCCCATCTCACGCAATTAATTAACTTATTTTCTACTTGTTATTCTCAGAGTGAATTCTAAGTTCCCTGATATATTTAAAGCAACAGAGAGCTCTCAAAGGAAGTTACAGCCAAACAAGTCCTAGTTGTGCAAAAAATTGGTATAAAATGAGAGAATAAGCCTCATATGTCTTTTGCTTTATGTTGCACTGGGGCCAAAGTCAAAGAGTGTGAGAGCTGTATGAACTATGGATGCACCCTACAGCCTTTGATGCTAGCGAAGGATTAATCGGGAACAAATGACTCCAGTTTACATCTTTGCCCAGGTCTAATTCAATAATGTTTGTAACTCAGGCAGTTCCAGGAGTTCTTGGAGAAATGCGCATTTTCCACTTTTTACAGTGGATTTAGGTCACTTCTGCATTTCCCTGGTTCTATTTCCCTGAGAAATATTTCACACTTTTCTGCCGACTACTGTACAGTTTGTAGAAGGAAGGTGCAGAATATGACTAATCATGTCAGAACTAAATGAAGGAACAGAATGATTATGATTAACAAGGAATCCTCAAAGACTAAAATAGGAACTATCAACAACTAACATTAAAGTGACAATATTCCTGTCATGTCACATCAAGTGCTCCAACTTCTTTATAAGCCTTTGTACTTTTCATACACACAAAAAGCCATGAAAGATACACAATCAAATCTGAATTGATCTAAAAACACAAACAGGGAAGCAGAAAGGCTGCCCGGGACCCTTTTTATCCATAAGTGAAATGTTCTGACTTGAAATCTATTTTTATTCCCATTTCTGTCATGTTTTCTGACCACAAATGTTTAGACCCGTCTCCGGACCCACAGCAGGAGTGTTGCCTCTGTGTCTGGATACCAAAGACACACCTGTCCGGCTCTAAAATAGCTTCCTGGAGAGAAATTCCTTGAGCAACTTGACATGAAAGAACACATAAGGTTTGACTCCTGAGCTGAGTGAATTTCAATTAGGGTTTCTCTTATGGCTGGACTGTATTTACACATCTACGTCCATCATATCGATCAGTCTGACCACAGTGCCTCTGCTGCTCCAATACTGAACCCAACATATCCTGTCTAATCTGTACAGTTTAAGAGGAAACATTTAAGTACAAAATAATTTACATTTTAAAAATACCATAAACCAGTAACCAATCAGTATCTCAACAGAAGTAACATGCACCATGGGATGATAGAAGTACCACACATGGTGTTTTAGTGCTACTGTACAGACACATTAAAGACACACAAATATAAAAGGGGTGTTAATCTTTTCACTATTTATTAGCATGCATTCACAGTTATGTGAACTATCATTCCTCAACCCGGGAACCAAAACACACACACACACATACACACTGGTATCGAAGGCTCCATCTGTGGTCTTATACGCATCTAACGTTAAGCGTAAATGAGGTCTTAGTGGGGGTTTTGTAGAGTTCGGAGGGGCTGCCAGTGCTCCTTCAGAAGATCTAGTTATATATGCGATGTTTTTACTCTTTATTACTATCATGGTGTAGCTCTGTTTTGCATGGGCGAGTATGTCCAAGAGAAGGAATAGCTGGTATAGTGTTGGGTGGCTTTGTTTGTTTCCGATTTAAGGAGCCAGGCTGAACACCAGATCTTATTTCAATGAGCACACAGAACACACAGCTTGCGGGCCGTGGTTTGCTAAATTTACGAGGGATAATATTAATTCCCTGGACACTTACCCCGACCATTAACCATTAACCATAACCAAGAATTAAGTCCTGAACCTTAAGTTTAGTGGTTTGAATTTTATTGACCACTTTAATGTGACCAACACATTTCCGCTCAGACACAAACTTACATATACTTAGACATACGCAGAACTCGTTTCACGTGACTTGACTTGAACTGACATGGACAGGATTACATAGGTGGTGGATAGTTGATGTTGTGTTTCATTGTGATCCTGTGTTACGCCAGCTGTCAGAGTGACAGTTATCAAACGTGAGTGTGTACACATTTGTCTTATTACCTCTCATCTTGTCACAATAAGACAATAGGAGCAGACTTAACACTACAGAACCCTCATAGCTTTATAAAAGGCTGCCAAGTCCACAGACAAGATCTCTATTGTGCATGGACACAGTGTAACATGTGCACAGACACACAAAAGAGTGTGTGTTTTACGCTCTGGCTCTCACCATGTATGTGCATGCAGTTCATGTCTGAGTGTGTTTTTGTGTATGAGTGTGTTTTTCGGGGTGTTTTATGACAGGTGAGCAAGCTCCCGACATAATGAGGGTCATACACCTCCCACTCTCCCATCATGCTTTGTGTCTGCTTTGCGTGGAACTAACACCACAGTTATGACGCAAGCTGTCACTGCACGGTGAGCATGTGTGTGTGCATCTGTGCGCGTATGTGTGCATGCGTGTGTACGTGTCACAGTTCTTGTCATATTTTCCCAAGAGAACGCCTCATCCCAGCGACAGTTTCCTCCTCCTCCTTTGTGAAATGACAACTTTGTTTAACGGCTACTCGTATCCTGACAAGATCTCTTTTTCTTCTCTTTTCTGGCAATTTTTGTGTGTGTGTGTGTGCATGTTTCACTTTTTAGCACTCATTCTTTGACTTCTTCCTTTTCTCTATCCATCCCCTTTTCCTCTGTAGCTTTCTCTAATGTGCTGTCAGGCACATAACCAGTGGCCAAGAGCCAATGTGTGGGTGAGACAGAGGAGACAGAGATGGGGAGAGAGAGGATGTTAGAATTTTGTGAATATTTGAATTTCAAATTACAGTTTATTAATGATGCTGAGAGAGAAGATGGAGAATGAGACAGACAGACTGACAGAGTGATGGATGGATGGATAGATAGATAGATAGATAGATAGATAGATAGATAGATAGATAGATAGATAGATAGATAGATAGATAGATAGATAGATAGATAGATAGATAGAGTCATTTGATTGCTTTCCTCACTCTTGTTTCTCTTGTACTGAGCTAAACTGCCAATCAGAGTGATTTCATTCACCGATGGGCTCCGCTAGGTCCAGTGCCAATTCTAGATGCTGAAACGGCCAAAAAATGAAGCCAGCAAGGACCAACTGGTGCCAACGGTGCAGGGCACACCGCAAAAACTGGGGCGACTCACTGCCCAACATTGACCAATAGCCAACCGTCGGCTTGGTATGTCAGAGCCCTCATAGACAAACAACAGGAAAAGGGATAAATCTCTTTGTCTTTGTCCCTTTTCTTTTGTAAACCAATAAGATTGTGTATCACAGTTAACATCTAGTTAGAAAGCAGCTCAGTTCCTCTGCTGAGTCTCTGCTGGTTAAATCGCTTTTGTCCCCTCCTTCTTTCCATCATCACCTATATGTTAATAGAGCCAAACAGCTTTACTGTGTGATAGGCTATATTGACATGAGTGATCAAAGAGCAGGTAAGAGCCGACAGGAAACGCCAAAAATTAAGAAAAAATATATTGCAAGAAGTGGTCAGGTGGTCAGGAGCAATTTAGTAAAAGGCAAATGGTAAATGCAATAAAAGCAGATTTGCCAAATAAATCAGTCACAAATCATGTGACTTAAATGTCACCTAAGCTTCACTGGCGAGACAAAAGAGCAGATGAAACATCAGGTATGCGTGGACCAATGAGGAGATTGCTAAAGAACTATTCAAAATGTATGATTTCCATTGTTCACTATACATCCATTGTTTTCCTTTCTTTAAGCTGTGACTGGCATTCTTTAAATAGTGTCATCTCTTGCTCCCTCTTCTCATTAGTGCCACCCACTGTTACTCTCAATGAACCACCTCCCAATATTCACATGACAGTAATGAATGGTAAAAATTTGTAAATTTGCATTTTCGTTTTCCAGTTTTCTGAAAATGTTGCACTATATTTGGATGAGAACCCAGTGATAGCCTCTGACGGTGTCTGAGCAGCCTTACATAATGGTTTTCCAAAGCTGATTATTCCACATCCATATTAAAATGGGAGGCATTTTTCAGATTCATACACAGTAGAGGTATGAATCTGAAAAATGTAAACCAAGAGAAAAAAAGACTTCAAATTCAGCCTGCACAGTCTGGACGTAGTCAGTGTGAGAACATGACACTGCATTCACCCTGCCAACTCCTCCCCTCAGACAGACAGAAACAGGTGTCCCTCCCTCCCCACAGCCCTGTGCCTCAAAGACATTCACTGCTACCTCTAAGTCAGCACTCACACACGTATGCAAGCAACCTGCACAAACACACAGACCTTCTGTCCTACTCACAAATACACTGATACACACACGGAGCCTGTGGCCATGCACTCAGATGGATCTATAGAAGGGTTTGAGGTTTCCTCCAATCTGTCTCTGTGTAGGAGGTACACAGCTTCTAACAAATCCCATCGTTTAATCCCATCATCTCTCTCTCTCTCTCTCCTCTTCCCCAATATACTTCACTGCAGCCAATCAGTGATTTTCTGAGACTTGCCATAGGGAATGACAAGGAGTCTGAATTTGTTTCTCCCACACTTTTCCCGAAATTCCCTTGTCAACAAGCAGTGTACGAGATGTTTTTTTTCCCCCCTTGCTAACATGAAGGAAATGATGAAAAACAACTGTTGGTTCCAAAATGTGTAGCATGGGAGGATGCAGCTGCAAACAAGGACAAGAATTTGTGTTGGATTGTAAACACAGATTAAGGGAGTAGATTTAAAACTGAATAAAACAATGGTGCTTATGAGAGATTAATGTGTGCTGGTGTGTGTGTGTTGGGGGTAGGGGTGTTTCCTGAGCGAGAAAGCTCTGCAAGGCCTGTCTACCGTGAACCAAGGAAAAGGTTCGGATACAGACGCACTTCCACCCCTCCACCCTTCCTCGTCCCCCTCCTCCTCCTCCTCCTACTCCTCCCTCGTGCTTTGGTCTTAATTGCCTTTCACACGTTCTCTCTCTTAGGTCAGGAGTTGTCTTCTTACACCTGTACATTTCTTTCAAACATCAGTGGTGCCCTTAGTGGTAGACAGAGCGTCTGCAAACACACACATACACACACACACACACACACACACACACACACACACACACACACACACACACACACACACGTACACACACACAAACAAGAGCTGTAAGCAAGCCACACGAGAAGTGATGTGTGTCAGTGTTTTCACAATGTTGAAAAAACACAAAAATGCACTTCCATTAAAATATTATTATAAGTCATGAAATATTAATTGGCCGAAATTTAAATTTCTTGTGTGTTTTGTTGTCGTGACTTGTATATATTTGAGAGGCAAATATGGGAAAAATCTGAGCAACAATTGAAATGGACTAAATTAAACTGAAGTTGTCTAAGAGCGAGCACACTAAGAGCAGACTATGAAGTTAATTATGGATTTCCTGGAATTTGACATTAATGTTTATACACGAGATATTACTGGGTATTATTTTTTTTAACAAATATGTCAGTCATTTCCATTTTTCCATTTCTTATTTTGTTGTTGTGCTATCTGCTCATGCACATTTTGCTGAAAGAGAAGTGGGATCATGGGTGGGCCCCATACAAACATTTTTAGAGGAACTGAAACACTGAGTATTTTCATACTTTCCTGCTTCAGTCACGTGAATGACACAGCACAATTCAAGCTAAATCGTTGTTTTAAGGTGGTTTATAGGGAAGTAAAACTGGACTGTTAGGTTCACAAGAACAATTATGGAGCTGCTGGATTCAGCCGAGCCCTCTGATTGTTCAAAGATGCTTCGAGCTGCACTGATAAGACCCATAAGGCATGACAGGCTCTGGTTCAGCAGCTGCTACCGATGATTCTTCCTTACTCCTACTTCTTATTCTCCTATGTACTATATACGTCCCTGGAGACCAAGAACACTACATATTCATAAGCATTATGCAGCATTTGAAACACAGAGCCTGAAAGGGTTTTCTTAATGTTCACAGGCAGTGCTAAAAATCCATGCTAGGAGAGCTTCTTGCATATTACTACTGAATTAAGAGCTGGGGGTTCATACAGCCAACATGGCCATTGCCTTGGTCTAGAAAGTGGTTTCTTGTCTCTATTGGACTCACCTAATGTGATCCACCAACACATTCTCACTCCGACCTTGTTACGTATCACTGCTTGGTCAAGGACTTTCCACATCTACATATGATGTGCCAGGTAGCCTGGTAGCGTCTGTTGTTGGTATTCTAGGAGGCTAAGTCAACTTCTGCCTGTTAAATGCATTGTGTTTTCAAAATACACTTCCATTTTCACAGGAATTGTACAGTTTGCATGAAGTCTCTTTCAAAATAAATGTGCTACATAGATACAACTCTGCAAATTGATGTTTTTTTCCTTCAACAACAAACATTTTGGCTTACATTTAGCCAACACATGCACGTGGTTGGGTTTAGGCAACAAAAGCATGTGGTTTGGTTCAGAAAAAATACCAGGGTTTGGCTTTACATTCCTACAGGAATACCTACTGGATACATTGTTATCCAGCCACATCTCCCCCTGACATCATCAGGTGCATGGACCTGTGGACACACTAAAGCTGTGTTTTAATTTGATGTGCATTAATTTAAGTTTATGAGTATGACCCACACGCTCAACCCCTGCATATATATTCATATACCTGTGTAGAGGAAAAGCAGCCGTAGTCAGTCTGTCACTGAAGCAGTTAATAGAGAGTGAGGAGGATGACTGACTTCACTGTTATCAAGTAATAGGCCTATTACTGCAGACAGATGGACAGTGTGTGTGTGTGTGTGTGTGTGTGTGTGAGAGAGAGAGAGAGAGAGAGAGAGAGAGAGAGAGAGAGAGAGGGAGAGAGAGAGAGAGAGAGAGAGAGAGAGAGAGAGAGCGAGCAAGCGAGCGTGTGTGTCCGGCAGTAGTCTCCAGGACAACCAATCGATTCCTCATTATGGCTTTAACGCACATTGATCAGGGTCAGTCCTTCAAAGACACACACACACACACACACACACACACACACACACACACACACACACACACACACAGTCATTACAGTAACTGACATTGATCAGGCAGACCTTCAGGGCCTCGGGGAGTGTCTGTAAATCAGACTACTGATATTATCATCATTACCTGCATTACCTAAGTGTGTGTGTGTGTGTGTGTGTGTGTGTGTGTGTGTGTGTGTGTGTGTGTGTGTGTGTGTGTGTGTGTGTGACAGAGAAGAAGGATTTCCTAAAATCACCACCTTGGAGCTTAACGCATCTTCAAATTTCAGACCTACTTCAGTAACCTCAGGGTCATGTCAAAGTCACTCCCTAATGTAGTGTCTATGGCATGTGCACTACGTCCTGCTAACAATCCCCCCAAGTGCAATGTGTCACATTTAATTCATGTGAAGGTTAGTGATGATTAGTAAGTGTCAGAAATCTCAATTCACTCCTCAATGTTAAGTAAACGACTGCATGTCTATCACACAGACAGGGGTGAATGAGTGAAAAAGGAAGTGATTCTGGTTCAAACCAGGTCTCTTGGTAAACAGGGTGAGGTGTTGATTACACTGGACGTGTCTTAAGCAGTGGAGGATGCCTTTTCCTCACTTCCAATAGTGAGGAGGTGTCTGGAGTTCATGCACTCTGGGCATGGAGAAACAAACTGCGCCTCAAGTTGATTAAAGCTCCCCATCATTGCTGATTTATCTCTGCGGTTGAACTGGAAGAACACAATGAAATGCCTGCCTGAGTTAACTATCAACCACAAAAATGGAGGAAAGCCTAATAGCTCTTGTTACTGACCAGTCAGGGCCGTTTAATCTCACAGAGTTGTTTCCAAAGCTTAGGAATAAACTTTAGGTGAAGCCTAACATTTGTAGCTTCAGGTAAGTTTTATTTGGTTGAGCTATTGATTGCCTGAAAGAAGTTCTCAAGTGATTAACCCTCGATTTACGTTTCTTAACACCAGCAAGACGCCTCTCCCTGTGAGAGGTAATGTGATCATGATCACAGCTGCAGGATGCGGCATGGTTTGCATCTCTACACAGGCATCCATGTAATCTCCCTAAAAGTTTGCCTGGTGAGGAATTTTGATTGAACATAAACCTAAACCGTGTTGTACCACACATCTGGGTCCCAAGGTGCGCTCTTCTCTCTGTAGCTTTCTAATAACAGTGTCCTCCAGCTTTGTGCTGGGATGCTTGTCTGGACGCACGGCTCTCCTGCTGGTAGAGTCGCTGTGATGTTAATTCAAACATGCAGGCAGCTGCTAAATGCCCACAGCTGGTAACTGAACATCCACCGTCACACCAAATGCTGCTTCCACTCTCTTCCTCTCTCTGTCATGTAGTCTTTTCATCTCTCCCTCCAACTTTCTCTTTTTTCCTTCCTGCCCTAAGGCCGGTGTCACGTCACATCACTCTACCTTTTGCTCTTCTCTCGGTCATGTCTCCGAGACTTCTGCCTGCCGGACAGGTTTGTCTGTGTGCATGCATATGATGAAATATTCCAACATCACAAAGCATTTACATTATGTTTTACACAGTGGTGGAATGTAAGTAAGCATATTAACTCAGGTACTGTACTGTAATACAATTTCGAAAAAATTTTAAATGTAAATTCAAATGTACTTTTTACTCCACTACATTTATTTGATATTTACTAGTTATTAGTAACTAGCTACTTTTACACATTGACAAACTACAATATTACAATGCTCTTACATGTAGAGTATTTATTAGTGACAATACCTGAGGAACATAATATCCTAAAGGGGAGTCATTCTGAATTATACGTACTTTTTTTTTAGATACGTTACGTACATTTTATTGATAACACTTATGTACTTTTACTTAAGTAACATTATGGATTCAGGACTTTGTCTTGTGGTGTATTTTTGTCTGGGGTATTTCTACTTTCTACTAGAGTGTTGGAGTGTTGCAGATTGTTAAAGGACAAATGTGCTGTATAAGTATGGCAACACAGTGGATAAGACTTATCTTAAAGCGACAGTCCACCCCAAAATCCAAAATACATATTTTTTTCCTTTTACCTGTAATTCTGTTTATCGGTCTAGATTGTTTCGGGGTAAGTTGTAGAGCACTGAAGATCCAGGCCGTAGAAATGTCTGCGTAATGGAACTAGATGGCACTTGACTTGCGGTGTTCAAAGCACCAAAAATACATAAATCTTCTGCTAGCTCACCTAGCACCACTGAGCTAGCTAATGCTACGGCTCAGCAAACCAGGAAGCCATTAATGTTTCTGTCTCATGCTGTCAGAAGTACGAGTGCCTCGTCTATGAGTAGTGGACGGACACTTCCTTCTGCATGGTGATAGGGTTGGCAGGTGTAGTTCGGTGTGTTATATTCAAGAGAAGGCAAACATCTCTACAGCCGATACCTCCAACACTCAGCAACTCACACCCAAATATAGAGCAGGTAACAGGAATAATGTGTGTTTCAGATTTTGGGGTTAACTATCCCTTTAATATTACACTTGATACTTGTTTAACGTGCGCTAACTGAGAAGAGAAGAGAAGAGAAGAGAAGAGAAGAGAAGAGAAGAGAAGAGAAAAATAGACCTAGCATGAAGTTAAATGATTGATTGAGGCAGAGTACAAAGACAAGGTCTAAATCATTAGTGAAACCATTATCGTTGACTGCAGCTTCTCTGTCATATAAATCACTTCTTAACTCACTGCTTTACTCCACACTTATTGTGTAAGCCACATAACCATGAAACTGCCTACGTGCCTGTCTGCTTGTTGTTTTTTCTCTCTATATGAGTTTTTATGGGAGCCCAAAAAATGCTTGCACCTTATGTGTTCTTATTTATGCGCGCAAATATGAGCCTTATATTTTATGTATGTGTGTGTGTGGGCTTGTCTGCACATGTGTGTTTCTCTCTCTCAATATTGCAGTCAGCGTCTGACTTGGGTGTGATACAAGGTAAAGGAAGGCTGGAGAGGGTGGAGAATGAGGAGAGGATGAGACTAAGAGACACACATATAGAAAAGGGATTTAAGTGATGGATAGACAGAAGCTGGAGGATGAAAAAGGATGAAGACAGATATAGGCTGAGGAAAGAAAAGTCTATAAATGATGAAGAGAGAAGAATATATGCATTTTAAAGAGGGAGACAAGGGGAGGAGAGGGAGATGAGAAAGTAAGAGAGGAAGAGAGGAGTGTGGCATTTGGCTCTCTGTCTGTGTTTTCTCATATGCAATACTGAATAATGATTTGGCCTATAACAGATTGGCACACTGCGGAAGGATGAGGGTGAGGAGATACGAAGGAGGGAAGGGAAAGGAGAGGAAGAAGAGGAGATTTTAGATGGGAGGGGAGCACGACAGGAAGAGAGGAAAGGTGATGAAGAAAGACAAATGAAGGGAGGAGGAGTGAGAAGAAGGTGGGACAGAGGAAGGCGCAGGAGCAGATGAAAGATGATAGATGGGGTCCATTGGGCAGTGGTGAGGGGGCGGGAGAGGTGGGAGAGGTGAGAAAGGGTGAGATGAATGGAGGGTAGAGGAGAGGGAGAGAGCCAGGAGGAAAGATGAGAGGAGAGAGAGAGAGAGAGAGAGAGAGAGAGGGGAGGTAGCTGTCAGGATGATTTGAGCCTGCCCTCAACGGACCCTGACGCTGCACTTTTCCCTAAGCAGCTGTGTGTGTGTGTGTGTGTGTGTGTGTGTGTGTGTGTGTGTGTGTGTGTGTGTGTGTGTGTGCTCTTTCCAAACACTCCAAATAGAGATCTTGCTTTCTGAGACAGAGCAGTGCAGTGAGCTAAGAGGAAAATGTGAAGCAGACAACCAACCGCTGCCGCAAAAAGGCTGCACGCTGTACACTTTAATAAAAAAAAGGATTTTGCAGCAGTTCTTTGACCTTAACCATCTTGGCAGTTGCCACATGGACAAGATGAATTTGCCTCATAAATATTCATCATTTAAGAGAAGCGCTTTCCCCTTTTTATGAATACAAAAATTAAATTAAGTGCCATTTCTCTCCAATACAGTCTTGGAAAACTCAGTGAAAAAAGGAATACATCTAAAAGTAGTGCCAGGGAATTGGACTTGTTGCTATGTAGACCTGGGTTTAAAATGTTGATGTGTTACCGACATAGTCTGACATTTTTGGAAATAAGCTTATTTGCTTTCTTGCAACCCAATTGCCCGAAAAATGTTGGCATTGTACATTTCTGCAAACTACAGATACATTTGTAGTTATTGTGTAGCAGACATGTTGACACTTTACATTTCTCCTGGTTTCAACACTGTGGTTGACTGTGCGGTTAGGTTTAAGCACAAAAACCACTTGGCTATGGTTAGAAAAGGTCATGCTTTGGCTTAAAATACTCAGAATAGTCGACACTATTTCAGCTAGGGAAGCAGCAATGTCTCAGTCAAGAACAACTGCTTTTCATGGCACTATCCCAGGTGGAACAACAGCAATGGGGTGCTAGAGAACTCCCACATTTGGTGCCTAAAATGTTGCTTGTAAAGCAGTGACTGGTCGCTTAAACAAAATTGGTTGTATTGTTTGTTGGTCTCAAACAATGGTCTGCAGTGGTGTCAGGCCATCCGCCATCCCCTTCACCTCCAGATGATAAAGTCAGCTCATACACTACGTCACTTTAGAAACTTCAATATGATATGTTGGTGGTTGCAGGAATGTACAATGCCAAAATTTTCTTCTAGCAACTGTGCTGCTTTTTTGCTAAAACTTAGAGGAGCATATCGATACCACTCTCAGTACAGTAAATATGAAGCTTGAGCCAGCAGCAGTTAGCTTAGCACAAAGGCAACATAGGGAACAGCTGTGCTCGCTCTGTGCAGAGGTAATAAAAGTCAGTTACACCGGCACCTGTAAACATAACTCCACAGAAAAACTGTCAAGTTGTAGCTTTACTGCAAGTAATATGTCAGACTCTCTCTTGGCTGGTCGCAGTGACCTTCAAGAGTCTTCTCATCACCATGAAGCTGCTCCTGCTTCCAGTCTTTATACTAAACTAAAGCAACCATCATCCTGGCTGCAACTTCATATTTAATGTACAGATATGAAAGTGGCATCAATCTTGTCATCTAACTCTTGACAAGAAAGCAACTCAATATATGTCCCAAAATGCCAAAGTATCCTTCAAGCTGCTGATTAAATCTTGTGCCTAAAGTGAGAGTGATGGTTGAAAATAACTGCAGAAAGGAGCTGTGACATTAAGTGAGAGACTTTACAGTGTAAACAGTACTCTCTCCGATATAGCTCTCCCCAGAGTACACTCAAGTTGAAGGTTAAGGTGTGTTAACTCATAAAAGTCACACCAAACATAAGGCTCTTTTACATTAAATGATACGGACATTTTTGAACAATTGCACACCTTACACTGTCATCAGCTGTAACTGCTAATAACGCAGGTGACTGATTATGGTTGTGAACTGCAGCGCTACACTCACAAACACATCCACACCCACACAGAGCCTCCTCTGTCTGTGTACCAGTCCATCATGTGGTTTTCATCTACTCAGCCTTTTCCATAAAACACACCAAGTCTACAGCCGCAGCTGCTGGGTGATAACTGAAACCTGTCACCAGTGACAGACTAATGTTGTACCATGGTGCCTGTCATGTGAAGGGAAATGGGAAGTCATGGTGAGTCATGACTGGCCGTGGCTGTACGGATCTTAGCGGGGGCACATGCTTTCTTTTTATCTCACTCCCTCCCTCCAGTGTTCTCGTTGCACTTAAATCGCCACTGTATATGAATCTTAATGAAAACATCTCTCTCCGTCCGACCACCTCTCCATCGATTTTGCCCGCAGAGCCAGCGGAGTGCCTGACAAAATGTGATGTGTTATAGATTGCAGATTACCATCTTAAATTGCAATCAGCACCATAACAGATGAGATTGCTTCAACATAGTGACATAATAAAACAACCCTTGTCTGACCGGGGCACGCAGATTCATAACAGCGATGTTTGTGCGAGTGTGTGTGTGTTGATGAATGTTTTTGTGAGAGATAGATGAGACCATATCATGAGTTTTTATGTGATTAAGAGATACACAGAGGGAGCATATTGCCTGTTCATACTGTAGTCTTTGTCTACAAACACAGATGACTCCTTTGTCTCAACAAAATGCGTGTGTTTGTGTGTGTGTGTGTGTGTGTGTGTGTGTGTGTTCTCTCTATAAACTGAGGATTTACAGCAGTTTTCTGTTTCTCAAAGCTGTAGTTAACACATTTTAGAAAAAAAAAAAATTATTGATAATGTTCTGATTACCATATCTGATGGTTCTAGAAATAATGTTGAATGAAAAAATTACAGACAGGGAGAAAAAGGGAGCAAACAAGACAACATTTGACATCTAAAAATGAAGACAGAGACGGAGTCATAGGTGTGTGTGTGTGTGTGTGCATGTCAGTGCTGCTGCTGACAATCACTGAGTGATCACGCACGTTTGCCCCCCTCCCACAGACGCACACACGCACACTCTGCTTCTTCTCCTTGGCCTCTTTGCCCTGTGAACCTAACAGCTCAGTTTCAGCCTACCCCTGCAGACACACGCACACACAAACACAGACACATACACTCTAGGCATTGGGCGCCTGCAGACCTAAATAGCTCTGCGCTGTAGGACACTTGTAAATAACAGCCTATTAGACTTGAGATGTTACCACCAACACTGCAAAGATCTCGCTCCTACCGGTTTAACAATAACTTGAAAACTGAAACTAAGAACATGTTTCGACACGTACCAAAAGTACTTAGAATACAGAATAACCACTAATACACACATCCTGTATGCATATAGCATGATAAATAAATCAGAGCCTGTTGTTACCAGCAGTTCAACCAGATTTTCCCCTCCTGGGAAACTACCGGACTTTAAATGGATGTAAGAAATTGAAAGAGAAGGAGGAAAGAAGTGCATGGGGAGATGGGAAAACAGAGAAGGGAATGAGAGAGGTGAACAGAAAGGGAGCGAGCATTTAATAACACTGGTCCAAGGATGAGAACTGTGGAGTAAAACTGGCAAAAAAAAAAAAAGACGAGGACGGGGAGACAGAGAAGTGTGTTTTTCATTTTGACAGCACAGTGCGAAAGTACAGCAAAACAGAGCAGAGCACAGTGGGCCTTTTCAACCTTTCAGCCTTTCAACAAACAGCCGGCCGGTGAAATATTGATGCTTCAATTCCAACAAAGAAATGTCTGAATGATTTCAGTACATCTGAGTGGGGAAATTCACCTATCTATAATTGATATGGCTGAAATGTTAATAACTGGACGGGAAAGCACCGGAACAGAGAAATAAAAGGAGAGGGGGGAAAAGTGTAAGTGTGTGTGCTTGTGTGTGTATGTGTGTGTGTTTCTGCCCTCTTGCCTGTGGCAGTGGGTTTGTATCTGTGACCCCTTACTCACATGGTGTCCATTAGACTGTGGTCTGCTATGTGTAGGATGCATTAGGATGCATTCATACATGTGATGGCAGTCCTGTGAAGATGAGGGAAGACCAGTGGTTTGATTTACAGTCACTGGGTGCGGTTACATGATGGCTTCTCATTCGGAATAAAATCAATCTGAATGAAATCATTTGGAAATAAAGTCTTTCCAGGTAGTTTACATGGGAAATATTCATTCCAAATGAGGGTTTTCATGGGAGATCAGTTCAATCGCCTGTATTCAGGTCTGCACAAGGTTTGGGGCAGGGAAGGTTTCTGATTGGATAGAGGGCGGGGCGGATGTTACGTGTTTACCTTTACCGGAAGAAAACACTGTAGTCCTCGCTCCGGATAACAAGATGCTTGACGACGCCATTCTTAGTGCCATTTTTCAGGCTTGTTTTGCTTATATTCTTGAAGCAGCAGTACGACAACAACCTTGTTCTGCTAATGCTTCGGTGAAGGGAAGTAGAAGGTCGAAGAGGGGAGATAGAAGATTGTGCTTTGGTGAATGGAAACCGGTTAGTGCAACGAGTCGCGCACGCTATATACGTAATCGCGCCAGAAGGGCAAGGAAACGAGCACGTGCAGAAAGACCGAAATGAACTTAAAGAGGAATGAGTGTATACAAGTGCGAGAAATTCTTTCAGTTGGAATTAGAAACAGAATATTCCAGCCCCTTACATTGGATTGAATTTTCAGTCGCATTGGCCATTTTCATTCCGAATTAGGTGTTTACAGGATCACTTTTAATAGGAGTGAATTTTCATTCCGAATGAAAAGGGAATTAAACTGTCCATGTAAACGCACTCATTGTTTTAGAAATCTGTGGATAGGGGATCTCTTTTTTTGATGGCCTGGCCTAAAATTTCTCTCAATTATTATATGTTAACTTTATCACAGTGATTGTTCTGCAGAAACTATTGCAGGTGCTGGCTCAAAAAGCCCAGTGAGACGTTTTAACTGTATGTAAACTTGGCTTTACATTTCACTTATATTACACTTCGCTCAAATGTTTCCATTTTGTTGTGTTTTTATCACTTTTTTTTATAGTTTTTAATTTCAGATTCCTCCTCAAAGTACCTTGTAACCCATGAAAATATGATTTTACTACTATCAAGATTCATGTTATTCAAACTTTCCACTTGTCTATCATTCTTTCAGCAAGCTTAAATGTGTGCTCACTTCTTAACGAGTCTCATATCTCCCTGCCAGCATTTTGTCCATGATTTCCCAGCCTGCCTGTTTGTTTTTCTTGATCTCTGTCTGCTGTATTTTCATTTCGTGCTGCAGAACGGCCTGCCTTTCTTTCAGTCTTACCATGCAACTAAAGCCAAACAGCCCAAAACAATGATGGACACCAAATCCTCTAATCTGTGTTAATTCTTCCGAAGTGTGAAAACCATCCTGGAACAGTGAATGTGTTGTAATTAGACTTTGATAATTAGAGACAGGGGACCAAGGGAGGTCCCAGAGTGATTATTATGGGGATAGCTAAAGCCAGAGAAAACAGGAGGAGAGTGGGCTGAAGTTCACCAAATACACCAACACCAAATACACCAACTCTCACACTGAGACAGGCTGGTGGAGGCAGAAACTCCAAAGAGACAGTGAGAGAAAAATGAGTTTTCACAAGATCGCCTCACTTCCCCTCCGTCGTTAGTTGCAGTCTAGCTTATTTTATTCTTCCCATCACTTAATTCACTCTTTGTAACCTTTGCTATCCAAATCTCTTTGTTTGCCACCCATCACATGCTTTTAAAATCCATCCATCCACCCGTCTTTACCTGCAGTCCAGTTTCTCTATCTCAAAGTGTGGGTTGAAGTTTAGGACGATGCGTTGTGAAGGCTCGGGTGCTGTGATGACCCAGCGGCAGTTCTGGTGAGGCGGGTACTCCAGTGGGTAGCCGGGGGTGGTGATGTAGCCGGCATCACTGGCATCTAAATAGCCACCGCATGGCTCAGATGCTGTGTGGGGAGACAGAGAAACAGGAAGTTAGATGAAGTCATGTAGATGCAGAAACATGTTTATTTAGGAAATCTTACTGGAAGCTTTGACAATTTTCAACCAGCTTTGTATCATAACAGTGTGGGCAGTATGTGTAAATGAACTGTGGCAAACTTCCCTCCATCTTACCAGCAGCCAGATTTCCCTTCTACCCTGATTTTCGCTGGCTCTAGGGCTGTTGCTCCAACTACAGATTGTACTTCCACAGTTTTATATTCCTGCCATCACTGACAGTCTCTCTCTCTCAAACTCAGACCAAACACAGATCAAATTGCAAAATCAAGCAGTGCTAATCAAATATGAACAAAGATTGTGTTACTGCGTAACCTATTTCAGAAACATATTTTAGCTTACAGTCTAGCTGTAATTCAAGATAGTTTGTTACCAGCTGGCCACCATATTGCTTCCTGTTTCAAAACAGACAAGCTTGGATTAATTCACCCACCAGCGGGAGCAGTTATTGGTCTGGTGCAGGGCAGTGCATTCTAGTTGTAGGTTTTCTACATCTTTCTATCATATAAACAGCCCTGGTTTATGAAGAGACCATCATTCCAGCAGTGAAGCACTTCTTTAATATTTTTCCATAAGTTAAAACACAAGTTCACACAACAGACAAAGGTCATTGATTAGTGTTTCCCATTGTAATACAAACATTTAAGAAAAAAAGGAAGGGGAGGATAAAGGGCAGTGCAGAGGGCAGATAAAGTGTGGGATGAAAGGTGAAGAAATAAATTACTATTGAAAGCAGACTGATCAGATAAATCTCCAAGAACAATATGCAACTTTAACAACTTCCTTTAAAGCAGCAGATGTAAGTGTAGAGTACCGTCAGGGTCAATGCAGTTTTCTTATCATCGCTGACCAGGAGCATGTCAGCATTCTTTATAAACTCTTTTTTTTATCACATATTTGTTCATCAAGCATGATTTCACACTACGAAGACGGCTCCAAACTGATAAAATGCAGATAAGAATTGTGTTTGCAGACACAGGATATGAGAAACAAAGACGCATGTGTCTATGTGTCTTTATGGATGTGATGTCAAAGGTCAACTCAGCATCATGACATACAAAGACTTCATTCTGACCCACGACGCCCGACACACTGACACACACAGAGTGAACAAACCCTCCAGATGCCACAGTTACTGTCACAGAGCGGATCCACTTGTCAGCGGTTTTACGTCTGCATCATGTCATTGACAATACCCCTCATTCAATGCCACAGATGCACTCTGGCATAGATGGGTAACTCATATATATCTGTGACACCCGACAGCATAACACACACACATACACACAACGCCACTGTATTACATCTATGGCATCTATTGTGCACAATGCTGGCTGCCCTGTTTGATGGACTGTGCAGACGTTCTACTTGAGCTGAACTCCTTCATTGTTTAAGATCTGCACAACGTAAGTTAAACCATCATGGTGGATACACTGAGTACCATCTTTGTTAAGTCCAAGGACTTCCAACATAATGACACAGTATGAGCCACCATCTGCCAGAGGAGACTCAAGAACCAGAGTTGTTAGATTGTTCCTTTAGCATCCCCCAAAGTACCACTGCACCAGTAATAAGTAATAATATGATGTCTGGTTTTCAGAAAAATAACTTATTTAAGTCATATCCTGAGTGTAGAGAGAAAAAAACTACTAAACAAGTGCTTTGTTTTTGTTATATAATTTGCTAAGTAGACCACTCCTTTGAAAAAACGACCTCATCCAAGGAATTATATCTGTGATTGCACTGTACATTTGCACCAAAGCAGATGGATTTTCAATAAATATTTTGGGCAACGTGATGGCCACGATGGACCAGGTTATGCTAATAAAAAACAGCATCTGTGAATGTCGGCTGCTTGCTGGGAAGAATTTGGCCGGTGAGCAACCCCTTAGATAATTTCCTGTTTATGAGAGAAAAAACAAACTCACAATCAAGCTCCTGACGGCTTATATTATTGTTTCAATCAAGGCCAAATGTCCCTGAAGAGACCTGCCTTATTACCAAAAAAAAAGGAAAGAAATTATGAAGAAGTTGGGTAACTTTTTGGTCTGTGCCACCGTCTAGCCCACTGTGCTATGTGACGTTTTATTTATTGCCACTGTGCTGAGTGGGGTGACATAGCCAAGTCAAACTACTCAGCAGAACACGACATATTTTAACACTATAAATAGACTGGCTACTGTAAACCTACTCTGAGAGGAGTCACACAAACATTAACACACACACGCACAGCATAAACACTTTATCAGACACCATCTTCAAAACAAATTCACATGGGAAGGTAAAACAAACAAGCAGCATACATAATTTTTTTTAGCATGATTGCAAATATGCACAGAAAGTGATGCATAATACTTTCAAGAGTCAGCAAGGGAGGATTAAAGTGGAGGTCAGCTCTCGGCACACAGTACACACAGTGATTGGCACTTTGGCATCTATATCTAGTGTCTACCTCACACCGCCTGCAAACAATTACTGATCGCCCCCTGTGAATCTCTCCCTATCTCTCTGCCTCCGCCTGTCTCTCCCTCCTCTGTCATGCTGTGAGCCAACTAGTCATGTCTATCTCCTCCTATCTGTTTCCAATCTCCCTGGTGACATACAGTAATACAGGAGTAGAGTTACAAGGCCTATGTAACCCGGCCAGACACATTTCATCTCAGCACCACCTGGATTAGTGTTTAACCACCCTGGAATCTCACAGCAGCATCAGCCAAGCACCACTTTTAGCACACGGGCGTAGCTCACTGACTCTAACGAAAAATCTGGGATGTGCTATGACTATGTGAGAGGGGAAACATGATGAGCAATGAAGCTGATTAATAAGCTTTTGCTTGGGATTCTTTGTTGTTACTAGTTAGTTGGAATAAAAATGAGAAGAGTATAAATGTGTTTTTGTTAGATTCAGCCCCCCCAGATGAGACCTTCAAAACCTGCTTTCAGCCTCCTTAACCAACCAGTGGATATACAGTACTGGGGATGGACAAAATAACATGAACACCTGTACAACCTAAGCCATTCAAGTGCAATAAAACATGAGGCTAGGTGCCTAGGTTTTTATACATTTATCTACATTATTTTTATTTCCTGTTCATGTAATGTGCTAGTTTTCTTTGTCTGTTTATGCATTTTTGATATTTTTACTGAGACTAGCTACCCTCTCCTCCACTATCCTATTTTCACCTCTGGTGTTCAGCCGATAAAGACAGCACTTCCAAGTATCTGATGAATAAGGCTGGTGTGATAGAGAGGCAGACACTGTGTGTGCCTCAAGTATTGTGTCTGCTCTGCCTCAAGGGCCTATCCGTCTGCGGACACACACAATCATTCAATGACTATCACATGCAAACAGGGCAGGAAGTGACACACACTGAGGTGATATGTGCATTAATAGCATCACATCCTGTTGCAGGAGATGCCACGAAACATATTCTTTGGAAATATTAATATTGTTTGTTTGTTTGTTTGGTTCATGTATGTGTGCACACACTCACATATACATTACACACATTAAAAGTACGCTGAGGCTGAGCTTATCAGTTATTATACTGTGGAGTCCCCGCAGTGATAGACCAGTGTACTGGAGGAGTGAAACATTTTTCTTTCAGGAAGGACAGTTATCTGCCAGCTTTATGTCTATTTACCCAGAAACTGTATGAATACAGCTTCCAAAAGTAAATCTAAAGCAATGCTGATTTGTATTCTGCAGCAGTCTGACCTGCATGCTGGGAAGAAAGTGTAATGTCTGTGTATGTGTGTGTCAGAACAGAGGAGATGCTGAGTTGGGGGAAAAGCCTGAATTCATGTCAGGAATTATCAAACAGGTAAAAGTGACAGAGAGAGAGAGACTGTTAAAGAGAGTGAAAGAAATGAAGCAAAAGAGATGTGAGGCTGAACAGAAACAGATGGTGACAGGAAGCGGAAGAATGGAAGAAAAGAAGGGCATTACAGCTTCTTTGAGTCTTAGGACATCATTTACCTGTCGGACTTTGTTATAGAGTTGCTGCAGATCTAATTGTAAGTAAGTAAATGTTATCATGGCCAATGACAAAATGATGGCCAACGATTTAAAAAAGTGTAATGAACCACAATAATCCTTTAGAGCAGCATTATATTGGACTCTGCCCTTAAAGCTACAGTTGGTAACTTTTATAAATTACAATCACAGTCTCGAGGTTGTATGCCTTTGCATTGCAGTCAAGTTACAGACTTGCCATGACAGCTGACAATGCTTTACATATGGATGTTGCTGCAAATAAGGCATAAAAAATATAAAATAAATTGGATGCCTCACAACCATCTTCAACCTGGCAACACGGATGATCAATAAAATCACAGAAGAAAAGCCAGAAAAGTGTTTTTGCAGCAAATTATGATGTGACAGTGAGGTTGACCTTTGACCTTTGGATATAAAAATCATCATTTTATCCTTTTAGACATGTGTCTGATCATAATTAGCATATGAATACTTTAGTTAGGCCATAACATGTTTTGTGAGGTCACAGTGAGCTTTGACCACCAAAATCCTATCAGTTCATCGATGAGTCCAAGTGGAAGAAACTCCCTCAAGCCGTTCTTGACATACTGCATTCATGAAAATGAAACGGGCGTAAGTAAGTATGTACATATGGACTGACGAACGGATGGACAGATGAACAACCCACCAATGGCCACCGCTACATTTGCTGAAACTGTCATTGTGTTCACACAGCACCCAATGAGACAGATCATTTGTGGAAAAAAAATCATATTCCTCTGCCTACTCTGTTGCCTTGTAGAGCTCCTAATGGCCTTACCACACATGAATAAAAACAACCAATCAGAGCCAAGGAGTCTTTTATGCAGCTGTTAATCATTTCAGAAACTGCTTGTGAACTGTGGTCAAACTGTCAAACTTGGCAGTGCTGAACAAATATGAATGTTAAGATTCTCTTACTGCTTTTTGCTTCACTCAAATGTTTTCAGAGACATATTTTAGTGTACTGTTTAGCTGTAAAATGAGAACATTTTGAGATACTTGGGCTACAGCTGATCTGTACACTAAAATATGTTTCTGAAAACATTTTAAGGGGGGAAACCGGCAATGCAGTAACAGAATCTTGATTCTTATTTGATCATTGCTGCCTAGTTTGACTGCAGATCATGAGCATTGATTGACATGATTGACAGCTGCATTGGTTGTTACTTCTGTGATGAGTTTGTACCTTTACATTTATAAGCTGAAGGAGAGTAATTATCTCCACAACACAAAGGTGCAAGGCTATCAAAAAGCAGCCTGCACACTTACTACATGTCACAAAAGTTTATTAATGACAGCGTTTTAATCCTACTTGGATCCTTGTCAGGTCAAAAAATGTCGTATTGTGTAAGAGCCAATATTAACGTAGGATGAATTCGAAGCACCACATCAAAACACAACCATTTTCTCTGTCCTTCACAGAACACACGCACACATCCCTCCTCTTGACCCCAGACTTCACACAAGACAGCATTCCTCCCAACCACATCAGCGTGTGCGATCTTCACAGAGAGGTTGTATTTAGACCACAAATTCAACCAACAAAATGCACAAACACAAACCGCTGAACGTCGCTTATTCCCCCTCTGGCTTAGACATCACTGAATCCAGACCACACACACACACACACACACACACACACACACACTGGGAATAAGCAGCAGTAAACGGTGCTAAACAGTCAAGCAGGGATATAAGACAGGTCACTGCATTATTTATGTCTCTCTGCCACGTTCAGTATTGCATCCTGATAACACCAATTCAGCAACTTTTCCCCACTTCAACACACACAGATGCAGCCATACGGAAATGTAATAAAAACCTGCATGCACAGCAACACGCACACTGAAGGGCACACAAACTATTGCACAAAGTCTCAAACATGTAGAAAAACAAACACACACACTTCCATGTGGAGCTGCTTTGCAAAATTGAACTAGATCATTGTTTGTTGGCCCCAAATGCAAATTTCTGACCCTGTTTCTAAACTCTCTCACAGATTCATTTTCCCTCTGAGTAGAGAGTCTGATCTACTCTAAAGAGACATTTTTTAGCCTGTCGCAATCCATTTAATAGTCTGTGAGAACTTTTCTATTGGACCATATTCCACATTCATTTCCACTTGCCAGAGCTAATAATGAAAGCCTTAAAGGTTTAGCAAGTGTTTGTGTATGAGAGAGAGAAAGTGTCTAACCCAGCTAACCAGAGAGCTTGTTAAGAGTGAGGCTATTATTTGGTAGATCAACTTATTATCCACCAACACTGGCCCCAAATATTCAAACAGTACAGCGAGGCTCACATTTTCATTATTGTGACCTTGTTGGAAACAGATCCCCGAATTTAACAATCAACATACTCCATGACCATCTGTATCAAAGCCTGAGGGAAAATGAATGCTAATTTCCCCATTGATTTCTATGCATTCTTTTCTGTTTACAATGCTTTTTTTCAGTGGGACGGCTCCGTTCCAATATCATGAAGCACTCACAAAACACTTTAGGTGTTGTTACTTTAAACGGCAGAAAAACAGATACATTTGTAGCAAAAAGCTTTTTGTGTGACTCCGGGAATATGAGAAACACTGAAAATAACAGGCTGAAATGTCTTCTTTGGATCAGAACCAAGGAGCTTTTAGTCACTGAAACCTGGGAAACCTCGGGAATGGACAGACAGAGAATGGGAGAGAGAAAGAAAGGGAGAAGGAGGCAGAGCAGGACGAAAGAAAGCAAGAAAGAAAGAGAGCATAATGCCAGAACATCTGTCTCTCATCATCTGAAAAGAGAAAGTCAGCAGCTCCGAAAAGCTCACTGGACAGAAAATACAACTCTCTTGCACACACACACACTCACACACTGACACACAAACAGGTGGGGTAGTGCTTTTCTCCAGGTGCTCTGCATTAAGCCACAGTGGAAAACTACAGAGAGAAAAGGCTATGTGTGTGTGTTTGTGTAAGGCAGAGAGAGGGATGGCGGAGGACTACAAAGGATCGGAGAGACAAAAGAAGTGATGGGAAAGCGGAGAGAGGACAGGAGAGACAAGGACTCATAAAAAAAGAAGGATGAGCGTGTGATACAGAAAAGGAACTGACATGAGAACAAGCTTCTCAACTCAGGAGCACAGACGCCACCTGATCTATGGGGCTTTAGTGAGTAGAGCCAGAATATGACAGTGGACAAAGGAAGATACTGAGAAAGATTTTAGATCAATAACAGTGTAACAGTGACAAAGTGGAAAGCTAACTGAAGGAGAAGAGTGTTAGGAAGGGGACAGAAAAGAAAAGTGTAACAGGAAAAGGTGGATATAATGTTAAAGTAAGATCAGAGAGGAGGAGTTGTAGGTTAAATTAATATTTTGGGACATAGTATACGGCCACAGCTGGATTACTGATCAACCAAAGCGGACAACTAAACCACCAGCGGCCTTAATGTCCACAAGTTTACTGTGAGAAATGATTTGTAGTCAATCAGAGTAAATGGAAATTACACTTACACAATTCAACAGTGCCTACCAATTAAATGTCAAAATACATCGTCTGTCCAGGAAACACAGAAGCTATTTGTGCCCCTTCTATCAGTGGGAGGACATCATGTGTCTATGCCTTCCAAAACCGTAACAAATCACTGTTGAAATTTAAATCCGTTTTATGATGTGACAAAGCTGTGGCCTGACCTCCTCCATATGCAGAGGCCATATGACAGTTCTCCATTTGCTCCTGTCATAATTACTACAGCCGCTGGAGGGCTTTGTGACTGGAACGTAAATGTGTCATTTGCTGAAACGACTGAGTTGTCATTTTTCTTGTAAGGACAGTCTCTCACCATCAGCTGTAATCACAAGAGCCTTGAAAGGGCCTCGGCGTTACTATTACTTGACATTGCGTTTATGCATTCCTGTTCAAGTTTAACTTTAATCATATTGAACATGAGGTCAAATGCTACGCTGTATGCAGTGCACAGCTCTGCATGTTCCTGCCTCAGTTTTCGGGTTAACACAGCCTTGCTGCTGAAGGGCCTATATGCTCAGCCAATCTATATAAGGGAAGGTGAAATAAACAGGTATTGGTACAGGAGGTTGCTGCATCTTGAAAAGTAATTTGGGCATGTCTACCTCAGAATCTTATCTCAAAAGAATGCTGAAAATAATACTGTTCTTAACTACATCCACACACAACCCAAGCTGCGTCTTCAGGTTTTACTGCACTCATCTTTATATACTTAAGAGTTGATTAAGTAAAGATTGTGTGTTGATAAGAGGGATTCAAATGTTATCTATCCCAAGAATACTTGACCTACAACAATATCATTTGTAGATCAATCACTCACCCTGTGTTACACTGAATCTGTGAAGAAAATGAAAAAAGAAAAGAAAAAAGAAGGTTTTTCTTGCATGCCTCTATGGTGAACGAAGAATCCAAAAACAACATTTTTTTGATGAATCTGGGTAAAAGGAGCCGTGTTTAACAACAGCAAAGCTATATAAAAACATCTGTTTAAAAACTCTCACACAACTCCTGCAGAGACTTACAACTCCTGCAGTATAATTTTAAGTGTCATTTATTGAGTCGTATGCTCAGTACTTCCCAAACACATGTATCTTCGCTAAAACTTTACTATATAAAACATTCTGCAGAGCCTCACAGGTGGACGAGTAGTTTTTGGATTCTTCGTTCGAGAAAAAAAAAGTTTTCTTTACAAATTCAGCGTAACAGAATGTGAGTAATTGATATACAAATGATCGTTTTGTGGGTGCGATATTCCTCTAAGCAACCTTAAAAACAAATGTAAAAGCAGCCTACCTAATTCTTTACGTAAGCCTTTTAAGATGTATATGAATGAAGTCACTCTAACAAACCATGTGAATGGATTTCCAACAGTTGAGCTTTATTCTGTGGCAGGCAGAGAGAGCAAGGATGAGAAAACATAGATTGGCACACACTGACAGTCAGACAGACTAGACAAGAGTATAAAAAAACGTGGATGAAAGGGTGAAAAAGATTTCCCACCGTGCAAAGTGGGGCGAAAAAGAAGGTGAGGGAGGTTTCCTAATCGGAGCGAGGGAAAACACTGACAGGGGGAGGTGTGGAGAAAGAGACAGAGTGCGCTATTAAAGGAGAGGTGAAGTGCCATGAAAAGAGGAAAACAACAGGATGATTCAGCGTGAAGGGAGGGAGAAAAAAAAAGAAAACAACCTGTGGCCTCGCACGGCACTGCTCTGGAGGGACTACTGAGGACACAGAAGGCTCAGCTTAACACACAAAAACACACACTAACCCTTTTCTTTGTGATGATGATGGTTTGAAAAGAAGCAAGGACCAGCAAATGTCCTCATTTGAAGGATGTCCATGATCTCCCCTTCCCTCTGAGGACATTTGTTCTTCACATGTGTGCAACACCAAGAACACACTCACACACACACACTGATCTCCCCTTCCTCTCTAATTACTCCAGTCATTACCAATAGCCAATGAAGACACTAGAATACTAACAGTTTACTAATGACATGATAACTGTAATTAGAACATCCTGCTGGACCCACTAATTGTCCTTTCCCTTTTACAGACGAGAGAGACTGCGCCGAGGGTTAATTTGCTTAATGTTTATTCGCTCATTGCAAACTAGCTTGTTGATGTCAGTCGACTGGCCCCTCTGTTGTTCAACCACCATTATTCTAATGACAGGAAGACTAATGTTCCCCCTCATTTAATTGCCAAATTTCTTTTTTTTTTTTTTAAGTTGTATGGCTAATTTGAATCTATTTTCTTGAGACTGCCCTGAAAAGAAAAAAGAAAATGGAAAAACACAGCAGACTGAATGCCTAGATGAATGAAAGATAACCCTTAATCCTTAAAACCTGGTGGAAAACACCTGCTACCTGCAGGATAATTAAAACGAAATCAGTTTTGGAAGAACGTATCCAGGAAAGTGTCACCTGCCACAGATTAGCACACTCAGTTATCACATACAAAAAAGTTTAAATCCAACCCTCACAGCAGAGAGACTGCTTGAGATGTTTTCTTGAACAAATTGCACGCCCTCTTTGTGAACAAATTTGTCTGGTTTGTTCTGTGGTTTCAAGAAAATAGCCTCTGTTCCAAGCTATTACACTGATATATCTATCTAGTATACACCAAATGAACCCCTCTACCATAGTGTAATTTCATTCTCAGGATAATTATTTAGAAAATGAAGTCTTCTGCCTATATTACAATCAGAGTATTTATTAATAATGTGCTTTACCTTGGCCAGAAACCCTCCTGTGCTCGACAGAGGGGAGGAATAAATCTGGGTTGGTTTACTGCAGGTGGCTCCACTCAACTACTGCTTCACACTCTGCTGCTTTCCTCTTATTTCACTAATGCCCTCTCATGCTCTCTCCCTCTCTGCTTCTCCCTTTCCCCCTCTCCTCTGCACTACCAAATGCTCACGATGCCTTGCTCTCTCCATCTCTTTCTCTCCTCCCTCCACTTTCTCTTTTCACTGCTTCATTGTGCTTTATTGGGATTAAAGTTTGCCAGCCACATTAGCAAAGTGTTTCCTGGCCTTGTGTATCAGCAAATCATCTGACACATCTGATAATACAGCAGTAATAAAGAACGACTGGCATGGGGGAGGGAACAATCATAGGAAATTACGAGGAGATATGGGAAATACTGAGACAAATATGTATGGATGAGCTGATTTCAGAGGCACTAATTGCCCCTTCTTTTTATAGCCATCTGCAATACATTTTGCTCCTAATATTGAGCATTCATTCACTCACTTTTTTTCTTACTCTGTTATTTGACTTGCCATAATACGCTGATGTATTTCTAGCCCTTTCTCAAGTATGCTTGCCAGTCTTCATATGCACTAAGTAATTATCCATGGAAACACAAGATTACAGTGAAAGGAACAAATACGGTTAAACATGTATTTATAGAATATAATATCTGTAATATTCCAGGCTAATAACTAATTTTTTCTAATGTAAAGTAATTACACAGAACGACTGTGTTAGAGGCAGTGAGTCGATTCATTATGGAGTCAGCTAAAAAAGGGTATAACCTCCATTGTGGGAACAAATGACATGGATGGTTTGTTTTATTGATGGCCAATTGAAGCTTACAAAGCATTATGACCTCCATCAATGTAACATTTAATTATTACAAGCCGGCCCCCACGGGGCGACACAGCACCAGGTTGTGTTAGATGTGGGGCAAAAGCTCGAGGCTAGAAAATAACTAATGCATTAGAAAGCCTGGTCACAGCCAGGATACATGGTGTGCATGGAGCAGCAAAAGTCTTTTGAGTTCTGCAGCACAATGACCTGACAATTAAAAGCAAATGAAAGCACGCATGTTCTGGCTCATGCAGTCATACTGGAGCATGCACAGTCAAGATGCAGTCATTTGTAGCATTAGTCAGCCTTGAAACTATGCAAAACTACTTTTTTCTATATATATGTAGGTGGAGTTGACTTTTTCACCCCAAAAGCTGGACAACAAATCTCTTCCCCTCTGTTCGCCCTGTTTCTTTCATATCACACTGGATTGGTTGCAGCCAGCAAA
Organism: Epinephelus awoara; assembly: GCA_035609425.1. Lineage (NCBI taxonomy): Eukaryota > Metazoa > Chordata > Actinopteri > Perciformes > Serranidae > Epinephelus > Epinephelus awoara. The sequence continues at coordinate 12,224,772 of CM069307.1, forward strand.
AACAACCAGTCCTTAGTGCATACCTGTGGGCAAGTCACCCCACTGCTAGCTCTACTCCTCACACTGTGCATCACAGTGAGCCTGTTTCATCATCCAGCATATTTCAGCAGAGACACTATAGAGGCAGACAGCTGGTCTTGAGTGGCCAATTATGTCCGTTTATCTCCCTTGCAGGCACAGCTGTGATCAAACGGAATGAAGAAACAGGATCAAACAGCGAGGCTAAAAATCATTCTTCCGTTTCGTTCACTTCTTTTTGCAGCTTCCCTCTGCCTGTTACTGTCTCTGTTACTTCCTCTGCCTGTACTTCCATCTCTCCCTCCTGCCTCTATCGCTCCCTCTCTTTCTCTCTCTCTCTCTTTATATATATATATATATATATACACACACACTTCTTAGTCTCACTATGCTTTCCTTGCTCATCTCTCCGGAGACAGCAGAGCAGAGGCATCTGTAAAAGTTTACTGCTGAGGAAGCTTCATCCTGCATAGCTTACTGCTGAGCATGTGTGTGTGTGTGTCTGCTCCAGTGGTTCTCAGGGTACCAGCGGAGAGATCTCAAACTGAGCTGAAGGGAGTTCCCCAGAATTTTTTTTTTTGTTTGTTTGGGTTTTTTTTAAATCTGCCATCAACAGATACATTATTGTTGTAATAAAGTTTCATCTGTAGGAAACGGATCATGATCATATAGTTAAAAGCAGAACTACTTGGTTACAAGGAAAGATTGTGGTCATGTTTAAAAAAAGCAATGACGAGTGTAGAAGATGGAAGAGAAACTGCGGTCTCTGGTGTCTGAGGCACCACACTTCCTACTTTGGTGGTGAATGTATACATAGACCATCTTAAATGGCTGATCAAATGACCAGTTGTCATGTCTAGATAGCACAGTCTTGGAAATACTATAGATTTTACATATGATGTCAGCAGTAATCAATATTTGTGAAGATCTAAACCTCCAGAAGTGAAATCACCCTGTCGGCACATATCTTCTCACATCAGAGGTTAAGTGTGATGTTCTGTAAAGAATGCCTCCTCTGTGCTCTGTGTTGTTTCTTCAAAACAACATTTGGCAGACGGGCCATTCAATCCAAGTCATGAGATCTGCAAAAGCCCCGGCTAGCCTTCTGAATAAGCCCTAAACCAATAAAACCTAGAATGCAACCAACTTTTCCACAGCTGCCCTCTCTCAATTCCCTCTTTTGTAAATTGAGTTCACACAGAAATATCTCAATGCAGAAAGTAGGCCCTGAGGTGGAATATAAAATATATATTATCTTTCATAAGCAGCTCTGAGAAACCATTAAAGATCACAAAAATAGATGATTTGCTTCCAAATCAATGAAAGGAAGCAGATACCTACCGTTAAGTATTAGGCCTACACACGTGGTCATTTCTTAAAGCTCATTTGGTTTGTTAAACAATTAGTGCTGCCTCTTAATTCTCACTGCATGAGACACTTGAAGTTTCCCATAAACGCACACCTGTAGCCGCGTAACAGCGAATTTAAGTATTGATGCACTGACCTAGAGTCACCACATGTGGGTTTCGTTTTTACCGAATCGACCAAGAGACTTCTGTCTTCTGTGCAGCAGAGAAGATCGGTGATGAAAGGCGTTTACTTGTGTTCGCACTGTGCGTAAAATATTTTGTTTACGCACACATAATGTCCAAAGACAAAGACCTGCGATATTATACCAGCGCAATAAGCGTACTCTTTTGCCTTGCCACCTTTCATTGAGAATAAATCTCAGAGTTTATACCGTATCTCACAGCAGAACGCAGCTACAAACCCCTCCGCGCACACGGACTCCGCTCTGCAGCCTCGGACCTTCATGCGCCCGGAGCGCCGGTGCTGGCCTCCGACAGACGGAGACAGAAGCCCGGTCAGATTCAGCGCACAATCGACAATAGAAAAAGGATTACCCTGTTGCGTGAACACACCAGCCTCGAGGTAAAGGTCTTTCAAGGAATGATATAAGACTGCATCAAAGTGGCACCTTATGAGATATAACAAGCGCGATAAAGTCACTGTTAACTCAACCGAGCAGCGCTGCCTGGCACTGGCATTAGTCCCGGTAGGAATATTACAGGAACATTATAGCGATTTTTCATTATTGAAGAGCTCTCCTGAGAACAGTCATTGATTAAACTGCAGATTAAAATCCATCGCATGTTTAAGATGTTGTTCAAGGAGACAAAAATCAATATTGATACCTCGCCAGCATCCCTCAGTTTTTATAGGACGGAGTGAAAGCAGCAGTGGAGTGGGGCGATGAAAACGTTACCGGTGATGATAATACTTATGTTAGAAAGTAGTCCACGCATAGAAACGGGCGACATGAGGCAGTAACCATAACGCAAATATCAGGTAGTTAGGTGAGGTTTTGTTGCAGGAAAATAATAACTGATATAGTTTTGGTGCTCATTGCAAGTTGTTTATTCACTTTTTTTATTTTACTTTGCACCTTTGGTGCGAGATGGGTCAATGAGTTAAAATACAGGACATCCCGTAGCATGATCTCCCTCCAAAGTGTGAACTAATCAGAGTCCCTCGGCACCACGTTTATCAAAGCATTATATGAACGGGAGTGAAGGCTGCCTCTGTAGTCAGATGCGTAATGATTGTGGTTCATCCAAAGTGTTAATTTTTACAGTCAGTACGCGGTTTGGTTTGACGGGGTCACACCTCTTTCCCTAAACGAACCTCTCCATCTCCAATGTGTTTAATAGCCTCAATACTTGTGATGTGGATTGGGAAATGTTCTCTCTAAAAAGGCGGTTTAATTCCCATTTAACACCTACATGTGACAGTGTGATTTGAGCGGGCAGCAAAAGTGTCAAACTTACCTCCTTCCTGTGCTTTGACTGCTGAAGGCAAGAGAAAAGCCAGTAAACATCCACAGAGCCATAGGAATAAATCCATCTTTTCCCCTCGGATGTGAAGAAAAAAACACCTCTTCTCTCCTCCTTTGTGGTTTTATTCTGTATATCTGAGACACAGCTGCAGTCCAAAGTCCCCCTTTCCTTCTCCTTTTCCACAGTTCTCAGTTTCTTTGAAGCGCAACACAAGTAGTGACCAAAATCCACCACAAATGCCGGGTTGCGTTCACCGGGCTCTCCAAGAATATTGCGCTGGTAAAACACTGTTTGTACACGATTTAAACGAGCTCTGCCCACGTGTGCTTTTACAGACAAACTAATCTGAGCAAAGTGATCCAAAATCAGCGCGATATCTACCCTAAACACATCTTTAAAGCCTCAAAATCCATTGCGGTGCGCACAGTCGGCAGCACTGTGTCCCCCTGTCAGTCACTAGGCGCGTGGGAATATGAACCTCGTCGACACTCTCGTGGATAGACAAATTATAAAATTCAAATAAAGTAGAAATCACTGGTTGAAACCATCAGGAACAAACAGAAACATAAGCAAACCACTGTTAAAACCTGAAAAAAAGTAACATGAGTGTTTCCCCCTTCGTCACGATAAAATATCCCCAAATCTTTTGCTCTGTTTCTCTTTCCCAGTTGCGCATTTACTTGGTGAACGCACATGTGATTAAGAAAGCAAAAACATGTTCCTATTGAGTATCCTCTTAATTTACTGTCCAGATATCAGTGCGTTCTTGCGCAAAAGATAACACAAGATCTCCTGGAAGAGGCAGCTCCGGCGTGCGTGCGTAAAACTGATCGGGAGAAAATAAACGTGCAGCCTCTCCGCTCTCCTCTTGCAAACTGTGCGTCTCCTCGCTGGAACACGCTCTTCTATGTCCGCTCCCCTCTCTCTCTCTCGCTCTCTCTCTCTCTTTCCTCCACGTTCAGTGTATGTCTCTGTCTCTCCGGCAGTGCGCTCCTTCCCCTCCGATCTCCGCCGGGTTTGTGGCAGCGAGCAGGACTGCTCACTCAGTCCCCTGTCTCGGTGTGCGTGCACGCCGTGCGCGCGAGCGTGTATCGGATTACAGTAGGCACCTCGGCCCGCCTCCATATAGCCCCTCACTGATTAAAGAGCAGTTTCATCTCCCTCTCACTCCCTTCTCTCTCTCTTTTTGCCTCACCCTCTCCTGCCTTCCTGTAGCTCCCCTGGATTCATTTATACCAAATTTCATTCCCATTTCCCTCCACTCCTTTTCCTTTCTCTATCCAGATACTCTCTTGATTCTTCTCTCATTCTCCCCTCATCTCCCTTTTCTTTTTCTTTCACTTTTCTCTCTGTCTCCTGTATTTAATAGAAAGGAGGGAGGTGGAAAGAAGAAAGGCAGAAAAAAAGAGAAAGAAGAGACCCAGAGCACAGCTTTATGAGCTTTGTAGTAGTGCTGGGAGCTTTAAAAGGAGCCTGGTGCTGGTTTACAGCATTACAGCGGAAACACTGACCATGTGCATCTATAAATGAATTAAAGAGGAAATGAATGTGATAGTAATCAATTACCAAAAATACTTTTTGGTAATTAATTGCTGTTTGTTTCCTGTGAAAGACACATTTACTTGTCATGCAGAGCACCCTTTGTGTTGACAGTGGTTGAGCTCTTGGATGCAAAGGTTCGCACACACCTTCCTGCTCACACACACACACGCACACACACTTGTCTGCAGGCCAGGGCAAAAAGCTGTTTACCAAGGGCACATGGGTCAGTGGCAAACAGAATCTAAATAAGGGGAGGAAGATATAGACAGCAATACAATGCTGACACACACACACGCACACACACACACACACAGAAATGGGGTTGAATGACAAATAGCCAGGGGATAATTCAATGGGGAAAATACATTTAATACTAACTTAATCTCTGTACACTCACTGTTTAAACTGTGCTACTGTTTCCCTCTCTTTCCTTTCTGGATCTCTCTCTCAGTAGCATAATACAGGGAGGATGTCAGTGGGAGGTGTGTTTTAGGGCCTGTAACAGCACCAAAGCTTGTGGTCTTAACACTAACCGAACCTTGGCTGTTGCACTGCCTTCCCAGGACACACCCTGCACGCATTCACACACAGATGCACACACATATCGGCCATAATGACACAGCTGAACTCACCATTGACCGCCCAGTGAAAATCAAGTTGTGCACTGGGTTATCTCGTGGGAAGAAAATCCCTCGCAGACCTCATTTTCTTTTATGACAAGAAAATCACACGAGTGCTGATGCTTTTTTTGTTTTACATCATGTGGAAATTATTTATAGCCGCTTTTATGACACAAGCTTTTCTGAGAACAGGCAAATCTTAAACATTAACATATGTCTACCTATTGCAGCAGTCACAGTCCTGAGCGAAGGAAGCAGGAAGGTAGATAAGCTGTAGTCTCATATCATTATCAGTTATACTTTTACGGTAGCACGCCTACAATTACCAGAAAGCAGGTGAATCACTGGTCTCAGGTCAGGACAGTGACATGTGACACACACGCAGACGCACATACACACCATCAAACTGTCACTCCGATGTGTCCTAACATCTCTGGAGGTCTGAAGGTATTAAGTTCTTTTTCCATGACAGGTCTGAGTGTGTGCATGTGCATGTGTGTGTGTGTAAGAGAGAGTCACTGTCACCCTACTCATTCCTTGGGTCCCTCTAGTCGTATGACCTCTGTAACCTGTCCCTCTCACCCCTCTTGCTCCCCTCGTCCTGTGTCATTCCACTGAAACTAAACCCAGCCCGGCCGACTGGAATCTGTCAAGTAGCACAGAGCAATCACATGCTAATATCAATGTAACATTCCAGCGAGCTGTTAGAAATTTATTATCTTGACCCATAGAGAACAGGTAGATGCACTGCTCTGTGAGAAATCCACCTGACATGTTAAACAGCAAATTGCGTAAATCTTTTAGTGTTAAATTTGTCGAATTTCTAGGAACCAAAAACAACCTTTCTCTGAAAATTAACTTTTTTTCCCCATTATTTTTAATCCACAAAGAAAAATCTGCTCCTTTAACTGAAGTGAAATAATACAAATTCTAGTTCAGGTTTTGGTCTCACATGGAACAAGAGCAAGCTGAGTGCAAAAAAGAATCTTGAATATAAGTTTCCGCAAGTTGGCAGGGAGACGCTGGACAGGAAGAGTCAGCAATAACCTCTGCGAATTTTTCTGAATTCACACCAACCCACATGGACCCAAGCCTTCTGGACTTTCCCTTCACGCATTCTTCTGTCTAACTTGCAACAGTATGTTGTGAAACTAGGATATGCTAATCCATGACACCTTTTCCGCTTGCCAAGCAGTGGACTTGGTTTCTCAGAAGTCAATGCTGACATAACTCTGAATCCAGTATAGGCAAATGGGCAGAAAGGCTGCTTGTGCTCACAGTGTTTCCACCTCACTGAAAACTACCTGCAAATTTCAGTATTACAGTGGTGCATGCATTTGCAGGGCTATTTATGAGATACCACTCTTGTCAGATATATTAACTGTGCATTACCATGATGCATTTTGTAGGATGATGATATTCTACTCAGAGGTTGTGTGCTCATCTTTTAACCTACAATCTCTTGACTAACCGCCCAGTTTTCCACAGGTTGCATGATCCCTTGTGTGCCAAAGTGAGTTTTATTTCTTACCAAACACTATCTGGGTTCAGCCATCGAATGAAGAGAAGTAACACATTCATATGAAAACATTTTCGTGTGCGTGTTTGTGTTGCAGCAGAGCTGTGAAACCAGCAGAGGGTAAGGTGATCCTCGCTCTGCGTCAGGGGAAGAACTTGTCTGCTGGCCTGTCGACAAGCACTACTGGCCCTGTCCACACCTCGACAACACACTGCATCCACTATCACACTCTCTTGTTCAGTCGATGTGATGACTGATTTTATGCCGTCATTAATTCATTTCATCGCTTTTTTAATTTATTGTTCATTTCATTTCAGCATTGTCTCTGCTGAGTATCTGTCATTCTTGCCACCTGTTCATTTCTAAAGATTCCTTCCTTGTTCACTCGTTCTTTATTTTACATCATTTTTTCCTCATAACCATTTGTGTCCTTTTCGTTTCATTTCATTTCCTCTCTTCTCTCCACACATTGTCATTCTCTACTCTCTTTACCCCCTTTCTGTCCCTCCAGGGGACAAGTGGGATTCACTTTTGGGAGTTAAGCGATGCAGACCAACTGTCTTGAGACTTGAGACCCCCCATGCATGAAGCTGTTTTTCATTTTTGAAAAGAAAAAAAAACCCCAACGCAAAAAAAACAGCAATATCAGTGATTTTTTTTTTAAAAAAAGGCCCTCCCATCCAAAGCAAATCTCCACTAAAGGCCCCCCGAAAAAAGTTCATCTCTGGCCGTAGAAACAAACCAATAAGAGTGTCTCATTCATCCAATGTCAAAACAACACACTAAACAAAAATACTTCACATCTTAGACAAGGACAACATGTCAGCTCCCCAAAAGTGAAGCCAAAACGTCTGAGTCGCCCCCTGGTGGCTGGCTGCAGTATGGGGGGTATGACAGTTATCTGAATCAATCAGTGCGCTTGCGATCAACGGCACTACTCACAATTTGTCAGATGGGTGTTTTGATGGGAACTCTTTACTGCGGATATCAACACCTCTAGAAAACTACTGAACAGTATCAAAATACTCATTTTAACTTCCTGCTGTACAGTTTGTTTTGACGTTAACAAAGTCCATATGTGTGTGCACACATAGTTTATCAATTCAGGCTGCCATGAGGTTTAGTAATGTTGGTACATCCAAAGTAATCACCAAAACGTTACAGTCCCGGAGAGATTTCTCCCGATCCTCCTGATTACCACTCTACCTCCGCCTCCCTCCCTTCATCCATCTTTGAGGTTAATGGCACATGGAGAATGCAGTGATCTCAGAGGGACCAGCAGCTCTGCATCCATCAACCTCTCCTCACTTCTTCGCATATGTGAGCGGGTGTGTGTGTGTGTGTGCCGATGAATAAATGTTTGTGTATGTGTCTGCATGTCAGAGAGTTAAAAGATGTCTGTCTGAGTGCATAGTTGGAAGCTTTCTTCGGTGTATCAGATATTTTTTTTTACCTGTGTATGAGTGTGTGTAGTGTCAACCTGTTGACACCTCGAGACTCCAGGGACGCCGCAGTGGCTGTATTTGTCCAGTTTTTCACCACGGTCCAATTTCCTGTTCAAGATCTCTCTCAGCCCACAGATCATGTTTCCTCTTCTAATGTCAAAAATGCAGAGCAAATACAGAGTTTGACATATAAAATCATTGGAAAACATATTCTACATAACAACATACCCCCTATATACAAACAAAATAACATTCACACGTTTCATTCTTCACCTGACCCACAGCTAGTGTCTCAGCAGACATTAACACATAGAGAGTAAATATTTATGTGTGCATACATCACCGCTGGACTGACCATATTTATCTGTGGTCTGGCAGATATTTCATCTCCACTGTGGGTACACAAGCACGCCGCAATGCAAACACACACACACACAACACACACACTCCCTGTGGCCTCATCAATAAGCCATATTACTGAGCAGGTCTTACGGGAAGCCACAGTAAATTAGTGTGTCAACAGTTAACATGGGCTGCACTGACATACTCATTTACTGCTGGAGCAGAGCTGAGACATGCTGCAGGGACACACTCACACACATAGCAGAGTACAGATATAGACACGCAGATCTGTGAAGATTTACACACACGCAGAGCTGCACACGTGGACAGCCACATAGATGATGGTGTAATGAAAGGCACACATGCACCCAACAACATACATGTGCTTGTTCACATTCTGCAAATGCTCTGCACTTTCTACATTTACCTGCGTATAATATGTTTCTGAAGGAAAATATGTGAATTAACCTGCTGTGCTTGTGTGTGTATACGAGCGTCGACATTTGTGTCTATCATACGATGTCCGTGTGCATGTGTGTGTATCTGTGTGGGTGCAGAAGTAAGTGGTGATAATCACAGTACAGCCTGTGGAGACTGCAGGGAGTCCACTCAGCTATTAGCAAGGACACAGAGGTGCTAGAGAGAGACAAATATATACACAGCCAACACACACGCACACACACAAACAAGCACAGGCGTTCACTGATACATAGACACATACAAACAAGCAGTGTTCAGGGATCGCAGTGGGCTGTCAGGGCTGAGCGGAGTCAGTGAAAAATATCTGCTCTCTCTAACAACTTTATTGTCCAGCTTTCTCTCTTATCTCGCCATATCTTCTGTCTGTCTCATTTTCCCTTTTGTTCTCTCTATCATAGGATATCTTTTACCCCTTTTTTGTCCCTTTTTTTTTCCTTCTCTTGTACACCTTTTCTCTCTCTGCCTCTTTCATCCTGTAGCATTTTCTTGCTTCCCCTCTGTCTGACTTTCTCATTTACTGCTCTCTCTTACTGTATGTTTTTCCTTTGCCCCTCCGTCTCTGTTTCATTTTCTCTCTGTGTGGTTGGAGATAAGGATGTCCTCTCTGGATGTTCGACTCTGCTGGTAGCGCAGCAGCAGCAGCAGCAGCAGCAGTTTGCAGCTTAGTGTTCCTCAGTGGGGAAACGGCAGGTGCAAAGATGTCAAACTGACTTTGTAACAACTCGTCAGAGTCTTGTAATTGAAGTGTTACTGTGCTTTTACCATAGATATCAAAGTGATATCAAAGTCTTCTTCAAACTGACTGAAATTAAACATGGGCCCATAACTTGTTGAGTGCTAATTATATTTAAGACTAGATGTGTAAATTAATGCGCTGTACACTCACAGCTGTTGTTTGACACATTTAGAAATCAAAGCTAAACAGTGGTTGTAAGTGTATAAGATGAATAGCCATTGAGCTTTGCTGTGATGTTGTCTAAATTACTTTTCTAGGAGTTGTAGTTGGAATTTACTTTGCTTGTGTGTCTTGTTAGAAATGAATATGATTATGTTTTAAGGCTAAATGTTTTTTAATGCATCAGATTTAAGAGGTTTTTAATACCAGAGATCATTCTCAGTGTGTGACCACTATGTCAGGTCTTTTTTCTATTGAATTTCTGATGATGAAGCACAAATATGAGAGACATTAAGGTCGATATATACTTAAAAAAAGGCAATCTGTTCAAACTGCCTGCAACTGGTGAAAAGCTTCTTCAAATGTTCAAACGTACCCGATTTTTTCAGCACTTCAACCGTTAGTAATGCCCACTTTTGTTAGCGATGGGCCAAGTGTGCAGAGGTGTAAAAATGGACAGAGCTCCAAGTGTACTCTCCACTTCCATCATACTTCTCCTATTGTTACTTTCAATGTGAACTACTGAACCACGCCCAGGCCACCCACAGCAAAGGCTGGGCCTCTGAAAAGATCTAGGCCACATCCACACATAAAAACAAAAATGATGTCTGTATGCAGGAGCCTTTTAGCATCGTATCAAATATGATTTCCATCCATAGCACACCTGAAAGTGCACATCACATGATCATTCATGTGCAATGGCATGCGTGAACGGATCTAAACAGGAAGTAGATTGTCTACTATGCGAATGGTTGCTTAGTTACAGGAAATAGTACAGATATGGCGAAAAGTAACACCAGTAATCTTTTTGTCCGGACATACATCAAGGTGGAACTGAGGTTGTGCTTATCCCTAGACAAAGCCATGGCAATGGGAAATAAGTAATGTTAGGTTACCCACACCAGAAGGATGAAATCACAAAAGCTATGTAAGATGCCTAGCCAGCCCTGACTCCTAGAAATTAGGTTTGTCCCAGACTTTTCGCTCCCTTAACTTACCTTGTTTTCAGACCATGCGTCCCCCCTCATGCCCATGTGAAAGGACAGCTTTTATTGTCTGCGTCTGATATCGGAAGTCACTGCCCAAGTGCTGCTATTCGACAACTTCAGAATGAGACCGGGTTGATGGCAACCTCATATCATATTCAGAGAAATGTCTTTCAGGTACCAAATCACCAAAGTCATATACCTGCGTAGGCTTCTGAAAGTGATTGGAGAGGATGGCAAGTGTTCAAAGTCCAGGACTTTAAAAGATCATGATTTCAACTAAATGTTCATAAAAAGGAAATATAAAAAAAATGCTATCGTCACTACGAGTGGATATTTCATTTCAAGATTGCCAATTGTGTGGAAAATAATATGTTGTCAGTGAACATTTTGCTTACACGTTCAGTATCAACAATTTTCACAATGGCTGAGCCCCAAAAGGCTTTCCCCCTTCCCCCCCTTATGTGCAGCCTCGACCACACCAATCACCTCTATGTTGGCTGCAATTAGAAGCATTGTGTTTTCAGAGGACAGAGTAGAGGAGAGGAGAGTAACCAAAAATCAGGATCAAGTTCTAAACAACAACTGCAGCAGATAAGTGCACATCCAGAAGCACTCTCCACATCACCACTCACTCCATGTTATTGGATTGAACTGATCCAGCTGGTTTTTACACACTGGAGGATGCAGCTACATGTGTGCTACCTGTAAATGTAATCTTTTATCTTCTGCAGATTGATCATTGATCTCTTGTCCTTCTTAGACTTCTTCCACTTATCAAAGTCCTTCTCCTTGTCTTGCTTTTTGTCCCACCTTAAAGGTCAGCTAATCTGAAAAAATACGCACACCTGAGTCTTTCAGAGATGTGTCGTCTGACCTGCTCTCTTTGACCACCTTAATCGAACACAGGGAGCTTAGAGTGGCGAACAGCAAGCAAGCAAAAAGCTTTTATGAACTGGGATACAGCTTTAGTTGTTTAAGGTTTTTATGATCCGAGCATAACAACAATCTTTGTGCGCACTGGAAACACACAAGCACTAAGTCAGAGCATCAGTCTGATTACAGGGATTTGTTCCCCTCCTCCTCTGAAGTTGACATGTTACAGTTACGTGGTTTTGGTGTGACAGCTGAGGTACTGTGTTTAGCACCATCATTCACTGTCTGACAAGACAAGATAATTTATAGCAGAGAGAAAGGGGAGAGAGGAGAGAAAACCCCCTTCACACCCATCCAGCCCTCTCCCCCCCTTTTCATTCCCTTCTGTTGTTTTCTTCACTCCTTTATTATTCTAACTTCAGATCAATTCATTAGTCACACAATTCCTCTCTATTTAAGATACCACCAACAGAATTTCAGTAATTGGAACTAACTGTACTTTAGTGTATTGGAAACACACACACACACACACACACACGAAAACACACACACAGTTTTCACGACCCACTACCTTCCAATTGCAGACAGTGCGGTCATATGTATGGTGGTATTGTTAAAGAGAAACAAAAGACAGACCTGTTTATGGGCAAGTCACTCAACTGTAACACTGGGAGTACACTGAAGCACGGGTCACTGGTCACCAGTATAGTACACACACATACACACACATATAGACACACACATACTGTCAATGACAGGGTGCGTCTTCACATCCTTTACTGGTAATAATGACATTATCAATAACAACAGCCTGAGGGAGATGTGTGAGTGTGTCTGGGAGTGTTTGAGGAGTGGATCCCTAGGGCTGTGGAAAGAACAATAACAGTGGTTTTCCTTGCGGGGGACCCCTTGTTGTCTTAGATGACACAAACTGATAGGATTATCAGCAATGGCTTAATCACACAGATAGCACCAACAAGCAGACAAATGCGGAGACAGAGTGATCTCTGATCATTGATAAGATGATGGGTCAGGAAACCTAACACTGATAAAGCGGTCTCTAACCCCTGGGAGGACTGATTACAGTGTGTGTGTGTGTGTGTGTGTGTGTGTGTGTGTGTGTGTGTGTGTGTGTGTGTGTGTGTGTCATGTTACAGTATAAAGGTCCTCCGACCCCCCTGCCCTCCCTGTTCTCCACTTTCGTCTCGATTCATACCCTCAGCATCTCCCTGTTCAACTCTCCCTCATCATATTTGGAGTTACAGTTTCTTCTTACACCCCACTTTTTTTCTGTCTTCATCCTCATATACATTCTAACTCTACTCTGTCCTCCCTTCCTTCCCTAGACTTCCTTATTTCCTACATTCATTCATTTATATTTAAATGGCAGAGAGAGACCGCTTGTCTCCCATTTCCTCAATACCCTCTGTATGCTAATATTGACTTGAAGTGATCTGGCTGTTGTCTTAGCTTGTAATTAAGGGAAACAATACTCAATTACACACAAGCAAACACACTCATACACACACACACAAATCAGGTTTTCTGCACAGTAGGGTTTCAATAAGGAAATTTAACACAGATAATTCAAGACTGTTTGAAGCTTCCTTTTTTTTCACCTGGGGACCGTTAGTTACAAATATCATGTTCAGCTTAGTATGACAGAAAGTAAGAAACACTTTGCTACATACACACACACTAACACACACACACCTCAGGACTCCCACCGGGCCCACACCGTTCACACAGCTCATTTTCAAGCTTTTCTAAAGCTCATATACAGTATGGGTGACATTTCCATCTCCTATAGGGGACTGAAATGGAAAATATTTTGACCTTTATGCAACCATACTTATAGGATTGTAGGGAAGGATTGACGGTAGGAGGACTGAGATGGGATGGAAGGTTGGCAGGACCGAGGGATGAAGAAATGGCTTGTCTTTGCTGTATCTGCACATAATATAAGGCAAAGGAGGGAGTGCAGGGGTGAAAGAGATTGAGAGGAATATTGGACCAGGCCACATTGAGATTGAAAAATGAAAATGACGAGAGGGCTGCGTTGGTGTGGGAGCCCTGCTGCAGGTACTGGCATGAAGATGAAATAAAAACACCAAAGTCTAGTTAGTAATACATCCATGAGATTAAAGGTTCATCAGAAGCCAAAAACCATCACAGCGGGGCAAAAAACTGAGAGTTCGATTTTTACAACTTAGGCAAATTTGTTACTTGATCCTTCATCTCACAGTTTTTTCAAGTTTTTTTGTTGCTGAAACCAGGTCACACAGGTGATCAGAGTTTGTGATTGAGTACTGTTAATTAGCCTGTGCACACGCAGCCCAGTCACCAGATAGCCACCTTTTTTTTATGTGTCATACGCATCATATCAATATTTCTGAAGAGACGTAGTTCAGATTACATGTATATAAACTGAATATCTCATCAGGAGGAGGAGGGGATGGTGGATGGCGTGACGCCTAGTTGAGAGCAGCAGACAGCAGCAGACCACTGCTCAAGACCAACACACAATGAAATCCCTATCTTGGTGTGTGGCAATCAAAATGGATATTTTAAGCCAAAAACAAAAAACGTACAAAAAAACACGACAGTTAATATATGAAATGTAGAAATATGATAACCATCATATCCATGTTTTTTTAGAAATGTAAAATGCCAACATTTATTCTGCTAGCTGGGTTAGTATACATGGGGCACATCAGTGATCAGATTTCTGTCCTACCCCCAGCTTTATTTTGGAACGATAGCTTTCTTGTTTTAACTGTGAAAGAAGAAGTTTAAGTTTAACGGATGTTCACAGGACCCACACGTCATCTCCTCTGCTCCACTGTTATTGTGTACGTGTCAAGTTTGCACTGTCAACCAGCCATACATGCCACTCTGTCAGTTAATCCGATAAATTTCCAATCTCCACCACACCTACCTGCCAGCCTATCACCTGTCCACACATCTGCTGCTCCTGCCAGTCCACCACACGCACCTGATCAAGCCAATTGCTCTCACCTGTAGACCATTACTTCTTGCCACTAAGACTCCTGCCTTATTGCCAGATTGTTCTTTGTCATTCAATGCAAGACTTGGCAGCATGTGTTGCTTTCTTGTTGCCAGCCTCGCATGCCTCTGACTCTCCTGCTTCGCCTGGTCCCCAGTAAACCACTCAGCCTTCTGTCTCCACCCAAGGGCTCCACATTCACATTCCTGGTTTCTCCACCTGTTCCCCATGGCTGAGTGAAGGGACTGCCAGTCAGCTCTACATCGTGAGTTTACCTGTTCTGATGTTTTTGTATTCCTGTGCTGTGGATTTCCTCATTGTGTGGTTGCATATTCTGACTTTGTGCGTGCGCCGCAACATCTGCTCATTATCACCGCTGGTTCCTCAGCTTCTCCCGATTCCAACCAACCTACAGACAGCTCCTTACGGTACCACTTCACATTACTGAACTGTTTGGTGTTTGTGTGTCCAGCAGACACCAGAGACTCTCCCCCTCTGTGCTTCAGCCCCTGGATTAAACCTGCGCCCCGGGAAGCTACAGGCCTAGGAGTTAATTTTGCTTGCTGTTTCGCTTGCCTGATTGTTCTGTTTGTTGCAAATGATTTCATTAAAGCCTATTACAAACTGACCTTCAGCTTGTGGTGCTGCTATTGAGTTCTTCTCAGACCTGTGACAGTACAGTACATACTTGTCCGACTGGCATGCTTGTTGTTTTAGAGTTGCCATTGCTCTTTGACACTGTCGTGGGTGCTGTGGACAAGTCTAGCTGCACATTATGGTTCTTTGCTGAAACCTTTCCAGTGGCTGTGTCTTGCAGTTGCACAGAACACGTGATGTTTTCTACTTGCTCCTTTGGTCTTTTGCATTTTTTAAAAGCAAGTTGAAGCTCGTAAAAAAGCCAATTAGAAACCTGGTTACCCATACACATGACCAAGAAATCAACATTCTCCAAGACACTCTAGCTAGGCAAACTATGTTTTTCTTATTTCCCACTCTGCCCACAGAAACCAGATTTCACATTTACAAAACATTTATAAAATCAGTTTTATTGAGAAAGATGCCTGTGACCCAGTACATATGAATGCACAAACAAGGTTTTTAATACAGCGCTATTGTTGGTCTGAATCCAACCTAAAAGGAGCGTAAATAGAGAAAAGAGAAAAGGAAACCGCCTGGGTGAAGCAGGAAAGCAGGCGTGGATTGATGGATGTAGTTCTATTTTGCCTTCGTTAGTGCATATGTACATGAATCAAAGTATATATTGCTTTATTCATTGTGGTATAAAACAATGGTGACTCACCCTGTGGGATCCAGTAAGTCATGGGATCGTTTTGAATAAATATAAGCAGAAGTGGGAAGTGAGCGCGAGCTGTAATTGCAGAAACTCAAAATAACTCCACCTACAGAAACCAAAATTTAAAAATGACAAACTTGAGGATTACCACTGTGATGATGTGAATTAAGGAGGGAGTTACCAGGGAACAAATACAGTTGTAGTTATACATCTATTTATAGGAAAGAGGGAGAAAGAGGGAACGAGCACCAGAAGGGGGGGAGTGATATAATAATTGGAGTTACTTCCAGGGAAAATCCTATTTTTGCAGTCTGGCAGAGATAGAGGGACATGTGAATGGATGGAGGATTGAGGGACGGGGAGGAATACACAGTTGCTTTTTGGAGAAAATCCTATTTTCTCAGTCTGGTTGTGAGGAAGGGATAGACAGATGGATCGCTGGCTCACTGGCTGGATGGAAGAATGGATGGATGAACAAAATTGTGATGCAAGAGGGGTTGATGAACACAGATAAAGTGAATAAAGAAAAGACAGTGAGGTTGAAAGTGTGAGTAAAGACAACGTATCGCTGGCTGGGTATGGATGGAGGGATATAGCGGGATGGGTGAGTACATGGATGGAGGGATGGAATTGCTTTCAGTGAAATCCTATTTCCTGCAGCTGGTAGATTTAGCACCTGAAGACTTCAGATTACCATAATAATCTACCATGAGGAAATAACCAGATTTTGGACTCAGGGTGTATGTGTGTGTACATTTTTGTGGATTTGTGTAAGTGTGTATGCACATGTGTACTTGTATGTCTTCATCCAACATGTCAACTGTATTTCTGTATCTGTGTGTGTGTGTGTGTGTGTGTGTGTGTGTGTGTGTGTGTGTGTGTGTACTGGGCAAGGAAAAATGAGAAAGGGAAATGAGAGGTTGCTACTCTGGCCCGCAAATTTGATTTGGAGCTGCTGCTTCAATGAGATGGTTGACCGCATCCACCACCATCCCCTCCCCAACACACACCACACACACACGCACGCACACACACACAGATATTAGTGGACGCTAATTGATTGAGGAGCGTTGGTTGATGGACAGCATCTGTGATGGGTGGAAAAGATAAGGGGGGGTCAACAGCTGTTTCATTTCCCAGACCCACTAGAGTGTGTTAACAGACACCAAACACACACAAACCACAAAAACACACAAATCCAAAAGTGTGTCATGTGACACTGAATGGCTTGATGACACAGAAAGAGGAAGACAGCTAAGCAGACACACACACTCTTATGGTCTTATAATGCCATTATGCGAGCTTGAGTGAGCAGGTTAAAGAAAACACGTGCGTCGTCTCTGAGTTTGTACAAAAAGAAAAGGGCACGCACACACGACCATGGGAGTGTAACATGCACTGGTGTCAGGTCACCTTTAGATCGCTAACAGGGGACATGAGTGATCATGTCTGATCATTAATCCATCAAGCTAATATCTGGGTCAGACACTCAAAGATCATTAAATATTGGTGACAGGCTTCAGGCGCAGTGAACAATAAAAACATATATGAACAACAACACCATTGTTGTCTGGAAATCCCATTTATTTTTAAGATTTATGAGCTGACCAACAGTCCAAGGGCTGAACAAGCTCACTGTCAATAACCGTCTGCCCAAGTTTAATTAAGTATGACACAATACAATTATTTGTTTGACCACAGGAGCAGAAATGATTCCTATCAAAAGAATCGGGGAACATTATTAAAAAACAAAAAATTAAAATGTTTTTATTGACATGACTGCATTATTAAAAACAAGATCTATGCACCATACATCATTTGTCATTGAAGCTGGTGGGTTTTTTTTTTTTACTGATGACTGATAATCAAGTTTTGGATAAAGTAGATCTGGTTATGTGTGAGTGTGTTTGCGTTGCGGGAAAAAAAACAATATATCAGTGCCTTTTGCTAAATAGCCAATAAGCCATGACGCAATATATCATACATCTCCCTCTCTCTCAGTCGGACCGTCACACACACACACACAAACATGAATACACATGCATGCATACATATCCTCCCTAACTACTGCCTTGGTCCTTCTCTTCCATCTGAGGATTTTTATATATGTTTCTCTACCTTTTTTTTGTCATTTTGCCTCTCCATCTAACTTGGTTTATCGTCCTCTACCTTCTCTGCTCCACCATATTTCCTCATGTTTTACTTCTTCTTATTTCTGTCTGTACCTTCACCTTGTGCCCCTCTCTCTGATTTAAAGACACAGAAGCTTTAAACATCTTTCATCCTTTCTCACTCTTTAATTTGACTATTATGAAGAGCTCAGCCAGGACAGGGTGGTGATAAAGGATTAAAGGAATAATACAAGAGACCTGCGTAGCTAGTGTGTGTGTGTGTGTGTGTGTGTGTGTGTGAGAGAGAGAGAAAAGTGTCGATTAGGAAGGTCTGCTCTTTCCTATCGTTATGAGACCACTAAGTATATGTGCATACATTGGTGTGCATATTAGTATTTCTGAACATATTGAATATTTAAGACTTTATTAATGTATGTCTCATCCACTCTGTAATGCACCCCATTGCCAAATTTAGGGATCCGGCCGTGTGCTGCTCGTTTTCGGAGGTGTGGATGTTAACCAGATGTGCACTGCCAAACCAATTACTGAAGCTTCCACCAAACACTTTCGGTATGGTACCTTTGGAACCAAAAGTAACCCTTCAGACATGGTACCTAGACCCTAGTGTTCCACTGCAAGCCGTACCCTTAAATGTGGGTGGGGTTGCTGTAACTCACTGCTCTGTCCAGCACTCACTGACTGTATTTCCTCATTACCGGTGACACAGATGGAAGTCTGCACCTCGGTTATCGTCCACAGACAATTCACGTCGTCAGCTCATGCACTGAGTAACATTACAAGTTAATGTCCACCTTAAAATTTGCTGGCAATTGATCTGGTGAATTAAGTTTTTTTTTACTCTAACTATAGCTGCTATGAGAGGCAGCAAAAAATCCCTTCATTTTATAGTTAGAATCTACTAATAAAACTTTCCGTGATGTGAACAGTGGTTCTGAGCTCATGCATGAGCTACAAAATCAGAAACAACTCAGCCCTGAGCAGAGTGACCATCTGCTATTGACCAACCAATGGACTGCAGTGTGCAGCTCCACCTTTTAGTATCGGATCTATGTGCTAGGTACCCCAACAGAAGGGGAACCAAAAATGGGAATGGTGCGGAACGGTTCCATTGGAACCATCCACAACTACTCGCAGTGGAAAGAGAAAAAAAGCCTACCAAACTGAACTGAACTGTACTGCTCAGTGGAAACGGGGCTTTAGTTTCAACCTTAAGGTATTTTCTCTGTTAATAACCATGCATACTCACTTTAAGCACTTCCAACAAAGCAAAAATATTACCTCTTTGAGCTTTGTCAAACGGGGCTCATTGTAATTGGCCCATTGCTACCCTTTGTGGCCAGTGGGGAATAATACTCATAGGCAGATTCTACAACATATGGGTGTCAGCATTGATCTTCGTGAATGGTTAGTTTTTGCATTGAAGCTCATCTGCACAGAAAGGAGCCAATTTTGCACCAAATGTCTGCGTACTAGCCCATTTAAATATGTGTAAATATCGCAGAAGCATCAAGACACTATTTGCTTGGCGGCGCATTTAGGGGCCCATTTCCTTTACAGGCGCCTTGCAAATTACTGGGTTTCCTTTTGTCTTATTTGTGCAGGTTTAGCGGCTGCTAAAGCTGCTCAGTCCTTTGTGAGTTTTCCCATCAGTGACTACAAGAGCAAACCACAGTTGAAGTGAGTGTTTTTGCCCCACCGGCAACAACAGGCAGTAATGAGCTAAATCCAACTTGCAGCTAAAGAGGTGAAGAAGTCGTTGCACTTTCAAACATACTTGGACAAACCACAAAAAGATGAAATGTAGGGATTATTTTCAAGTATTTGTTAAACAGCACATTTTACTTTTACAAGACAAAAGGCTTTAATGGTGAGAACCAAGTGAATGGTTTCCCAAAGGCATCTGCGGGTTCAGGATTTTTTCAGACTGTTTTTAACATCACCTATACTTGTGTTCAGCACCATTTAACCAAAACAGACAAACAAAACAAAGGAATGTTTTGGATGTAACACAGTTAATGCAAAGTTCTGAAATGATAAATGGACACTATAATAACATGGAGCACAGACAATGATCTGCTGGGAGGTGGGACATAACGTTTAGCCTGTTTTAAGCAAAACTTAGGTATACAAATATTATGTATATACTATATGTATGTCACATAATGAATTTCCATATTGAATCCAGTGCATCAAAGTGAAATATTAAAAGTATTGGGATGGTTCAGAACCTTTTTGCAGGTTTTGATTGGTCACTGCTTTTCTCTTTGTCTCTCTCAGCTGTCTCTTTGCTCTTAATGTTCTCTCTTATCTTTCTGATGTTCTTCTACTTTCAGTCCTCCCTGTTTCCCTTTAGCTTTTTCCATGCCTATCAATCTACGCATTTTTCTGAGATAAGGGTAGATTTGGCAAATTTATTGACAAGAGAAAGGTCGGTGAGGATGGAAAAGACCGCTATAGCTCAATCATTTACGTTTCCTTATTTTCCATGTGCCTCTCTCTGTTCTTTATAGCTCTGGATGGCCTTAGAACAAGGCACAGGATGAAATACAAAGGATTTAATGAAGCATCTCTCTCACTCTCTTTCTACATTTCTCTAACACACACACACACCAAGCTCCTCTATTTACAGCTCCATCCTTTTAGGGTTCTTCTCTCACTCCAGGGTTTTATGGTGCTGTAATAAAACAGGCAAAAGACAAATGGTCGGTGAAGAATTACCTCTGCAAGGGGCGTTTAGTAGTCACTTAGTCATTCAGCTGGTCAGTTAGCCAGTCAATAAGTCGGCCATACAGTCAAAGAGTCAGTGTCCATACCAGGTGGCCAAGCAGTCAGTGTGGTTTTTCAGTTTATTAGAAAATCTAGTATTAAAAGAAGACTAGAAAATATAGACATGGGGGGAGAAGGAACAAGAGAAAGGCACCTTCCAGCAATGCTAAATGCTACAACCTCCTCACTGAAAATTATATATTTCTGTAACTTTTAGGACCCAGTTGAGAAGTAATACAACAAGGACATAAAACCACACATACAAAAACATACAGAACAATCTTTTCTCCTGCTGAAACAATGGCTAAACCTAACTCCAGTTGGTCTCTTGGTGTGACCCCCTGCTGCTGCCCCACTCCATCAAGACTAATGGGTTGTGACTCTTAAAGACACACACACACACACACACACACACACACACACACACACACACACACACACACACACACACACACACACACACACACACACACACACACACACCATATACATACCATTGCTGCAAGAAAACGCTAAAACACTGGGTCAATCTATCTGTCTCAACAATCTCTGTGACCTCTATTACCCTTATATTTGAGTGAGCACTCATGAAGTCAAACCAATGGGACCCAGAACTTCAAGTACTTTTCTGCGCATTGATAAATCTCAAACCCATAAAAACTAATCTCTTTTCATCAAATTTATATATTAAGAAGGTGTTTTTTTATCTTTTCATGCCTTAAATGGCGTTACATGTTATGCAACAACCTTACCTCCTTATTATTTGTGGACCTATGAATACGTACACTTGTCCTGTCTCTATCTCAGCTGCTAAGTGATCCTGCTAACCTCTGACTCGACTTATCACTCTTTACAAGTTAGAAGCATAATGGTATTAGATAACATGAGCCTTTAGCTTGACTATGTTATCAAACAGTTAATAATGTGTTGGTAGTGTTAGATGGACCTTGTTCCCAATCACCAGCTCTCATAAGTTAAAGTTAAAGTTAGCTTGCAAAATACCATTGCATAGCTCCACCTGACTTCTCGTTTGACACCCCTCATCTCGCAAGGTGACGGGATTGGTTCCTCAGGTATGTGGTGTAAAACACTTTAGCTGTCTAAATGTGTTCCTGAGACTTGATTTTCATTGAAGGGGGTCTTTAAATAAAAGGAAAAGCTACTCATCTTCGTTCAAGTTTGCAGTGGCAATAGCAGAAGCAGAACATCCCAACAGCTTCTTCCACAGCTGCTTCTCCAGGATCCTACTGACCTTCTTGGGCAAGCTGGAAAATGTAGTCTCACCACTGTGCCCTGGATTTACAATCTGCCATGTTCTCTCTGACAGTTGTGCTGTTAAGCCTCCAAAATAGAGCTGAATTTGTTGAGCTCCTCTTCTTCTACTGAACAGTATCACCTGCTTTCTACTCACTTGTATCAGATGGAGACAGATGGATGAAGAATGGAACAGAAACAAAAACACTACAACCACAAGAAAAGCATTTAACTGTGGGACCGTGAGTATGGATTAGTGTCGCTTACAGTGGAAACTAACAGTCTTGATTGTTTACACAAACAGTCTGTAAGTGAAAGACGGACCCAGAACTAAGAGTGCATTGCTAATTGAAAACTTGGATTTGTGGTAAAGCTCTCTCTTCACCAACAGAATACAGCACTCACATTAGGACACTTAACAGGCAAATGCACTCTTTTACCCTCACTTGTGAATAAAACCCATAGATACTTGAATTCCCCTATTCACCATTCACATGAATAGAAAGGCTGCAAGTGTTTAAGACACACTGCTGAGGCAGAGAGAGAGAGGGACTTCCTCAATGACAAGTCATGAGGAAATGTGTGTATGTGAGTGTGTGAGTAAAGCAGAGTTGTATATTTTATGGAATTTGTTGTGTTGTCATATTCTGTGCTTGTTTGACACTGAAACATTAACAGCTGGTACAAATGTTTGTGTCCAATTTTATAAGAATTATTCTCTTCAATCTGCAATCTTGTGAAGGCTAACACAAGTTTGATCCATAAGTCCGAGTCCTCTGACTTTGGTTTGGCTCATTTGATTGCGTGTTGTGGTTGTGTTGTCGTTCCAGCAGTGTAAGACTCCCACCTGTGGTAAAGAGTGTCTTACCCATGGTGAGAAGCAGCTAGACACTCCCTCGCTCCCCGCCCTAGCTAACCAGGCCCCAGCCCTCGCCCTGCAACCCACTGACTTCTAATCTTCTTGCCTCATGCAAACAGCACCCACCCCTCAGAAATGACGGCATGATAACAGCATGCTAGGCAGGATAGGAGCCACGTCAAGTTTACCAAGTGCCTCTCCCCAGAGTAGGGTGTGGACTCTGCCCCCTTTACACTTTCTCAACCAGTCACAAAAGTGTGGCAACGTTCTCTCATGAGCCCACAAACTGCAGCTCCCACCCTACCCCTTTGGGAAAATGATCAGCAGCCACGTCAAGTACATGTGATGAACAAAAGGAAAGTAACCTCGTACATTTCCTCAAGTATTGTACGAAAGTGCAATTTTGAGGTATTTTTGAGTATTTCCATTTCATTCTAAGAAATATTGTACTTTTACCTTTTTACTACACTACATTTATCTGACAGCTTTAGTTACTTTCCACATTTAGATTAAAATTCTGATATTATCATATCAATGAGACTTTATTGATCCAAGAGAGTAGTACAGTGTATTTCTATACAGTGGTATTGCTACTTTCATTGAAGTAAAGTACGTCCTCCACCACTAGTGATGAAATACATATTAAACTATTTATAATATGTTAAAAAGGTTGTATAATAATTTTAAGATCAACAGTGGCATGCAAAGGTTTGAGCACTGTGAGTAGTTAAGTAAGAAGAAGATGAGGTGTTTTCCAAAAAGACATTAAGTTAAAGGGATAGTACACCAAAAAATGAAAATTCAGCCATTATCTACTCACCCATATGCCGACAGAGGCCCGGGTGAAGTCCTCACATCCCATGCGGAGATCGGTGGGGGGAGCGGCTAGCCCCAGACTAACATCCACGAACACAATATTGAAACCACAAAATATCTCATCTGTAGTGATCCAAGTGTGCTGAAGCCCCGACATAAAAAGTTGTTTTGTGTTCACACGTGAACACGGAGCACAGTGGTAGTCCATTATGGACTTAGAGGTGTGTTTAAGATCATTTTCATGTTAAAGAAGCGATCCTCTCTTTATCTTCAGCTGTTTTACAGATGGTATGATGTTTGCGTCCAGAATTTGCTGGAATTTAACTGAATCCATTCTGTGAAATGTTCCCAGTGCCACTGGCTGCAATACAAGCCCAAAGCATGATTGATCAATCTCCCTGTTTAACAGTTGGACAGGTGTTCTTTTTATAAAATTCTGCACCCTTTTTTTCTCCCAACACAACTTTGCTCATTGTGTCCAAAAAGTTATATTTTAACTTGAATTAACGCTGAATTTTGTGGTGAGAAAACAGGAAAGGTTTTCTTCTGATGACTTTTCCATGAGGGTCATATTTGTAACGGTGTCACTGCACAGTAGAACAGTGCACCACCACTCCAGAGTCTGCTAAATCTTCCTGCAAAGGGGGATTTGATTTGCCTTTCTAACAATCCTACAAGCAGCTCTCTTGAAGATTTCTTGGTCTTCCAGACCTCAGCTGCAGCTGTTTAGAGGAGCCCATGGCTGCTGATTGTTGGGACAAAGTTTCAGGCGTCAGATAATTTATAAAGCTTTGAATTTTGCATCACCTGGCCTTTCCTAGTGATGACTTTGACAAGCCATAGCCCTAACAAGCTAATTGTGGTCTGAGACCCCGGTAAAGTTGTTTAAGAGCTCAAATGTCTCAGGGTGCCAAAACCTTTGCATGGAGCTCCTTTCCTTTTTTCACTCTACAACTGTGCAAAACAAAAATAACACACTAATCTTGCTTAAAATATTAAAAAGCATGTTTCATCTTTAACTTCATGCCTTTTGTATATCAGTCCATCTTCTACCTAATTAACTATTCACAGTAAATTTAAATTTTGACCAGGGGTGCCCAAAAATTTGCATACCACTGTAGTTTATTCTTCAGCTTTTAAGTGTGTGTGTGTGTGTGTGTTATTAACAACAGCAGTACATATACTTTACAGTCACTGTTCAAAAGATGCCATCAAGAAGAATGTCTGACAAGGTTACAAATCACCATCAGTATTGATTATTGTATGTTTTAGGTTTAGGTTACAATCCAATAGGGAAAACCTGGACGTTCACACCAATGGGGGGGATTAAATTTAAGATTTTTTTTAAAATCATGTTGTCTTGATGTTATGTCAGCTCTTACTGATTAAGTAAAACCATCAGTGCTGCACGCTTAAATGAGCTGAAATGAAATGCATTTACCGTAATTGAATTGATTTGAATGGAACTGAATTTAAATAGATTTAAATGAAATGGTTGAATTGGCAAAGAGAGGGAAACAAGCCCTCCACAGGTGATGAAGAGCGAGTGTGTCTGTGTGAGTGTCAGTAATGTATTGTTAGGCTAATTTCGCCAACAGCCTCCTGCAGAGACACATTGTTTCATTTCAATATCAAACGGCTGTGAAGGAAAGCTTTTTAAATGGCACACTAATTGTTGTAATGGTCTGTTCTCCTGCACCTCTCTTTCTCTCCGCTCCCCTTTTACAACCTCTCTCTTCTCCTTTCACACTGTATTATAATGACCTGCTCACATCCGTCTTTCTTTCTCTTGTTCCACGCACACATGAGCACAGATTTGTGAGTGACAGTTTAATGAGAAGTGCTTTTCCATTAAACAGTCAAAAGGAGAGAATGCATCAATTAACACCCTCTTACAAACAACACACATTTCCAGATGGGTAAGATTTTTATGTCTTTGAATCAGACATACAAATACAGGCAGCAGAGACTGACGCATTCATTAAATCAGTCACTAGTAACCAATGCACTTATCCCACTCATGTACTTTATTTGGATGAATGAATCTCTATTTCTCTCAGTCACTCTTTCAAAAGCTAAAAGTGAGCAGTATAGACTAATTCTGGTAAATCAAAAGGTGGCTACCTGATGATGCCAAGAAACAAAACAAACAATTTATGTCTTTTCCTGCTAAATATTTAGTGTCCCTCATTTCCAATTTGCACTTTTTTCAACCTGTGGTGCTTCCTCTGAGCATATCCTGAGGAATTAGAACAAACATATTGTTTTCCACATTCTGTGTTCTGTGTTTATTTCTGGAACACTGCTAAGTATATTGCCAGGCAACTACAGGGTTGCAGCAACAATATTACAAATAGATATACGGTAGTTGTGTAAAGCAGAGGTGTACAGATATACAGATGTATGGGGGCGTATGTGTGTGTGTGTTGGTAAGTGTTATAAAGACAATGGAAACATAATTCTAGTCAAGATTGCTGACATCCTAACAGCAAGCGAGCACCCAAATATAGTACCGCTGCATTGTCTTACATTAGATGCTCTCTGTCCACACTGAATCAGTTAAACATGAAAAATCATTCAAACAAACCACTTAGACTTCAGCTGTGTGGTCCGAGACTACAACTTGAAGACTTACGGCAAATGTATAATTGTGCATTGGCTCGACACAAAGCCTACGCTTAGCCTGTGCATGTGGCCTACACCACTGTGAGCATTTATACTTGTGCGATGGTGTGTCTGTGTCCCTCTGCAGTTATACCTCCAAGATGAGTAGTTGGTGGTGGAGTCGCTGTTAAGTGCTGTAAAGTTTCAATGATTCAAAATACACCTAAAATACATGTTTGATCCGACCTAATAGTGACAGTTTCAAACACAAATACACTAATTATAACTCTCAAGATTCACAAACAGAACACTTGTCTTTTCGTGGACACATTTTCCCCCACAAATAAAACATGCTAACATTATTAACACAAATCTACGGCATTTAACATTGCATGAATTAAGCTAGCAGCTAGTCGAGTTTTCCTCTACCCATATGAAGCCAGGAATAACATTAGCTAGCAAGCACTGCTGAGCATCCCACACCACAGTACTTAACCAGAAACATTCAGCTCCCGTGTGATCTTCCAGCCAGCTGCCACCATATTTAGGTTTTTGTGGTAAAATGCAGAGATATCGTGCAGACAATTCTTCATTTCAACCCCTGTGAATCAGCTGCTCTTCCAACATTGCAATGCTTTCAACGCGAGTGACAGAAGTATGACAGAAACCAGGCACCAAAACGTTTTCATCTCAACATGGCATGCTCCATCATGCTGTGTTGGGCTGCATCACTTGCAGCCATTTAAGACAATTCCACAGAAAACAATGCAATCAAATGAATGTAGTCGCTGACACATGAATGCTTCACACTTCATAAGAACGTTCATAAGAACCCACAAAACCAGCTTTGCAATGAAAACACATGTTTGATGTCAAACAGCTTTGAAGACCTTTACCCATTTTTTTTTGCCATCAATGTATTTTTTAAACAGTTGTTTTCGTCATGAGTACTGTTACACTGAATGCAAATATTATGCTGTAAAAAAGCAACATAATATTTTTTCAGAACATCATTTTTTCTGAGTGTGAATAAAGGCATCAACCAATGTGCAGAACGGGCGTCACATCACGATGATGGTGGACTTGTAACTGTCACAAATTTGCATCGCTGACTGTATGAATCATTTTGATGCATATATGCGCAGGCAAGTATTTCGCATTTTTATGTTGTTTATGCATCACACATCCCGTGTGTAAAGACCTCAAGTGTAAATTAAATTATGTACATTAAAGTATCCTCGGTTTGAATATTCATCAGAGGCAGCCAAACTACATTTATGCCTTAAAAAAGTTGATATAGAAATATGTCATATTTTTGCACAAATAGCTTCTTTTACTCTGAAATACGAGTGCTAATTAAGGGATGTAAGGTTCTAAAGAATTCCTTCATACATCTCCACAGATGGTTTTATCACTATGAACACATCCTGCAGGGCTAAGTGGTTAAACCTCCAGAACTCAATTTTAAATTTGTGTAAAACCAAATGTGTCAGTCTGAGAAAGAAACAACATGCCATGGCAGGAATTTCAGATGTTACTGACTTGTGGCAGACATGCCAGACCACTGCCCAACCAGGACTTCAGATATAATCCAGCCACAAAATGTTAAGGGTTTTGGGAAAAGCTATACATTGCCAAAATTGTATGTGCATACTGTCAAATGAATGAGTGCATGCTTATGTGCACATGTGGTGAAAATAAAGATGGACAGCAAAAGCAAGGAGAAAGCAGGAGTAATAGAAGTTTCCAAAGGAGCAGAGGAAAAGTTTTCACACAGTTAATTTTCCCTCTTCCTCAGAAGAACTGTTTGCATACGTCCACATGCACACACAGCCATGGAGGTATAGCAGCAGAGAGATGATTGGACTCCACCAGTGGTTTATATCTCATAAATGAACATAAACAAACAAATGAGCAGTGGTGGTCCTCGCTCATAGACACTGTGTTCTATCTTTTTTTTTCTCTTCTGAAAGGGAAGGAGAATGAGGATAGAAAGAGAAGGAAGAGAGAGTTCATAAGAGAAGAGATAGAAAAACTGAAAAACACCAGAGAAGCAGGAAAAGAACAGAAACAGGAGACAGAGGGAAATCACAGAAAGGGAGGATGAAATGACTAAAAAAAGAAATTAGAGCAAAAGAGAATGATAAAAGGTTCACATTTTTTAAAGTCTAAAATGATACAATATTCACATGCCCATAAATACATGAAAATGTTATTAATTAATAACGTGTACTTACTGCCCGTGAAGCAATTTGTCTGTACAGAACAAAATCCACAGTCCTCATTCTGTGAAAAATTAAATGTTCAGCTCAAGCTAATATTAGGCTTCAGCAGTTGAATCAAATTGAATTGGCTGCTTCCAGAGTCCTCAAAGTCTTGTGTTTACTGTCTTTACATTCTCAGTTAAGAACTCTAAACAGGACTTTTGCACTAAAACACAAAATGATGAGGCAGTGACGAATACTTCGTGCTAGCCATGGCTAACATTAATTCACAGGGCAGCTGCAGTCAAATCTGTAGACCTGTAGGCAAATCACATTCAACACCCATGTCATTTTGACAACAGAGAAACATACAATCAGTGCATTTACATGACATCAGAGAAAATTGATTTATTGTGTTAGTCCAACTTAAACTGGACTTTTAAAATCCATGTAAACATATTAGTCCGACTAAAACCGGACCTTAAAAATACATGTTGGACCCAAACAGGCCTTGCACATGCTCCAGAGTTTCCACCCAGGCTTTGACCCAGAAGTCGAAAGTATGCATAACAGAGGAACTAGCCGGTACCAACATGACGAAATCTACATCCAGAGCCATGCATTTTTGGGCAGACATAAAGCTGTAAAGATGTCCACCACTGTATTAGTTTGCTGCTAGCAAACTGTAGCTAACTTGTTTGATCAATTTATCAATGGTTTGTGACATAATAGGTCAATGAGAAAAAGGTCCAATACTTACAAGTTGAAAGGGGGTATATCACCACTTATCATAGCGGAGTCGGTCATACTATGGTCAATAAATCGATTTCCTCCTGTGCTTGTATACTGGGATAAAGACAGTAGTCCAATTAAATGACCTAGTCGAGCTATAACTGTAGGTAGACGTACTGAATGACGAACCTGTATTTTGTGACTGACTATAACTGTACTAAATATTTGTCTATTTATCTGTTCACCTACACCCCTTACCAGATGGTGTCAGTGACCATTTTGTTTTTATTGAGCCAATATTTCTTACAAAAAAATGTGAGAAATTCAACTTTCTGTCTTTGCTTTTTTTTTGTGTTGACCACAAACTTTTCATGATCTGTAAACCCTTACATGCAGTAAGCTTGCACAGTATCAATATCTGCTTTTAACTTCATCCACATTACTGTGGTCTGGCCTCTGTCTGGATCCCAAGCAGCAGAAAATAAACCTTTCCCTCCCCATGTCTCGTCTTCCTCGCCTTCATTTTCACTTACTCTCATTTTCTTTTCCTGATGTGGATTTAATCTCTTTCTGTGTTAAACTTTCTCTCCTGGTGTACATGTCTCCATCCAAAGTAATTAATTCACCTATAATCAGCTTAATGAACAAAAACACACAACCACAGGAGATTAAAGTGATTTCCATGGAAACACATCAAAGTTAAAACATAAGTGAATGTACCACCAATTGTTCATGTTCTGGTGAAACTGTTCGCACAGGTGTAATACACACTTATGCATCCACACAGGCTACATCTATATGAAGCTGTCTGATTTTTAAAATGCAGTTTAGACTCAGTATTGAGTTGGTTTTTCCAGGTTTTTTTCATAGAGAGTGTTCGTCTGTTAAACCTTTGTTTGGTCCCTCCATGCTCTCTCTGATTACCTATACTTCATTTCCAGTTACATGATTTAGTTGTTCTCATTTACACATTTTTGTGTCTCTGTTATATGAATATGTAGTATAAAATAATGATTTAATGGCAGCTCATAAATGTTACATGTTGCAGTCATTCCCAAGCTGCTGTGCTGTGGTGATAAAGTCATTATTTCTTGAGATAATGATAATGGAGAACATTAGAGGACATGGAACGATCAAACACCTAGCCGTGATTTTAAGATTTATCCACTCTGGAGACTATGGCTTTGGAAAAGCTCATTTTTCAGGTGAGAAAAACGCTGACTAAGGCCTAGCCCATACATACACAGTGGTGTGCAGTGGAGGGTATATGCACATATACAGGGTATACTCACCTCTTTTTCTTGTCATTTACAGTATATCCACCTGTCAGCCAAAAAGCCATTGGAAATATAAAAAAATACACTCACTTCCTTCTTGGTAACCTACTCATCTACCTCGTACTACATCCACCTCATCAACTCAAACTACACCACTGCATGTGCAAGTGTTTTTGAAAACATTCATTCTCAAAACAAAAATTCCGTGCACAAAAATAATGTTTTAAAAAATCTCTGTCCAAATAAAAATGCAAAAATACAGTTGAGGTGCTATCAGGAGCGCGCCAAACCAACAGGCAGCAAGATAACCCTAACCCTAAAGTCAAAGATCATGGCGCACATCCTGGTGTCACAAGCCTCAGACTCCCTTTTCTCTGTCTACACATCAACTTTAAACAGAGTTTCTGAAAGTCTTGAGCTGGGAAGCAGTTTTACAAAAGGTTTGTTTTCAGTGATCTAAATTATAGTTTGCATGTGGACGAAAGACCAAAATGCATAGAAAAAGCTGTTTTTAAAAAAAATTCTGTGTACGTGTGGACTGAGGATGGAGGGCTGAAATGAAAGGAAAAATATTTTTATATCTAACTGACTTAAGTGAACGTACTCACACAAACTCACATGCAGCAGCAGAATGTCCCATCAATTAAGACGTTTTGGCAGTCTAAAAGAATAACAATATTTGTCCTAAGAATCAAAACTGTACACACTCCATCGACTTAAAAACAAACATTTTCTCTTGCAACAACTACAACCCTCTTTATACAGAGATTGCCCTATAGGGCTACTATGAAGCCCTTTCTTTACGCAGCCTTTGCATTTTCACACATAACCAACAATGGTGGCATCATGCCTCTGCCTTGTGTGATTTTAGACAGCATGCTGGCAATGCAGAAGCAAAAGAGGTGTGACAGCTGTGGCATGTAACACGACAGCGTGCCTCTAGTGTGACATATACTGTACGAATTGGCAGCGCTTTATAAACTAGAACAATGGAATTAACATGGCATTAGCAATCATTACTGTCTCTGTTATATAGTGGCTGATCTCGTCCTATGCTTGGAGCTCCCAGACCTCATTGGTTTTCCAATTTGTGGATATGTTCCACCACTGTTCTTCTTTGAGTTAGCTGCTAACTGCTATCAGCTTTTAAAAGCTCCGACGGTGGGTCGCACACATAACACATTGTCAAAACATCACACTCGTTTCGTCCATGGTCCCAGCCTGCTGGCTGTCTGTTTAACACAGACATCATTTGACACTGTTCCCACCTCTGATGCCAGCTTAAAGGCGCGACAACTCTGTTTCCCCATTTCGCTATTGTATCTTTTATACAGAACGGCAAAGCAGCTCAACAGCGTAAACCTCTAGGCCTTGAAGAGGCAGCATAAAAGGGATTTCAACACACCATATGATCAGAACTGATAGCAATTCATCTTGGATCCATTCAGGTGTTAGACACATTGACACACAGACCAGAGACCAGCAGTGTTAGAGTAGTATCCTGCCTGGACCCAATTAGACTGAATCTGATTTGGACCTGGCCTGACTTGGGTCCCAGTTTGAGTCTCAGTTACTAGTGGTGTACAAGTGGATCAGTTAAAACCTCACACCTAATTATACGGTACACCGTGACATTAAATTCTATAAAAGCTTGTAGCACATTAAATTATGATTATAATGTACTTTGCTTTTCACATTTTAACTTGATTGACAGTTTGTATGCATGCATGTACACACAGTTTGAGGAATGAACATTACTGTTTGGGTTCTTTCATTAAACCACTTCACAGAACAGCCGGTCCATGTTGGTGGATGGAGTGTGTAACTGAGAGGGAAAGAATGAGGCTGTGTGTGTGTGTGTGTGTGTGTGTGTGTGTGAGGAGGGTGAGCGACTCTCAAAGACGACATTCAGACTTTGAGGCTGTTCAGTGTTCTTTCTTGTGTGTGTGTGTGTGTGTGTGTGTGTGTGTGTGTGTGTGTGTGTGTGTGTGTGTGTGTGTGTGTGTGTGAGTGTGTGTTGAGAGGAAGCAAGATAAGAGGCGCCACTAAAAGCTCCCTTACTCTCTCACACTCTGTTGCGTGTTTATTAAACAGGGTCAAATATTTTTTGTGTGTGTGTGTGTTTGTGGTGTCGGACGTCGTGTGTGTGCAGTCTGAGTGTATGACATCCTGAACGAGGAGTGGGAGGACAGACAAAGAGCGAGCAGAGTGATGGAGAGGGGAGGTGGACAAGTCACTTGGGTGTCAAAATGACAGAGGGGAGGAAGAGGAAGAGACGAGAGAGAGACGGAGAGAGAAACAGATGAAAAGAGGGACATGCAAAGGTCAAGCATTTGGAAGAAGAAGGAAGTGTGTGTGACAAACAATCCCTGATCTCTCTCTTTATTTCCCAACTTCTCTAAGAAACTGTTTGTTTTCTTTCCTCTGTCATGTTGACTGCTGGAACAATCCCCGCTCGTCCAGCCCTCTGACCCAACCTTTTTATTTGACTTGGAAAGAGACAGAGACAGACACACACTTCAACAACCAGTTGAACAAGGCTTAACTGCAGGAACACACAACCAAGATAAAACAATTAACTGTTGAGCTTTCCTTTCGAGAATAACTGGAATCAAAGGTTATTTTATGGTATAAGGAAAAGAGGACAAAGAGTAAAAACATCAACATATTTTTACAGATAATTAGAAAATCAAACCTCAGCTATTTAAAACATTAAACAATAAAAGTTGTCCAGGGCGAACACTAGGTACTATTTGTTCTGGCAGAAACAGACTGTGGTTGAACTTTACAACTGCAGCTGCTGCTTTAACTTCTGAAATAGCTGATTTTTTAAATGTTTTGGCTTCTTTCAAAGTGTGTTTACAGGCTTTGGCAGCAAACCAAACAGATAGGCAGCAGGGTCAGTGAAAGAACACTTTTCATTCAACTACTCTTTTCCTTCCAAGATACACACACTCTTAAGAGCACAGTTAAATTGCTATTTTCACCAGCGTTGGACCGTTTGAAACACTGTAAACAGTGTGAGTGCTGCTTCACTGGTTTTTGTCCATACTGTCCAACTGTCTAAATGACTTTTATTGACTTCCATCTCCATTGAAGAAAACAGCAACGTACCTTATATTTCAGGATCCATTTTTTGTTGATGGTACAGAATCCAGAAACAGCAAACAGGATGTCTTCAATTTGCAGACCATAGTGAAAAGTAGTGACAAAATTCACATTTGCAAATTGGTCTGGCGATGCCAGGATATGACATGTTTATAGTTGTTTCAAATGGCCACAGTGAAAGGGAGAGCAAAAAGACAGCCATCATAAAGCCAGGGCATGCACAATTAAATATGGGGATAACAGTGCACTTTTTCATGGCAGTCTGATGGTCTTGACAGGCCTTTTTAAAAAAAAAAACGCACGCGCACGAGAGAAACGCAACATTGATTTACAATTGTGGTGACCTCCTCCCAGGCTACCTTTGCATCATCAGCCCGTGGAGGTCTGCTCGCAGTTCCGTATATTCGGACACTGTGAGCTTGGACCTCCCAGTCCAAAACATCAGTTTCCTCCTGGGAGAAGTTTGGCCATCTGACACTGCTGCTCTCTTCTGCCATGGCAAATTGAGTAAACTCTCATTACACCTTCGCGCAGCGCATTTAAGGGCGAGGAAAGGGGCTCATTTGATTGGTGTGATATGAATTGGCTGTGTAAAACCCACTCCACGCCTTCTCTCCTCCCTCTTTCCGATTTGCGCAGGTAGGAGGGACAGAGGTGGGATAGAGGAGTAGCTGCGCCAGCGCACGGTGTGCCAAACTCCGTTTGTCATCAGTGTCTGATGCCACAAGTCACTACACAAGCGCCGAATTTCGGAGTGGGACCAGGTTGACAAAGCACCAAGCACCATCCACTGGCTGGAGCAATTTTCTCTCTTACAGCTCAACAGTACACTAAAATATGTTTGAAATCATTTTGAGGTGAGAAATAGGCAATGTAAATACAAAAACTGGATTCATATTTGATCAGTTTGACAGTCTGACCACGATTCATGAGCAGTGATTGACATGATTGACAGCTGTGTTAGAGACTCCTTGGCTCTGATTGGTTATTTTCGTTCACATGCTGTAATGCCATTATAAGCAATACAAGGAGGCAGAGGAACATGTTTTTTTTCCCACCATTTATCTGTGTCATGTATTAGCATGTGGAGGTAGTGAAGGCTTTAACATAAGTCAAAATTATTTTATTGAAGTTATGAACTACAGCAACGGTTCATTCAAATTATGTTCTTTAGCAATATGATACATTAAAAGGTGTGTTCCACTTCCTGCTTTCCTCAAGGTTTGCCCTGCTTGTTGAAAAAGTGAGTGTGGTTCTACTGCAGTCCACGCTGGATGATGTGGAACACTGTGATTGGTTTATAGACATCCAGTCAAGTTAAAGCATGTGGACAAAGTCTGATGACAGCAATCATTGATCTCGTCATCATAGACAAGCTATGTCAAATGAATTGACAGGTGATCTGAATGGGTGTCTGGCTGAAATGTTGACAGTGCAAACATATTTGCTTCTACAGTCAATTCTGCATTTGGACAAATAATCTATATTAATTACCAAATTGATAACTGACTCTGAGCACAGGCAAATTATCAATTATTTGTCATATAATCTTCATAAAAACAACCACCTGAATAGCACAGGTAGAAAAACACAGAGAAAAAAAGACCACAATGGCACAGCTATATAAAACAGCTGTTTTCTAAAAATTCAAGCACTTTTCTGTTGCCCAGCTCATTAAAGCTAAAATGCCAAATTCATTTAAAATCTAAATCATCATTAGAGTTTAGCCAAAGTAAATGAATGTTTACTGTAAACTGGATCTCGGTGAAGAGTAGAAACAGCTGAGAGAGATTATCCAGAGTGGCTGGAGAAGAATGGCTCATTACTGTGCGTGTGTGTGTTTGTGTGTGTGTTTATGATTATTATTCATGTGGAGTTGCTATGATACAACGAAGCCAGCTGGGGAGCAAGCGCTGCGCTCAACCTTTGTTGCCCTTCCTCATTTATTAAACACACACAGAAATGCATGCAAGCAAGACCCGAACACACAAACACACACAAATCAGACAAATCTGTAATCTACCCGAGCAACACAAACACACAACCCCTCGAACCCTCGCTCATGTTAACATTCAGTTTAGAGCAGCAGGCTTAGTAAGTGGCTTCCTCTCCGCCTACACTGAGCTCATGGAGGCTGAGAGCATCTAAAACACAACATAAAGCGATGCCAACTACAAAACCACACAAGGAGGAATGCATATGTGATCATTCATCTGATCCAACGGCTTCTTTTACTGACCTGCAGATACAAATACACAGATCAACAGCTGGTGTCCAGAAGGTAGCATAAAGTGTTATCTCTGTGATGTTGATCAAACAGGAGAACTGAGTTTAATCAAGTGATGATGCCTTACTGATTTTTTCTGTGAAGAGCAGAGATGAAAGAAATGCTCTGAGGAACCCAGAGTGACAGAGAGGTTATTTTTGAAAGATCTGGACCTTTAATGTCACACAAGATAGGCAAACATACAGACACTCACTGTGCTTAAAAATACCTGTCAAACGTTGGTGTTTAGTCCACGGCAATCTGTTTGTATCATTGAAATATAAACTTGGTTTAGACTTCACCACCGTGGATTATATAATTTATCCAGTGGGTTTTAAAAGGTTTCACTGGACGGAGGACAGAGGAATTCTTTGACTAAGGTTGAAATGCAAGAATGCTCAAAGTTAGAGTTATGACTTTTTCATATGGAACGCAGGAACAAGGGACCAAGTCCTCGTAGCTTAATGGAAAAGCAGTTTTTTGTCAGTGCACACTGGTGCAAGTGGTCAGTGAGGCGAGCATAAACCTGGTCCAGGGGACATGGCGGCGTGGACCCGCTTCTGTCGGAGAAAGTGGGCTTCTGGAGCAATACAGACGGCAAGCTTTGTTCCAGCGATGGGACGGTGGGGAAACTCCATTTCTGTGTCCATGTGGACTCTGGTGAAAGGCTTATAGCAAGATACCGGTGTTCTCAGTTTTCCTGGGTTGGAAAAATCTGCTTCCATTAAGGGCCAGAGCTCCGTGAAGTGAGGCCTCAGCGTTCGTTGTTTGGCCCGTGGCTCATGGTCATTGATGTCTCTGCCTAAGAGGTCACAAGCCGGTACTAAGTGGCGGGCTAATGGCTAGCTTGATGCAGAGGAGGTAGCTGCTGGTGGGGATGGAGAAAGCTGCAGGCATGGGGCTCCATATCCCTTGTCATCAACCTCCAGTGCTCCCAACAGGGAGGAAGGAGAGCTGGGTGGAAACCCAATATGGAAGGAGCTGAGTCAACAGACTGGTGCTCGTCATAGGGGTCGTCTTCTCGGATGTCCAGGAAGTTGCAGGTGAAGACTTCCAGTTCCTCCATCGGCACCCTGCATGGATAGCACAAAGGTAAGTTTTGCTGCAGGGTGAGTTCCAATGGAAGGATGTAGGAAGTCCAGCAGCCAGTGCACAGTTCATCTTCATCGTCTTCCTCACTGTTAAACACTGAAGGAAAAAAATAGAAGCAGAACTACAGTTGTTAAGTTATGGGGCCCTTGCAGGGCACAAGTAAACATAAGAAAATCTTCAGAACTGTGCATACATGTAGGGAAAAACCCAGTGGCAACAGCTTTAAGTATATAGAATAGAACAAAAGCATTTTCTAATCTGCCTCTTTATCTCATTGTTGGCATTGCAGTCGTAGACTACCATAGATTTCTTGTACCAGAGGTTAGGTTTGAGTGCGGTGTTTACTGTGGCTGTGAAATACAATCCGTGAGAGGCAGACTTGGCCACGGATGTGACATGTGTAGGCCATTGATGATGTAGTAGCGTCCTGCTGTTGTTGCTTCCTCTTTTTTCTCTTTGCTTCCTGGTGTTGAGCCAATGTATTTTTTGTTTGTTTGTTAGTTTGTTTGTTTGGTGTGAAAATTAACAGCCCACTTGTTTGGATAAATCCATAAGCTTCATGGATCCAATGCAGCAAGTAGGCTGTGGTGGGACAGCACCTAATTGGCTGGGGCTGCCCAGCTTGAGGCAAGTGGTAGCTGTCCAGTGAGAGCTGGGCATCTCTCCCAAGTCGGAGACAGTCCCTGGCAGCCATCGTTACGCCAATTGAGAAAGGGCTTAAAAAAAAAATACTGACTTTGTGTGTTGTGCCTCCACTGCACAGTGAAGCTGGAGTTTCCTCTCTGAGGCACAAAAAGTGGGGGCAAGATACATATATATATATATATATATATATATATATACATTTGTCATCCAAAGGACAGCAGACAGGTTCATCTGGCGTCAGTTCGGCAGCAGGAGTTGCCAGACCAGTGCATCAAAACACTGAACTGCCTGACGGTGTCCAAGCTGTGTTTTCTGTCAGGGGTTGCTCCCTTAACCTTTTTCATTCCAGAGGATACCCACAAAGCAGTGGGTGATATTTGACCCATAGGTGGGGCAGTGGTTGACAGACTCCAGAGCGTTTCCACTTACTGGTGGGCCTGCCTTCTTAGCTATAATAGGGATAACTTTAGGAAACTAATACTTCTTACATCACCCTTATGGGAGGTGGGAGATGGAATGCAAACTCGAGCGGTCAGTGTTGCAAGCAGTCTTTGGTGCTGATGTCACACTCTCTGTCCACCCACGTATTTAAGACTTTGTCGCAAGACGCTGAAACAGCAAGGAAAAGACAGAAAATGATGACGTAACAGTATTTCTGCGTTTGCCTGCAGCAAATGTGTTTGGAAGTAAATGTATCCGTATGTGTGGGTTAGGATCAATATGGTAATCAGTGCAATATGGAGCAATCAATACTCTGCATGCATGTGTGTCCTTCTAAATGTTCTCATCTGCATATCATCAATTCATTGTGTTACTCAATATTCACATGTGCCTTCATAGAAGTAGGATGAGCAGTCAGGAGGGAGCAAGCATGAAGTAGGTCAGTGAAGGACTACACTAAATGTAAACATAGCAAACTGAATGTCACTGTGTCAGTGGCAAAATGATTATTGGGTTACGCATCAAATTGTTGTTTGTCCTGCTGTCTGCACGCTATAATGTGTCGCGTATTTCTGTCCCAGTGGCTTTCACATTGGCCACTTTACACTTGAATTAAACCAAATAAATGCCATAAAAGGTGTGGGCTTTTAAATGCTTACATTAAAACTGTAGGAAACTGAAATCAGGCATTTCTAACTAAAATTTGAGTTGTTGTTTTTTGCTTAAATGTTCCTAAAAGTGTGCAGTTATTCCTTAACATAACTGTAATACCTTTAGATTTACCTTTAGATTATATGCAAAAGTAAAGAGTAAACATATGTTCAGACATGGGCATGCTGAGCTGAGCGAAAGCAAAACAGTGGAGAGAGACTGACCCTCCGCAGGTGAAGATGACTGTCTGGGCAGTGACACAGGGCTTAGTTAAGAGCAACAGTCCATGACCTGTCTTGACAAACACACACTCACACATACACACATATAAAACCCTGCAGAGACATGATAGTGCAGTCAGCTAGGACCTCATTATCACCTGGCTCTGATATGTACCGTTGACCATCCAGGACAACACACACACACACACACCTGGTTCAAGTGCTGGTATCAGTTAGGGTCACTGGGAAGGATTTGAACCGCATCTCCAGTGACCACAGGGGCGTGATTGTGAGGGCCTGTATGCATATATTTGTAACCGAGCCTGTGTGTGTGCCTTTCCCTGTGGCTGTCAGATTCTGTCTATGTGTGTGTATATGTCTCAGAGGGCCACCTAAACCTGCCCCTGCTATCGATACTCTCAGAGTGTCACACACGCCTGAGTGACCAGCTACAGGAAAGAGGAAATGAGAGGATTCGGAGTGTGACATTCGTGGCGGCATTTAAAAAAGCGTACAGCTCTGTGTTTGCGTGTGTTTGTGTTTCAGTGTGGGCCGTATTTCCTTGTCAGTCTGCGAGGTTGCATGGGTCAACGAGTTGGTCTGTGTATGGCATGAGCGAGCAATTGAGCATTCACTCTTGTCTCTTTGCTTCACTGCGAGTGTTTGTTTCACACAGAGAAGGTTCAGTGTGTGTCAGAGCGGTGGCAAGTAACTCTAGGAGGTGAAATAAACTGAGAGGAAGTGGAAGTGATGAGGGTGGATGAAAGGTAAGAAAGCAGGGGGAAAGGTGGACAGAGTTAAAAGGGAGGGAGGAGAGATGAGTGTAATAAAGGTATAGAAAATATGGAGAATGGATAGCTTTATACAAACTGTGGATGGGTGGAGGCTCTGAGTCAGCTGAGCTGTATCCAACATTCAGAGCATTAATATGGGAACAAACAGCTATTTGAAATCACCATGAATTTTTTTACATTTTCTTTTTGGGGGCATTTTATGTCCTTATCAGGTAGCTTATGCTAGAGGAATGACAGAAAAAAAGGGGCGAGAGAGGCAGGAGATGACATGCAACAAAGGTTCCCAGCTGGAGTGAACCTGCAGTTCACGATCACAGCCTTAACCCCTGGGCCACTTGGGCGTCCCTCAAGATGAGAAATAATAATTCAGGATTTAAATTGGATTGGTAGCAATTGGAATGAGGTTTAGATGGGAAGCGATCAGTAGATGGGAGGAAATAAAATGGAACAAGGTAAAGCAGGAAACAAATTTGTTCCTCCATCCCCTTCGAACAACAGCCACCTTCTACATAGCTGTAGTTGAACAACAGTCTAATGACATATTTCAACCTTCTAATAAATGGATTTTCACATAAAAATTGTGTTTTTGTTGTCATACAATTCTCGCCCTGTTTTTTAACTTTGAGACTTTTACGATGCTAGACACAGCTGTGAGCATCCAAGGCGTGATATGTCAAAAGTAAATACTGCATATGGCAAACTTCAAAAAGCACAGAAGGTCATTTGACAACACTCACCAATGATATTAAAAACTAAATATATCCTTGCCACTGCTGATGTCATCTTTAAATACATGTTTCACAAGCTGTGACTATTTCCTCAACTGAACAAAGGTGGTTACGGGAAAAAGCTTTCTGTGTGTCTTGTACAGTTACTCTCAAAATGTCATACATTACATATTACTGGTTACCTGCGCCTGAAAGCAATGAGACACTTTACAATATTACTCACTGTGTAGAGTAATAAGTTACTTACTACACTACTTTTGCGTTACTTTCACTAAAGTGAAAGTAAATGGATGAGGGTCATGTTGTTTCACAGCAGGTAATCAAAGTACTGAAGCTCCATTTTATTACAGTTCATCAAATCCAGTCTGGCCCATTCATGCATTCACATACAGTGCATACCTCTTTGCATTATAGACCAATTAAATAGTAAAATAATGAAATAGCCTTGGACAGAGGGAGGGTCAGGCAGAGGATCAAAGTCTAATAATTATTAGATATTGATGAATGTGTGTGACCCTTTGATATGAAACACAATAAACAAATAATGAGGTTAGCACAACAAACAAAATGTCGTGTGATCAAGTCACTATGACGAGCGCAATTAATACACCGGAGCTGGAAGACCCACCTGCGATATGGTGAAGGCATATGAATGGAAACACACTGGACATGATAACGCACACAATCACCACCTTCTATAAGGCAGATGAATGACATGACAACACACAACATCCTTCAGAGGATGTTTTTTTTGGCACTGGCAGAAGTGGAAATCTATTACTGTAACGTGTTACCCCTGACACTGGTCTCAAAATGTCTTCAAAACAGCATCAAGTGTTTTGAAACAACAAGATTTTCAGAAGGTTTGCCTTTTGGCTTTTATAGCTCGAATTCATTAATGCAAAAGTCTAAAATAAAGTTACAAAGTGCTTTTAAAGAGATCATATGAGAGGAACAAACTGGGGATTATACAAGCCTAAAGAAACATTTTCTGTCTCCAAATAAGAGTGTTCAAAATTATCATAAAGTACTGGTGCCAGAGAATAATCTTAAACCTGCTATATGGAGTTCTGAGTGGGTGCTTTTACAGCTATTTCAAGTCTTGTGTAACTTTGCACTTTTGACATTTTACGGATAGTTTGTGTGGGCGGGATCCAACCACACAGCCAAAATGTAAAGTTAGACAGGATGCTTATTAAAATTAGGATTGATCCACTGCCTCCTCCCCAATGGCTAGAACCATTTACTATCTTCAGGGCATTTTGCCTAAAGAAAAAGCAAAGAATCAGTCCAGTTAGTGTTGTAATATTCAGATTCTTGTCCTCAGTGAGAGGGCAAGGAAGAGAGAAGATATTGCAAATTGAGAGCGACAAAGAAAAGGTGAAAATGAAAAAGGACTGAAGGCAAAGGATGGAAGGAGAAAAAAAAAACAGGGAATAAAGAGAGCCGGAGAGAGTGAAGGGTTCTTTGATGAATTGGTTTGGAATGAGAGCAGAGTGCTGGAGAGACCAGTGAAAACAAACTGGACTGAAGCATTTATTTACACTCTGCTTCTCAATTAAGTCAAATAGGCCACTTTAACGAGGCTGACATTTCAACAGTATAATGAGATAGCTGAGGGTCCTTCTGCAGGATGTACGGAAACCTGCGAGCGAGTGTGTGTTTAGATATACACACACACACACATGCAAACACACCCAAGGTACACACAGTTTGTGTATTACTCCGTGTGTATATAAGATGTTTCTTTGCATGTCAGTTGGTGCACGCTGCACATGTGTGTTTATTCATATTTCGCCGTGCGATCCCGATCCTCCATGCCTTACCTCCTCTGTCTCCACCGCGTTTGTGTAAACAGAACAATCTGGAAAGCTTCAGCGGGCGGCCCGGGAATGTTAACAGGCTGGCTGCATCGTAACATTACACCTACAGGAGTGTGTGGGTGTCTGCGAGTGAGAGAGGCACAAAAAGAGTGAGCGGAGGAAGGTGGAGTGTGTGCGCTGGTGTAATAGAGTGAAAGACAGAGATTGGCTTGATGGAGACAGAAGGATGGAAAGTGAAGGTTTGGTTTCCCCTGTGTGTGTGTGTGTCTGTGTGTGTGTGTGTGTGTGTGTGTGTGTGCATACTGCGAGGAATGCAGCGCTTTGGAGCACGGGGAAACTCCCTCTGTGGTAATGTTTTAAGCAGCTAATAAACTCTCATGGCTGAAAGGATGAAACTCTATCCACACCAGGTGAAAACCATTTCTCACGCTTTTGTGTTTAGATGTGAGCGAACGTACAGATTCCTGTTCACATGTGTGCATGTGTGTAGATGTATGCACACGTCCTGTCCCATGTGTCTGTGTGTGTAAAATGCCGGTGCAAAGGATAAAAGTCTGATTCTCGGGGGAGCATGTTGCCTGTAAGTTTTAACACAGAGCAGAACAACTGCTGAAAAGATCCATTAAATGCACATCACCACACCTTCAGCAAAATGTAAAAGGCTATGAAAAATAAGCTTCCATAATTGGACACATGGCAGACTTTCCCCTCAGCTTGCAAGGACAGTTAATGTCAATACTTAAATATCTTTTTACGTGTGCACGTAGGAGGTGAGTTATTGGTCCACTGGTAAAGGTTTTAGCCCTATAATGGCAGTTAGAAGTTACTCTGAACTGTAATCTAGTAGAGATTTAAGCTTTCCTGCATTGAACTGCGTCCATATATAAATGTGATTACCTCTTCCTACTCCTACCTCCAAAATCTATGATTTCAGATTTGCAACAGACTATTTAATTTATCATCTGCAAGCAGGATTCAGCAATTATGGCACGTTGATTGAGGGGGCATCTGTGTCTGTTGTTTTACATTCAAATTGCTTTTTTTTTCTCTTTTAAACGTGTGCATGTTCCAGTAAGCAATCACTTTAAAAAATCTGTTTGCTGTGTTTATTCCAGCAATTGTGAATGTTTCCGTTTCCACAAGCCACAAGCTGACTGTGTTTGCACGAGTTGGCAAAAAAAAAACTATTGATAAAAACATATTTACATCACATACTTTCTAGCAGTGCACAGAAGTAAGAGCGACTACAGAGTGACAAATAAAGGAGTAAAGACACCATTTAGTGTTAACTGGACAACTTGTTGTTGAGGTACCTGTCAGGATGGTTTATATTCCCCCTGTCTCTCTCCCTCTGGACTCTGTCTTAGCTGTGCATGTGTGTAAATGCATGTCTAAGTGTTTGTGATGAGAAGCGTGTGAGAGGCCTTACAAATGTGTATGCATAACCACAAACTTGCACACTCACACACATGCACTTGTGTGTCCTAGCCTACAGAAGACAAATGACTCTCCATTCAGACCGC
Organism: Epinephelus awoara; assembly: GCA_035609425.1. NCBI lineage: Eukaryota > Metazoa > Chordata > Actinopteri > Perciformes > Serranidae > Epinephelus > Epinephelus awoara. The sequence continues at coordinate 12,268,569 of CM069307.1, forward strand.
AGTGGAAACCTTCATTCCTTCCAGCCTCTACAAAGACATTTTGTACAAGTCTTCAGCATGAAGAAGGCAACATTAGTCCATCATCAAACACACAGTCATGCAGGCTTTACGAAATCTACTCTCAACAAGCACATTTAAAAACAATTTTTCCTGTTAGATTTTCCATATTTTGCAGTATTGCACAAATAGTGTGCTAAATATGGAGGTTAAACGCTTCTCTTTTAGGCTCACCGCTGTGTATCTCTCTATAATTTGGTCAGCCAGGCCTTTATCACATTACAACATTCATTCAAGTGAATAATGGACTACTGCTACAGAGCTTAACATGAAATGACACAGAGAATAATGTCACACTTTGCTTGTTAGCTTATTTGCATTTCAGAATCGGCTCACAAAGCAAAGCTGCGATGGACGCCACATTCTGGAAAATTAATTAAGTCCCTGTTGACTATAAAAAATGTTGCTCAGTATCATCAGTGCTCTTAAATGCTTGTTGCAAATCTAGCGCTCTAAATTCTCTCATGACTGTGGAGTGTGAAACACTTCTCCACGGGGACAATGTTCTGTAAGAGTATATGTGTGTGTGTGTGTGTGTGTGTGTGGCTGAGCACTGATGAATATTATTTAAAAAGCTCTCCAGAGCTCACTCCATTTCAAATGCTTTTAGGCTCCATGGATTAGTTCCATATCAGTTTCCATGAGAAAGTGTTGTGCCCACTGCCAGCGGCCTTTCATCACAGCACACACCAAAAACGTGGTTTGGCACAAGTGAAGAGGCTTTGTCGCCGGTTTTACCCAAATTCACCAAGAAAAACCCACGTCACAGCCTTTTCAAACCAAAACACACACTCAGAGCTTATAGTTGATCCACATTAAGATTGTCAACAAAAAAGAGATCCTAACCTCAAACACACTCTGATCTTTCTTCTGCAACTTCATTGTTCTTCCTCTTCAATGGCTTATTTTTTTTTCTATTAACTTTTTGTCGTAATTGCATGTCCCAATGCAGCAACAGTTTCTAGTGATCTCTCTGTCATGTATTCACACAAATTGATAGACACACAAATACAGTACATATTAAAAAAATCTCTTTCATACAACACCAAAGCTATTAATCTGGTTTGGTATTATTTTCTATTCCAAGTAGTATCTTACCATTGGCATCCTGTCTGTCCATTGGTTTACAATGGAAGGAAACGGGATTTCACACCATCCACACAACGTCTGGTTTAAAATGACGATGATTTCCATGCTATAGTATAGACATTTGTTTTTTATATTTCTAATCTGACATGGTGTCAAACTGGCAAAACAGCTCAAAAAATAAAAGCCTTGTTTTTGCTGTAATTTTGATTCATAAAGCACTGTTAACAAAACATGCTCTTCCCAGTGATTCACAGAGTAACAAATGGACAAGAGGACCTTGTATGCTCTAATTTTATTCTTCACCGAGCTGTCCCTGTTTCTCTCTCTTCACATTCTGCTATTAAATTGCTGAAATTATAAGAGCTTAACCTTGTCCTGTTTTTGGTATCAATACAACCAACAAAATGAGATAACCAAAAACAGGCTAACAGTTACATAAAAGACCTTCCTCTACTCATCCAGATCATCAGGACTTCTCCATCTTCCTCTCATCTCATCTTCACCACTTCTACCACCGCCAGCGTCTAGACCCCCGGGGGGGTTCCCATTCGACTATGGATTCATTACCCTCCTTAAATCAAACCATCTTTATGGGGTCTAATCGCCAAAGACTTTCCACATTCTTATTCATTCGTTCACGTTAATAAATATTATGTTGCCATAATAACGTGTCTCTCCTGATTGAACTGCTGGCTGACCTAGCACCACTGAGCTAGGAAACATTACAGCTCAGCTGAGGATGCCATCAATGTTTACACCTCGTGCTGTCATGATGACAAGACTCTTGTCCATGAGTAGGAGCAGGCTTCATTGATATGGCTGAGGAGTGTAGAAACTAGTTCCTTCATGAAAATGCACACAACAAGGTCTGCGGATTTTCTTTAGTAACCAGGCCATGATTCCTGGAAAGAGACATTGCTGTGTATGTTTTTAAAAAGGTGGTTTTTTTTGGTGCTTTGAACACCACAAGTGCGAGTGCCATCTAGTCCCATTGTATTGGAGACAAGACAGACATCTTTATGGCTGATATCTCCAACACTTAGGGACTCACACCACAATAATCTGATAAACGGCACTACATATAAGAGAAAAATTATGCATTTTGGACTTTGAGCTGAACTGTCCCTTTAAGCACTGCGAACTGCACAAGCCCTCATTACCATTAGTCATTAAGGTGTTAGCATCCTGCTTCCGAGAAGTTGCCATGATGCAAAACCTGCAAACACAGAGGAAACTGAGGCTGCCAAAAGGACAGCAGAATGAGTGTTGTTGTGTGTCAGCAGAGACGTCTGAGTGCCAAGTTAATGAAGTCAGCAGGACCATCTGAATCAACAGTGAGGAAGTAGCCCGTGTCTGGATATTGTGACCATTGTTGGTTAAAAGTTAACAGCAATGTGGAGCACCACTTTAAAAACTCTACTCAAGTTGTGTGGAGTGAATTTTGAATCAGATCATGGAATATTGTAACTGTACTCTAATGGGAGAATCATTTTATTGGTTTTAGTTAAGTCACTACAAACACTTACAGCCTCTGAAAGACCAACACACACACTCACACACACACACACACACACACAGTCGGGGAACAAACCAAATAGGACATTGAGAAAACAACAGCTAATCCTCATCCTGTCGCACCCTTTATCCTTTTTAACTCCTTTATCCATGTTTAGCTCTTCCTTTCATCCCTCACTTGCCGTCCAAAACCTCGCTTGTCATGTGACCCTAATACATGCCGGATATAAGACATATCATCCAAGTATCTCCAAAACGGCAGGTTCCAACCTCAACTGTTGAAACTGTGTGTTTGACATTTCGTACATTGTATCACAAATTTTTACAGAGGAGATAGCTACAGCGACACAGATGGAGAGAAGAAAGTGAGTGACATTTGGAGGGTCCTGACCTGATAAACCGCCCTCTCCCTCTCCTCCCATCTCCTCCTCTCTGCCCTCACTGCTCTATTCCAGTCTTCCAGAGGATAAAATGGGCTTTAGGAGAGAGTCTGTCCACCAGTTCTCCATGCCAGCACATGGCACTCAGTCATGGGAAGATCAGCTCATGGCACTACCAACAAACTGTATCGAGTCAGTCAGACCAGAGCCCGGCTGGCCATCTGGAGTATCGGGACCATTGACACGGGGGCCTGTTCAAGAAAGCAACTTTTACAAACTCCAAACTTAAACCTGAACTGTGAGTTAACTAATATCAAGTTGACGAGCTCAGAGACTCCAGAACAGGTGGACGGACTTAGTTCAATCATCTCTGAGTGTGTGTAAAATGGATAAAACCAGAATCAATTCAGCCCAATAAAAATTCATAAAGGCAATGAGCATATAAGAGCTTCCGTTTCAATCCAGTGGAGCTCAGAATATTTTACATACATATTCACACTGTGGGGTGAATTCGCAAAGATTGGATTGCGGCTGCTGATCGCACCATGATCTGCCCCATCTTCACAAAAGACAGTGTGCTGATGATATTGCAGCACAAACAAACTATAGTTTTGCAACTGGGTCCAATTTGCCCTTTTTGCATCTGATTGCAATTATCCAGGTGGCAAAGTATAAACGTTGTCTTTGCGCCAGAAACAAAGTGGGCAGAATAATGGTGGAGAGAACGGAAAAGTGATATTCTCCTTCAAAATATCCTCTCACACGTACACCTGGCATCACGATGCTTCTGCCCGGCTACAATCACTGCTGCCATAATCACCGGATAGTCTGGGGTTTAAATGTGCGTCAGTTACCACCAACTCTCTGAAGACGCTGATAATTTCACTGTAACTGTGTGTGGTTATTGGCACTGATCTTTGTGAATTAGACTGTTTTTGCAATGAGGCTCATTTGCATAGAAAGGGGCCAATTTGGTGCTAAATGTATGCATATTACTTATATTAAATATGTGCGAACAGTACATGAATTCGCCAATGTGTGTGTACTCACCGGCCATTTTATTAGGTACACCTTGCCAATACCGGGTTGGACCCCCTTTTGCCTTCAGAACTGCCTTAATTCTTTGTGGCATAGATTCAACAAGGTGCTGGAGACATTCCTTAGAGATTCTGGTCCATATTGACATGATAGCTTCATAGAGTTGCTGCAGATTTGTTGGCTGCACATCCATGATGCCAATCTTCCCTTCCACCACATCCCAAAGTTCCTCTGTAGGATTGAGATCAGGTGACTGTGGAGGCCGTTGGAGTACAGTGAACTCATTGTCATGTTCAAGAGACCAGTTTGAGATGATTTGAGCTTTGTGACATGGTGCATTATCCTGCTGGAAGTAGCCATCAGAAGATGGGTACACTGTGGTCATAAAGGGATGGACACGGTCAGCAACAATACTCAGGTAGGCTGTGGTGTTTAAACCATGCTCAGTTGGTACTAAGGGGCCCAAAGTGTGCCAAGAAAATATCCCCCACACCATTACACCACCAGCAGCCTGAACCGTTGATACAAGGCAGGATGGATCCATGCTTTCATGTTGTTTACACCAAATTCTGACCCTGACACATGAATGTCGCAGCAGAAATCCAGACTCATCAGACAAAGCAACGTTTTTCCAATCTTCTATTGTCCAGTTTTGGTGAGCCTGTGTGAATTATAGCCTCAGTTTCCTGTTGTTAGCTGACAGGAGTGGCACGTGGTGTGGTCTTCTGCTGCTGTAGCCCATCTGCTTCAAGGTTTGACATGTTGTTGGTTCAGAGATGGTCTTCTGCAGACCTTGGTTGTAACAAGTGGTTATTTGAGTTCCTGTTGCCTTTCTATCATCTTGAACCAGTCAGGCCATTCTCCTCTGACCTCTGGCATCAACAAGGCATTTTCACCCAGAGAACTGCTGCTCACTGGGTATTTTCTCTTTTTCAGACCATCCTCTATAAACCCTAGAGATGGTTGTGCGGGACAATCCCAGTAGATCAGCAGTTTCTGAAATACTCAACCCAACAACCATGCCATGTTCACAGTTACTTAAATCACCTTTCTTCCATATTCTGATGCTTGGTTTGAACATCAGCAGGTCTTGACCATGTCGAAAATGCCTAAATGCATTGAGTTGCTGCCTCGTGATTGGCTATTAGCTATTAGCGATAAAGCGCAGTTGAACAGGTGTACCTAATTAAGTGGCCTGTGTATATAGCTTATCTTTAAGAAGGTACTGACTGATTTTGCAAAACCATCCAACTACTTTTACATTTTTATTTGTTTGTAACTCATTGTGTCATTTGTTTTTTCCTCATTTTTACTCCCAGTCTGTCCCTGCTCATAAGACATCACATTCCCTTGAGCATGGCATGTTAAATCCACAAAGTCTAATTCTAAACCTGGTCAGGAAAATAAAAATAAAATATATAAACTCCTCTCCTGACTGGACAAGGACGCCAATGTACTTTGTCACAAAGCAAGTTTTAACTTAGTCTGGCTGAGTGTAACATGGTATCTAACTCGGTATCATTGCAAAATCTCCACCGTGAACTTGATTGAGGAGCAAGTCTGGTGAAACCTAGCACAAATAAAACCTCCAACATATCTATAATCTCTACAGGAAGCACATACATTTGTATTTAATTAGAATTTTATTTTTTTGCCAAGTAGAGAGGAAAAGGCCTGAATTAAAGCAGTGACACCAGATCCTTGGTAGAGCTGATGTTTGAGGTTATTAAAAGTAAACTTGTGAAACAAAAAAAGGAAAACGCCAGACTGAAATTAAGTGCCACTTAGAGAAGCAAACATACCTCATTTTTTCCCAGAGTTGCCATCAAATTAAATCCACACCATGATTCATTATTGCTGGTTGCATGAATGTCTTAATAAAAGTAATAAAAACCGAAGACGTGATAGATCGGTGTTCTAACTGGATAACACGAAGAACCATAAACAAGTGTGCAATATCCTTTTCTCGCCACTTATCTCCATCTTTCATTCTCCTGTCATCTATGAGCTCCCTCCCTTTCTTCTCTGTCCTTGTGTGCCCCTCTGCTGAAAAAAGATCTTTTTCTCCGTCTTTCTCTCCTTCAGCGTTCGTTCCTCGCTTCTCTTCCTTTCCTAAAGTCTCCCTTTGTGTCTCTTGAGTGCTTTGTTGTAAAATGTTTGGGCACAATCATTCCTCCTATTTCACACATACTCATCTGATTTTTTTTTTTCTTCCAATATCTTGTCTCGCAACAAAACAAGGCATGGCTGTTAGTCTGTCATTTCCTCGCTAACTTATTTTCCTGCACAGGAATCAACTCAGTGGCTCAACACTGTGTTTATAAAGAGCATCTCAGAATAAAAGAGAGATAGAGGGATTTTGTGCTCACTGCAAATCACTGGCTCTGGATTATAAACTAAACATGCACATATCTGTGCATGTTTAGTTTATACCCCCTCTCTCTTTCACTGTCCCCTCTCTTGCTTCTTTCCCTCAAGCGATCTGAACACAAATCCTCGACTACAGAGTCTATTAGCTCGGACAGGGATTGTGTAAAGAGGGAGATGTATTTTGGGAAGATTATAATTGCTCATGTCATGCTGGTCCCATCCCTGTGACTGACTGTAACTGACTGTGTGATTTGGGTGTGTATGTATATAGGCTGAAGGCTCCCCATGGCTGTATGAACAGCGTGTGTGTATGTGTGTGAGAAACACAGAGAAATGCACTGGTGACTCCAACAGAAGAGCTTTAAACGTCTTGGAATTCTCTCTGTTTATCCGTTTAAACGTTTAAATGTAACCCAGTTTATTTAAATAGGCCAATCTCGCCATGAATTAAGACTTTTTTCGTGGTCTGTACAGACTCTGGGAGTCAGCGCTGCCTTAGAAGCTAAACTCAGGGCAAGCAAGTCCCCAACCTTGTTTGGTGGTGCACAAAGTGCCCCAAACACACAGCTCTGATTGATAAATCACACTTTGTACTGAGCATTTACGATGGTTAAAAAATAGTCCAGATAGTCTAGAACAATGTGTAAGTGCTTACTCCGGATGGGTTTATGTGACGTAAACATCACATTTAGTAGCTATTGCCAAAAATTCCTACCTGCTTGTGGAAGTTTGTGTCTTCGGAGTTATGTTAAGTGTTGCTGTAAGACAACATGGAAGAATGACATAAGAGGTACAAAAATACATTACCATATTTTTGTTGTTGTTGTTGTGTACAAGGAGGACATTTTACCTTGGGGACCTTGGTATGAAAGCAATCTGATCTGAAAACTTTGAGTGTCAAGTACCATTACAGGTGGTTAACAGTTTGGGTGGGAACCCAAAATGATGCTGGCATTTTTTTTGCATTTTCTGGCAATTTACAAATCTTAACTAAAACTAACAAAAATCGAAGCGCTAAAATTTTACTTAAACTAATATATATATAAAAGCGTAAAGCAACCTTCTGATCCATCATGTGCCCCAAGGGACCTGCCAACCCAGCCTCACTCCAAAATCGGTGAAAACCGGCATTTGGTCAGTGAATTGCAGTGTCAGACACCAACAAAAAGTCATCCTGGCACATTGGTATAATACACAACCGGTCACTGTTGTTGTTTAACAGTGCTTGGCCACGTCAGGAGGAAATGCGGTGGGAAAACAACTAAAGTGAGGGCAGTGAAAGTGCAAGTGGGGCGGGCGGGAGTGGTGGTGGATGGGTCCAGCAACCACCGACTTTCACTGGGAGGTCAGTGTTCACTTCCTGTGTGATTTTAAAGCCAAACCCTGTTCTTTTTTCCTAAAACCAACCACATGCTTTTGTTGCCTAAACCCAGCAATGTGCATGTGTTGGCAAAATGTAACCATGTGCGTTTGCTGTTGAAGGAAGAACATGGCAACCCGTGGTGTTGTACCAATGTAGTTCTTTTATTTTGAAAGAGATTGTGTGCAAACTAGGGCTGTGGTCAACCGAAGAAAATCTTGGTCCACTAAAGTCGCACATAATCTTCAACTAATCAATTAGTCTTGGGTTGAAAAATCTGCACGTTATTTTTACTTCTGTGGTAGTGTGTGTGTCACTCTGCAGTTACACCTCCAAAACACTAGTCGGCGGTGGAGGACTCTGTTAAGTGCTGTAAAGTTGATTCAAAACACACATTAAACACACATTAAATATGGCTTAATAGAGACGATTTCAAACACAAGTACGCAAATTGGCTTATACTAAACACGTTTTCCAAGCAAATACAACATGCTAACGTTATTAGCGCCAGCCTATGGCATTTTACGTTGTATACATTAGCCTAGCAACTAGCTATCGAGACGATAGCATATAGACCAAATAATCGACTAGTCGACCAGGAGTCTACAGCCCTAGTGCAAACTATACATTTCCTGTGAAAAACGAATTGTATTTTGAAAACAGACCGTGCATATAACAGGCAGAACTTGACACAGCGTCCCACAACTCAATGTACCCAGGGTACCTTGTATGTCATACGCTGACCTGGAAAATCCATGACTAATCGTATATGTGAGGAGGTCAGAGTGAGCATGTGTTGGACCTGCAGCTTTACACAAAATCTGACTTTTACACAAAGCTGCAGTGTTTTTGTGCTGTACAGTTGTTATCTACGATGAAGAAAAATACAAATGCATCACTTTTGTTTACGTTACTATTTTTTTTGCAAGTTGTATTAAAAGATTTAGGACTTTTTCTAAGCACTTTAAATACTTATTTCTTTTAACCTTTGTACACAAACGTGTTAACATCACTGATAGTGAGTGTTTCTCCTTTGCAAAAACAACCCATCCACACAGCAGGTGTGGCTTATCAAGGTGCTGATTGATGACAACAGCTTGGGCCGGTCACAAAAAGAGGCCACTCTAAAATGTGCAGTTTTATCTTATTTGCATCAATGTTTTGAACAAATTTGTGAGCAAAATTTGAGGGAAAATAAGCCATTTGTGATGTATGTTAGTTTTGTATGTTTGTCTGATTTTAATTGTCATCTCTCTACAAAGCATTTAGGTCAACATTTGTTGCTTTAAAATGCTCTCTACAAATAAACTGACCGGTTATTTACAGTCATTAGCGAGGTTGGTCATTTCTGTAAGATTAGCGTTTCTTTCCAGCTTATTCCGTTGTAATTATTTTAGAAAAACGAATATTATTCCCCCCCCAAAAAAAACACTGTTATCAACTGTCAGATAAGACAATGCCAGTGCTGTCACAGCTGCTGACTGACAGCCTTATAACTCCACAACAGTTTTCTGTCTCTAATTGAAATTTCATGTTAGCTTGTGTGCTGAATTTGTTTCTTGACCGCAGAGTCAATGAAATCCTTTCAGACTCCACTGGAAACTTTCAGTGACACATTAGCATTAATGAAAAATCAAGTCATTTTATTATTTCTTTAAATGATTACAGCAGCAAAAAAGCAGATAACACAGTGCCGCATTTTCTGTTCAAACTTTATCATATAACAAGGTCAGAAAAACTTTAGAAAGACGCATGCCGGAATAAAAGTATAAACATTAAAGGGAGATGGGAAATGTTGATACAAAGAAACATGAGAATCATATAAGTCTGTTTGGTGGTTTGTAACTCTGCTGTGGTGAAAAGGAAATAGATGAAAGAAAAGCAGACAATTGCCGAGGTGAATAAAAGCAACGCTATTTCTCTTTCAGAGGAAAGCAGCAGTAGTCCTCTTTTTTCTCACTTTGTCTATTCTCTCTCTGATGGCTGTCATTTCTGCTTTTATCAGCTTCTCCTGACAAACTAAACAGTGCTGCAGTGAAGAATTATGTGCTTATTGAAGATCAGGGAGACATGCACAGGTGTTGGACAGTGTGTGTAGTAATATCTGGATGTATGAGCAATTGAGTAAAAACTAAGTTGACACTCAAAGCTCCACAAAGGATTTGAAACATTTTGATAAAAACCACAGTACAGCTGCAGTATTAGGCCTTTTTGGATGGAACTGAACAGACTGATGGCTGCTGATGCCAATCTAGGATATTTTTCATCTCAGTGGTAGAGCATGATTCTTTTGGTTTTGGCTTCAACCTGACAGGATGTTCAGTCACAGGACATTTTAACTGCCTTTAAAGAGATAGTAGAGGTTTGTTGAAGTGGGGTTGTGTGAGGTATTTACCTATAGTCAGTGTATTACCCTCAGCAGATGGTGGTTGGCCCACTGCCACTTTGGAAAAAGAGAGACGTGACAGCAAGGACGCTAAACAATATACAGCTGCAGACAGGGCCAGCACAAAAAATAATATCAGTTTAAGTGTACGCTATATTTAGAATATTTTCACCACCTCATCTTGCTGTTAGACAGCCCTTCCCGGCTGGGAACTGAAGGCAGTCATCCATCTATGCTCTCTTCAAACCCACCAGACTCCTTTGACAAAAACAGTAATTTTACCTCGCAGAACACAGCGGACACAGAGAGCAAAGGTAAGTTTCAGTTTCAGTTCAGTTCCCTGTTGTAAAAGGCTGTCCGATGATGGAGAAGTAAGGTGAAAATATCCTAAATATAGTGTACTATTAAACTGATTTTTATAGGCGAGACATTTTTTAGGTGTCCGAAAGTTTTGCTGCTGTCCTTATCCACAGCAGTACATTGTTTGGTTTCCAAGGCAGTACTCCTGCCTGCATCTCTGAACTGGGGGCGTTCTGACCAACATCTACTGTATGTAATACATTGACTATGGATAAGTACCTCTTTCAACATCACTTCAAAAGGTCAGAATTATCCCTTTAACAGTTCCTGTTTTGCCTGGTACATACAGAAAACAAGTAATATGGTGCCAGAGTAAGAAGTTCCATCAAAAAGGTCTTTACAAGAAGGTAAGTTTGAATTTAAAGTAATTAAGTCAAATAGAAAAGGAATGTAAAAAAAACACCTGCTTTTTAAAATCAAAACTGAGATGTGTAAAAATGTGTGAGAGAATCAAACATTCTGCAACGTTACACTTGGTTATACAAACCTACTGTAGTTGCTGTAGGAGCATAAAAAAAAGAGAGAGAAAAACATACACACAAGTGCAAGGTGGAGAAATATAAGCAAAAAAAAAAGCGAGTGTTTTCCTGCAGTGTTATTTCTGTCTTTGTATGATCACTGGAAACCACATGAAGCTGTGGTTCACATTTCCAGGTTCAGAGCCACTTCAGCTGCCTTACATGGAGATAGCAACACCTTCACTAGTCTTTATGTTTGAGTCCAAGTGTGTTTTAGTATCCAGCGTGGGTTTTTTTGTGCAGGAGATTGTGGCCAACTGTTCATACTTGAATTCTGTTTGTGCATAACTCCTGGCTGCTCTCTTCTGTTCTGGAAGTCCCAGGTTGAACTTGCATCATGAGACAATGCTGGCAAGCAGCCGAACACAGCGGCACACATACACACACATGACGTCCAACCAGCATGCCCCAGTGCTGCGGAGGATCCAGCAAGAGAGAAAGCCTAAGTAGAGTGTGTGAGCCAGCAAGATGTCTCAAGGTTACCAATGGGTTGCAGTGTACGTGAGTATGTGTGTGTGCGTGTGTGTGTGTGTGTGTGTGTGTGGGATGGGAAAAGGGGAAACAGCTGCCAGCGGAGTTCACCACAAGTCATTACTGTGCACCAGGGACAAGGGAAATGTAATTTTTACACACAAACACTTGATAGGACACACTCAGTATTCTAAATACACTGTCCATGACCCTGTCAGGATGTGAATCACTGACACACACACACACACACACACACACACACACACACACACACACACACACACACACACACACACACAACAGAGTTTTCCATAATAAACACTTCCACTTCTGCTCTCTGCTTTTAATATGTGGTCATCAGCATATCCATGCATCTCCACAGTTAAGGCGAGATTGTATCTACATTTCAAAGGATTCCTTTACACTATGACAGTGGTTCCCAACATGGATGTCATGACTCCTGAAAGGGTTGTGAGTGAGCGGCAACCTCTGGGGTGCCAGGAGCGGAAAAGTGAAGCTAATGTGGAAGTGCCAAAAAAACTGTCCCTGATGTTATAAGGGGGTGAATATAGTTTCAATTAAGAAAGAGACCAAAGACACCAAACTCCACAAACCAATTTGTGACCTTACAGTAGTGACATCCAGTACTTTATACTATAGCAAGATGATTAACATATTCTGTATGTTTTTATGCTAAAGAAAACTATTTATCGTTTTGTCAATTTTTTTTTGTGAATTACCAGAAAATTTAGCCTGTTCAGGCCTTTAATGATTTAAATTTAAAAAAAAATCAGCCTTTAGTTGAACTGGTAACAACCCACTGACATAAACTTCCCCAGCAGATATACATTAAAAAGGTAAGGAACCATTGCACTTGAATGTGACTTGGATGCCACACTTTCCAGTCAAGCCTGCTATGGTATACTTTCACTTCCCTGAATGTTACAGAAACACACAAATTAAGGACAGTTTTCTAAAAAAAGCACTGATCTTCTTTGAACTGTGTCTTTGTCCAGGAGAGTTCTCATAAACCACTTAAACAACCCCACCCAAGATACGGTATTTATATTTTTCGGGAGAGCTGAACAGGATGATCAAATCTGATGACTTAATAGAAAACAGACATTTGGCCTTGTGTATCACCCCCGTATATCAATGCAGATTTATACAGTATTGAACTGCACCATCAGTTTCAGTCAATGATAATTTAAAGTCACTGAAGTTGAAGCAACCCTGAACGCTGTTAGACTTTTATTAACATGTTTAAAATGGATGTGTGTGCGCGCACAACACACTTCCGATTGTGATCGGTGCTTGTCACACTTGAATCATTAGTCCACAGTTGTAGAGAAAACAAGATCGCAAGTTGACAATAATTAATGAGGATTTTGGGAGGTCTGGCAGTTCCAAGGACGGCCTTCAAACACAGAGTGTACATGAAAAACAATCAGAAGTCAAGGGAACAAAAAGCAGGCTGCCAGGCTGCCAATAATAGCTGCAACTGAACAATACCTTGCCAAGTAGACACACATACACACATGCACACTCACACGTCCGCAAACTGGCAGCCACTCATAATAGGAAATCCTAATTACAATGGCTTCCAATGATTATTAAAACTACTAATAATAACTGCTAATAATTACAGCGTGCCAAACCTGCCCTGGGAGGGAGGTTGGAGCAATTACACACCCAGTCAGTCAGTGACGAGTTCATACAGTCAGTCAGCGAGGCAACCAGGCTGTTTGACAGTCTCTCAAACACAGTGTCAAAGAAATTAGCAGCACAAGGGCACTCAGTCAGCTGGTCTGCCAGGAAACCCAGGAAGTTTCTGTAGGGTTAGTCATAATCTGAGCACATTACACATCAACTATATAGAATTAATTGACGGACAAGACAGATGTCTTCCAGAAACTGATATACACCTAACTTCTCAGGATTGCGAAAGACGGGGGGGCATGACACACAAATACTGAATTTCAAAAACGAGTTTAATCTTGTCTACTACACCCAGAATGCAAATAAACAACATTGTTTCTTTGGCATTTCCTGATATTTTGACTCATGACGCTAGCCCTTTAAGTACGAGGGTAGTATTACCTGGGGACCTCATGAGATGTACTGTAGAAACCAGCCACACACACACTTACACACACACACACACACGTTTGTCACGAGTGACGTGAAGTCTGCATTTTACTCGCATTTACGGACATTATCCCCCGGATATGATGCACAGTCATTTGTAACTCCACTCTCCACAACACACAAACACTGCACAGCACTACTAGTGTTGATGATGTACAGTTAACCTCCTATTTCTCTCCTCAATATGAGTTAAACAAACAGAGCCAATTTTGCCACACACTGTCACATGTCAACCATGTCATCATCTTTCCAATTTTTTCTCTTCTGAAGGATTCGTGCTTCCTCTCTCTGCCAGCCTCCTGCAGCCAAAATGCTGTCAAAACTATCATTTATAATTGCTAATGCAGCCTCCATAATTCCCTACCAGGGAAGAGGCAGAAATGAGGTGTGGAGAAAAACTAAATATGACCCCAAGTGACTGAGATGTAGATTCGCAGGGGACATGACCTCTATGTTTGGTGAAATATGATAGATAATTTGTGATGGAATTTTTACTTGAAAAATGATGGGCATTGCAGATTCACTTCCACTTCTTCTGTGAGCTGCTGAGAGCTGCTGAAATAGCTAAAACACTAGTCAGTTTGCAGCCATTGCTGGGTTTAGGGAGAAAGCCTTCCAAATTTTAGCTGCAGCTAGCACCTGTTAGCTGTTAGCCGTTAGCCAATGGTTACATTTATGTGAAGTCACAGGAACCACCTGTGAACTAGAATGTGACATGAATGTTTCAGCCAAGCCCGTGTCAAACTTACTATAGCTTTTTTTTTTAACCTATAACTTAGACATACAGTTACAACAATTTTCTAGTTACAGACTGTCGACAACAACTCACATGCTGCTGTATGCAGTGTTAGCCATGACCAATAAAGAGTTTTGATGTGTAAAATTCAGCAAGTCCAAACCACCCGTATGACTCCTATTTCCAAAGTTAACGACAAAGTCTTAGCTCTTATATGACGGTTAACGGTTGTGGTTTTAAACGTGTGGTTAACATTGTGAAACTGATCTAAACTGGAAAAAAAGATCATGGTTTGGCTTGAAATAAGTACATTTGATACTAATGTGATGTAACATGATATTCTACGTTATGAAATCCTGAATATCCAATGTTTTCTATTAGTTTCACACGAGGCACAAACAGCGCTTTAATGGGTGTAAGTCCTGTGGTTGTGTGATCAATCCACCACCCCTCTCTCCCACAGTAAGCAGAACAAAACATCTCGATGGTGGCTGGCTGCAGTGTAAGTCTTGAAGTCTGCACCCTCCATGTCAACAGATGGGACAAGAGACAAACTTAAAAACTCAAGGTCCACCTCAAATGCATTTTTACACAGATGGTTTCTGTCACTTTAGGTAGTTCTTATCATGCTGCTGTATTTTCATGTGTTCATTTTAGTTATTTAATGTTAGAAAAAAAGGGATTTGACGTCATGATTGACGGCTGTGTGTGCCAATCGGTGTGCTTGCGATCAATGGTGCTGCTTGCAAGTGGTTCTGGCAGGTGTTTGGACTGGAACTCAACACCGTGGAGATCCCTACAGTGCAGACTCTGGCTCCAGATGATGTCACCAGTGCAAAAATGGCAGCTGCCACCTGTATCTGGGATATTTTGGCTTCATTTATGTATAGTGGGGGTAAGTTGAGAGGCGTCATCCATCTTTATATACAGTCTATGATTCAACATAAGTATATCACAAGAATCTAAGGTTATCACTTTTTAGTTGCACACTGATGTTTTGTGAGAACATCAAGTCTTACAGGGTGCTGGATGTTCGACTTTCTCTACCGGTTGCTTGTTTACTTCAGGATAAGTCCTGCACAGCTGACTCATCTGAGTTTTAGGAAGCATTAGGACTCCTCCACACTGAAAGGTGAAACAAAGCAAATAAGGTGAAATATCATCACAGATATGCAAAGCGCGGTAAGGATTCTCAGTGAGGTCAGCAGCAAATATTTATATATGTAGACAGCTAAAAAAAGCTATGGAGTCAAACGTTTATCGGTCAGGTACACTGGCAGTCTTTCAGTCCTTTTAGTCTTTTCATTGGCTCCATTTCAGTGACGTGTTTGATTCAGACAGAGGGAAGAGTCCAGAAGCACACGGCAATTAATCTTTGTAACTACTTTAAGTTCTCACATGCATTAACACAAACAGCAGGACTTAAATGGCCATTACAATCACAATATTGAATGTTGGAAATACACAAACACGCACACACACACACACTGTAGATCCATACTGAACACTGTGCACAAAATGAACCTTGGCAGTGACTCAGGAGAATTTAATTACTTCCTCTCCCTCTCCCCATTGGCCGAGAGGTCTGGGATATGCTAATTAAGCCTTGACTGATAAAACATTCCCTTGGCCTCTGTGTCTCATTACTACTAACTTCTCTGATTGCAGCCTGAGTCCAGCACCCACAGTGTCTGATAAATAAGAAAGCACCTGAAGCCACAGGCTGTGACTAAATGCTTATTAATCGGAGGGATATGACCTGGCAGTGTGATGGCACTCCGCCAGAAAAACTAAAAGAAAAAGAAAAAACTTTGTGCTGCAATCAGTGTACCTTATCTTCTTTTTCTAATTGATAATTAGTCTTGCATTAATTTGGGGCCAACATCTATCTCTTATCACAAAGGTACAATTTATCAGCAGCTTAAATGATGGACTAAATTGGGTTGGCAATGTTAATGATTCACCTTGCAGGGAATGGGGGACATGAGGGAAATAATTTCTCCTGACTCATATTTAATTAACCTTAGCAGATGGGCTGGGCATGCATTGTGGCTTAAAGAAGACACGTTTAAAACATTTTAAGTAAGACATCTTTGGCACAATCATGATTTAAAATGAATATTTTAATGCAAAATTGATGTCATATACATAAATATAAAATGTAGGAAAACAATAATAGAAATCACTGTTATTGTAACAACATTATAAAATGAGATTTGTTTTTGGATTTTGTGTTTGGATAGAAGCAGTTTAGTAAAAAATATTACACTTCTAAGACAGAGAGGTTGTTTAGTTGGCTCCTTCATACACTGGTCTCTGTGGTGGGAGAGCCAGGAGCACCAGAATTCTTCATTCATATAGAAGACTCTGGTTAGTACCTTCAGCCTGTGCAACTCGTACTGTACTGCCAAAAACCAAAGAGCCATAATGATAGAATGTTTGATATGTTAACCATGCTATGCAAAGTGCCAAAATGTCTTTTTCTTTTCCAAGCAAGCAGAAAATAGCTTGTACAGTTAATTATTCTTATGTAAATTGCATGTACAAAACCAATAACAAACCAACATGAATTAAATTTGGGGAAAGAAGTGATTGAAACCTATTAGTGGCATGGTAACAGTGGCAAAACACTCTGTGGCTCTGGTATACCCAACTAACAACACCAACTATCATTAAAAAGAAATACATAAAAAATAAATGCTTTCAAAGAGTAACATATATGTGTATTGCGTACCAAGTATCAGAGGAGTAACAATAATTCACCTTCATGTAAAATGTTCACATCTCAGTCTACTGCAGCTCAGCTAAGCTTCACCAGACACTGGCGCAAGCATTCAGATACACACAGTTAAGAAGACATCTTCCATCTTTGCATTCTGCCTTAAAGTGGTACAACACATTTTTTTGGATTAATGACACCAAAATCGTCCATGTGACCCCAGCAGATCATTTTCTCTGGTGCTCCATTAACATACTGTAACACTTAAGCAACTATGATTATCCAAAGCAAAAGAACTGACTTTATGGTAATGAACAGAACTCTTTTAGTGTTGGTATATTGGCTACAGTATCACACATTTTAATCCGGCAATGTAGATTAATTAGTTGTAATATCTCATCACCTATCATCCTGAAGGTATGTATAAACACATATATGCAGTATCTAACTATTTATCTATCTATCTATTAATAGATTTTTATGGTTGACTGCGAGTTGACTAATTTGTCTGGCATCGTGACATGAAACAGAGGCTTCTTGGTTAAAATAAAAAATGACCAATGAGCGCCATGGGGGGACTAACGATTTGCCAATCAGCACCACGGGTAGGACTAAGGTACATTTATGTTTAACGTCAAATACGGACATGGCAACGGAAGGAGTTCTCGTGAGAGCACAATTTGAATTTGCTCAGCGAGTCACTCTGGCAATCAGTAATGATGCTCATTACCCATGCCGTTGGAGCCGAGCTGCACCAATCACATAGGTGTATCTGATATAGGCGGGCCAGAGGCGAGCTAAACAGATGACGACAGCGCTGCGACGACAAAGTCCGGAATCAGTCAGCAAACATCACAAGATGGCTACGGATAACACCAGCTGTTTGAAACGGCTTTGGCCGCTGTGATGAACGACTTGGCTTTTTCTCTAAAAGAGGAACAGAAGACGGCGCTCGAATCTTTCCTTTGCAAGAAGGATGTTTTTGCTGTTTTGCCGACTGGATACGGCAAGAGTCTAATCTACCAGTTAGCTCAGCTGGTAGCTAAGCTCTGGATACATCACCCTGTGTATTGTTCTGATTGGTCGTAGTGCTATCCAATTGTGTGTTGTGATATTTTCAAATGCATGCTTGGTGCTGCCCCTCGAGTTGGGCCATTTGCATTACTCATAGCCAGACCCTAAATCTTTCTAGATTTGGGCCTGGATTTCCAGGCTACCGTATTTGTGCATGCTCTCTGAAAGCTTACGGACATGGACAAAACTGAGCTGTGCCACTGGAGATCGAGGCAGTGTAGCGTAGTTCAAGTGAAATACGGCTGTAGACAATGAAGAGATTTAAATAATGGCAGAACAGAACAAATCTGTAATACTGTGAAAAGAACTCTCTGTTCACATGTCAGGATGCATGTAATGGCTGCACAGACTACCATCGTCTACAAAGCTGCCTCTGTTATAAGGTACAATATTACGACCTCATCCTCAGTCGCTTCATTTGTTGTGTGAAACTTCTGACTGTGCCATCTATTGGCTGTATCTATGACATCATGAAGGGCGCATGGAAGTAAGAGGGCAGTGATGTTAACAACAAACTATTTTTGTACATAAAGGAGTATAAATGAGCCTTAACGCTGTTGTCAAGCTGTTGATGAGCACTGTCAAGCAGTGTGCTGGAACCAATGAGGAGTGATAACAACAATGGCGAGTGCTACAGACAAGGCAGACGCTGCTAATGAAACTGTTCCTAATGGACACGTCTTCACAATAATGCCCAACATTATAGTTTGTTTTACTTTGCTATGCTGCAGTTTTAAAACAGGTATGCTGGCAAGGCTACGCATCAATGTGGACCGAAAAGTGATGTTAGATTCAGGTGGATTAGTTGGTCTCTAGTGATTGGTTCGGGAAAACCCAACTACCATTTGACCTACTGCAAGTTTGGTCACACCTGAGGTAATGCTACTTACACTATTGTATCTCTCACCATTTTGGAGGCAAGCCAGCTGCGACTGTTGTTAGCGTTAACTCTAAGCAAAGAAGGGAATGACCTACAGGGGCATGTGAACTATTTTGGTGTCACTACTCTACACTCTACACAGATAGATTTGGATGTTTGATTTCCATACTGGTGCTACAAAGTGATAACAGCATGAAAAAAGACACATTTGCAAGTAATTCACAAAGTCTCTACATTCAGTCAAGACAAAGCCCACTCTTGAACCCTCCTCCTACTGCAGAACAACGGCTGCCCAAATATTTATGAACTTTCATTCCTTTCTCTGCTCTTCTTTGAAAACTCTCTAAACCAAACCACTGTGAATCATAAAGGCTTCGGCCTTGCACTGCATGTGTTCTTACCATTTCTTCCACCTTCCTTCATCCATACTTTCAGTCTATTACTTCTTTCTTTAATCCCTCTTTCTTCTCTACATCCTTTTCTTTCTTGCTTCTCTGCCTATCCCTCACTTCTGATCCTTTCTTCCCTCCTCTCTCTGTCTTTCTTAATTCTTTCACCTCTAACCCCTCCCACTGTCCTCTTTCCAATCAAGACTCAGATCTGTCAAATAAACAAGGAAATCACATGGTGTTGAGACAAAATCTACTTCACATTCTTCTGCATGATCTTCAGTCAAATCACTTCATTCGTACATTCACTTCAGTGGGATTTCATCTTCAGTTATATTAACAGAAATGCAATTTACCTAATCCTAAAATGCCATTTTAAACATTTCATCGTCATTGACATGAATACTGCTGAGCTTTGTGGAGTGAAACACAGAAATGTTGAGCTAGACTCTAACTCTTAGTTACACTTAATTGATGGTTTAGTAAGTGGCTAAATGGATATACACTGTGGTGCAGCACTGAGAAGAGCACTCTGGAGCTCAATTCATGTTTTCAACAGGACTTGTGAGCACTTCACCACACAGTGACGCCTACACCACCAGGTCACAGAGATGTGCCATGAACATCTATCGCATCCAAAACTACAGTACATGGCATACACAGACAACACAGAGAAAAAGAGGCTGCTAAGTGATATAGAGTGAAAATGAGCTCTGCAACTGGTCAGTTAAACATCTGCCTTTTCTGCCTGGTTTACCCGACAGTATGTCAGTCTCTAAGCCAAAAACACTTTTGTCTGTTTGACCACATAAGGCATGAATAATAGCACCTGTAGTGGTTTGGTTAAATTGTATGAAATAAATACCAATTTCTGCATTATTTGAGTTTTGCTCATTTCTTTCATTCCCCAACTGATTTCACATTCTATCATGCTTAAGCACCATTATGACATATGTGCTCCTCCCTGATAATTGAGTTACTCCCATTTAAGAAGGAAGCAGCAATAAAAAGCTGCAACGTTGTAAAACTAAGTGTTAGAATCATCTTGCTTTGGTGTGTGTATTGCCTCCACTGGGTTGTAATCTGACAGGAGGTCTCAGCGTTATTACAAAATGGTCGTCCAGTTCTTAACGGAGCCTCTTCCAGAATGTCAAAGTTCGTAGATTGATATTAGCACTCTGATGAAAGCTTGAAAAATGGTGCCGTCAGCTTCTTGTATAAAGCAGTGGATTACATCTGAATTGAATGTCTGATGGAAAACCAAAAAGTGAGCAAAAACTCCAATCACGTTGGAATGATTCAATGAAAACAGAGTGTACCATGGATTAAGTATTAATGACTATGAAAGTGTAGCCCAAGGAGTTTCCATACGTTCAGGTAGAGGTCACTTTAAATAAAGATAACTATTCAAAGACAAACATAAGTCCAGTTATAGTGATATAATCTGAAATGAATGTAAAGGAATGTAAATTTGAGATTCAGTATTTCTACAGTACGGTTCAAATGTTGTTATCCTGGAATAGTTTGAAAGCAGGAGCAGGGTGATTCTGTTAACCAACAGTCAGGTGTGGTTTCAAGGGTTGGGTAACACAGTGAAATCAATACCAGTACTGCTACTGGTATCGCTACCCAATGCAATTTTACTGTCTCTGTTACAACAAAATTTTTTGGACCAGCTGCATGGGTTATGCGGTAGACTAAAACACTACTCTGCCCCTCTGCCCTTGTGCATGTGACTGCTTGCCTGGCAACAATACTGGGCTATTACTAAAATAATATGGAAAAGAAGATGCCTAAACTATTTTGGTACATCGGTGCTGCAGTGATTTTGGTTCCCTGGGAAGCTGCCAGAGTGGCTGACAGAGCAGCAAGTTTCCCTGCTTCAGGGAACTTCTGCCTCCTGTGTGAAGTTGAACCCACCAGCTCCACGGGGTTCTGTTGCTGGGCTCGTAGCTCTGTGGCTGGCTACCAGGCTTCGGGGCACTTTGCAGCACTTCTGCCTATTGTCTAAACCCGGCATTCTCACCCAGATGCTCTTAGGTACCGACTTTTGGCACCTATTGATTTAACCTGAATCGGTAGTCAGTATTATGAATGTAATACAGTCAATACCCTTAAAAGTACTGAGTTTGGTACCCAACCCTAGTGTTTTCAGACTCGGGTTATACCTAATCCTGTACGTAAGATACACATTTAAACTCATCCCTATTAAAAGAAATCTTTTGGATAACAATTAAGGCAATCAACAAATTATTAGCAATAAACAAACTGTTACATGTAAAGACAATTCATATAGTGCTCAACTGTGCTGTAGAGCACTTCAATTACTTGACCTTTCCATAATCCGTTATTAAAACAATACTGTAATACATCAGACTAGTCACAAGTACAAAATCTGTACTTTTTAGTAGGTATAGTGGCGTTCTCCCTGTTTGGCAGATTGAGATAAAATGCACTTAATTTAAAAACATAGTGGTAACTGTTGCACAAATTTTAAAAGCTATGTAGATTTTTGGATTGTTAATCTGACATGAATGGATAAGCTGTCTTGTAACTGTAGAGTTATGATATTTTTTTGTTGTTGTTTTTTTGTTTTGTTTCAGCAACCATTACTAACAGCGCAAAGAATCGTATCTAATTTGTTGCTATTCGCAGTTTTGAAACCCAGGAACGTTGCTCATCATGTTCTACATCTCAACTCACCCGCAAGAGAAGATTTGGAGAACTTTTTTGTTAACTTTTTCAGTCTCAAGAATAAAGTTGGCTTTATCACATAAAAATAGCGACACTACAAGGTGTCATTTATCTCTGAGAATGGCCACACATGCTACTTTATAGATCATCCTATATGTTGTCTTGTTTGTGAAGCGGCAGCAGTGACACCACCATGTACAATATGAGAGTATGTAGAGCTGTATGTCTGCCTTAATTTAAATGGATCCAATTACCTTTGTGGCTCTGACTGAATCTTGAAAGAGACGACTTAATCAGGGTATAGTGAAAAGTAAAAACCCTCCTAACATATACTGCGGGAAGACTCAAAGCAATTTAAATGACTTCAAACAACAAGACATTATGCATCACGCCGGCCACTCTATAATTAACCTCCTTTACCTTGCTTGTCTGTGTATTACCATATACTTCAAACAGCGCAGACAGTGTTTGATAATGATGGTGATTCAGATCTCACCATTAAGAGGTTTCAACTATATTTCATTGGAGTACCGAAAACAGAAGAGCTGCACAACATAAAGCAGGAAGCGTTCTGCTCATTTTCATCTCTGGACCTGATTTGTCTACACAGCTGCGGTCATTGCATTCTTCTGTCTTGAGTTGGTTTGGTGTTGCTGTTGCTGTCTTCCTTCCTCCCCAGTATAGCCATAGTGGTCTGGACTGGGATCCACCAAGTGCCTGTAGCCAATCAAATGATCTCAGATTCATTAAGGCCATAGTGAACTTTTGTGGTCATGCTAAAAGTGTATTTAACAAAATGCTTCAATCAAAGAAAGACAGATACTTGATATTACATATTACAAACTGCGTTCTATTGTAATTATTGAACTCGTTTTATATGACGAGATGCTGTTTCTCTCCTATTGATACATTTTAACATTTGAAGTGTTAAAATTTAAAAATGGAGATATTTTCATAACAAAGAAGGATTTAAGATCTCAGAATTTACCTGGGATCATTTTCATCCACAGATCGCTCCTACCTGTAACCTCCACCCCCTGTTCCACGCGTCATAGTGTCGTACCGCAGTCCACGTGGAGGGGTAGGGGATGGGGGAACATCTTGCCGCAAGGGGCCTCTCTGCTGGGAGCTAGGAGCAGAAAATAAGTACACCATTATCACAATATGAGACAGAACAGGTGAGGACAAGTGTACTGTTTCTCAAAAAAGGCAACGACAACAATGAATGTTTCAACAGCGTGATAGGAGTTTAGTTTAATTACAACTGAAACAATGTATGCAAGTTAAAAAAAAAAGACTTTCCTGTCAGACTACTCTGCATTACCGACCTTGGATGGGGGTAGTACCCTGGGTCGACGCCCCGAGGGTCACCTGGTCGTGCATATGGCTGGCCAGGTGGGTAGCCAGAGTAAGACGGGGCAGGCTGGGAATTGGGGTTAGGATAAGACGAGGACTGAGGGTATCCCTGCGGCGCCTGGGGAGGTCCGGGGTAATGACTTGACCAGGGCTGCATGGGGTAGTCCGCTGGATCCAGTGGACCTCGTCTGAAAAAGAGAATGGCACCAAATGAAGAATGAATGATGGCGTAAGAAAACAAGAAAATTTAAGATTTTTTTTCTGTTTTCTACAAAGAAAATAAGTTTTATTTGGCTTGGTAAAAAACATCAACAGTTGCATGTCAGTACAGCTCCATTTACTCCCTTAACCAAAGTTTCCCATGGCTGAACTCTTACAAAATGCCATTAGGGCTTTAATCCCTAACAGTGTGATGTCATTCAATGCATCACATCATTGCAAGTGCAAAACTGACAATAAATTCATACAGTCATTCAGAGTTCACTGTTCTGTTTAACTTTTATGTGACAGACTATAGCTATATTGTATGGTCAGTGGAAAGAAAGCTTTGAGCATTTTGTTATTGTTTTCAGCGCCAGCAAGTTAAATATATGAACCCATAAAAATACTACATAATGTTATGAAAGGCAATCAGTAAAATAAACATGATGTGCCTGCAGTTCTAACCTCTTAACTGCCTGAAATCATTCATATAAAACAAATCGTCACCCAACTGCTGGCACTGAGAGCATCATGTCAGAGTTTGCTGTTTTTGTTTGGTTTGTGATGTTCTTTTCATGTCTTTTAATAAGAACTTATCAGCAAATACTAATGCTGCACTTATTGGCAGTTTCTCTGTTGACTAAACGGCTTAAATATTCATGAAAACCTGCTGAAAACTATTTGTTTTGGACCAGTGAGAAAAAGAGGGAGAGGCACGCGCACACACGCAGCCAACAGCCCATCCCGGCCAAAGATCACATAGCAACAGAATATAAGTGACATGTGACAGTTTTAAGTAGGCTAGGGCTCAGTTAACGCGCACGCAAACACACACACAGCTGTGGTAATCCAGTACACTCCTGTTAAAAGATATCGATGTCTTGTGCCCAGTGGAAAGCAAGTACACAAACATGTGTCGTCCACATAGCTAACATTATGAGGTACTACATTTTATCTCTCTGTCTTTCTGTCTCTTTTCATCCATCTACATTTGTTTCTCATCCTTTCCAAATCTACCCATCTGCCTTATTTCCATCTCTTTTCCCTTTTCATCTCTGTTTTTCAATGTCATTCCCTCTATTTAGGCATGTGTATTCATGCTTGTCTGTGTGTACATACATAAATGCGAGATTAAGTATGTGCATATATTTAAGAAAATCCTGGGCTATTTTAATTCAGCTTATACTGACTTGCAGTTTGGATTAATATACTTCAAAATAATGTCTGTTGAAGCATGTACTTGGGCTAAAATGTGTTCGGAGCAGAATCATGTTACTCTCATTGAGTGTCATTATGACACTTATCATCGATATGCACAGTTGAGTGGGTGGGGCTCCGCAGCCTCCAACCAATCACAGAGTTGCCCTGTTGCCTGTTGCCTGGAGATAATGTTAATGTGAACATAGCCGCGGAGACAGACAGACTGAATCAAACACAGATTTGTACATAAATACTTGTACAGAGCGCGCACACACACACACACACACACACACACACACACACACACACACAGTGCTGGTGGTCTCCATGCTGACGCCTGTGTGTGTCAATTTGGGTGGTCAGCAGTGGAAAGTGTATAACTAACTACATGCCCATCATGTTTGGGATGTCTGCTTCTGCCCTTCCTGGCTCCATATCCGCCGTGAAAGTGTGTGTAAAAAGTATGCACACACACACACACACACACACACACACTGCATTTCTGCTTCTCTCATCTGTCAACCTATCTGTCATCTGTCTTCTGGTTTTCAACTTATTCTGCTACACTTATTGTAAGTTACTCTGGGTATGCGCGTATCAGCTCCATGTCTCAAATGTCTGCCTTCATGATAGCCACAGCCGTTTTGTCTGCTTCTCCTCTGCTGGAAAAGCCTACCAACATGTAATTCTGCCAGCTGCCCCTTCTGTCCATGTGTCTGACTGCCTCTCTCGCTCTCCTTTTAGAGGTTTTTATGACTAGAAGTCTGTCTGCCAGCTAATCTGCATGGCTTGCAATCCCTCTCTGAGCCTGTATATACCTGTGCCCATATCAGTCAAGTCAATCTGTCACTCAGAATTTGGCCCCTGGCGCCGATAAAGTCACCAAGGCAGAGATAAGAGCAGTGGAGAGGTGACAGGGAGGTGAAGAAGGAGGGAAAAAGAGAGATAAGACAGAAAGTAAGGAGAGGTATAGGGGGAGCCATGAGGGAGAGATGCAGGTGAAAATTATAAGAAAAGCGATCTAAGAGGTGAGAAAATACAATAAAGGAGCAGCAGGGAAAAAGATATCACGTCTGAAATGTACAGGTAATTGACCGTTTGTTAAGTCCCGCCTCTCGAATGCAGACTGGCCAATCATAGTCAGCGGTCGGACAACTACACGGCTGTTCTCCATACTCTAATGCGATTGTTTAAGACTTTCTTCATTTTCAGGCTGGTTTTGTGGATTCCGAGCTAAACGTGTCGTGGCAGGTGTATTATTCATAGTTGCTGAGGATGGAAGAAAATATACGTTTCAAAAACCAAACCCTTAAAAGTGTAGGTTTAGCTAGTTAGCCCTGCTCAACAGGAACCAGTGAAGGGAAGCAGGGAAACTTTGCTGATATTCAACCAGCTGTGTATCTTCGCAGTGTGTACGGATAAACGGTGTTTGGCTTCCCCCAGAGCTCCTTGCCTGTCTGCTGGCGGAGGTCTGGCAGTGGAGGTCCAGGTGCGGGCGACGGCACAGGGAAAAGCCAAACACTGTTCATCAGCACACACTGCGGTGACACGCAGCTGGTTGAATATCGGCAAAGTTTCCCTTTATATTCATTGCCTTCTGTCTTGATGGTCAGTGATGTGGTAATTCACTTCTACACTGTGACCTGTAGCCTACAGTTTGGCTTTAGCTTCTATCTTTATCTTTTTAACCTGATTTTGCTGCTGAGGGAGTTTGACATCCTGGATATATCCTTCACACACATATTATAGACCCTTCTGTCTGCTTCTCTCTAAAATTGCTTTTTCGTTTCTCCCAAAATTGGATAATATTTCTTTTGGGAGTGCAGTTAGTTGCAGTGTGGGCTTCATGCCGGCTCCAGCAGCTTGACAGACCATCACAAAGGGGCGGGGCTTCACAAAGGGTCAAATAAAAGCCATCAACAGCTTTTGTGAACAAATGCTCTACTTATCTATTACCTGTTTACAATGCATCATGATCCAGGCAGTCAATCACTTACTAGGATACTAAATGACACTTTTTTTTAACAATTTGTGACAAATCTGAAAATAGAAATGAGATTAAGCAGAGAGGGCCAGTGGGCCATGAGATAGATGAAAAGACAAGTTTAAGATTGGAAAGAGAATAAATGTGGAAAGTGAGAATTAAGAATAGAAACAGCAAAATGGAAAAAGGAGCAGGGAAAGAGCAAAGAGTAAGGATGAATGAAACTAGATGAAGAAAAGAGGCAAGAAGGAGCGAGAGGCCAGTATTCTGTCCATAATTATAAAGACAATTTGGCAGATCAGATACCTAAAAAGACATGGAAAATTTGATTCTGCCTCATTAGCAAGTTTTTATTTCACCTCTGTGATCTCTCTGGGGTTTAACTGGTATGGCTCTGACCAATTTGTACTTAGTGGCTGCTTGTGCCAGTCTTAGATATCCTGCCTGTTGGCAGTGTAACAGCAATCTACTGGAAATCAAGCAGTATGGAAAATGTTGTTCATTTATTGGATGTCTGGGAGGGTTGGGGTTTAACAGGTGCTGGATAAACTGGAAGTATACAAAGTGGGAAAAGAGCAAAAACAGGATCCACACACGGTTGAAAGGGTAAAAAATATGCTTTTTGTAGTTTTATTTAATTTTGGCAGGATAAAACAAGCAATTTAGAAACGTAACTATGTTTCAGGACATGTTGGTTATCACTAACATTTTTCAGACCACTGGATTAATTGATTAGTCCAGAAAATACTTGACAGATTCATTGATACTGAAAATAATCATTAGTTGCAGCCTAAGAAACTTCTGAAAGCTTCCATACTGGGAATGGGGTGGAAATCCAGTGGGGATCTTTAGGGAATCCACTGTAAATCCGGTGGCAAGTTTGGAATTCTCCCTCCAGGAACCCAGTCAGCACTGCACAGCAGCTGGGGATTACAGGGTAATGAGGATGGAACCCATTACTGGCACACACACACACATACACACACTCACACTCACACACACACACACACACACACACACACACACACACACTGCAAACCTTAGCTTAAATGCAGTGCTAGCTCCTAATCACCCCCTCCCAAACCCCACGTACTCTGGAGGAGGCAAATTGGCACACAGCTGGAGAGGAGTTAAGACCAAATGAGGAGGCTGGTGGTCTGTATGTGTGTGTGTGTGTGTGTGTGTGTGTGTGTGTGTGTGTGTGTGTGTGTGAGAGAGAGACAGAGAGAAAGATAGAAACAGATGTAATGAATGAGAACAGCTTCCTGGCACATGTAACAACTAGTTTAACATAATTGAGAGAGTAATCAAAGCAAAACGAAAGAATTGAAAACATTCCAAGCAGAACGGAAAAGCTATCGAGGGCTCAGTTTAAACTGAAATTCTACTATGTGATGTTGTAACCTGTTTGGGAAAGACTTCTTTAAAGTTGTTAGTTAGGATGCAGAGCAGTCAATATACATAGGTTAGATATTTGAAAGGATAACTGGAAAGAATTCTCCACAGGTCTGACAGTAATTGAGAGTAATGGGAGCCTTTCTAATTCCCGGGTATTTAAAAGATTTCTGATGGATTTCAGAGAAAACAAGGACTTGTTATATGTCCTCTGCACCTGCCCCTCTCTCTCATAAA
The DNA here is from genome assembly GCA_035609425.1 of Epinephelus awoara. Taxonomy (NCBI): domain Eukaryota; kingdom Metazoa; phylum Chordata; class Actinopteri; order Perciformes; family Serranidae; genus Epinephelus; species Epinephelus awoara. Next base: position 12,297,126 of record CM069307.1, read on the forward strand.
CACACACACACTTTCACTTACTCTTTCTAAGAGGGCTGGATACAGCTGTTATACTAGTGGAAACACACACACATACTCGCACACACACACACAGCCATCGATCATCCCAGCCTGTCTCAGAGAGACACAAATACCTTTAAGAAAGAAAGACAAGACGTCGCAACACATTAAAAAACTCCTGAGAGACAATGACAGCCGCATCGCAGATGGATCGTCTCAATAAAGCACAAACACAAACAACGCTGCCTCAAAATGAGAAGAGAGGAAAAGTTTGAGAAGAGAGAGGGGAGGGTTATGGAAGGTGAGAACGAGAGGAGGGAGTGGGAAAGCGGGGGGACGGGGGGAGTTAAGAGTGATATTCAAAGTGAGTGAAAGAGGAGTGGGGGAAAGAAGAGGAGATAAACTACTGCAGCTTTAATTCAGTTATATCTTTATGAGTCTTCATAGAGGCGAGTCCTCACCTTGTGTTGATATGCATTTAAAACTGATTTTAGGTTTGAGGTTTGGAAAGTACTTCATATATTCAAATTGCATTCAACGGCGTCAGATTCTTTGTCAATGAGAGTCACGATATTTTGACAGTCTGGTAATAAAACAGATTAATAGCTCAAATTGTTCCACAACTGCTGTCGTAATGTCATTTGGTGAGCCGCAGTGAAAACGGAGCTGCTGTGATGTAATGTCCCCGGAGTTAAACTGAGTTTAACTTAGTTCCATCTTCCTAATGCGATACTTCATTATGAAGCTTTAATCACAGAAGCATCACAGTCCAAACAATGAGGCAATAAAAGCTTAAGTGAGAAATAATGAAGGGTGGAGAAATATTTTATCATTCATCCAAGGAAGGGTAGGAGAAGAGGGGGAGGGCTGTAGTGGAATTAAAATGAAACCTGCAATGTCTTGGGGTTTTTGCAAATTATATTTAACATTGTTTTTTTAATAAATGCTATCGAGTTTAGTAGATCGATATACTGTCAATTATATCATCAACTTATCTATAAAATTGACTCAGAAAATGTTAAAACACAGTTGATCACGGGAAAACAAAATAGACTTAAACCATGTCTGATGGAGCTGCCAATAGTCAAGGCATCTTAATTTTAAACAAATCTGTATATGCAATGGGGCCCTTGAGCTGCCTAATAATAATATCACATGTTAACAAGAATAGTTAAGCAAATATTTAGTTTTTACCTATGTGGTATCATCATAAACCCAATAAAGTTGAGCTTTAAAATATTAATGAGTTTCAAGAAACCAGATGTTGCTTATGAATATGCACACTTATACTGCACAGTGCTTCAAAATCAAATTATATCATCTGATCCTTGGGGAGGATCTTGAAAGGTAATTATGATGTTTTTGTCATGCATTGTCCGTGACTATGTGTGCTACAATGTGTCCACAACCAGAAGTACCACCATGAGGACATAACACCCTATGTACCATGTACAGTAGTGGCATCGGACTTGCAGTTAATGTAAATTTCAAAGCACCAAGCAGGGAGTGAAAGCTTTCAGTATTGTGGGCAGTTATCTTTATTTGATTTAGACCACACACAGCTGCTGTGTGAACACACTGCACAGGTACAGTATGTGGCATCTGGAACTGTATTAACTGTGAGTGGTGAAAAAACAAACTCTTAACAGAACAGAGCTGAGTCATTAGGAGTGACGCCTGAAGCAGCGGAGAGAGTTTTATTAGGAGAAGCCCAATAAGACACTAAGCTGTTTTCCTACTCATGGTTAAGTGGTTACATACTGTGTGTCCGAGTGTGTGCATGTCAGAGATGGTATTCTGTTGGTTCAGCTGTCAATGAGGTTTGTGTTGGCGCTTGTGTGTGTGTTAGAGAGCCCTAAACCTCCCTAGACTCCTGACCCCGTGAAGTCACATGATACTCCATCAGTTCCCACCAAACACTTAGAAGATGGGGTCAAAGGCTAAGGAAGGGTATTATCAGCCAGGATTAAGGGGCATACCAAATACATAGACATAACATTCAAACTCTAAATACCATTTGGTAAAGTTAACAACCATTTGGTAAAGGACTGGGCAACTGATAACCCCTGAACTGCAGTCCAAGCAAAGCTAAATTCATCTTTTATTTTCATGGAAATTGCTGACCTTTGCTGATTTTCAGGGTCTTACAATGGGCCTGTAATAGAGGGCAGTGCGACATACTCAAATACCCTTAAAACCTGACTTGTCTTATCTTTGTTTTTTATGATAGCAACTGTCTGTTCACTAAACCCTGCCTGCTCACTCACCGATGCAAGCTTTTCATCCTCTCATGGAACACACAGAGTTTTACGGTATCACTATTATCATTCAAAATTCACACTAGCTTTTGGAACCACGGACCTGTGACTGTATCCAAGAGTAAGCAAAAGCAGCTGTAGCTAGCTAGCATAGGCTAATCTTAATGCTAAAACATTGGTTGAAAACTCTTTCCAGCTAACTTCATGATGTTTCGAGGTGATCTGTTTTAAAACAAAAAACATGAAAAGGTTTTCAAATATGCTCATGATGGCTGAGTATACAATACCACAGCATCTTTACCAGCTGATCACCCATAGAGGACATGGAAATTAAAGAACAGCATTGACTGTGTGTCACAGGGTAGAGCTAATAAGCCCTTATAGCAGGGTTAAAGCCTTAAGTAAAACTGTAATCACAGTGTTACTCAGAAAAAGATACTAACAGATTTATGCTTTACTGCTCATATTTTTAAAAGTATAATTTATGTTTATTTATGTTTTGAATTTGCAAATGTAACACTATCTAACACAAGTTTGAGTGGAGTTGCTGGAATTTAAACTTCCTCACACCGAATGAAGGAGCAAGACAGATCTGCTATTGTTAAAGTAAACTCTGAACTCTACAGAAGCACCCTCGCTCCCACGCAGTTGATTTCCCAGTCATCAACTGGTATTTTTGTGACTTGTAACCACACATAATAACACAACAAGTCAGCTGATGGTACTCTCCTTGCCTTTGGAAATAAGGTTTCTGCTAACGTCTGCAGCTTGTACAACAGTTAACTGCAGAGTATGTGGTACAATGTGGACAAACCATTGGTATCAGAGGAGAGCGCTCTATAGTAGAGTGGGGAAACCTTACTCTGTTGAAATATAGCACTCCTTCTTAGGAAAAGCACCATCAGTGTTTCTAGTCAGATTATGTGTTACTGTTGGTAAGACAGGTTGAATGGAGGGTTAAGAGTGCAAAAAATACAGATCAGACAGTATTTCACTAGGGATTATTTTACTAACTTCAAGTGAGATGAACATGCAATCCTTTCTTTTGTTTGTTTTGTTTTTTTGAACTGCAAACCAATTTTGTGTTTTGTACTACGTGTCACAGATGTAATTGCTGAGGACTTCACAGCAGGGGCAAATTTGTGTTAAAACGACTGGCCAGCTGGGAGTTTCCAGGCAAAGAGCAGGCCACTTAAGAATAAAATCTTCATCTGTATTCACTGAAACAACCAAAGACCAATGGACATAGAGAAGGCAGATGAATGTAAAGAGGATAAGAAGGTAGCATAGACAAAAGATGAAGAGATGTGACCGGTGAGGCTGAGGGCTTCCTGAGGAAGGAAAAAGACATTCACTACATAGTGCACAACATTTTTTTATCTGCCAATTTATTGTAGGGTCTTAATTCTAAATGTGTGAAAATTGATGCAGTATATAGTACCCTTGGAAATTCAACAATGGAACAAAAAAAAGCAGTGTCCATGGCATGAACTGCCAACAATCCCACAATGCAAGCCATTAAACTCAGGAGAAGTAAAACAAGGTTCTGACAGACTAGTAAAAAAGAAGACAATGGGGGAATATTGAGGAGGAGGGCGAGAAGAAGACAATAATGTGGAGGGAAATAAAAAAGGAAAAGACTGAGAGATTTACATTTGGAAGCTGAAGAAAGAGAAATGACAAATGGGACTACATGTAAGAGAGATTGAGCCTCCAAGTTGAATGTCTTGTGAAGCTGAGAAAGAAAACATGAAAGCAGGAGGAGGAAGAAAGGAGCAGAAATTGAGAAGGGAGGGACAACAAAGAAAATGAATGGAACAGAGGGGGGAGAATAGAGAGGAAAAGAAGAAAAAAGGCAGAGAGACAAGTGCTGCCCTCCAGAGAACGGGCATGCTGTAGGTCAGCATCTGCTGAGAATAATGGGCCAGACTTTAGAAGGACATGCGCACACATGCGCACACGCACACACACACACACACACACGCACACACACGCACACGCGCACACACACACACACACACACACACACACACACACACACACACGGATGCTTGCTCATACAGTTCACGTCTGAATGAAACTAAACACCTTTCGGGGGCTCCTATCTGTCTTTGTCAATAAAGTTCTGTCAAATATGATTAATCCACCTGGATATCATGAATTACAAACTGACCAGTCCAGGAAGCTAACATGATTACATTCCCCTGTGTATGTAATTGTGTGTGTGTATACACATTTGCAAATATGCCATGTGTGTATCAGGGTATAAATGTGTGTGACTGCAAATGTGTGAGGGTGCATAATACAGAGTACTTATAATAAAGAACACAGATGAAGTATTAAGAGAGGAAAAAAAGGCAGAGCCAGGAGGGAGTGAGATGAAAATGATCACAGGAGAATAAAAAGAGGAAAGTGGAGAGCAAATGAAAGAATACGGTAATATGGTGAATACTTAAAGTGAAAAGTACGAGGAAAAAAGCCACAGTGAGAAAAGGGGAAAACAGGAGAGAGAATCAAATTAGAGCACAAAACAAGTAAAAAAAAATGTCTGAGAAACATTACTGAAAGAAAAAGAAAATTAGATGGGAGAAGGACAGAGGAGAAACCCATTAGAGGAAAGTGAGAGGAACTGAGGGATGAGGGCCTTCCAGATGGTAGGAGACTGTTGCCTCGGAAACACAGAGAGGGCAGAACAATGGGGATTTGGAGTGGTGTTTCGCATCCCATCATAATACGGCCATGCCATTTGGAAACTGAGCGATGAATCGACAGCCAAAAACTCGTGGGGACAGACAATTTACTGCAGGAAGCTCCTCAAAAATAAATCCTGATCAACATGTCAAACTAGAAATGAGCCGATGGATCAACAAACTAAGAAAGACGCTCTAGACTACCATGTCACAGGGCTGCCTTCAAAACCTTTGTCCGTGTCATTGCTCTTTTCTCACTGCATTCATTATCTCTCTTGCCCGTTACACATCAACTCCCCCCACCATGACGTGCACACACAGAAGTTATAGTTATCCTGTGATGTGATGAACTATATTATCTCGTTGTCGGATTAGAAACGGCAGGAGTGGCAGTACAAATAGAAACCCTTTTACAGTGTTAGCAGCTGAAGAAGATACGAACCAAGGAGAAGAAAATGTCTCTCTAATATGCAGTTATATAACTTTAATACAAGAATTCCTATTTCCATATTTCAATCCTTTATTAAAACACTAAAAACTGTCCAAAAAGACTGAAGAAAACCTGCAAATAAAAACATATAAATTTGTATAAATTGCAGTTACATCAATGTTATAGGTTGTGTATGCAACTCTAAGAAATTCTCAGGCCCCCAGGAAAGCCACTCAGCCTTGCAGGAAAAAATTCTTAGTGGTCACTCCCAGTACGGCACTGAAAACCTTTCCCCAGCCTAGAAAGCATTTCCCGATAGACCATCATTGTAAAAGACTTTTTACACTGATGGTTTGATATTTGTAAAACTTTCCTTAAAACCAGAAAATCATTTAAAAAATCTGTGACATCATCACAATGTCATGTCTATGAGCCGAGCAGAAACTCCGGGGCACTAAACTTATGATATGGGGCCTCGAATTTGATGACGTTACTGTTTATTAGACCACAAATAAGAAAAGAATCAATCAGTGCTCTCCGCAGTCCTTCCGCCTCACTCCCCAATGCAGGTATTGCATTGGTATTATTTGCAAGTATTTTGACTCCTCTGAATTGCACAAACTACATATTGTGTTCACCAGCTCTAATATCAGAGGAAATGACCTTGTCGCAGGGAGAACCTCCAGAAAATGGCAACTCTAAATGAAGCCATGAGTCATGTTAAACGGTGCAAACCAAGTCACTAGCAATAACAACTTTTAGACATTAAGTGCAACAGCCATAGAGAAGAGACTGATCACACTGGTAATGAATTGGCTGCACCTTGTAAGTTCATGAATGGGCCATGTCCTTCTATACTAGCTGAAATTCTTCATGACATTCACTTATGGCAGTATCACACATAAACACTTATACGCAGTGTAGTGGGTGACTTACTGAAACATCATCCAATCCATTACTGATAATACCATATCCCATTGAAATAGCCTCCATTATTTCACATCTTGAGCCAGTAACTTGGTTTCCCCCCTCAGCAAGATGTAATCGTTTCAAGCTGGGGACATTTTGCTCTGTGCAAGACCACAGGATACAAATTGCTGACAAAATTACGATCCCTCAATAGCCACTAATTTGGTGCATGAAGAGGAGTTTGAAATAGTGCTTGTAACAGGGAGATGGGGGATTGTAAAGTCATGGTTTCACATAAAAGGACTATTGAGGAAGGACATGAACACACACGCAGACACATGCACAAACATGATCTCAGTATCTGTGTGGTACCTTAAGAAAAGCTACAGTTGGCACTATACCTTTAAACATGCAACTATGTAACCCATTGTTGCTCTACAATGACTTTAGTAGTGATTATAGGACACTGGAGCTGAAGGTAAGTATGTACATCCATTCACCAACTTGACCTCCACAGCTTCACTGCTTTATTTTAATGTCAAACCCATGCCTGCTGCAGTAATATGAGCTGCTTCCTGTTTCAACGGATTCATAAATCATCATAACAACTTACTGTGCATTCCATTTGGCATCAAACAATTTGATATGAGCTCAGTTTTTGCACACACTCATCATGTTGCCTTTCATAATGTATGTAATTGGGAGACAGAACTTTGCATGCATGCAGAAACACATTTATTATCATTTAACTGTCCAACAGAACTTTGAAAATTCCTGGAAGAAAGAAGAAGCTTGTAGCAGCGCAGGAACAGCAGATGGTCATTAGACTGTTGCCAGATGTTAACATTTCACAGCTGCAACTGTTGAAATGTATGAAGCGTGGTCCATCTTCTTGTTCTATAGACAGACATAAATAATAATGTAACATTCCTTGATGTGTTTCCCACATTTCTGGTGATGAGTTAACTGCCTAAAAGTATTGGCAAACCATTACCAGCCCTTAAAGAAAGGCAAGTAAGATGTGATACAAGTTTTCAAAGTACAAAGTCAGTAATCAGCCAAAAGACAAGCTTCACCTGGGTGCCATTCTGAAGCTAAGCAAAATGTGTATGTGTGTAGATTTCACAACTTGTAGCAAACCTCAATCACATCAGCACAGCATCACTTTAAGGTGAAATGTGTAAGATTTAGGGGGACATAGTGGTGTCCAGCATATTGAAACCAGTTAAAACTTCTCCTCGTTAGAATTCCTTAAGCATTCAGTTTCCAGGAGGTTTTTATCTAGAGGTCTCTGACTGTAAAACAAACTGACCAGGTATTAAAACAGCTAAAAATACTGAATGAAGCAGTTTCATGTTACAATTCACTGCATCTCTGACTATTCAACCTCTTTTCTTTCATAAGTTAATGTGCACTCACTTTTTTAAATCCAGATGTTCAGGAGGTCTGGACCGTGAGCAGAATTATCCACAGAGGTCTCTTCCTTTCCAAAACAAACAGGTGATTTAAACTAGTAAAAACACTGAATAACACAGTCTCACATTACAAATCCATGTATTTCCGCTAATAATTATAATAATATAATGCTAATTTGTGGTCACCTTTTTTCTCCAATAACTTAAGATCCAGACGTTCAGAAAGTTTTCACAAGAAGCCTAATTATCTACAAAGGTCTCCTCCTCTTCAAAGCAACCAGACCACATGATATAAACTGCGGTAAACACCGAATAAAGCAGTTTCATGTTACAAATCAGTGTAACTCCAGCGCTGCTCACTGCAGTTAGGCCTCTTACTACAGTGGCCAACATGAAAACATGAAAATACCAAAGACCCCATGTGAAGCCGCTGTTGTTTTTGTCCGATCTGGACTTCTGTAGAAACATGACGATGTCCAAAAACAGACTCGCTCCCTATGTCGATAAAAAGAGCTCATTCTAAATAAGGAGAACACAACAATTTTTATTTCCAGGTCATTATACACCAAAGAAAACATACTTATATTATATTGTATTTCTGCCAATATATCCCCCTGTCCTAAACGCTGGTCCTTTAACATCAGATTAACTCCAGCACGCCCCAAAAACCTGTTAAACATTCACCAGCTGGGACCTGAAAGAAAAACTTCCTCCCTCACCCCGGGGTCCAGACATATGAAAGCATATCATACTCTTGTCAAGCAGGGACCCTATGGTTCTGCAACACATTATGGGTTGTAACCCAACTTTTTAGAGTCTATGATCAAGATCAAAGCTGTGACCAGAACTCTTTAAAGCAGCGACGGGTGAACACATCAGAGACACTAGAAGCTAGGAACAAGATAGGGTCAATAGAGAAAAAGAGAGGAGGAAGACGGGGGGAGGCGGTCTATGAGAGGCAGGGTCTTTCTTGGGACCCCCTTCATGGCTAACAAACAAGCAGAGACTCGATGAGTCCAGAGACACACAAAAAAACAACTGGACAATGGGGTGGATTGTGCAGCAGTTGTAAAGTGGTCTGGGAAACTCTCAGGCCTGGTTGGGAGGTCTTCTCAAGAGAGATAGAGAGACAGAAAGAGAAGTGAGAGACATTCCCATTTCATTTCCCCCCTCAGCAAAGTGAAACAATATTCAACAATGTCCTTTTCACCCCAAGTTCAGAGAGAATGAGAAGCAGAGGAGGAGGGAGTGAAAGAAAGAAAGATGCAAAGAGGGAATGGCAGAGTGGAGAGAAATAAATGAATAAATGCAACAAAGAGAGACACACGGAGACAAGAGTGCAAGACACTGAACACAACATCTGCTTTCTAATTACTAACCATCCAATTATCATTGTAATGAGGAAGTGACAGCCTTCCCAGAAACCTGAGCAACAATTCTGATTGGTTCGTTTTAATCCAATAAGAGTAATAACAAGGACGAATGGGTAAGGGTGTTTAGCTAATCCAATTGGGTCATGGCTGTTTTGTACAACTGATCGCTGTTACCAACAGATATCCGTGGAGTGCAGAATTGTGTTGTTAATTAAAGTTGACTTAGTCCAGTCCTATGTGCTTTAAAACTCACATACATTGAATTAGTTCATGAATTGATGGATATGAGTGGGTTATAACACATCCATGTAAATCATTACCTTTTGTCATTATGGTGGTTACTGTCCTATCTTTATATCATTAGGGTTAATGTTCCTGTCACACCTTAATATATTCTCATACAATGCTTCTAATGATACCTTACAAAAAGTTATGCATACAGTTGCCAAGATATCTTATGAATCAGCAGCCCTACCAGTTAGGGTAAGGAAAATGTCATGGTTGGACACTGTCACATTTTGTTTGATGTAGGGCTGGGCAATATGGCTTAAAACCAATATTGCAATATTTTTGGGCTATATCGCAACACATTACATAGATCTAGAGTGGGAAATCTCCTACTACTGAAGACTACTAATTGCAAAATCATTAAATGAACTAGAGTTCATTAAGTGTTGTTACAAGTAAATGAATCAAAGTGGATCCACTGGTGCTTTTATTTTGAAGCAACCGTCTCATCTTGGGCCACAAGTGTTGATGTTATTGCTGCAAACTTTAAGCTTCTGGTCAACAGATGTAAGTAGAAATTTTAACTGTTGCCGCAGCATATTAATAGTATTTTCAAGTCTCATGGGTGCTACATGGTCACAAAATGCGATGAAAAAGTCTAGGAGCCCTACACTTGCACGAACACATGCTTTGCCTGCATACACTACTGTTAAACACATTAAATTAAGCTGTTACCGCAGTGTCATTAAACATATAAATTTATTCACTGTAAGCTGGAACCAAGCTAGCAGCTCTCCAGTCCATATATTAATAATATATGCAGTCACACTGGTGCTCCATGGTCACAAAATGTGACTATATAGCAGCAATCTGGAGCCCTAAAGATAAGAAGACAATCGTTTCGCATTTGAACATTGTTAACAGTAAAGATGAGCCCAGTGTGAAATCTGTCAAATTATTTTTTTGTTTTGTCCCCCTCTTTTCTTTCTTATGGCTACAAGTTCGTAGGTGTGTTATGTGTGTATGTAAGAGACAGAGAGAATGTGTAAATGGGGCAGTAATGGTGCACACATGGTGGGGGGCGCAACCTGCTAATGTTGATCATACACTCTGATAGCCATCTACTGACCTCAGAACGACCCCCCCCCCCCCCCCCCCTCTCTCTCTCACACACACACACACACACACACACACACACACATAATAGGCATGTGAGCAGACAAATCACTGAAGTTGTTTCATACAGATTCAAGCATGAATTCATGCCCAAACATTAACACAAAGTTGTTAAGTGGTCAAACCATTAAACATCAACTTTCCAGGTTTGATTCCAGCCAGGAACGTTTGCAGAATGGCACACACCTCTCTCTCTTTGTCTCATTTAGTCTCTAGACACTCTTAACTATCTAATAAAATGAAAACATGCAGCTTTAATTCATGCTTGCTCATGAATCCCACAAATGTACTTTCTAGTCTTAATCCTCAACAAATGTCCTCCAGTGTTTAAAAATGGGTTCTCCCATGGGTAGAGGTATAGGGACACACACTCTTAACAGCAGGCCTTTGTTTCAGTATAATAACACCACAGAGAGAAAGCGAGATGGAGGGGGAGAAGTATAGGAAAAATGGTGAAATACAGAGAGAGGGCAAGATGTGGAGGATGGAGGGCTGAAGAGGATGGAGAGGTAATATGAAGAAGATGGCACTGAGAGGAGACCTTGGGTGATGTGAAGTGTTGTGTCCTCCCCTTTTTCCTTTCTTATGTTGTCACTTTTCATTTTACATGAAAAACCTACATTTTACAGCTCTTAAGAAAAAATACTTTGGAAGACTAAGAGTGTCAACAATGCTATTTTCTGAATTATGAGCACAGTGGTACTTGATGTACGAGCAATGGAAGTATTGGATGTTTGAGGGAGTTACAAGTTGCTGGTGGGTTAAAATCACTTGCAGAAAAATGCTACAATACTAAACATGCATTAATATTTTGCACTAAATAACTTAAAACTTTGATTATTTTCCGTACGTGATAGTTTTGTCTTATCATGCACCGCATTTTATGTCATAAAACTGTTGCAATGTTTAATACATGTTTAAATAATCTAGCCAAAATTTACTTAACTGTCTGTGTGTCTTTTTTGTCCCTGAAATATTTAATTATCCAAACACTAAATAGTTTTATAGAGTAGCAAAAATACACAAGATACCCTCGACAGACTCCTCTCTATTTCATGCAGTGACATTTGCTGACAGTTTGCTAGGTAGTGTTTGTGCTTTAGGCAGGGAAACATCATCCTCTGCTGGGTCATGTTTTAATTTTAGAGCCATCAAAATCCTGTCTCACACAGATAGTGCGCACACACTAGCACACACGCTCACACAACGTACCCAGTGCTCCAGTTAACTGACTTCAAGTCAAACATACAGTACCTGACTAAGCAACCCTACAGCTATTTATGGACTCACTTGGAATAATATAAACGTACACTCACAAATACACACATACACGACCGTGGTCCCACCCACACATGCATACAGGTATACAGGCATGCAGACACTAGATACACGCAGCCTGCTAGCTATTTCTGGGCCTGTGGCAAAATAATATGTTTTGATAAGGTCAACAGCCTGGTTTCCAAACATGATCTCTTTCTCTGACTCTCCAGATGCTGAAATATCTCTCCAGTTAATTGACAGCGAGAGAAACGTGTAGACTGAGATGCAGAGGCGGTGAGAAAGGTAAATAAAGACAGAAGGAGAAAGAGATGAGACCCTTTCAGACATAAAATCTCTCAGAAGACAAACATTTCTGGGTTAATCTATGTATTTAGTAACAGCTTTTTGGCTTTCAGATGGCTGTGTTTATTGTGGAAAACTTATATTGACTCACTTCAATTATGAGAGGCTGTTATGGATAGAAGTGCAATGTTCACATAATATTTGGCACCAGCCACATGAGAATATGCAATACAAGGCATTACGTACATGCATCTGTAAGACTGTTTACAGTTATTTCAGCGGAGTGGAAAGCAGTAGAGGTCAGGCCACTGTACAGCCGTTTTTACAAAAATAGTTCAGCATGTGTATCACAGAAAAGTCCCAAATCGCCTGCTTAAAATCTACAGCATTTAAAGGATCACATCTAGTCCTGATTTGTACGCTACATGCAAAGAAATCCCATGTGAGCAAGCTATGTTATCTGCAATGTGACTGCTTTAAATCACACCTCGGCACACCATGTCGAAAATGTTTCAGAACTGTTACCAGGTTGTAATAAGGCAGATTATCAGAGTGACTTTTATGGAAAAATGACTCGGGTCCTTTTCAAACACGGGGCCTACATGTAAAATTGGCACAGCATTTTGGGATTACAGTGCATGTCTGAAAGTGGAAACAGAGACAGGGTGTACTGTATGTGAGTGTGTGTGTGTCCAATTTCCCAAGGCTTTTCAGATACCACAGCCAGACCTCAAAACTATCATCACTGTTCTCGCTCCCATCTGCCAAAGTCATCACCCACACAGACACTCTCCCTCTCCCTCTCTCTCTCTCTCTCACACACACACACACACACACACACACACACACACACACACACACACACACAGACAAGCATACCTGACCAACAGTGCACTATCGGGTTACATTAGCCAACAGTGGACTTCAGTTTCTGGGCATTTTAAAAATACAAAAATAGAATAGAACATTAACTTTTAAGCTCTTTTACCATAATATTACTGCAAATGTGCTTTTTAAATTTTTTTAAAGAAATTGCCAAGAGGGGACTTGGAACCTTGAACGATGTCTACCTATCAAAGAGGGGACCTCCATATGCTTCACTGTAACTGTCTGTACTCAGTCTTTCACAGTGTTTGTTTACTGCAAAGACTTTGTTTGTTTCTTTCAAAAACAGATTTAACTTTAATGATATCAATATTTACACATTTCTCTGTGATACACATATTAAAACAATCATGAAGACATTTTTTAATTTCAATTTCTAAACGTTTCTTGGGGGAATTCATATTCTTCTGTGTTGCTGGTCATTTTTATGACCTGTGTGTGATGCTGATGTATGCATTACAGAGATGGTTGGTTTATATCTTATTTGTATATCCTTTTAATAATGTAAGTGGAGAAAAAACATTTGTCAATCTAAGACAGGTTTTGAAGCATGCATCTACTGCACTTTACTGTGGCTGTTCAGGCATCTTCAACGCATTCATTTTAGACTCATTCATGAGGTTGGATGAAATTCTATTTTTATTTTATTTTTATTAGAATGTAATGTAATTTTGTGCTCACTCTACACACATAGGATTATACTTTATGAAACAACACAAGTTCCCTCTTGGATAGCATAGAGTGATAATCACACTCCAGCATGGATGAATTAAAGAAATTAGTCAAATTAGCCATACTTATAAGAAAGATATAAAAATCTCTACATTATATGATATGTTTTATTTTTGTAACAACTCATGAAGGCCCAACTTTGGTGAATTTATTTACCAGCTACTCAATGTCAATAATATTTTCAATACACTTGTACACCACTTTACATTATTTTCAATAATTACTAACTATTCAGTGATAGAAAACTAAAAACTAAAAAAGAATGTAATGCAATTTTGTGCTCACTCTACACACATAGGATTATACTTTATGAAACAACACAAGTCCACTGTTCGCTGGCACAGAATGACACAAGTCCCCTCTTGGATAGCATAGAGCGATAATCACACTCCAGCATGGATGAATTAAAGAAATTAGTCAAATTAGCAATACTTATAAGAAAGATATAAAAATCTCTACATTATAGCCTCTTGAACCATGATATGTTTTATTTTTGTAACAAATCATGAAGGCCCAACTTTGGTGAATTTATTTACCAGCTACTCAATGTCAATAATATTTTCAATACACTTGTACACCACTTTACATTATTTTCAATAATTACTAACTATTCAGTGATAGAAAACTAAAAACTAAAAAAGAATGTAATGCAATTTTGTGCTCACTCTACACACATAGGATTATACTTTATGAAACAACACAAGTCCACTGTTCGCTGGCACAGAATGACACACGTCCCCTCTTGGATAGCATAGAGCGATAATCACACTCCAGCATGGATGAATTAAAGAAATTAGTCAAATTAGCAATACTTATAAGAAAGATATAAAAATCTCTACATTATAGCCTCTTGAACCATGATATGTTTTATTTTTGTAACAAATCATGAAGGCCCAACTTTGGTGAATTTATTTACCAGCTACTCAATGTCAATAATATTTTCAATACACTTGTACACCACTTTACATTATTTTCAATAATTACTAACTGTTCAGTGGTAGAAAACTAAAAACTAAAAAAGAATGTAATGCAATTTTGTGCTCACTCTACATACATAGGATTATACTTTATGAAACAACACAAGTCCACTGTTCGCTGGCACAGAATGACACAAGTTCCCTCTTGGATAGCATAGAGCGATAATCACACTCCAGCATGGATGAATTAAAGAAATTAGTCAAATTAGCAATACTTATAAGAAAGATATAAAAATCTCTACATTGTATGATGTGTTTTATTTTTGTAACAAATCATGAAGTCCCAACTTTGGTGAATTTGTTTACCAACTACCCAATGTCAATAATTTTTTCAATACACTTGTACACCACTTTACATTACTTTCAATAATTACAAACTATTCAGTGGTAGAAAACTAAAAACTAAAAAAGAATGTAATGTAATTTTGTGCTCACTCTACACACATAGGATTATACTTTATGAAACAACACAAGTCCACTGTTCGCTGGCACAGAATGACACAAGTCCCCTCTTGGATAGCATAGAGCGATAATCACACTCCAGCATGGATGAATTAAAGAAATTAGTCAAATTAGCAATACTTATAAGAAAGATATAAAAATCTCTACATTGTATGATGTGTTTTATTTTTGTAACAAATCATGAAGTCCCAACTTTGGTGAATTTGTTTACCAACTACCCAATGTCAATAATTTTTTCAATACACTTGTACACCACTTTACATTACTTTCAATAATTACAAACTATTCAGTGGTAGAAAACTAAAAACTAAAAAAGAATGTAATGTAATTTTGTGCTCACTCTACACACATAGGATTATACTTTATGAAACAACACAAGTCCACTGTTCGCTGGCACAGAATGACACAAGTCCCCTCTTGGATAGCATAGAGCGATAATCACACTCCAGCATGGATGAATTAAAGAAATTAGTCAAATTAGCAATACTTATAAGAAAGATATAAAAATCTCTACATTATAGCCTCTTGAACCATGATATGTTTTATTTTTGTAACAAATCATGAAGGCCCAACTTTGGTGAATTTATTTACCAGCTACTCAATGTCAATAATATTTTCAATACACTTGTACACCACTTTACATTATTTTCAATAATTACTAACTATTCAGTGATAGAAAACTAAAAACTAAAAAAGAATGTAATGCAATTTTGTGCTCACTCTACACACATAGGATTATACTTTATGAAACAACACAAGTTCACTGTTCGCTGGCACAGAATGACACACGTCCCCTCTTGGATAGCATAGAGCGATAATCACACTCCAGCATGGATGAATTAAAGAAAGTAGTCAAATTAGCAATACTTATAAGAAAGATATAAAAATCTCTACATTATAGCCTCTTGAACCATGATATGTTTTATTTTTGTAACAAATCATGAAGGCCCAACTTTGGTGAATTTATTTACCAGCTACTCAATGTCAATAATATTTTCAATACACTTGTACACCACTTTACATTATTTTCAATAATTACTAACTGTTCAGTGGTAGAAAACTAAAAACTAAAAAAGAATGTAATGCAATTTTGTGCTCACTCTACATACATAGGATTATACTTTATGAAACAACACAAGTCCACTGTTCGCTGGCACAGAATGACACAAGTTCCCTCTTGGATAGCATAGAGCGATAATCACACTCCAGCATGGATGAATTAAAGAACACTCTATTGACATTGACTTACAACAGTTATTTCTGATATCTTAGCGTATCTACTACCAAGGACAAGGAAATATTGTTGCTGTCTGTCATCATAAGAAACTCAAACTCAATTTTCTAAATTCAGGCACTGTGTAATTTAACTTGTCTTGTGTTATGGTAATGAGCATTGAAAGGCTCAGTGTCTGTCATGATGGAGTTAACCATTGTGTGTATGTGTGTGTGTGTGTGTGTATGTATGTAGATTATATATATATATATATATATATATATATATATGTATAATCTTTGTTTGAACAATACGACACAGGTCCGCTGCTGATTACTATCGAGCGATATTCACACTCCCTCATGGATGTAGATCTGAAATATAACGGAGATAATTTTAAGAACATGCTCCAAATTATCAGATATTTAAGTATATGTGTTTAATACCTAGCTGTCTACAGGTTTGATAGGCTACATTATGCTGTCAGAGAAAATGATATGTGTTGCCATGGGAATATGGAAAATGTTTGGTCTTGTTTGCTACAAGCAAAATTTGCTAAAGTTTTTTCGTAATTAATCAATTAATTGATCATCAATGTTACCAGTGATCAATTGAGGAAAGTGCTTAAAATTGTCAACCCTAGTCAATACCCTGCTACAGTGCATCTATGCATGTAGATTCTTTATTATATATTTACATTTATGATTACACATTACTCGTCCAGTAACATTCACACACTGCTTTTTAGGAAGTTACACATGTTTAATTTCAGTTGATGATGTGAACATAAAACTGCCTCTGATGAGTGAATGGACTGAGGGGTGCCAGTCTGTGATACTGAATATCTGACAGTCAGTATCAGACCTGGATTGTCTGCGGTGTGGGGGATGGTCTCCTGTTGTGAACGATGGTCGTTAGGGTCTTAGGGATAATATTCACACTCTTACATGATGACTTGAGAATTGAGAATAAATAATATTTTAGCTAACAAACCTGAAGCCCAAGGTGAAAAGACCCTAACGACCATCGTTCACAACAGGAGACCATCCCCCACACCACAGACAATCCAGGTCTGATACTGACTGTCAGAGTTTCAGTGTCACAGAATGGCACCCCTCCAGTCCATTCCCTCATCAGAGGCAGTTTTATATTCACATCATCAACTGAAATTAAATATGTGTAACTTGAATGATTGGCAAAATGAAAACATAGTAATAATATATATTGACGTATCATAAAAATCACTAAATGCATTTATGGGAGCATGTAAGCTTTAAAAACTAGCTTGAGTACTGATTTTGCAAACTTCTACCTTTATGGGTATTTTACAACTACAAGGAGTTTTCATTCGCTTATGAAACTGTCTCAAAGTGTTTCTACAGAATCCTGGCTGACAAAGAAAACTCAGGAAAGACTAGTTTGTGGATATGTGCCATTAAACAAACCATGTTGTCTCTGGAGGGCAAACAGTGGCAGCTGTCTCTGAAATTTAGTATAATTCATGGATTAATGTTAGATAGCTAACATTAAGTAATTAGTACTCTCCTTTGCTTTAACACTGAAGAATTTCTTGCCCTTTGTCTCCCAAACAGCAGCACAATTGATCCATCCAGGAAAATACATATGACTGTCCATACTTTTGTACGCTTTCATCCTGGCAGCAGTGTAAGGTGAGGGATTTTTTTGTCCCAACGTCCATGCCTTTTTTAAAATTCCATTTAGCTCTCCACAAACACATATGTGGGTACAGAAAAACAGCTCTGGTCTTCATTTGATGCTCAACAATGGGTATACTTCAAGGCGCTTTGGCCTTAAAACATGTTTGGACTTGTGTTTTTGCTGTGCGCACGACAGAACAATTGCTACATCAGTGATATTGGACACTTTTCTATGACGTAAAAATGTATACCAGGGTTATAGTGGATGGTATGATATGCCACAGCCCTTCTTCAAATATCTGTGGCTTGAAACATAAGGAAATTGTACTGGCTTGAGCTGCGTGCCTACGGAGACTACAGTTTGAGCCGCCATGTTGGCCCATCGTTTTGCCCTCCAGGTCACCATGCATGTCACGTGACTGAAAACTATGACAAACAAAAGACACTATACATCCTGGCAGTTCCTGTAGCCTTTCCCTCACTATGCCAATGCTCCTCTCTGATTATCTATTGTCATATTTTTGCATAATGTTAGTTTTAAACCTTTGTTTAAACAAATGTAATGTTCTTCATATTTTCAATTCCTCACAACAATGGTGTTTTAAAGTTTAAGTATATATATATTTTCTCATCTCAGTGGTGAGGACCAAATATATAATGATGAATTTAATATGGATATGCACTAGAAACTTTCTGTGTATAAAATTTTTTGGACAGACACTTTAGATTTGGCCTGAAGCTTCCATGTAATAACTGTGATTGGTTTTTGTTTGTTTGATTGTTTTAGTTGTTTCTTTTCTGCTCCATACATGAGTTGTACCATTTCAAAGTCAACCAAGTCTTAAAAGTTTGGAGACTTCAATTTCCACAGCACCTAGAAAATATCTTAAACTAAGACACCTTATTCACCTGATCGCCCATGCCTCTGTCACTCTGAATCAGAAACATCATCTTGTCGATGAGAGGCTAGCAAACCTGAAGGTGAAAAGACCCTAACGACCATCGTTCACAACAGGAGACCATCCCCCACACCGCAGACAATCCAGGTCTGATACTGACTGTCAGAGTTTCAGTGTCACAGAATGGCACCCCTCCAGTCCATCCCTCATCAGAGGCAGTTTTATATTCACATCATCAACTGAAATTAAAATATGTGTAACTTGAATGATCGGCAAAATTAAAACATAGTAATAATATATATTGACGTATCATAAAAATCACTAAATGCATTTATGGGAGCATGTAAGCTTTAAAAACTAGCTTGAGTACTGATTTTGCAAACTTCTACCTTTATGGGTATTTTACAACTACAAGGAGTTTTCATTTGCTTATGAAACTGTCTCAAAGTGTTTCTACAGAATCCTGGCTGACAAAGAAAACTCAGGAAAGACTAGTTTGTGGATATGTGCCATTAAACATACCATGTTGTCTCTGGAGGGCAAACAGTGGCAGCTGTCTCTAAAATTTAGTATAATTCATGGATTAATGTTAGATAGCTAACATTAAGTAATTAGTACTCTGCTTTAACACTGAAGAATTTCTTGCCCTTTGTCTCCCAAACAGCAGCACAATTGATCCATCCAGGAAAATACATATGACTGTCCATACTTTTATACGCTTTCATCCTGGCAGCAGTGTAAGGTGAGGGATTTTTTTTGTCCCAACGTCCATGCCTTTTTTAAAATTCCATTTAGCTCTCCACAAACACATATGTGGGTACAGAAAAACAGCTCTGGTCTTCATTTGATGCTCAACAATGGGTATACTTCAAGGCGCTTTGGCCTTAAAACATGTTTGGACTTCTGTTTTTGCTGTGCTCACGACGGAACAATTGCTACATCAGTGATATTGGACACTTTTCTATGACGTAAAAAATTATACCAGGGTTATAGTGGATGGTATGATATGCCACAGCCCTTCTTCAAATATCTGTGGCTTGAAACATAAGGAAATTGTACTGGCTTGAGCTGCGTGCCTATGGAGACTACAGTTTGAGCCGCCATGTTGGCCCATCGTTTTGCCCTCCAGGTCACCATGCATGTCACGTGACTGAAAACTATGACAAACAAAAAACACTATACATCCTGGCAGTTAGGGTTAGGGTCACACACACACACACACACGAATGAAAGAGGTGTGAAATAGCCATCCCTCACCATTTTAACAGGGGTGGGAACCTGGCTATAAAGTTTCTAACGTTCTAAACTTCTGTCTGTCATTCCACTCGTTGACTCTCTCTCTCTCTCTCACACACACACACACACACACACACACACACACACACACACACACACACACACACACACACACACACAAACAAACATTTGTTGTTGGCTTGTTAGTCCGCTGAGGTGTTGGTGCTTGGAAGCAAAATAAAATGAGGTGAGAAAAAGCTAGTAACAACTTCTCACAGTTTCTACTGTTAAAGTTCACACTTCTATTTTCACTTGAATACGTTTTATTTTTAGATACAGTAAGAGTTTACACTACAGTCCTACCAGGCATGTTCAGGGGATTTACTTAAGTACATTAGCGCAGTACTATTCATCTTTGGAAATTATGTAAAAAAAAAAAAACACACTATAAGAAGCGAAGGAATTAGGAAAGGAATGTAGAAAAAAATAAGGAGATTTAAAGATAGTGAAAGAGTGAAGCAAGAGAAGATAATTAAAGTTGTGGCCTTTCAAGCAGTGAAGGTGGAAAGGTTGCAAATGAAGAATGAGATGCTGAAACATGTCTTCAACTGCATTACACATTGAGAATAATGTTTTAAAATGGTCAGTGAGCAGCTTTTGTTCCAAGAAATTTTCAAACAAACTTTTAAAGAACTACAACTGTTATGAAACTTAATATTTATCTGATTACATCAGAAAACACATTGTGAAAAATAAACGGGGGAAAAAAAATCCTGCAAGAATTGATTAGTATACTCAGGAAGCTGTTATTGTTCTTGTGCTGGCTAATGTTAGTGATATTTCATGCTGTCCAGGAAGGGGAACAATAAAATACACTGGGTAATAGGCTAACGTAGGCTGCACAGAGATAGTCCTGTGGTTAAGTTCCCTGCTTGACTGTCAAGTCTGACCAGAGCTGTCTCTCCTGTGTCCTATTCTCTCCTGCCTAGCGGGGTATTAGGTCTGACTGAAAAACACAGTGGTGAACTCCACTGGAGTATACTGGAAAACAAGAAATAAATGTACTAAATATAGCTTATTGATAGAACATAAATATGTTGTGCAAAGCCTTCAGTTGTGGTGTTACACTGACAGCATAAAATCCATCACACTTAAAATGAAGCAGTTCTTTACCCAACATTGAGTCAACAATCCTTATCTCTTAAATCTATCAAATGGCATGACCCTTCAGGAAATATATATGAATATGAATTTCAACAGCTATCTTCAACTTTAAAGTCCTTTAATAGAAGTCCTGTGACGGGTGCAAACACATGTATTTACGACATGCAGTCTAGTGAGGACCAAATTACACTGTCTTGGTGATATCAGCTCATGTTGCTGATTTGAAAAGGAGAAAACAAGCTGTGTGACATGAGCTAAACCTATGGTCGGGTGCCTTATCCTGTAGTCATGGATGCAACATGTCTGGTAGACTGTAGCTCTTGAAATTGTTTCATTTTTTCTATATCTGTTGCAAACGTTTAAAGACTTTATTGAAATTTCCTGCCTCTCTAGTTCAACGCAACATAAAGACACCAAACTATGATAACTGAGGGTTGAAAGTGGAGCATGAAGAAAACCAAGAGAATCCACTCATTATGAAAACTACCAATTGTGCATAAGGCAGGCAAAGTTTAGGTGGGGGAGTAGATCTAGGAGTCTGGGATCAGATGTCAACCCCTTTCTGAGTGTGTGTTCCCTAGGGAGGGAATAAGGTGAGTTCCTGGCTTTGACTGAGGCCTCCAGAGACGCCAAGAAAGACACAGAGACTACACATATTTAATTAGAGGCTTCAAGGAGAAGAGAAAGAAAAGAAGAGAGGAAGAAGGATACCTGCAGTAAAACATCTACTTTTTTTGTCAAATCTCATAAAAGGGAAGAAGACGCAGCCATACCTTGGTAAGGAGGCATACTGACGTTCCACTTCTTCATAACGTGGCGCCATACGATGATCTGTCCCTCTGCCTGGCATCTGGCGAAGAGAGACAGTTTCTTAGTTTGAATACCAAAGTTTTAATGTATTAAAAAACAGCCTAAATTATATTTCCCCCTGCCTAATGTGCTAATAAACTGCAAAACTGTGAGCCTAAGCATGTGCAGTGCATACCCATAATCCCTTTTGGTTGCATGTGTGTTTGTGAGTGAGTTTCTGTGTGTGTTTGTGATACAAGGGTTATTTAGAATTGACAAAGGCTAGTTATTAGGGATTTAGAGTTTCAGTCTTCTGAGGGTATATTTTGGGGGGTGGACGAGGCCTCCATCCTAGATTAGGTTACTTCAAAACAGGACGGAGTCGTCTTGCTCACACACACAGACACAGACACAGACACACACACACACACACACACACACACACACACACACACACACACACACACACACACACATATATACAGAGTTCCGTCTCATCTCCATCTTGAGAAAAAAAAAAGATTAAGTCAAGCTGCTGACAGTTCAGTCTCTCCTACTTCCTCTTTTGCTCATCCTTTCACTGGTTCTCTCTCACCCTCACATCTTGTTCTCTCTTCCTCCACTTATTCCCAGTCCTCTCTTTTTCCCTCTTGCACACACACACACACACACACACACACACACACACACACACACACACACACACACACACACACACACACACACACACACACACACACACACACACAGTCGCTCTCTCAGAGATTATCCCGGTCTATTCAGTGGGGAGATTCCAGCTGCCGCGGCGCTCCTTAAAGAAGCCGACTAAACCCCAAACGTCAACAAGCCACATTACACACACACTAACCCACACATGCATGCATACACACAAGCCATTTGATCTTAAAGACACACTAAATATTGTGAATGAGTCTCATTTTAACATAATGTAGGGGTGAGAGAGTGAGATATGATTCAGGTGACTGAGTGTAGTGACTCTGCACACATGGTGAACTCCAACAATAAAAACAAAACCTATATGCAGCATTATACAGTCCCTTCAGAGTCTGTTTAATGCTGAGTCTTCCATTAAGTTTAGTCTATCACACTGATGCCACTTGTAAAATGATGCTTTTGTTAATATAAAATTTCACAGCATAAGTACACAGGACATTACTATAAGCCATCTGCACATTTTGGAGCCACAAAGTCCCGTAAAAGTAGGGTACGCCATTAAAACCAAAAGACAATAATGGAAGGAGGGTGAAATGTGTGTGTGTGTGTGTGTATGTATCCCAAGTGGTGATGACAAAAGGTTGAAGGTTTTATAGAAGACTAGATTCTTCTTCTCTCCTCAACTCAAGATAACACTGTTAACTCAAAAGGTGCTGAGAATTAGATATTAAAGACCACAGCTTTTTCTTCTCTCTCTGCTCTCTCCTCTCTCCTCTCTCTGCATTCCAGGGAATCATGCCAGGAGGCATATAATACAGATTCGCTGGTCCTGCTTTCTTTTGAACACCTGTCTTTATAGCTTCAATATCTCAGGTAGAGAGACAGTGGGATATTGGGTGAAAATAGAGAGGTGGAGCGAAAGAATGAAAAGACATTAGACGAAGAAGAAAGGAGAAAAGAGAGATGGAGTGAATGAGAAGTAAATGAGTTTGAATGAAAGAAGAGCGATATAGAAAGGAGGAGGGATATTATGAAGCCATTGAAAAGTGGCAGACAGAGAGGAGGGATGAGAGGTGAATTATAAAACAAGGAAGTAAATGGGGTGAAGACGAGGACGACAGAGCGGGGAGGTGAGAGGTACACGAATGACACAATTTAAACACGATGTTAAAAGAGGGAACGAGAGATAGCGGGAGGGGGGAATGACTGCGACATCCGGAGGAGACTGAGAGGTGAGAGAGATGAGTAAGGGGGTGAAGGAAAAAGCAAAGAGTCATGAATGGAGGAGTGAAAAGAAAATGAATGAAAGAGGGAGGCAGGTTTCAGAGAGATGGAAAACAGCTGAAAGATAGTTTTGACAGAACCGTCCATAAAGGGATAGTTCACACCTAAAATCAAAAACACGTATTTCCCCTCTTACCTGTAGCACTATTTATCAATCTTAATTGTTTTGCCGTGAGTTGCTGAGTTTTGGATATATCAGCTGTAGAGATGTCTGCCTTCTCTTGAATATATATTGGAACTAGATGGCACTCTAGTGACACGCTTGTGATGCTTGAAATGCCGAAAAACAGTAATGTCTCTTTCCAGATATGACCCGGTTACTCAAGATAATCTACAGACCTTGTTGTGAGCAGATTCATGTATAACTACTTTCTTTCTACTGAACTACAAGTGCCAACTTAATCACCAAGCAGAAGGAAGTATGCATCTACGTATGGGCAATATGGTCGAGCTCTTGACAGCATGAAATGTGCATGATGTATCAATGATGTCCTCCTCGCTGAGCTAGCTTAGCAGTGCAAGGTGGGTGAGCAGTGGATACGGTTGGCTGGTAATAGTTCCTTCGCGAAACTGCTTACAACAAGGTCTGTGGATAATCTTAAATAACCAGGTCATGATTTCTGGAAAAAGACATTGCTGTTGAGTTTTTCAAATGTGTTGCACCACAAGCCGAGTGCATCTAGTTCCACGGGATCTGAGAAAAGCCAGACATCTCTATGGCCGTTATCTCTAACACTCAGCAACTCACACCAAAACAATCTATACTGATACATAACACTACAGGTAAGAGGAAAAAGATATATTTTTGATTTTGGGTTGAACTGTCCTTGAGGGATAAGGGATTTTTCTTCTGATTGTAAACAAATGACCAACGATACACTAGTCAAGTGGCTCTAAAATGGCATGATGCCTCTCCAGGTGTGCCATGGGATTTTGTGATAACCACACATTATTACTGCAATATTCAACTGGGCCTTAACAAAAAGTTATGAATGAATTTTTAATTGAACATGTCAGTATGTTGTGTGCACCTGTTTCCCAATAAAGAGGCAAACTCTAGCTAAAAAAAAAAAAGGTAATTTAATTCAATTTTTAAAAAGCCTACTTGTTGCCATTTGTGTGTGGGAATTATCAGTGTGTAACATATCAAAAGCCCTGATTGGCAGCCAGTGTGAGGGATGATAACATTTAAAAGGAAAAAGCCATGAGTGGGACAATAGATTGCTATATTGTACGGAGCAAATTACAACAAAGCACCAGTGACTACGACTTACCACCGGGAAAAAAAAAACCTGTTAGTTGACAGTATCACAAAATCTACCTGTCTTATTTTTAATTATCTGTATTGTCTTATGTCGTGACAAGAGTGATAACACACATTATGGAAGCTATTGTGCACAGATATAAATGCAGATGTGCCTTGAGATTTTGGCTTGCCCTATGGTGTGCCTTGGACACAAAAACATTGAAAACCACTGCATTAGTCTGTCTCTCAGTAGCTACTGACTTTCCTTCCATATTTTAAGCTCTGAGGTGACGCCCACTGATTCCTATGAAGACATAAATCTTTATTTCTTTGCCACATAAAAATATACATTTGGTGCACTGGGTAGTATTCAAGGCGGCAGTATGTGGCATTGAAAGAAAATACAAAGACTACAGTGCCTGTGCTCTTGGTAACGAATGAACATGTCCCCCAGTGTGGCGTTGTGACTCATTTATGTGTTTTCAATCATTTTTGGACCACAATGGAGGTCGTTGGCAAAGATGAATAAGATATATCAGGCTTTGGCTACACAGGCTTGTTAGCAAGATCAATTTAATGTTGGTTTTGGTCTTTCCATGGGATTTGTGGGCAATAAGGAAAAATACTGAACATTTTTAGCGTTGTCTTCTAAAAGGCAGTGGATCCCAGATCTAAGAGGTACAGCCAAACAAGAGTGAGTATATGGTTTGGGTTTGGTGCTCTTCCGCTCAAGTGTGCATGTCTTTGTGTGTTTCCATACACATGGATTAAGAGTGGATTACTGTGTGATGCCACAGACTGAGTAAACACAAACAGATGAGTTTGTAATGAATGTGCATGTGTGCGAATGAAGTGAGGGAGTGTATAGAACGCCAACAAAAATCTGTGTCTGACCACAGAAACACTGGTGTGTAGAGAGGGTGGAGAGCGGTAAATATTAATTGATATTAGTTGATATTGAACACGAACAAATAAACTTGAATGTGTGTGTTTGTGTTAAAGCTTTGGTACAGCTTGGTTTATGGAAGCAGCAAAATCAGTTTGGAATAAATATGGGAACCAGAGTTTTTCTTATTCAGAGGAAACTTGGGATGCACAGCACACAAACTAGACAGCGTTAAGCACCTCAAACAGACTAAAATAATGTCACGAAAATAATAAATTTGTGTACAACATTACCATTTTGTTAGATGGTAAAACATGAGAAAATGCATTCAAACACAAATATAGAGTGAATCCTGCTTGTGTGTATATTTTGCACAAGTCTGTACTGAAAGATTCACATAAAGATTCAAACCAGAGCTAGAAGATCCCCCAGTTTGTTAGTGAGCAGAATGACTTGCTGGTTTACGACTATGGCTGCCTGTCTGTAGCTGTGTGTGAAGTCTATGTGCATGTGTGTGTGAGAGATGTCAGATGTTAGTAGACTCTCAGCATTCACAACTGTGACAGGAGTACAGTGCAGGGCAAAAACTATGACAGCTCAGCTTGCGTGGGACATACTGTACACATCTTTTTCTCTGTCACTTTCTCTCTCTCTCTCACTCACACACACACACACACACACACACACACACACACACACACACACACACACACACACACAGAGTTACATGCACACAAGTATCAATATGTGCACGCAATCCATCATCTCCACACATAAACAAAACACGCATTCTCTTCTTTCTCTTCGTAGTGCAGCTACTGTACACGCACACATGCACAGTCACTCTCATGCACGCAGACAAGCACACACCCCTCTCTCTCTCAAGGCGCACACACACATTTAAACACACTCCCTCTCACTCACAGAGGGCTGTGGCAGTAGTGTAGTGCACTGGTTGGGGTAATGGTCTAGTGAAAAACCATTTCACGGCATAGCGAGCAGAGGAGAGGCAGAGAGGAGAGCACGGAAATCAGGCAGAAGAGACCGATACTGAGGGGAGGGGGAGCAGACAGAAAGTGACACAGACACACACTCACAAACACACACATATGGAAGTATATTGACAACAGGAGATTTCAGAGAGCTCAAAACAAATTCTGAGCGTCTGCAAGGAAACACTGGTGAGCGCACAGACGCAGATTCGTAAGAGAAGAATCACATTTGAGCGTGCAATCCCAATCATGCTCGTTTTTTTCTGAGTCTGCTCTCTCAGTTTTCTCCAGCTGTTTTGGCAGCTTTGGAGCACTTGAGATCACAAGAGGTCGCTTGCCAACCATTTTTAATAACAAGCTGCAACAGGACAAAATCGACATCTGGATGTCAGGGTCATGTCTCTCTCAAAATCAACACAAGGAAAAAATGCCAGCTTTTAAATATATTGCTCCCCTGTACGGAGCAATTGGCGACCATATTTAGGATGACATTTGTATTACATATTTTTTGCTAATTAGGGCTGTAGTCAATCAAAGAAAATCTTTGTCGACTGAAGTCGTACATAATCTTCAACAAATTTACTTCTGTGGTGGTGTGTCTGTGTCACTCTGCAGTTACACCTCTAAAATGCTAGTCAGCAGTGGAGGACTCTGTTAAGTACTGTAAAGTTTAGTTGATTCAAATCAAACATTAAACACACATTAAACATGGCTTAATAGAGATAATTTAAATCACAAGTATGCAAATCAGCTTCACTATAACTCGCAGCATTCACAGACAAACACTCGACTTTATCTGGACAAATTTTCCCCAACCAATACAACATGATAACGTTATTAGCACAAGCCTATGGCATTTTACATTAAGTAAATTAGCCTAGCTACTAGCGATCTTTCCTTCTTCTCATATATAACCAGGGACAACAGCAACATTTAACAAAGGTAATGGAACTCAATTTGGCTCCAATACAACTCACCGACAAAACAACTGTCAAACTAAACACGTTTTCCAAGCAAATACAACATGCTAACCTTATTAGCGCCAGCCTATGGCATTTTACATTGTATAAATTAGCTTAGCGAGGAGCGGAGATTTCCTCTGTTCATAAGAAGAAAGGATAAATCCCGAAATATAAATCCCTGAAGGATAAATCACACACAAGACTTATAATGCTATTTTAGTGGAGGCTTTACTGTCTTCACAATTTATTGTTTCTTATCTGTGAAAAACAAGCAAATACAAGTTTTCTTTCCACTGAATGAAAAGGTGTCAGTATACAGAAACTGACAGGAGGTCTGCGTCACCGCGACGACGAGCATTAGGGTGGGCGAGTTCACCATTGTGCAAACAAATGGGTGTGTCACCCCCATTTTCACAGGTAACTTAGCCTGGCCCTCCCGCTGCAGGAAATAATGGATTAGTC
This sequence comes from Epinephelus awoara, assembly GCA_035609425.1. Taxonomy (NCBI): domain Eukaryota; kingdom Metazoa; phylum Chordata; class Actinopteri; order Perciformes; family Serranidae; genus Epinephelus; species Epinephelus awoara. The sequence continues at coordinate 12,325,690 of CM069307.1, forward strand.
CTGTAAAGCTATTGATGCAGCACTCTTCTCCTTATGAAAGTAACACAGCGATTATTCGACCAATGAGAATTTCGCTGGACAAGAGCATATCGACCAAATAATTGACCAGTCAACCAGGAAACTACAGCCCTAATGCTAATATGCCTTATCCTTTAGCTTACAGCCTCAGTTATTGTAGGCATGTGGATCTTTGTTTGAACCAGTCAGTCCAATCAGAATAAGGTAAACCACTCCATATCAGAACCCCTTTACACCTTGCATCAAAACGCATTTTGGATGATCATATTGCATTCGGACAGTGCTTGACCACGTCAAAGTACAATTGTAAATATTTCCATAACACATTAAGGATGGGTTCTGATCCGATCAGTTAAACCACCTCTGGAGGCGATCAGGGATGCATCATCACCACACTGAGCACTACTGTGTTTTCAATCCATTTACATGGGCAGAAATACATAATTGCAACTGACTGTTTCAAACCAGTGAAGTAGCAGCTATTAGCTAATTAGGAAGGTAAGCTACTAGCAAGAAAGCAGCAAGAAAGCTTTTAGATATTCAAGACAGTTGTGGATCGAGCCAAGACAAGACCAAGCATCTGCTTTTCAATTGTTCATACCAGGTGTAAATGTCATGAGGTGAAATGTAAATGTATGATTAGATACAATCTGGATACGAGATGCAATTTAATGCAAGGTGTAAAGGGGGTCCCTGGCACATTGTATGTCTTTTTGCAGCAATCTGCTCAAAGGTAAGCCTTCACAGATGTTTTCTTACAATCGTGCAAGAATTTCTCAGTTAAAATGTTCATAAAAACTGACAGAAAAAAACGAATACCCTGTATTTGGTTGAGAAAATCACACTAGGAATAGCTTACACAGCCATGGCAAAATATACCTAGTAAATACTTTTTAATTGATTTGACTCTCAAAATCACATTTAAAAACTATCATTTGCCAACAAATTAATCACGATTTTAGCCATTTAGAATCAGTGTGTTCTGTTTTTGTTAGATAAAACAGACACCACATACTGCGTTTGTCTTGCACTTGCAAATGCCACTGTCCCAATTTTTATTTGAAAGTATAGTAGAAGGATGGGTTTGATCTTCACTTCCTGGTGAAACTGAACAGGTGATGCTTTGCCCTCAGTTCGAATCTGCGTTCAATGGATTTTGACTGGCAAAAGTGAGCAGCTTTGTTCATTAGGAGTGTGAGAATCCCTCCTGCCAGCTCAAATGTAGTTACACAATTCTTTTTGCTGCTCATATCATTTGTTACGCTCAAGATGCGTCCTCCCTTGCGTACAAACCTAATTCTGCTCTTACAAATCTGTGCCTGTTCGTGCTCAAATATTGACTTGCAGACCAAGTAGTGCTTGAATTTGTTTCCCCGGCTCTCAAATCTTTTGTCGTCATTATACTTCCATACTTGCACAGGAACACACACTGCAAGAGGGGTTCATCTTTCTTCTTTCAACAGACCCTTCAATTTACCCATAAAACACACCACCCCATCACTTTCAGCACTGACACACACTCACTTCTCTCTCTCTCTGTTGAACACACAGTCACACACACATAATGGCTCAAACGTCCCATCCTTTTCACTCGAGCTGTTTCAAGGATTTCAAAGGGATTTAGATCGACATGGAGCATTTGGTAGCTGCATACTGCCTCAATGAGACTACTTAGCCCAAATGTGAAGTGTCTCTTTCTCTCCCCCATCTCTCTCTCCAACTCTTTTTGTGCCCCTCTTTAATACTTCTTCATCATCTCCCTCTCTCTCCTCCTCTTCATCCCCCCTTCTGACTCTCTCCCATCGCCCCCTTTCATCCTCTCCTTATTCTCTCCCCCTCCTTGTCCACACCTCATCTTTTCCCTTCATTAAACAACTCTCCTTAAGTGAAATAAAGGGTTCCTCTGAGAACTGTTAAATCTTCACTCTTGCTTAAAGGGTCTTTTTTTCCCTCCTACATCCATGCTGTTATCTTACACCACCTACCTTTCTCCTTTCCATACATCACTTATCCCTGAATTAACAACTCTCTCTCTCTCTCTCTCTCTCTCTCACTGCTTGCTTCCCATTTACTTCCATATTTCTCCCACATCCTGTCCTCTATTGTCTTTTGCTAACCCCTCCCTTCCTAAAATCAATGATGACAAAGAGGAACAGCATAATCTCTATCATTCACTTGTTCCCGTCTTCTACCCCCTCCCGCTATTTCTTTCTTATTCTGTATAACTGATAGAGAGGGGGAGGATTTCCTCTTTACCCCATCCATACGTTTCTCTTACTCTCAGTCCATCTGTCTCACTCTCAATGTCCCTTTCTCCTGCCGTAAATCGATAGAAAAAGATTTTGCTTCCTTTCTGTCATCCCTCTATCGGGCCCCCCACCCTGCCTCCCACCCGCGTAGAAATCGATGAATAAGGGAAGGCTGGTTCTAATCCGTATCAGTCATATCGTTCTGCTCAGCCAGCACTTTGGACTGACTCAATTAAAACACAGCTCTGAAGAGGCTGCGGTTTCTGTGTGTGTGTATGTGTGTGTGCATGTGCATGTGTGGTATGTGCTGCCTGTGATATACATACCGTAATACACGTATGTACATGTAAGTGTGTGCAATGTTGTATATGGGTGTGTAGGGCCACCTCAAGAATCTAGCCTGTGACTGCAGTCAGAAAAAGACACCAGTCATCATTCTTGTAGCACAAAAAAATGTGGGGAAAAAAAACAAAAAAATAAGACAAATAAAATAAAATAAAATAATAATAATAATAAAAAAATAAAAAAAAAAAATCAACGTAAAAAAAAATTCAAGTTGTTTGGACTTAAAGCCACAGTGTGTAGGAATTTCTCCCATCTAACGCTGAACTCATACATTGCATTCAAATGGATAGCGCACTCTAGCGCCTCACTGTTTCAAACGTGTGTTGCAACAACAATAGCCACTCTGTACCAAAAAGCTATGATAACACTGATGAAACCATGTCATCCGATACTTCATGGAGTATTCATTCAGGCTCCTACACAGACACACGCGATGCGAGTTGACAAACCCCCTCCTCACCATGCTGACTGTGTTTACAACGTAGGACTGTTAAGGCACGTGAAAATCTAAACGAACCAATCACGTCTTGTGCCACAACACTGTGCTACTAACAGCAGTAAACAGCTGTTAGCGGCCAGCGCCGCTGTTAGCTGCTGTTAGTGGCGCTGTTAGCTGTTAGCGCTGTTAGCTGTGACTGTGTTACCTCTCTCCTGCAGCAGCTCCTTCCAGTTGGGAAAGGCTACCCCAATGTTTACCCTCCTTTTTTGAATTCTTGTTGCCTTTTTGATTCCCTTTTGAGCTTTCTTGGCGACGAGGATTCTGTCTCCCGTGATGGTGCATATGCATGATCCTGCATTATGCTGAAAGAGTGGGACTTTGTTTCAAATTTGCTGGGGTAGTAGCGAAGCGTCTCTTGCTCCTCTCCTTCAGCTTCTTAGTCACGCAATGCTGGCCTGGTTCTCAATGAAAACGCCGAAGGCGGGGCTGTATGTCACTTGCTGGTGGATGTTTTCTCAAGATGGCGCACGTACATGATGAGACACCGGTCGCAATGTATATGTAAATGAGAATTTCGGAGCTTATGAGCATACTTAGATATGCTGATGGAGGTAAATACACATGTGCTAGGACATGAGCGGCGGCCCAGAGACGGACCTTCACTTAGCACTGGGGTTTAGGACTACCCCTGGAGCTGCTGTCCACTCTCCATCCAGGGGAGTAGTCTCTGAGCAACAAAGAGTGAGGCAGGGAACCACAGAATGCGCTAACTCATTCTCAATTGTGATCTGATATAGTAAATTTATCAAATTCAGTGTCCCCTGGTGCTACAAAATCCCTAAAGGAAAGAGTGATGTTGGCTTACGTTAGTTAGTTATTAGCTTATTCATCGGCTACAACTTTATTAGCTAATGCTATGAAGCAACCAATGCCAGATTTGCACACCTAAGGAGTGCAAGTCTGAGCAACAGGATGCTGATGCAGTTCACTTTCCGGCCACTCCTGTCATTAATAACAAGGATTGTCTTAAAGTTACATATCAACCTTAACAATATAAATATCAGCACCTGAAGTAAAAAATATAGCTGTTTTAACAACAAACCAAGCCAGTCCTTGCTTGACACAATCTTCTCTCTGATCAATATTAAAACAATGCAAACCATGATGAAGACAGGTATCCAAGCCAACCGCTCCCTGCACTCTTTCTTCACAACACACCATAGATCTCAATCCATGAACAATTCATCCATGTTTGTATGTGGAATTCAGAACAGGACAAGCTACTGTGATTACAGTGAGGTGCATGGGGAATTCAAACCTGAAACTTGCTCGTGAAAAATAAATAAAACTCCTGGCGGGTGTTGCCTCAATACTTTAAACTTTCAGTAGACAGAACTAGACTCAAAAGACTCTGCAGCCTGATTTCTTTGAGTCTTCCAAAAACTTCTACATTTTTACAGCGTAATGTGCATTTACAATAGTGATGATGTCTCAGGTGTGTTATATAACTATAATTGTGGCTCTGTATGTGTCTGACCTTAACTTTGAAGCATACAGACACGGGAAAATCTCATGATGAAAAATTACTTAATACAGATTTTCCCCCTTAGACTGCACTGTAGTTATACATAGAATAATTTAGTTCAGACGGCACATTTACAATGACATATCCATAAAAATCTCAGCCCCCATCTTTGTAATTGTCTTTTCTTTGGAAAAGCCTTCGAGCTTTCACTGTGGTTTGCTACTTGGTGTAAAAACCGCTCCAGGTTTTTTTTTTTTTTTTTAATAATTACAACAACACCTGGCTGTGTGTTATTAGTTGGATTTTGTCACTGGTTCATATTGAAAGCCATTCTTTGTGATTACTTCACCCCAGGCATGCACTTAATATTTCAGATGGAGTGAGGAACCTTTAAATGCACACTCACATGCCTGCAGACACATGAAAAGGAAATCCATTCATACACAATCACTCCCTTGATCACACTCTTGCACAGCCACATTCTATGTGTGTTTGATAGATTAATGCTCCTTGTTCATCAAAGATGATATTAGTAATATGTCAGTTTAGTCTCTAGTGATGGAGAAGAAAATCAAGCACCTGTCTTCTGTGTGTGAAGTGAGCTATGCTTCAGCTTTTTAAATGGCACACATCAGAGAGGAATCTAACACCAGACTTTTCTTTGTTTTTTCATTTAGTACCAGATGTCAAGTTGTGATTTCTTCTCCTTCATTTGCTTTCCAAACTCACATCACATTTAGCTTGTACCCTTCATAAACTCTCTGCCATTTCTGGCCACGGGCAATGATCTGTGATGCCATCCACCTCCACTCAAGCCGTAGGATAACAACAAGACAGGGTACAACAAGCTCATTCACCTTGTTCTTCCTCCCTCACTCCATCTTTCCTTCCCCCCACTTCTCCCCAACCACGCAGACTTCCTTCCGTTTATTCACCCCTGCCCTCCGTCGCAGCATCCCAGGCTTTATTTAGTCCTCCCACTATAACTCTCCATCCATTCATTTAATGCTATATACCATCTCTCGGCCCATCCATCCATTCATTCTGGAGAAAGCCGTAATTGCAGCGGCTGGTGAAAAGCCATCCATTTCCACAGGCTAATTACTACAGCCTCTTAACAAAGTAGCACTAAAGGAGAGAGAGTAGACAAGCGCATTCACAAGTACATGCTTGTTCACATTCACACACACACGGTCACCTCTGCGCACACACACACACACACACACACACACACACACACACACACACACACACACACACACACACACACACACACACACACACACACACACACACACACAGCTATTCTAATGAGACTTTTCCATAGTTCATCATTTTTTCAGTCAGTACGTGTTGACCACACAGGAAGACTCTGCCTAAGTCAACTACGTCCTGTTCATCAGTTAGATATGCACTGGGGGAAAAAAAACCAATACATGAAATCGAGAATTGTTTTTCCCCTATATATTAAACAAAAAAGATGCAATATGTTAGTTAATGAGCTTTAGAGGTACTTGAGGGCCGATTTGGAAAATTTGGAAAGATCAAGGCTGGCTGTTCCCCCCGTGTTTTCAGACTTTATGCTAAGCTAGCCAGCTGATAGATGTAGTTTAGTATTTAACATAAAGACAGGAGAGAGGTATTAAACTTCTCATCCAACACACTGCCAGGGAGCAAATTAGTAAAGTATTCCTTTAAGGTGAAATATAAAACCAAATATACAGTACATGCATATATTACATACAGTAAGTAGGATAGCTTAAATTAAATAGAACCGTTTTACGAGACCTATTGTACTTTTCTTTATTTTCTGTACTTTATGTTTTTACCTTACACTTGGTAAAAATAAAAGTAATCCCTGCGAGCAAAGACTGTTTTGAATACTCTGTTTTTAACTTTTTTTCTCCTTTGTTTGAGACAAGCTGACGTTTGCTCGTAATAGATTTCTTTACATGGTCATTTGCTCCAGGCACACAACTGCAAGTGCATAAGATGCACTGCTACATGTAGCTACATGCTAATGTCAGGGAAACACGTAAACTTGGTTGGTGATATTATTCATTCCTCCTCGATTCCAGATCATATTCCTGCTGAAACACGTCTGGTTGTGTTTGGAAGCTTTTATTTTCCACAGTAGAAGGTACCACTATTCCCCATTACAATCATTCCCAGGCTGTGTGTACACTGCCAACTTACATGTAGCTAAACGCTAGCGTCAGGGAAACATGTACTCTTGGTTGCCAATGTTGTTAATTTCTCCTCAGTTTTGGATCATATTCCCGCTGGATCATGTCATTCCCCAATTTTTATGGCGGTGCAAAGATGCTGAGATACAGAGGACCCAAAAAGGCTGACTAATCAGACCAGACTGGGCATTTTTAGTGAAAGGGGGGGGGGGGGGGGGGCTCAAAGAGACAGGCGCTAAAACAGAGCTTTCTCAGAGAGACGGTGAATAGAGATGTTCTAGTACAGACAGTCTGAGCAAAATAAGAGTTTTGGCCATTTAAAAATGTAAAGATATTCCAGCAGAAACAACAAAACAAAACAATTTAGTTATAATCATGTTTTGTCTTTTCTTCTCTTGGCTTTAGAACAAAATATGTTGGACTGTTATGTACCTGCTTGTAGCATTGTGATCCATCTTTGAGCAAATAAAAATGTGTCTTAGTGGGTGGTGTTCCTGTGTGTGTTTACAAAACACACTAAAAGCTGTGGGCTGGGGAGTAAAGTTTCAAAACCAGAAATCTCAGCACCTGGCAAAGTAATCGCTGAGTCATTGCTATTGATCAACCACCCCGTGAAACCTCTGCAGACATACACCATTTTGGTCACTTTGTGCTATTGGGCTGTAAAGTCTCACTCGGCCCTGCTGAGAGACACGGCCAAAAGAGTGACGGTGATAGACGACGAAAGTGAAAGTCTGCAAGAGAGGCAGAGAAAGAGAGTGAAAGAATAAAATAATCATGGGCAAATTTGCTTATTTGTTTACAACACCAAAGAAGCAGCAATCATCTTTATTCACAAACCTCTTTCCACTGAAATGTCAGCGAAGCACTAGAATAAAGGGCTAAGAATTAAGACTGGAGCACAGTTAAATGTCACAGCGCTGTTGAGCCTCTCATACAATTAAGACCACAGAAGGTCAATTTTCCCCAAAGCACGCAGCTTAGAGCGTCTCCCATGAATACAGCGATTAATACTACTTAATGCAAAGCGTATCCTGTTTATTTAGTGTAGGTTTGTGAAGGAGTTAGTTTTGTGTGTGTGTGTTTGTATGCATATCAGTACGTAGACCTATCAATCAAATTAAATCCCTTTTTTTTTCTTTTTTCTTTTTAAAATGGCATTTAAAAGTTATCAGGCAGGTGATATCCCAACACTTGCAGCAGACATCAACACACATGCTGACACACACAAACTTGCTTTAGTCACTATGGAGGACATGGCATTACTCCCTGGAGACTTAACCTCAGCAATAACCACTACCTGCCTAAACTCAACCCTTACCCTAATCCTAAATGTAACCAGAAACCAAGTTATAACTCTGAAAGTGAGGTTTCATTTTTTGCTCAGGGATAAAGAAAAAAAACAAATTCTTGCCTTTGAGTATGGTCCAAGTTTAGGTTGACTTTGACACCTTCTTAAACATCAAAATCAAGGTCGTTTTTCCAGTCCCAATTACCTATAATTCGAAGACCCAACATGGCTTAGTTTTAAAGACGGACAACAAGCTTTATTAATGTTATTACACTCAGAATTTTTATAATAACAACTAGTAGGCTTTACAAAAGCCCACAGACAACAGCAACGGTAGAAAATACAAAAAAAGAACTTCAATTTTTATTCTTGCAGAAATTTAAATTTAAGCACTTTCAGTTTTCCATGTCTACGAATGTCTATTTTCAAACTCGAAAATCCCTCAAATTCACAAACTGTTAAGGACTTCAACTGTATGTCATATATAATGATATATGTTTCACTCAGTCTTGATTGAGGAACTTCAAAAATACACAAAGTAAGACACAAGCACATCAACTCACCTGGTGATACACATAGGTGTTACTGTGACTACAAAATGATCTGTATACATGTATGCTTATACAGATCAATAGATTACTCAGCAGTTCATGAACAGCAGAAAGTAGTTCACACTTCTGTGGTTGGTCTGCTTTGCTATCATGCCACAAACATCCTTCACAAAATTCTGTGCCTTAACCAAACAGATTAGGTGTGGGGGCTAACTTTTTGTCCCCAAATGGGAACTGAGTCCCCATAATAACAGTGTGCTAAGAGATTTTTGTCGCCACAACAAGATTAATAAAAACACACAACCACGCACACACACACACACACACTGACCAAAAAAAAAAAAAGAAAGATCCTAAACAGTGAAACAGGAGACAGCTGTGCACATTTTCAGTTCAAAACGCAACTTTTTTTGGTATGTGTATTTTTTATATATACTTATATATTTTTAGGAAAAGAGAGTGAGGAAAGTGAGGGATAGAAATGAAAGAGAGAGAGGGAAGGGGAAGCAGCGAGTGTGGTGGAAGAGAGAGAGAGAGATGGGGATAAATAAATGATAGTAAGAAGGAAGGTAAGACGATAGCAGGGAGGATAGGATTAGTCTCTGCTGCAAAGCCTTTGGAGAAATACACACAAAACCACACACACGCACACACACACAATATTTAGCCATGCACACACCATACCGTGACACAGACACATATTAGACATGCAGTAAAAAAATAAAATAAAATAAAAGACTAAAGACACACAAAATCACACATACATTTTAACCCAACACACACACACACACACACACACACACACACACACACACACACACACACACACACACACACACACACACACACACAGGTTTATCCAATCCTTAGTGTTCTTAACAGTTAAGCTTGTCCTTGAAAGTGCAAGGTGGGGAGTTGATAAGGGGACAGAGAGAAAGAGAGTCAGGGGTGAGGCATATATAGAGGGACAGAGAGAAGGATGAGGAGAAAGGGAGCCGAAAAAGTGAAGGAAGATAATTTGGTTTCCTCTAAGCCCCCTCCCTGCCACCCAGATAGTATATCCGTCTACCTCTACCCCCCCCCCCCCCCCCCCCCCACACACACACACTCTGTCTGTGTCTCTCACTCCTTCTCTCTACGCCAAACTTCCCGACTTAAAAAAGTTCCCCTTTGAGGATTAGAGGGAACAAAGAAAGGTGAATTCCAAGGAAGACTGAAGGAGAGGAAGAGAGAAGTACGGGGGGATGGAGAGAAGGTAGGGGTTAAAGGGGAGACAATTTACTGGACAGAGACGTACAGATGATGGGAGACAGGACAGAGACAGCAAAGATGAGAGCGGGGAAAATTTTTTACTCCCTCTGCCATTTTTCTGATGTCAGCGCCTTAGGTAAGAGAAATCTCTGCTGGGTTTTTATTTGTGGATTCCTGTATTATTTATTTATTTCTCTATGATATCTCAGGAGCAGGACTTAGTATAAGACCATAAGCACATAAGAGCACACCCACCTTTCTAATGTGTGCTTGTGTGTGTGAGAGAGAGAGAGAATGTATGCATGTGCTGGTGCATGTACAGAATCTGAATACCAAGTCTGGAAATATATGTTTTTTATGTGTGTGTGTGTGTGTGTGTGTGTGTGTGTGTGTGTGTGTGTGTGTGTGTGTGTGATTGTGTGACGGCAGAAGCAGGTGGCTACAGTGGCAGGTTAGATGGAGCTGTAATAGGATGAGAGTGACACTTTCTCTTTCTGCCTCCCTCACACACACTTCTCCTCTTTCAGATGATTGGCTCCAGTCGGGGGGTAGTGGTGGCTAGGGTGTCTTTTGATTCAATCCTCTATTTCCTCTATTTTTTATCTCTTCTAATCTCAAGAAAGTCTTGACCCCTTTTTCCTATTGTCTCCTCGTGTCATATCGCTCTAGTCTCAACATGTTTTATATCTTGTCCTCTCCATTTTAACATTGCTCTTTCCCTGCTCATCGCCTCTGTTTTTCTTTTTCTCTGGTTCTCCTGTCAAGTATTCCTTCCCCTCCGCCATGTATACAGATATTTTAGGTTTCCCTTCCAATCCAACTTTCAAAACTGTCTCACATCTTCTGGTTCAACACTACGTTCTACATGTCCACACAGATACAAAGTAACCAGAGTTTTGAAAAAATCTTTGTTTTAGTGACCTAAAAATCTTTTTTTGTGTGAGGAAAATATTTGTTTTTAAAAAATGACGAAACGAAACCGGACTTACATCCAGGAGACCACCGTGCATGTCCCGTATGAAACCAAAAGTCAACGTTGTTTTAATGCGAAGTTGTGTAATTTACGTTTTGTTGTTAAGTTTTGTTACCTAAACCTAACTACAACTGCTTCACAACATTAACCATGTGTTACATTGTCTTTCAGCTGTGTGCATCACATATATACACTAAAAGGTGCCCTGTGCATCACAATAAGACACTGAGGGACGTCACAAAGCGGCAGTATTTGACGAATTGGGAATGAGAGGGGTTTGTTTTTCTTTTTAATGTCTTTATATATTAATAAATGGAGACATAAATCAGGCAATTTCCACTTAATGAGAAACACAGAAAATGCTCATTAAATATGTAGAAGTTCTTTAATTATGTAGGTGAAAATACTCCAGTTGTGTATGAATTGTAGAGAGAAATATGTTATATGTTTGTTTATGTGGTGTGCATGACTGTACATGTTAAAAGGATGAGGTACATTGGGTTCACGAAAAAAAAGAAGGAAAATGGACAAAGAAGTGTGGAAAATGGAGGCAATATTTACTTTTGTGTTGGATGACATGCTGTGGAAGGAGGCAGAAATCCACTTGCTACGCTGAGCTTTTGTTCGGTATGTGGACCTGAATCCATGAACAGATATGTACACATGTAAGAACACACAAACACACAGAGCCCACCGCGAGTTGTTCTTTCCGGGGGTCTTGCATGAAAGGAAATGCACACAAACACACACAACTATGAAGACTTTAAAGCTTAAATCTTGTCTGACCTATATTGCATGACCCCTGAGAGACCGTCTCTTTTCTGGTAGTCAACTTTCCCAGAAATTGAGCAAACAAACTGCTTGTTTGACCCAGCTGAAATGCATACTTTACTTATGTCACAATATATTTGACGTGGTTGGGCCGATAAGGTGTGATGACAAGCTTACACAGCAGGAAATCTATATTCTCAAGGGAAATATCTGCTTGTTGTACGCACAAAATTCTCAAAATCCTCACAAAGAGACGAGAAACATCACTGAGCAGTTTTCAATTTGTCTGAAAGCTCTGACTTGGCGGCAGGGTCAGATATTACCTTCAGTACAAGGGTGGATAGTGTCATCTATCAAATACCCCCCAAGAAATGGAGATGGAAGTTTTCTTGCAGACACAAGCAGTCTGTTGCCGATTGGCCAGGATGTAGACTTAGCTCTAGTCCAGGTGGGGGAGACCAAGGGGGATGGGCAAGGGAAGGAGGACAGAATTAGAGAAAGCAGGATGGGTGGAGAAGAAAGAGAAATGTAAGGAGAGAGCGAGACGGGGATTAGAGACTCTCTGAAAGGCAGTCACTTAATTTCCTGGCTAACCTGGCTATGATTATCTCCTGGGTGGGAATGGAATGTTTGATGTCCTGGAACCAGACTAATCCTTGGTGACTAACCTCCACCTCTCATTTCCTCTGGATTAGCTCACTCTGCTACTTAATAAAAAGGTGGAGGTGGATAGATATTAACCTACAATAAGTAAGAGAAAGTGGGAGAAAGATTGTGTCTCTCTTTCTCTGACTGTGAAAACCGTCCTCCTTAAAAATGACTGCACTGGCCATTAGTTGAAACATTTTAAATTAACTGTCTATGTTTTCCTGGCAGGGACCTCTTGTGGCTTTGTGAATGATGACTGTCGTCTCTGAGAAGCAAAGGTGCAAGTTAGTGTGACATTGCTGTTGTAGTACCACAAAACCTTGTAAGGAGAAGATTGAGGTGGACAAAGCTGCTTTCATCTCATCTCCTATCAATAGGATTCTTTGACCACTCTCTAACCTTAACTAAGCAGTAGGGCTGGGGCGAAATGCTTATCTCCTGATACAATATCATACCTGAGTGCTAATTCAACATGTACTCTGAATTTGAAGTATTCCGATCTAAGTACTGCAATTTGATGCAATGTGCTTCTACTTATGTTAACTTTTTTAATACGAAGCCACGGGAAGAAAAGAGTTGAATCATACACTTCTAGAGACTGTATGGCATAAGACATATTTCCAAAAATAATGTATGGCTTCAACTTTGTTTTTCTTGAAACCACAGTAAAAGCGGGGAGTTTTTTCCACCTCCGCATTTGAATTGCATTGATTTAGGCATTAAATAATCATTAAAAATGAAACCGCAATATTTAAGTGAGTCGATTTTTTTCCCACTTTCCTACTGAGCAGTACAGTTTTTGTGCAAAATTTAAACGAGGGGGAAAAAAATGTATATCTCATTTTATATTTCTTATGAGATCCTGTAGGCAAATAACGGATGGGATGGAAAAGAGTGAAACAGTAGTAGTTCAATCACATAGAGACAGAAAGATAACCGAAGAGAGGACAGGAAACTTAGTGCTGTTCATTATCAATATTTTGTCTCATCTTCGTGTACGAACAGCAGACTAATTAAACACATAAAACACAAGTGCTCGCACGCACACGCACACACACACACACACACACACACACACACACACACACACACACACACACACACACACACACACACACACATTCTTGTCATGGTAACCAGTTGGCTGTGACTTCTTGCCTGTTTGGACTGATGTATTGGTAAAGCTGAAGGTGCCACAGTGCCTCCAACAATTTGGGACCTCATGATTGAGGGTTATTGAAAATTCACACAAGAACTGCAAGGACTTGCAAATCCCACGAATACACACTTTTAACGCCACTAAAAAGCTGCAAATTAACTAACAATTTTTCAGAAAAGCTGTTGCCAAATTATGCTCAACAGTCTTTCCCTGTTTTTTTTTTTCTCACCAGGCTTTTCTCACGAGGGAAAGCCTGAAGTGTTGCCAGGTTACCAGCCAATCTGACCAATGACATGTCACTTGACCCTTCTCTCGGCCAATGCCCTGCCTCCAACAACCGGCTGGGCCCCAGCTGGCCAATTAGCTCGCCTCTTAGTGTGGAGCTCGGCCAATGAAAAGCCCCGGGAGACTTCTGTTCATCTGAACTCACAGATGGGAGGACAGAGAGGGAGAGGGAAAGTGTGTGTGTGTGTGTGAGTGTGTGAGTGAGAGAGAGAGAGAGAGAGAGGGAGAGGGGGACTTGGCCTGAATTCCCTAACACTATTGAGACATCTTCACTGAAGAGGTTGGCTAGTTTTGAGTTAGCAGTTGGAGACAAATCTCTCCATTAAAAGCGACCAATGGGAGAAATACATTGCAAGTAGCAGAAGTAAAACGGAAACCAATCTGCAAACATGCCAGATTTTAACATGGCGGCTACCTATTCTTGATTTCTTAACACTGTAAGTTTCTGCAAAACCCTTTTATTGTACATATTTTATAATCTTATGATCACATCGTAGTGTCTGTCCAGCTATAACTAGGCTCCACTGTAGACTTTTGATTGTGACCCTTAACATAGATGTGTTACACACACAGCAGAGTTTCAGCTTCAGCTCAAATTACTTTCTTTCCTTAATCACTTTCTATCTCTGCTTCACTTTAAAACTAATAAAAATCACTAAGGCAGGCCAACCTTTTACTGTCCATTAGGCCCAATTTAAAGAGGAGCACTCAAAAGTAAAGTTGGCAAACGGTGAAAATTTCAGTATTAAATGGAAAGAACCTAAATGTTACTGGGTTGGAAAACTGTATTGAGAAAAAAAACAACACAAAATACAGACCAGAGTGGAACTTGAAAAGCTTTCCTTGCCTCACTGGTTACACTGATTTGGAGTGAAACCTCTCCCAGCATTTTAGCAGTATGTCTATTTTTTATCACAAAAAAACATTAAGTGAAACTGACTTTCTTTCAGTCAGCATTTTGGACAGCTGTATTGAAATGCCACACTTACATAAGCTCCCCCTCTCTCAATTTCTCAGCATGTGACTTGAGTTTCTTCTATTTCTGTACAACTCTTGCTGAATCTTTCCCTGACACACACTCTTCCCCACGTTTAAAGATAACACTTTCTCTCTCAATTGCGATTTCAGTTTGCTTCATTGGCGTGGCATGAAAGCTCATCTGTGCTGACTGGGAAATATAAGAGCAAAGTAATAAATAAAACAAATGTGTGCTGAAAAATGCAAAAGTTACAACAGAAAAGTTTATCTCATATAAGTGCTGTGTCTTTTGGAATGCATTCATTTCTATGCACAGTGCTGTGTTGTACAAATATGCAACATGTGAGGTGTTAAATAAACAAGTAAACACTCCATGCATACATACCTCGACAAAGCCGTCTGTGTGTTTGTGTTTGCCTGTTGGCATTTTTCTCAGAGCTTGAAGTCATGAGAGATTAATAGAAATTTAGATTTAATCAAAAGTAACAACAATAACATCCATGACCTACCTTAAATAATTTGGGAATTATTTTCTAATTCTATCAATCTGTTTTCTGTTCCCACTGATCCTGTGCGGTGATTATACAAATGTCCATGGACAAGATGTACAAATTATGTGTTTACACAAAACCATGTATATGTCATTTCCTACACAAACTAGTATTTATAAAAGTTGAATGTGCGGTGAGAATATGCACACCTTAGGCATTCAGATCAAGCTTAAACAGGGTTTTCTAGAGCCAGATATTGGTGAAAGGATCAGATGGGGAAGAAGTATACGGTAATAGATGAAACCAGAATAAAAGGTTGTTTCCTTTCCTCATATCTCCTGGCAATGTTCAGAAAATCAGGCCCAGACATTGCCCAAAGTTTCCCTTTCACATATGTAGCACACAACAGGAGAATGTCAAAAAGCGTTTTCACCAACTGGAAGCACTCCATTTGGTTTAGACAAGGCAGGACATAATGCGGATTACACTGCGGTCATGTGGCTGCAATTGTAATGTTTGGTCATGACAAACAGAGTCTCTCAAATTTATCTGATGATTGTGGCTTTGGCCCTTATCTACAGAAGTTCCTGAATCACAAGTTAGACATATTTACTGCCTTCTTTGTGCAAATGACCCTTCTTCTCCAGCACTAAATGTTTCTTTTCTTCTGGTTTTACGAGAGCCACATGATCAAAACATCATCAACACCCCCACCCGTTCACTGTGAATTCTCCGAACAATGACCTGCTCTATTCACACATGGGCTCAATCGGACATTACACGGACCTTATATTAGGGAGCTGGCAGGGTGAAGTCCATTATATGGTCCATTCCAACTGATTGGGACGTTTGCACCATCACATACATCTCCTCTAGGTAATGTCTAGATAATCTCAGGCTTGCAGTGCCCATGTAAAAGCAGCTTAACTAAATTATTTTTTCAGTCTACAAAAAAATCAACACTTAGCGCTGCATTTTAAAAAAAAAAAAATTTTCATTTACATTTGAGCCGCCATTTTCTTACGTTAATGCTCTTTTCATTTACCCTCAATTGTGAAGAACACTGTGCCGAGTCTGTTTCAGTAATAGCTCTATTAATTAATCATTAATCATCTTTCTGACATGTAATAATGATGAATGAGATAGCCCTGCTGGTTTATGAAACAGAACCATGCTTATGTACAGCTTTATCAATGTGACAAAAACACTGCTATACATCTTTTAATTTTTGTGTGAAATTTCTCATGTTTCCTAAAGTTTATTTGGTTACCTTCTTGTGTTGAGAGTAATCCCTGCTCATCATCAAAG
This sequence comes from Epinephelus awoara, assembly GCA_035609425.1. NCBI lineage: Eukaryota > Metazoa > Chordata > Actinopteri > Perciformes > Serranidae > Epinephelus > Epinephelus awoara. The sequence continues at coordinate 12,342,158 of CM069307.1, forward strand.
CCAATAATATTTCTAATAGATTAGCCGACATGTCATATATACAAATTACCCCTTAAGTTCTGCATCTTTAAAGTATTCAACAGGAGCTTCAAACGGCAGGTTGTGTTGGAGGGGACACATTGGTCATCGAAGGAGGTTGTGTTCCTAATGTTTCTCAACATCTTCCACTCCCTGGTTTTCCCGCAGACTCTCTTTTCACCATATGACTTTCAGGTGACTCTCTCCCACTCCCTGACTCAGTCTCTTTAGACATCTACACTTCCTTAAACCTGCTCTTATTGTGAAACTCGCCGATTCTCACTACTGTATGACTCTCAATCTCTCCCTGTCCTTCCCTCTCCATCTCCCAGTATTTCTTATCTACCAGATGACTCACCATATTTCAACGTCAGATATCTCTCCCTCAGACCCTCAAGAGCTGCATGCTGCTTTAAGAATCGCTGACAATCTCCAAATACACACACACACACACACACACACGCTCCCATGCTCCCATGCTCACTCACTGACAAATGTGTATACAGCATGCTCACAGGTACACATATTTGACACTTAGAGGTGTGTATGTCCTCGACAACACAGCTGAGCCAACAATCTAGAAAAACATGTACACACACATGAACAAACACACACTCACACACACATGCACGGCAGTTGGCTATCTGTCCTGTCCACAGTGCAGTGGCCAGTGGTGATAACACTCTCCACTGGACCAAAACTCATCACTCTTTACACACATACCTGGACAAGGCTCTGTCTGTGTGTGTGTGTGTGTGTGTGTGTGTGTGTTTGCCTTTTGGCATCTTTTTCAAAGACTGAATAGAAGTCATGAGAGCTAAAAAAAAATCGAGATTTGATAAGACGTAACAACGTCAACGTGCATGAACTCTGCCTGCAAGGAACATGCAGACATCTAAACACACAGCCACGGCCATGACCGCAAATAGGTTTTCCAAGAATGTGACCTCTACATAGTAAATTGTATTATTCCAACCATTTCTGCCAACAGCACTGCAACAAGAGAGGCTTTCACGCTAGATTAAAGGATAATTTCTATTTCTGCATGTGATATTGATGTGGCCCTTTTCGGCATATGCCAGATGAAAACACATGCAGGGCTTAGATTTCTAGGAGCAATGGCCATTGTGTGTATGTGTGTTGAAAAATGTATATGCCCATGTCTAGATACATATAGACAAAGTATAGGCATTAAAAACAAAGGAATCAAAGGTTTGTTTGTTTTGTTCATGGGTAAAGGTCAGGTTAAATCATGTGTCTTAAAGTAGTTTTATGATTTACAATAAAATAAATAAAAAAATACATCTCCATATATCTATCTATAGAGCTAAACAAAAGTTAATTTAAGTTTTTTGTCTTTGCTTCAAACACAGATTTAAAAGTAACAAATCTACAAACCGTATTTCATCTATCTATCTATTGTATGTGCCCACATAACCTGCACAGGATCGGATCACATTTGAGCTGGAGCCTGTCCCAGCTCACATTGGTCACGAGGTAGGGTATACCCTGGACATGCCACACACCTGGACTGCATGTCTTTGGACTGTAGAGAGCTTGCGTGCGAGACCAGCGAAAGCACGTGAACACACATTGACACAGTGCCCATGTCACATGGCCTCAAGCAAGCGCACAGGTGCACAGAGAGGCAGTTAGAGCTGCAGGCTACAGTGAGGCTATAAACAGTTTTTTCCAAACAACTTTTTATGCTGGGGCTTCAGGACACTTGGATCACTACGGACGAGCAGTATGGAGATATTTTGTGGTTTCAATTATGTGTTTTCGGACGTTTGAGCCTCCCTTGGCATATGGGTGAGTAGATAATGGATGAATTTTCATTTTTGGGTGCACTATCCCTTTAAGGTAAAAGTGCAAAACACTGAGCCACTATGTCGCTCTAAAACTGTGATTTCAAGTTAAGGAAATCAATTTTTTTTCTGTGGTTAGAGCACTCGTCTTCCATGCAGAAGGTCCAGGGTTTGAATCCTGCTGGGGTCGACATCAGCAAAGGCATGGGGTCGCAAGAGGTTGCCACCGCCAAATCAAACGGGATCAGATTCCTTAAGGAGGCTTCAGGAAAAAGAGAGTAACTCCTGAATCTGAGCCAAGTCCTCATTTAGGGTGCATCTCAAGCCCGTTGTAGACAGGAGGTTCAAGACGTAAAAGTGGATTCAATTTTTTTCTGCATGAGAAATACTGGGATTACTCCAAGCACCTTAAACAGACTCCTGCCTTTTATTTACAGGCTGAACGTGGCACATTTTAGCTGCACAGTGGCATGCAATGCCAAACACACAGTCTCACAGCACTGTAATGGTGGTGAGATGTTATGCTATGACATGAAAAATGGCAAAACTCCTCTTGCTTCAAAATATATATGTGTGTATACTTTAGAAAGACCCAGACATGGTAAATTAATATAATCCAGCAAGTAAGCGAGACATTGTGTTCAAGTTTTACTTTGTTTCGAAGGACCTTTCACATATTCAGGAGTGCAGACTTTTTCCGTTTTTCGAGGCCATGTCACACCGCTGTTGTCCTGGTAAAACTGCCATTTTGATCAGCTTTCAGCACTTTTCTTTCTTATAGTCTCTCTGGGTAGGAGTTTAGTACCACCACATTTTGTTTTTACCTCCATATAACAGATGTCAGCTGTGTTGTCAGAGCTTTAATGAAGTCAGTTGAGCGAATGTTTATGCAGAGACACTTCCTGCTGCTACTGTTTCATATCAAAACGTGAAAGGGTTTTATTGTTACTAACAGTGCAGCCTCAGGCACAAGAGTTGTTCCCTGCTAACCTCATGATGACAAATAGTTTGTTACACTGACATATGGGGCCCTATTTTCGTGATGATGCAATGTTCGACGCAAGCAGCGCACTGACTGTTTGGTATTTTGCTGACCTTGAAATTTCCTTTCCCCATCTGTATGGTGTTTTGATGACACGCACAGAGCGCACAGAGCGCAGATGGGAGAAGACGCGCACACAGGTGGAAGATTTATGCAAATGAGGCAGCGCAAATCGTGTCTTTGCTGAGAATAGATGTGTAAGAACCACGTCTGTGTCTGGCTTAATGTCACTTTGATGCCAGTCTGGTGATTTTAGCAAACCAAGTGCTTGGAGTAAATGCACAGAGATGACGACACATGATTCGTTGTCCACAGCTTCTATATACTGCCTGAAAAGTTTCTCCTCCAGTTCATTAAATCCCTACAGCCATCTGAAGGCAGCGGGGCAGACATGTTGATAAATCTGCAGCCTCTGATTAAAAAAGTGTCACGCCAGAGCGCAGTGCCATTACACACACAACGTTCACTGTGTTCACCTTGATTAAATTACGTGCAAATGACACCAGGCTATTACAGAATAGCCACACACACCTATACACACATCAGACTGGCCTGTTATGACTCTGTGTTCTGCCTGTGTCCCTCTCTCCTTACCAACTCTCTTGTTACCAAAGTGGCTTTTGACATTTTATTTTATAATGCAAAGCCACCACTGTGGCACATTTTCCAATATGATCTTTGCTTTACAACTAAATAAAAATCACACCATCTGCCTCTGGCTGCAGATTTGTGCTGCTGTGTGTTCACAATATGCCGCTCTCTGAACAACAATATGATTTCCTGAAGAAGAGTCTTCTCAACTGTTGAGCTACTGTTGTTACACTTCCCTGTGACTAGCTCAGCTGTATCAGAGCTACAGGCATGAGGCCATTGATGTGACTGGCTTGAGTGTTTTTTTTATTACCACACCTTTAGTTATATTAAACTTTACTCAGAGCTTTTGCATGTTCTGCTGCTCCAACTATATGACTAAACCAGCGGGCGATGCTCACACAGTTTGTACACCTAAGACCTACCGCTTCTCACTTGTCCCATGGGATATGTCTTTGTTTTGTCAGTGGAGCAGGTGTAATACAGCAAGTAAGGTGATAACAGAAGCATGGAAGTTTGGCAGAGGTTATCAGTTCTTAAAACACAATTACAAGAAGCAAACGCTGCTTCCTGTGGTGTGCACCAAGGATAACTCCATGTTCTCAAAAGCTACCGGACCACAAAAACATCAGTGAGGTTACTGGTTCATTTGCAAAGACTTAAATCATAGAATAAAAGCTTCCTCAGTTCTTCATGTCAGGGCCTAACATGATGAATGTTGTCTCTCACCCTGGGACTCAGGCACAAACAAATTACCAAAGTAGTCATGTGGGGACCCAACAACCACACATTCATGAGCAGTTCAGGATCTTGACCCTCGGCTTTATGAGGCCAGACTGTAGGGAATCATGCATGTTAAAAACAGATAATAAGTCATGACATGTTGACTCATTCAGCCCTGTTGGCGCAGAGAAGACACAAATCACACAAGCCAGTGAAGGAGCCTCTGTGTGTCTCTGTTTCTGTGAGCGTGTGTGGTTTTAAGAGGAAATATGTGTATTCAGACATGCTTCTGCACTACTGAGTTAATATGAAAGCATGCATTCATTTTTGCGTGCACTGTGTGTGTGTGTGCACTCTGGCATATGTGTCTGATGTATGTTTTCATCCTTGTGTTCTATTGTGTGTGTGTAACAGACATTCAACGGTCATCAGACCAGCCAGGCACCAGTTCCAGACAGCGAGGTCAGAGTCATTCACTAATCATATTAACATTCCTCCATAATGACCCAACACATAACTCTCTCTTTTCAGTCTTTTTCTCTTTCCATCCATCTATCTGCATCACTCATGCTTTCCATTTCACCCCCTCCATTCCCAATCTATGTTTCCTTCTTGATTTTATCAGCCTCATCACCTCATTTTCCCTGCTTCTTTTTTGTCCATTTCTGACCCTTGACAGTTCTCTCACTTATTGACTTTACTCCTGTATGTTTTCCCTTCCTTCTCATTTTTCCTTCATGGATTCTACCTCCCGCTCTCTCCAACTGGCGTCTCATTTCCTCCAATTAAATCCCGTCTCATCTTTGTTTTATCCCGCTCTTTCCACACAAATGAGCTTGTGTATTCTGGCTGTGTCTGATCCACCTGTAGGTCACCAAATTAACCCTGAGTGCACAGATTTACAGACAAGGATGTGCACCGTGGACAAGGGATTGACATGTGGGTATAGGGTTTAAGGGTGATTATAGTTGACAAATATTTAAAAGATATTTCATTATTACAGTTTTTAATTAATTGTTGCATCATTATTTTCCATTACAAAATCAAGCAGAAAACACCACTCCAACAGCTTCTGCAATATTGAAACAAGTTTGTTGAATGTTTTCATTTACCTTTATCTTTTTTATCTTAATTTGGAGGAAAAGACGTGACGCGTTTCTTTTCTGTTCTCTGAGTTCAATGACCCAGGGACGTTGATGAGTCATTATATGTGATGCTTTCTTTGGGGCAGTGTATTAAAAATGAAAGTGTTTGTGCATGTCATCGGTGTAGTACTGCTGATTAGTGTTTTTTACAAATTCTGAGGAAATGATTTCACTAACACCAGCACTTCGGTATTCTCAAAATACACCGATTTTTAAAAAGAAAGGAACCGCATAGATCAAAACAAAATGACATATTTGTTACTCATCAACCCTGGAAGAAAACTACATAAACTCTGGGTCATGACTGGAGCTGAAATCATAAGTTGATTAACTGATTAGTCTATCGAGGAAAAATAGGTCATCAAATAATAATAGTTTGTGTAACTTCTTGAGCAAAACTCAAGACATTCTCTGGTTTAAGCTTCTCAGATGTGCAGATTTGCTGCTTTTCTCTGTCAGATATGACACTAAACTGCATCTAGGTATATAGTTTGTCAAATAAGACAAGACATCTAAAAATGTCACCTGGGGCCGTGTTCACAAAGGTTCCTAGTACAAAGAATTGCTCCTAATGATGATATTCTAAGAAAATTCTTAGAACTGTAACATTTTCTTAGAATTTCCTCTTAAAGTTAAGACTATGTCCTTATAAAGATAAAAGTAATTCACAGAGCATGTTCAACCTTAAAAGTGCTCCTAAGGTGAACAACTGTAAGGAGTAGGGAGGAGGAGTTTTAAGAGGCTTAAGAGAAAATGGAGGATACACAAAGACTTTGGAAAAAACATTCTCCAAATGCTCGATGACAGTGAGATCACAACACTAAGATATTTGGGAAACTGGGTGTCCACATCTTATAGGCTCAAATAAGGGCGTATCTGTGACACCCAATCACACCTGTTAAAAGAAAGAATCATACCTAGCAACAGGGTCAACCACACCTCCTCACTAAGGTAAAAGTTTCTGTCCCTTCCTTGTTCTGAGAACTTTCCAAATCACTCCTAAGCTATGATTCCTTACTAAAAGCTTTTAGGCTAAGTTAAAAGTTCTCTAAGAATATTCTCAGGATGTTTGTGAATACGGCCCCTAGAGCTCTGTGAAGTTGTGATGGACCCTTCTGAAAAGACAACTTGTGATTCAAAGAATTAAGTTATTACTTGATAAGATAATCTGCAGATACATTAGTCATTAGTTGCAGCCCTAGCCATGGCAGATGTTTACCACGTCATTTTAGACTAAAGCATTTTATCGACTTGTATAAAAGTTACCCCTTTCGATCATCACTTATGACCCATTAGAAGCATGTGGCTGTGTATTTTTCAGCAGAGACTCTGCACTCTGCCTGTATTTTCTGATTTTCTTCTTATTTTGCTATGTTCAAGACATTCCTGGGTGTGTAGGCCCTAGCCAAATAGTGCAGAGGTGAGATCAGGACATTATGAAAAGGTAGCTACCAGGTGCCCGATTATAAGCAGCACACATCCAGGAGGAAGGAAATGCAGATAAAGCGAAGCGACACAGCACAAAAAAGAAGAGGCAGACATACTTTATTAATCCCTAAGGGCAAATTCAATTTTTTTTCACTCTGTTGTCATATACACAGAGGCCTGAAATACACACACAGGACCTATAGATGCATTATTTGGAGAGATGTCAGAGTGGACAGGCAGCACCAGGGTTTGGTACCTTGCAACTCGCTGGTTCCCAAGCCGAGCCCCTATGGACTGAGCTACTGCTGCCCCCAAAGAAGACCAAGCTAGTTCTGGGGTTGGCTTTCATTTTTACTTTCCCTGGCAATACGGTTTAGAAACAGTAACCAACAATTCCGACCTTTAACATGGAGGGAAAGGAAAGAAAGTGATAAAGTCCCAAACAATAATAAAAACTATACTTATGTCTTTCCACGTAAAAAAATACATTTTCATTCATAGATTCATTCCTACAGAGTCAGAAAATGTGTCCTGGTTAGATAAACATCTATTTCTGATCCTAAAAAAAAAAAAAAAGAAGAAGCAAAACTCTGCGGTTGGATTTTCAATACTTCAGTGGGAAAAGAACAACATGGCAGACTGTTAGATGTAAGCTCCAAGTTTCTGTGGATCAAATGTTTGTAAAGGGCCGCTGCAATTCCATCAGTGCATTGAGTCTTACGGCTGCAAGAGTGTGACAGGGCTATGCTTACTGTGGGTCATCTCGGTGCTGCCTTAGGTATTTATACTTGCTCGGATAACGTGTGTGCTCTGTATGAGTGTGTGTGTATGTGTGCGTGTAAGGGGATCTCTATCAACACCAGGTTTGCTTCTACTATTCTCCAGCCAAATCAAATGGAGAGTGTGTGACTTGGCTTAGACCACTCTGAATCAAAATGGTTATGCATTTGGCTTGATGTTCTGCAGTGGCTCTAGCTGCTTTCATATGAGCCTGAAGATATCTCCTCACCACGCACGCACGCACGCACGCACGCACACACGCACACACGCACACACACACACACGCACACACACACACACACACACACACACACACACACACACACACATATACATAATGGTCCTCTTCTGGGAGCCACCTTGACAGGTTTCTGAGTATTCTTCAAACTGGAATCACTTTTGAGATTTCTCTACATTTTCTCAGTGTGCCATTACGCCGCCCCACTCCAGCACACACCCGCGCACACATCAATGCACACGCCCACACATTATCTTACTCGGTCAGTCGGTGTGAATGATTTAACTGTTAATGGCTCCAAATCTTTGACGATGAGTCAGTCGTTAATTGCTCCAGTCAGTCATAACCACCGAACCTTGCTGAAGATTACCTCATGACTCAGTGTGTGTGTGTATGTGAGTTAAGCTCAATGGTGCAGTGGTCCAGGGGGACCGAAAAGAGACAGAAAGAGAATGTAGGGGAGACAGAGGAACAATAAATGTCTGAGCATGAGAGTATCTCCATTATTGACTGAGACAGCGAGAGGATGTATATCATATCTGTAGTGTGTGCCTGAGTATGTCTACGCCAGTCCCAGGAGAGGCGGCCATGTGTCTGGGTCCACTGACTTGGCACTGATCCCATCTTGTCTGACTTGGGGATTACAACCTCCTGACCTGCTGCTGGGCGTGCTTGCATACATCAACACACAGATGGATAGAGTTGTAGAGACGAAAAGTGGGAGGTAGGGAGGTGAAGAAAGGTAGAGAAGGCGACAATTAAGGATGTGGACGAATGTTAAGGAGTGAGTTCCCCAACTTTCATGTTATGCAGAAACTTTTAACTTAAAAAAACTTTCTTAAATAATAGAGCTTTGCTAAAAAATATGGTGCACACTAAAAAGAAAATCTTGTCAGACAAAGAATATCTGCTCTCCAACTTTCCTCTCTGTTCCATTAGATTCAGCACATTTGTACCGTTCCAACGTTCTACTTTACCTTATAAGGCCAGAGTGAGGAACAGCGCTGGGCTCAACCCCATGATCACACAGGAAACACCACCGTCTGACTGCAAAGTATGTATTTGTCTGCAGATGCATTACTGTGTACGCATATGTGTGCGTATGATCATGTGTATGCATGCATGTGTGCATTCCTCAGGGCACCACATAACCTTTGCAAGCCAGCTTATCTTAGTCATTCAGATCTCTGCTCACAAACAGTCTGACATATCGTCTTTATTAGCATTCAGTTCTTCGTGCAGTCAGTCATTCCTATATTCACTGAAGCCAACAAGGGAGTGCAGGTCTTACCCTGCTGTTGCTGGAATAATGCTGATTTGTCAGAAGATGAATTTATGTCGGAAGTCTCCAGAGATGCCAAAGACTAAACCTTATCCAATATGAGCAATGGGTAAAATTTGCAATCTGATTCAATTCTTAGTCGAATCTGTCAGCAAAGTAAATAAAGGGCTTTTTCTGCAGGAATGCTTAGCGCAAGGAAAGTGCTCACAGCCGAAAAGTCTCTCTCATGCAATTGAGCCGCTAGTTAAATAGAAGTTCATTACGCTGAGGCTGCATTCAGACAGAGAGAGGAATAGAGAGAATATGGTGTGACCAATGGCTTCTAACAGCACTAATGTGTTTTTCCATGAGAAAACCTGTGGTTTAGTGTTTGAATTTGGCAGCTTATGTGTGAGCGTGCGTTTGGGTGTGCAAATATGTAATTATGTTTTAAGTGTGTTCATGTAATGCATGTGTTAGCATGCTGGCTGGCTGAGACTGCTTATATTTGTATCTTTTTCCATGTTTAAATTTGTGGCTTTGTTACTGGTGTGTATGCATGTGATTGTGAGTGTGTGTGTGTGTGTGCTGACTGAGCAAAAAATTACACATTAGGCCTGTTTGAAATGTATCCCCCTCAAATCATCAGATTAGAAATGCAGTCTGTGAGTGTGCTGTGTGTGTGTGAGCAATGCCAGCAGTGCAGTCTTTGGTGATTGGGTGATGTGGTACAGTATATCGCACTGGATTTATGGCCACCCAGAACTTGCATTAATAACGGAGACCAGAGAAATATGGCCTTACTTGGTATAGTCGGCATACTGAAAAACAAAACTCTTCATTTTTTTTCTGTTTATTTCTTAAATTCTGCATTGCTCATTGCTCTTACTCTGACTACACACTGACTACATAAGGTTTGTTTTTTCCCCCTCATCTTTTTCTATACTGTAAGTGCCTGAAATCTGTGACAGGAGAATTAAGTACCGGTACGTATAAATGGATGGACCTATCAATCATCTCTACCAAACAACAACTGCATTTTATTCCCCAATGTCATATTTAATAGGGAAATAATGATGCTGCTCTTATTGGACAGGGAGGAATGGGAAACAGAGAGGTTTAGAGAGAGACAAAATGCTAAAATAACATTGAACCAAAAAGAGAGAGAGAGAATGGGCTGAGAGGCAGTTGACAAACAGTTTTTATGTAGAGCACAAACAGCTCTCTTGACCCTGTCCGTTACAACAAAGAGCTCCACTCAGCTACAAGGTTTACTGCTGTCCCTCTCTACTTACAGAGAGTTGGGGTTCGATTCCCTGCCAGTCCACCTATAAAATACCCAAGGTAGCACGGCTATTTCTATTTTATAATGGCTGGAATCACACAAACAGTTTAGAGGTCGCGAAGGAAAGAGTTATATGTGTGTGTGTGTGTGTGTGTGTGTGTGTGTGTGTGTGTGTGTGGGTGTGGGTGTGTGGGTGTGTGTGTGTGACAGAGAGAGCGTAGGCAAAGGGGTTTTGTTCGCCCCAGCATGACTATGAAACAACAAACAGACGTTGGCCAAAAACAACTTGACGATACGGAAAAAATATCAAATTCTAGAGGTTTTAAGCAAAACATGTTGTTAATGATATCACCTTTAAAGGTAGCTTCATACGCACTACCACCAGTGTGGTCAGAAAGCACGAGGACAGCACAAGGCAAGAGTAATGATGTGAAAGTAGGGCTCAGGGATAAAACAATATAGATAGACTTTTTGTATTAACAGATATAATACATGTTTGCTAAATCCTCCAAAAAACACTTACAAGGTTTTTAAACCGTCTGCACAGAGTTGCACATGCTCCTGACCAGAATTAGGATTTCATTGTCCATTTATTGTTTTATTTATTGACATTATTTTTGATTAAAAAGATTTTGAATTTACCACATATTTGTAAAATGTTGTGCTGTTTGGGAAATATTTTTCAAGATTTGAAAATAACCCCAATCACTGTCTAAAATGGAAAACATATATTGATGGGGGACCAGACTTCAATGCAACACCAGCAAAGAAATTAGAAACCTCCAGCACATAGCAGACTTGTCAGTACAGAGAGCAGAGTTAGCATTAGCATACTGAAAGCATGACATCAAACCTGGTTTAGTGTGCAGATTTCGGATGTAAATTGGACCTTGGAGATTCCATCCACTATCGACCAAAAACCCCATCGCAACAGAAACTATTTCATGTTTCACATTCACTAATGCTGTGTCAGCCACTACCAGTAACAAGCTAACAAGCTAACTAACAACATAAATAAAATATGCTACCTACGCTAAACATTCTGATATGTCTGCTAGTCACTAATTTTTGTCTGAGTCTGAGTGAGTCTCAAACATGTATGGCTGAATCTCTTCGAGGTTCCTCTGATGCTACTGCTAGCCTAATGCTCGCCATCTTGATGTACACTGCTCTTTCACCGGTCAACCCTTTGTACTCTTGCATAGCCACACCTGTCTCCATACTTTGTGTAGTGTATACATATTATCAGTATTAGTACACACTTTACTTATTACTCCCAACCTATAGGTAGACTTAAGGTTGGTTGTTCAGTAAGTGGAACACATGCTCAGTTGGATTGAGGCCAGATATCACTGTTCGGCCAATAACAATGCTGTATTACTACTGGTACAGTTTGATGTGCTTCAGCAAAAATCATGTCACTGTTCAAAATATTTGCACCATATAGCAAATGCACTGTACAGTATGTGTGCTGAATGTGAATGCAAGCTTACTTGCACAGGACAGAAATAATCTTTTGTGAAATACTATTAATTTTACATCATATAATGCTGTAGGGTAAACCACAAAATGTCACTACAAAAGGTAATTCATCTATTTAAGGCAAACATAAGCAACAAAATGAGACCAGTTGATCCTTCACAGGATACAACCACACTGGAAGAACAGTACCCCCCCCCTGAAGCATCTGGGTCCTAACCCTAATTCACCCTGCACTCCAAATGGAGAGATATTCTCTACAGTGGCACTGTTTTACTGTGCTTCTACAGGATGGAAAAACTGTGTTCATTGTTAGTCATGGGTCTCAGTGGGTGATACTCATGACTAATGTACCCACATACACAAAGATCGTGGCGCTAAATTGTGTTATCATTGTGAAAAGGCTCTCTGTCTTTGCCCAGGTCAACACTCTGTATCAGTAACCCAGTATTTCTGACCTATTTAAAATTGGTCTGAGGCTGTGTTTTTCAAAAATGGTGTCAAGATCATTAAAAGGGAAGTTGTGGGAATTATGTTTTGCATAGTAACACACACATCTGTTGAAGCCTTCAGTTTCTGATAAAAGGGCTAGATGACCAACATAAAAGGTGTGAGACAACTGGATGAAAGTGAGAAAAGTGAAGAAACTTTACAGTAGTGAGTTCGAAATGGGCATGAAATTGAGATAAAAATAAGAAAATGTTATGGGAATCGCATTCTGGGATTTTCCCAAATCCTATTGTGAATCAGACAATGCTTTGCCTGTCTCTGGGTGGTAACAGTTACAAGGTTAGAGAGAAAATTGGACCCAGTTCAGAGGACTGGAACCTTGAACCCAAAGACAAAGAGAATTCCAGAAACACACACACACAAATGAACACACATAAAAACACAGAGGGAGACACAAAAACAGACGCATGCACAGCAGTCTACATGTTGTACAGGACCGGACACAGTTCTGACAGTACGGGGAATTCAGTCTCGATCAACAGGATATGATACAAGATCCTTTCAGTACCGTGCATGAGCAACATTTGGAGGCGGCACAGATGAGCCATTCTGCCAGTTTTATGTCCAGGAGCATTTTGCCATTTTTGATCTTCACTGCCAATAACAACCAAACTGAATTCACTCCAGATGTTTCACTAGACTTGTTGAAGGCAATAGTGCCCCCTGCTTATAAATGTTGCCTACCCATGATTATCTTTAGAGGAAAGCAAATAAAAAAAGGACTGCAATTCCATCCTTTAGGTGCAACACAAAGGTACATACTGTAAAATGTAGAAAGGTCAAATCCAGCCCTTTATCTGCCATACATATTCTAAAAAGGTTGTTACTATGCTTGACTCAAAGGCTGACAAAATTTCTTACACAAACAATTTTGGTGTAACAACTGAGCACAATTGAATTATAGTTTTAGACCACAATGAAGTTCTTCTGTCATCTCTACTAAATTCTTGGTACGTGATTTCATAACAAAACAGTGGACTTACTGGTTTTGTGGAAGATCTGAAACACAAATAACCAAGAAATATAGTGTTGGACACCAACATGACAGTAGTTTGTTTATGTTTATTCAAATAAGTCATTGTTTTGGACAGGAGCATGACTGAGGGACTTGACTTATCGCCAGGCTCTAAACTTATTACTTTACACAAGCACTGCATGTGTGCTTGCGTGCCTGTTTTTATGTGAGCGATGGAGAAATGGAATATCAAATTAGTAAATGAAAAACTTCTGACTGTCTGGTTGGAAACTGTTCAGAGTGAAAGCTCTATTAGACGTTAGAGAACTTTATATTGACTGGGGAAAGAACTACAGGGAACAGCTGGTAACACACACACACACACACACACACACACACACACACACACACACACACACACACACACACACACACACACACACACACACACACACACACACACACACACACACACACACACACACACACACACACACACACAGTATCAGGATCAGATGGGGAAACAGTTACTTTTTATTTTTCCAAGCCCACAAATCCCAATTCTGAGACTTGGAATTTGCATGTTTTCCCTGTCGCTGTGTGTGCTTTTTTCCCCCACAGTCCAAAGATTAGATCAAATGGAAATTAGATAAGAACATGACAGTGAATGCATTGCTCTGTCTAAGTATGTGTTAGCCCTAAAATGGCAACATGGCCCCGCTATACCTCCCCTCTCTCCCAGTGTATGCTGGGACTGGCTCCAGACCACCTGATGCTGAACTGCATGAGTGGATAGAAAACAGTTGGATGACATAAATAAATAGTCAACTATTGCCAATTGCCTTATTTATGCACTTGTTTTTAAAGCAGACGTCATTCTTCAGTATGCAGACTGGCATATTAAGTACATTGCAGATGTGCTGTATATAATAAATACATCCATTACATTTCATTATGTCATCTAGCATTATAATAATTTACTTCATTAAAGCGCTGTCCTGTTAATGATTTAGATTTTTGCTTTTGAGGATTAGCCATCAAGCTAAACAAAGTGGAGTTGGGCATGTTGATGCAGAATTATATGGATAAAAATACAATTAAAAAATATTCATCAGTAATTACCCTTTCACATAGATATTTTTTTCTAGGCTATTTTTTGATGACCTAGGCACATTCTAGTCTATCAGTGTAATTTACAAGAGAACCAAACCTAATTGATACAACTATATGAGCATGTACACTTTGCATGTATTTTACACAGTTGCAATTAACCCAAAAACCAAATAACTGGTTACAATGTAACTTTTGTCATCACATCACTACTGACTTGAATTATGACAGTCACATCAGTGGATTCATTTTTGTAATTGTCGTGCCGTGCATGCACGTCACAAATCAGCATGCTAGTTTGGACGATGGAAACGCACACCTTAGTGGCTGGAAATATTGCCATTACTTTGATTTTGTTGGGAGGAAAGATGACAACAACACTGTTTCCGCAGGTAGTGGTAATAAAACTCTTTCCACTGCGAAAAGCATGTCCTCAAACATCTGGTCTGAAACACCTACTATGACAGCACAACAACATGGAGCTCCAGGAAATAAACACCACCAAAGGCAAGCCCTCCTTGGCCGTAGAGGTTGACTGTAGCCCTACACTGGCTAAAGTACCTAAACTGGATTTAAATCATGGACTGCTACAGGCTACGAAGAACTAATGAAACTTGTGGATGGGTATGTGGTGGATGAAATGATGCTCCACGATTGACTTTCCATCTTTTGGACAGATCTTTAGAAAAATACTGGTCACAGGCAACAGAAGACCCTAGGAAAAAACAACAACAACAACAAAACATTTGCAAGCTATCTAGCCTTAGCCATACTTACTGGTGATTACCTCAATATTCACATGGAGGTGCACACGAGAAGTCTAATAGTCTAGTGTAATGGAAAAGTAATATGAGTAGTGCAACAAATTACTGTTGGCAGGGAGTAATGAAGTGTTGTTATTACTTTTGAATAGAGTAACGAGTAATGACAAACACGCCCAATATTGGTCACCAATCTGCTGCTCTGCCAAAAAACACAACAAACAAAAGAAAGGTAACTCAAACCCTACTACACCATGAACCAACAACAACTCAAAGCGTACTACCCCCTTCTCATTCCAGCAAAGACAGTAAACTGAAGCTGAAGCTCTAGCAGCTGCTTTTAACCAAACCCACAGACAAGAATAAAGCAAGAGGCTCATTTGTTGTAAGCCATTTACCAATGGAGAGTTGGTCAAGACAGTAAAACAAACATGACATCAAAGTACAAGTGAACCACACCAAGTGATGAGAGAGACAAAGTTGTCATCAGAGGAAAGCTAAATAAGTCTGACTCTGAATTCCAGAATAAAAACACGGATTCAACACACATTATTAGTGCTGTCAAGGCTTTTAATGCCATAGTGGAACTGTGGACCCCTCAGTTTGGAAATGGAAAACACACTAGACACACTTCCCAAACCTGAAGAGAGTAGCAGAGAATGTGAGGAAAGTATCCCTTTGCATAAAGGGGCATCAGTATTTGACAAGCATTTTCAGGAAGCGCATGACAAACACTTTTTTCCAATGACATTGGGACTGTAAGATAAAACGTTTTAACACACAGATATTTGTCTATGTGCGTGTTATAGTCGAGGTGCACATGTGAAATGCTAAGCGCTCAGGAAAGCACAGGGGATGAAGAGGCAGCTGATAGAGAAGGAAAGAAGGCAAGGACTCAAAGTAAAACAATAACAGATATGGGAAAGAGGAATGCAGATATGTGGGTGACAAATTGTCTTAATCACAACCCCTCAAGGATGGAGAAAGACAGGAGTTTCCCTTTTTTCCAGTTGACGCAGAGCACTATAATAACTTAAAGGAAAGTACATGCAGAAAATAGCTTCTTATGCTAGCAAAAAAAATCTCAAAGGCATGGTGATGTCAGCCCTATAACAAAAAATCTACAGGGCAGCTAAAAAAAAGGGCAAACACTTAGGTGCAGTTTTTTCATGGCTAACTCAAATGCAAGAATACAGAAGAAATTTCAACATTAGCTTCATGGTCTGTTGACACCACCACCACTCAGCTTTAGCTTTCAAGCCGTAAACGAGCGATTTTTAAAATAACAGGAATTAGACGAAGGACACGGACAGGAAGACAAAGATAAATGCGTGAATTATAGAGATAGATAAACAGATGAATCATTGTCTTGTCCTAACTTTGACTCCTATTGGCCAGAATTGGAATAAAACACTTTCATCCGCCTGAAAAGCTGACACATTTGTTCTTGTTTGCCAATACTTGTGGGGGTGGTTTTAACTGGGACTTAGACAGCTAAAAGGCTTTTCTTACTCGGATATGTGCTCAGCTATTTTCAGGGGCACTATGAAAGGGACACGTTCAGAGAGTGGACAGAAAAAACACAGAGACATAATGGAGATAAGTAGTCTGTATCTAATGCTGTCCAAGCCTTTGACTCCATGGACAGAAAGTTGCACCCTCTTTCCAACTCCTTTTAAATCAGAATGTTACCAAATGTAAGAATACAGGTCACTGAAACACAAGTTAACAAAATCAGCAGCTTGTGATTGTTTCATTAACACTCCACAATGTTCCCTGCCCTGTGCGAGACAGCTGCGTTCTCGTCCTAAACATACAAATAAAAGACATTCTTAACACCAAAGAAGCAGAAGGTGAAGTTTGTATCCCCACACTTACGAAGACAAATCTGGATACAAAAGTGAATTCCTCCCAACAAAGACCATCAAGACACCCTTGAGCAAAGTATGTAATCTCCAACTGCTCCAGTGGCTACTCAGTCAAACTGTGGTTGTACCAAAAAGCCTCAGGTGTGCATCTTTGTAACATGAAGAATAAAGAAAACAGGTGCAAAAAGGAGCGTTGGCCTAGAAAACCCTTCACAGGATAAACACATTTTAAGAGATGAAATGAAGGGCAGCAGACAGTAGCACTACAGGGTTTCCACCAGTGTACTGCAAGCCTATTGGCCCCAGCCTGAGTTAACCCCCCTGCCAGGCCTAAGCATAGTTTTTTAAATATATTTTTTAAGATGTTTTTTTAAGCTACAACGGTTTTGGTAGAAACATATGAATATAATGATTGGATTGATTCACCAATGACATTGGTTGGTTGGTAAATGCACTACAGGCAAACAGCAGGTCTGAGATCAGTGTTCTTTACCCTCACGCTTTCAACAAGATCATACCACCTAGCAAACTTAGCTACCTAGAAATTGTCAGTAACTGATACTTCCTTGGTGATATTTAGGGATAATGTCAAGGAGAAAAAAATAAAAGCCAGAAAACCTTGGGCAGTTTTTTTTTTCTTCCAGACAACTAAATACTGGAGGTGATGGTGATGAGGAAGAGACTGTGTGGATTCACTGAGTCAACAATTTTGTCAACAAGGCTTTGGTAATGACATTAGTGCAACCCTAACCCTAACCCTTCATGCAGAGGGAAACACCAAGTCGCTTGGTGGAAACCCAAATGAATGGTCAACCTGAAATATATCATATTATCACAGAAACTACAGGGCCCTATCTTGTGATGTGTTCCATTTGCACTGAGAAGTTGGATTTTCCGAGCTCTGTCCAACCTCTATCTGTGGACATGTTGCTACAGTGTTTGTATGCGCAAACTATGGAGTAGTATTTGTTGTCTCGGGTTTCCGACTGCTGGAAAACGGTCAACAGATGTGACTGCATTCGCAACTCAGGTAAATGAAACGCATCATTAATGCTGTTGCTGGCCTGTACCAGGCCTGATTAAAAACTGATGCATTCGATTAGCACTAGAAAGTCAACCTTTTCAAGTTCCCTGTCTGAAATTTCAACAGGAACACCCCCTGAAGTTGGATTTCTGACTCAGAAAGTTGGAGCAACCTCACCAACCATAGCCTCGAGATCCAAGAGGCTGCTCAATGTATTAACAGTAATGAGAGCTGTAACAATATGTCGTTTATTAGCACTTCTGTGTCATTAAACAGTCATACACACAATACTGTGCAACTTATATCTGGACACGCTGTGGTGTTTGTACGTGCAAAATATGGTGCAATGCCTTGTTACAAGCTAGTATTGACAGCAATGGCTAACTTGGCTAACAACTTCTTTGGGAGAAACCCTGCACTACCTCAGTGTGTTCTTATCTGAGGCTTCCATGCTTTTTCATTTTGCATCACACTACAAATTGCCATTGGTAATTCAATGACAAACTGTAAATGAATACACATATTAAAAGCCCAAAGTACAGGAAAAATTAGATGAAAGCTTTTCATTATAATTAAATCTTATAATAAAGGCTGTGTCACACCGCCCACTATAACAATTGGCTTCCATACCCTCTGTGTAGAACTGTGTGTGAATGTGTGTGCTGCATATGTGACAACAGCAAGAGCGCCCTGTTGATTTAGTTCCCCTCTCCTTAGGGAGAAAGTCTGTTGTTGTCTTCCAAAATACACACACCCACCCACAAGCACACAATGCACTCACTTGGAAACAAACTTGTGGTGTGGCTTTTGTTGTTTGATAATTGTTTTTAGGCAAACATAATTTTGCTAGCAGAGACAGCTAACCCATAACCATGAATCAATGAGATGGTAATGGAGCCATGGGGGGAAAAAAACACACTCAGTATACTGTGGCAACATTGCATGAGGAACTTTCTCTCTCCCTTTTTCTTTTTTTGTCTCACTCTCTCACTAGACTTAAGTTTCTATTGCTTTTACTTTTCATAGTCATTCAGCAAATCCTATACAAAAAATAAAAACGTCCTAAGGAGAAACAAACAAACCAATAAAAGTAAAATTGAATTAGTTTGCCGTCGGCTTACCTCCATAACCATTACTTCTCCCTCTACACTTCCCACAGAAAGCCAGTCAGGTAAATAATCGCCTCTGCTTTAATTAATAAATGCATCATCCTTAATGAGAGGGGCTTGTTAGGCACTGTGGCAACTGCTACTGGTCTGTTTTTCTTTTGATTTTTTCCCCCCTCCTTTTCCTTTTTTTAACTTTCAAACTTCAAACTTAATTTCCACCTCTGAAGCATGCTAATTGCTCTCCCTCTCAGCTTTATAAACAACAACAAAGTTTTCTCATTTGGAGCCAGAGAACGGTGTAATGTGTGGCTATCGATCGCAGGGGAAAGGAGATTGCCCCTGGCTGGTCACAAACCAAATGACTTTAAGATCTGAATTAAAGTGGGCAAGGTATAACTTTGGATAAGCACACTGTTTGGATACAATGGCAAAGGCCCTACATCTGAATCATTTAATGTTGAGCTCAGTATTTTGTCACATAAGCCTCATCATAAACCACATCATACTTGTGCCACTTCAGCACAATATGAATTTAAAATAAACTGCTTATGATGATTTTCATTATTACTTAATACACTGATCATTCATTTGATCTATGAAATGTCACAAGGTAGTGGAAAATACCCACCGCAATACCATAAGAGTGAGAGAAAAAAAGAGTGAGAGCCTTTAAATTGCTTCTTCAATAATCTAGATCCCAAATATATAAACATGCTTATAATGTTGCCACCGCATGCAGTAGTCTAAATTGTAGGAGGGGTTGTTGTTACTCATTGTTTCGTCCAGCTGTATTTCCTCTTCACCGTTGATGAGGAAGTCTGCATCGTGTTTATCATCCACAGAACGGGGTTGCACGCAACATTTTCAGAACAAAAAAAGAACAGGCTGCAGTGGAACACTTTCTCAATGGGATATTTAAAAATAGCGGGCTTTTCAGGCAACAGCAGGGGTTTAATGCTGCTGGATTGCACCCCAACGACGTGCCACCACTTTCTCCAAGTAAGGATTAGAAAATATGCAGTTTACATAACACGCTTGAAGATCCAATCATTACTTCAAGTATATGTCACTCAGGAGAGACGATAAAAACAAATGTGATGATTAAAGTTGTCATATTGAAATTTAAGGTGCGATGATGGATTCACGTTGTCAACTCATTGAGTAACATACAAGAAAACATCAATCTGCCTAGGGAATTGAGGTACTTTCCTTCCCAGTTGCTAATCGTTAACTCTTAAAGACAAAGAGGCAACAAAACATCCTTTAATTTTGTAGTTATAGTTCACTAATGTATGTAAAACGTGTCACGGTATGAGCAATGGTTACATAACCAAACCAAACCAAAACCAGCCACAACTCAGCCCTGAGCAAAAGTGTCGACTCTCTATTAACCAGTTAACAGACTGTGGTGTTTCCAGATCCACCTTTTGGTACCGGTTTGGTGTCCTAGGTACCCTAACAGAGGGGTGATGGAAAATGGGGACAGTAAGGAACAGTTCTATTGGTACCATCCACAACTTTTTACCAGGAAACAAAAAAATAACCATTCTAATGTGTACTCGAAACCAAACCAAACTGAACTACACTGCACTACTTGGTGAAAACAAGGCATGACACACTAATGGCTGCAGTGAGTGATAGCATGATGCTGACTATACCTGCTAACACTAAACTGGCTTAGGTGTGGGGATGAAGGATCTCCTGAAGTGTTCAGTCCTGCAACGCAAGGAAGTAAGGCGATCACTGCGTCTGCTTCTCTGTTCTGCCATGATGTTGTGGAGAGGGTGGCTGCAATTCCCAAGGATGACCTGCACCTTGCTCTTTGTGCGTCTCTCCACCACAGTCACAGATTTATTGGTATGTAGCGTTGACTTCTATTATACTAACTGTACTTCTTGATGTACAAGCACACAATGCTTTTTTCTTACACAACACTGAGGACTCGTAGCCTGGCATATTGTAAGTCCTCTTTGTAATGCATGATAATGGGCGCACACACACACACACACACACACACACACACACACACACACACACACACACACACACACACACACACACAGCCCAGCTCTGCTCCTCAGCGTGTAAACACCCTGAGGGCCTTGCTACCATTGTGCAGACAAATCGCACCTTAGATGTAAAAATAATTTTTTCCATTTCTCACAAAGAACACAAACATTTATGTTTGTGTTATTCTTTTTTAAGTACACCATGATGAGGTCTGACAGCATCCTGGTACAAAGAAGTGAAGCCTCTGACTCTCACTGAAGATCATGGTGCGGTGGTTAAACTGTGATGTGCTGCAAAAAACCTGTCCATTTGTCATAGCAGATTAATTTTAGCTCCATCGCAGAGACTCATTTCGGTTGCTCAGGGCGATTTTATTTTTTACTCAAAGAGCCATGGAAGCTTAAATGTCAGTGTGACAAGAAGAAGCGAGGTGAAACTCAGGAGGCACCTGGCTTTACAGTAATAAAGTGGGTTTTGAAGTGAGACTTAAAGAGACCAAGCGCTGTGTGTGTTCTGGAAAGACAAACTGTACTCAGTGATACCTTTACAGCATCCCTGAGAGAGCTCTGATTGAGATTTGTTTCTGTTAACTGGGTGGTTTCTAAAAGGGAAAAACAATAAAAGGTCCAAATAGTCCAAATAAGGAGCCTGGAGTCGCCTGCACCACAATGACTCTCCACAGAGGTTTAATAGTCACTGACAATAACTAATAAATATTGTAGAATTTCCATGACATCAACCCTCAGTTTCAGAAGATTGTTTCACCCATGTTTAAATGTTAAATGACAAATAAGAGTGTTGTGTAAATAAACAGTGTCAACAGAAGTCAACAGTTGTACAGACTGTTTAGCAGAGCCACAAAAAAACTGGATAAATCACTAGTCTGGCGCTGAGCTGTTAACATTTGACAGGTTTTGCTGTGCACCTGCACTATTAACAATGTGACCCATACAAACTTATACAGTCTAGACTTTAGGCTTAGAAACATACTTTTGACATTAGCACTGAAAACACAGGCAGCAAGTATTGTCAGCGTTTGATTGACAAAGAGATATAGCAAAATAATGGCACAGCCACAAATATGAAAATAAAATCCGATACCCACGAACACATTTATAATAGCAGCCTTTACATTGGCTTAGCAACAGACAGTAAACAAAGTCACTGCAGGGTGACGAGTGGTACGAGTGTGGGAGGTGATTTCTTGTTTGCACATTAAAAATATACCTGTAATAACGGACATTTTTTTTGCAGCCTCTTCCAACATGACTCAGCCAGTCTGAGCTCAGAAGTGTATCTGTGACGATATGATTATAATTCTAAGATTTGAAAAACGGTACCTGCAAGGTGACAAGTGAGTAAAACCTCTACTTATCTCCTCTGTGTCTGTGTCTCAGTGAAAAGTGGGTATCAGTCCTATCAGCTAAATGCCTACAGGAGACCTTCAGCACCCTGAGACTGACAGCTAAAGGGACTTGATCACCTGACAAACGCAATAAAGGCAGTGATCATTCTGAAAGGGGATGGGGAATAAGAAACGTCACAAATGCTCGGTACATATACACATATTATCTCATAGAAAGACAACCTGATGACGGACAGATGATTCTGATTAAGAAATTATAAGTCCGTTTGAGTGACTTGCGCGTCCGTGGACTTGCTTTTCCCATGCTAATGTGAGTGTGTGTGTGAGCTTACCCTGTGCGCGTCATTTTCATGTACTCTGCGTCTTGGGTCTTGCTCCTCATAAGGCGGCACCATTCCTTCTCTCCTTGCCTGCTGGTATTCTCTTCTCAGCTGCTGAATCCTGTCCACACTGCCACACACAAACAAAAATACAAATGGGATAAATACGTTTTTACGGAAGGTGAATATAAAGAATTTTCAGACCCCATAAATACAGTAATGGACCCCTAAAACTGGGTAAACTCAGGGTCACTGTGGGATTCAGGATCTTGAGAGTGGTGATTTCTTTTCAATTTGATGGAAGTCACACTCACAACTGAATCACATCAGTGTCAATATAATGCAAAATACTCTGAGAACTTTGACTGACATTGCCACCAACCAGCTGTCCCGATGATGAGCCCGCCAATAGAAGCCATCTGTTTATACAAACAGCAATTTTTTTCCAACATCAGTCTGCAGAGGTTTGACTGCAGGCATAAAAACTAAACAGAGTCACCTGTGTGTATAAATGTGAGCACACAACACACTCACATAAAGATCAATCTCTGGATCATTCTGACTACCTTCATCTTTATCCGTTTTTCCATCTTTTTCTTTTTCTCTTGCAAAATGCAAGAAAAACAAAAATATAAATCATATGAATATTCTCTCTCTCTGTCAACAGAGGAAATATACAGCACATCAACACTGACCCCTGGGCACGCTCGCGAGTCATGCACATACACACATATTCACACATAATGGAAAATATGGACGGTCATATCATACACATATGAACCATTAGAACTGCAGTGTGCAATTTCATGGACCAAGTTGATGGAGGGAGGAAAAACACACTGATGCACCAACAGGCGATTTACGAAAAGTCAGAGAAATAGCAACACACTTTCTTCCTGTCTCCAAGGTAGTCTGTGAGCCTTCTGAGAGTGTCGCATTACCAGTGCTCAGCATGTCACCCATAATGTCACTTGTAGATATTCACTCGGTGAAACTAGAAAATCTGCAGTCAAATTTTTAACAAATGAAAATCTTAGCAGTACACAAACCCTAAATCTAGACGTGGGCCAGCATTACCGCTTTCTACTTTGCCTGCTCTGGAGTGGAGCTTAGTAAAAACTAGACTGCAGGATGGATATTCCATCCCTACCTTGGTCCAGGTGACAAATCACAGAAATAGTCAGTTTCTGCACACAGTAAACACAAAAAACCCCATGATGAAACATGCTTATGTCCATGTTTGTCCAGCCTTAGAGAGACAGGGACATTCCACAGTGATGATAGCAGAGTGGGGAAAAACAGAATTACACAACATTACACACCAGAAGCATGCTAATAAAGGCTTAGCATCATGCTTCACAATAAGGCAGCACATTCAAGTTGATGGCAAGCGGACTTACAGAGGGAAGTAGTTGTTAAATACATTTTAAATGCACAATTTCAATTTGATTTTCTTATTTCTATTTTCATTTTTTCAAAATAACACAACAAAATAACATGTCACAGAAAACGACTTGCTATGTTAATAGAAAACAAAAAAACCCTACACAATAGACCCACTATCCTGAATACAAAGCCCTCATCAGATAATCTATATGTAGTTAAACCTACGCCTTCAAAATTGTAACATTAAATAAAAAAAATAAATTAAAAAAATCCCCATTTTTTTCCCCCTCACCCATGCTGTTAGTTTGCTTTCGCCCTTCGTCCCCTTCCTCTCATAGAAACCATAAACTCAGAGAGCTGTGTGAATGACTATAATAGCTGCAGCGCTGAAAACACATTATACCCAGTCTCACATCACAAATCATGTCGACTGCATGCGCTCTCACCCACACATAGCAGGGAACATGACTTTGTTGAAATGTCCTTTTGGTAGTCCCTTAGTGTTTTACTTTTTGTGTAAGTGGTTTTCTATCTGTATTAAAAAAACACACATGATGACTGACTATACAGTGAACTACCAGTCTTTCATTCATTCTATATATATGTATTTTTATTTAAACTTCACTGGAGGCATGGGAGTGACAGTGCAGATAAAGAGAAGTTACTCATCCTCGTAAGGAATATAGTGTCCCAGAATGGAGAAGGCAGAGAAAGACCTAAGGCAAGATGGCAGCTCATCACATAGACAGAAATAAACACTCGTGTTCATAGGAAATCAATTTACATCCCACATCTTCCTTTTCCTCCTGCCCTCACCCTCTGACCACCCCCTTTCTGACTGCATGTGCTTGTGGGAACTAGTCGAATCCTAAAGACAGATTTTTCAACAATGTGTGTTGAACCACAGGCTACCCATAACACCTCACAAACCAGCAACAGAATAAAGTAGTAATCCTCATTAAACCGGATTCCTCTCAACACTCTTGTTGTCAGTGTTTTTATGAGCTTTCTGTTCCACTGTTGGATTCTCATGAAGTGTTTGAGTCATGAGTGGTATCCCATTCTCTTTCATTAGGGGCACTCCAAACTTTGGATGAATTCAAAATTAGGAAAAGGGTTAAATGTGGGAAATAAAACAAAGTGCTGTGATTGCATATAAAGTCAGTGGAAACACATGAGAGGATTCAAACAGACGTTGAAAGCTATGTTGGACGATGGTCAAATATTTTCTTTTCTTCTCCAATACTGGTCTGTGTTATGCTCTGCTCTGTTGGGTTTTTTTTGGCAGTGCTGTTTCTTGTTTATGCGTCACAGTAGAAATGATTTGTGTCACAAGGTGCTCCAGATGATACACACCTCACACACACACAAACGCAAATACTCTCACGTACCCACACACTAACACACACACACACACACACCTACACAGCAGCTCACCCTCGGCTCCATTTTATTGACAGAAGGCCCGGGAGAAAAGGGTGGTAAAATGTACACAGCATTCATTTTCTGTCCACAGACAGCATGCACACACATAAGCAAATACACACAGTCCCCCACACAAAGGGTACTTTATAAGATTTATGACCTTGCATAAAAGGAAGAGGGTGGGCTCAAGAAGAAATAAATATGATAAACAAAGACATAACACAAACATACACACACATTCATGCAAATAGTTCCATGACCACAGAACGAGGAAGCTATTGATTAGGTTTAGAGAAACAAGTAAGTCATAAAAAAAGGAGACTTGTATGACTTCACTTTTTAACTACCTCGTGGTCATTAAATGCCAACAGGGTTGGTTCATGCGGTGAGAGCCTAACAGCATTGCTCTGCGCTTGTACGTGATACAGTAGATGACTCTGTACCTAAAACATGTTTGCAACCGAAATACTTTCTGGCCTTAATTATTTAAATCTCACATTAGGAATGACTATGTAATGCATCTTTGAAACATTTTAATAAAATATTAAATGGATAGTCACAGTTTTTTGAAGTGGGGGTGTATGACTTATCCATAGTCAATCTATTACCTACAGTTGACGGTAGTTGACAAGCCCCCAGTTTGGAGAAGCAGTCAGGAGTACCTGCACGGAAGCATAGCAATGTAGTGCTGTGGACAAAGGCAGCAACATAATGTATTTTAGCCAACTAAAAAAAAATAAAATAGTGTCAGTTTAAGTGTACATTATATTTATGTCGTAGGCTGTAAAAATAATGGATTTAGCTGATGTCGCCACCGTGGTTTATTCCAGCCAGAAGTGACCATATTTAGACGAGAGAGTAGAGCTGTAGAGGAAGGCAAGATCTGACTGAGAAGCCTAAGAGCCTGTTTATACGGTTCTGTATATTTCTGAAAACGGGTATTAGTCTTTGTTTGCACCTTTCATTTACATGTAACCGGCCTTTTTCTTGACAAAAACAGAGATTTTCAAAAACAGCTTCCAAAGTGATAGTTTTTTTAAAATATCCCTTTCTGTGGAGACATGTAAACAGGATAGTCAGAGATTTTGTAAAAACGATGGCGTTGCAACACAGTTCGTGCATGCCCATTAGGCGTCCAGGAACCACAACAACAATGGCGGAAATATGCCGGGTTGTTTACGTTTTGTTAGCACTTTTGGGACTACTTATGAGCTTACAACTGAACTTGCTGCATCAACATCACTGCTACATCAGCGAACAAAGACATCTGCTGTGCCAAATATTAGTAAGTGCATAGCAGCTAACTATGCTACATAAGGTTAAAATGTAGTTTATCATTGTTTTTATCACGAGCACCAAGAGGAAAACAAATCACTGTGTATGTGCAGAATGTTCTTCTATGGTGTTTGACATATGGTGTATCGCCACCTACTGGCCTGGCATGCTAATTGCAGCAAAAAACTGCTGTTTTTGTGTTTCTATGTAAACAGGGATATCAATTTCACAACAGATCGTGTAAACCCAGAATTTTTTAATCAAATAAAAACGGTATCGGTATTAGTGTAGACAAGAAGGCATAAGACACTATTGGCAGACAGCCTGTCACTCAAAGCAGCCTGCCCTTAATTATGTATAACTAACATAACCCTTAAGAAAATGTAAATGGTTACGTTATTTAAAAATGTAACCCCGTACAGTTGTCATGAAGGAGAAAATAGCTACAAAGACCAAAATCTATGGTCCTCTCAAAGCCAGCAGACTCTTTTGACAAAACCAGTTATTTCACTTTGCAGAACATGGAAGCTGCAGGTCTACCGCTCCATCCATCAGTCATGTTATTTGTGTTATTGTGCATACTTTGGACTTTAAAGGGATAGTTCTTATTCACCAACGTCACACAATAACACAAAGAAACCTAACTGATTCAAGCAGGAATAGACCAGCCACAGTTCTGCGAGGTTAAATTACTGTTATTGTCAAAGGAGTCTGGCTGTGAAGACAGCGTTGATGGATATAACGGCTTCACTTTGCTGTCAGAGAGCACTGTCTGATGGCAAGGTAAAGCACTGAAAACATTTTAAGTATAGTGAACACTTCAACTGATGTTGATTTTTTTTCGGTAGCAAAAATATGTTTTGCTGTTGCCCTTGTCCAATGCAGCACACCGCTTAGCTTTCGCGCTGGTACTCCTTCAGGCTTCTCCAAACTGGGGATGTGTCGACCGCCATCTACTGTAGGTAATGAGCTGACTATGAATACGTACCTCATACAACCTTACTTCAAGAAATTCCAACTATCCCTTTAAGGCCAAAAATAATAAGTTGTGTATAAAGCTTACAGTTTTCAAAATAAAAGCAGAAAACTGGGCTTCAGTCCAGCAGCAACTTTCTTCCTCTCTCTCTCACACACACACACACACACACACACACACACACACACACACACACACACACACACACACACACACACACACACACACACACACACACACACACAAGCCCAGGGAGATCAATCTCCTGCTCTGCTCTGCTCTGCCACACCAATAATAATTCTATAAATGTTTAAAATCAGAATCGGAACTCGGCATGGCTGTTAATAATGCTGCCATTAATAATTAAGACTTCTGTTCCATTAATAACATGGTGCGATACGCACTAAAATATATCAATGTCCACAGCAAGGGAATGTGTCCTTGTCATTAAAGACTATAAATATTTACAAGACTGGTAAAAAAGGTGCAAAGTCTTGAAGTAAAACCCTTAAACTCTGCTTTCTGGCTTTGCTTTTAATCAGTTTTGGGATCTTTGTTATTTATGCCATCTAAAAATGTGACTCCACTGTTGAAGCCAGGGTGACTTGTGATCATAGGTCATGTAAATGTAACATTCATTTTTTATGTGAGACCTGTCAAATCTTGTGCAAACATAATCCATTGAGGAATAATATACTATGCATAGGTTAAAATTATTCAAAAGATGATTTGTTTATTTATTTACACTCTAAAGCCCACATTAAGTGTAAATACCTTAAAAGCCATTATCAGCTGGTTCACTTTATAAGACTTAATAACCACATCAATAATTAAAAGGAAACACGCTGGGCGATGGGGCAAATCCATTACCAACACCAGTGCCGGTATGTAAAGGAAACACAGTGATTTGTCATGTGCACCTGATTGGCATTTTCATTCCATTAGTAAAAAAAATGATAAGAGATATACAAAGACAAAGACTGATGGACAGATGGATACAACAGAAAAAGTGTGAGACAAAGAAAGAGGGAGCGGACAGGTCAAGCATGTTTTTAAGTGCCCTCTAACAGATGACTTTGAAAGGTTTCATAAATCTGACACGAAATGGCCAAAGGACTCTGCTAAAGTCTGCAACACACACACACAAACACACACTTGTAAGCTCCCAGATGCACATACATGGTGAACGACAGGTGATGTATGGTCTCCTCTTAGATGTGGCACAGGGAGAATGTGTCATTCAGACTCTCAGCTCAGTCTGATTTATCACGTTTGCAGATGTGTGTTTGTGAGATTGTGTGTTTGTATGTGTGTAGAAAAAGAGAAGCTACATAATACAAAACTACCTACAGGAGCCTGTTAAAGCCCTCTGTGTATG
The DNA here is from genome assembly GCA_035609425.1 of Epinephelus awoara. Lineage (NCBI taxonomy): Eukaryota > Metazoa > Chordata > Actinopteri > Perciformes > Serranidae > Epinephelus > Epinephelus awoara. The sequence goes on from CM069307.1 coordinate 12,371,429, forward strand.
ATATCTCCTGGACGTAGAATGTTACAATTCAGAATCAGAGGGAGGAAGTGTCAGTCTTGCATTCTTGGAAACAACAAAGATAAGAAAAGGATAAAAATTGAGTACCGCTGGCAGACCTGTTGACCTTCTGAAAAAGAAGGGAAAGTAGTAAAGTAGGATTTACTTTCATTAGCACAAACACAAAGTCATAATAGCCATTTGGAAAAATCAATAAAGCTTGAAAACATAAACTGCGATTGATTTTAAAGCTTAAGAGATGGTACACACTGTATATAAATGGCTCCTTCGCCCTTTTCAAGGAAAGATGGAAATTTGTAACTTTGCATCCTGCTGATGCTAATCAATGCAGCAAACAATAACTGCTTTCTTTTTTTAAAGCTTTAGAAATGTCAGAGTTACAGATGACTGTCTTACCCTTTTCAATGCAACAGTAAATGAACGTTCACTCCCTATGAGATGTAATAATGCAGGAACTTTTAAACCTTTTTAGCCAATGATACAAATTATTGAGTTAATTACATCTAATACCACACAACTTCACTAGAATACTTTATGTTGTTACCTAACACTTGGGATGGGAATTGATAACATTTTATTGATAACTACGCCATTACTGATTCTGTTTATTATACGGATGCACGTGATAAGTCGTCTAAAGGATTAAAGGTCAGCCCCCTCGCTAGTCAGCACCAGAAATATTAGTCGGTTAAACCAATCCGTGTTTTAGTTTGTGGGCCACTTAACTGTCATGCAGCCACCCACCACTAGTTGGGGCTACAGAGTTGACAGCGGCCCCCCTCCCCATGAGGTCCGTTTCCACCACAGGAACTTCGGGGTAATTTTACGGGGTCGGGGCCGTTGGTGCGTGTCTCCACCGCAGGAACCACCCACAAAGGACAGAGTTCCGGAACTTTTACAGGGGCTAAACAAGTCCCTGCCTCGGAGTAGGTACTCAGAACGGCCCTGATAAACTCCTGGCTGGGGCTTGGGGTTTACTTGGTGCTGATCGGATATACTCAAGGCGGGATGTGATGTTAACAGAAAGCGACAAAATAGCCGACATTTCGTGGCTTCCACTGCCAAGCAACGAAGAGACACACCAGAAACACAGCAACCACCTCAGCTCCTCCTGTAAGGGATAATGTATAGTAAGCCGGTGACTGTTGAAAAATAACTCCCCGACAGGGGAATGGAACCCCGACGCACAGCGGAAGGGAGTTATTTTTCAACTATCACCGGCTCACTGTAGAAGACATCGCTTTGCTTTGTTGTTAGCCGTTAGCGGTGTCTGTAATATCTCAGTAGCTCAAACAGTCCGTGAAAAAAATATTTTTTTCCAGCGGATATCTTAGTTACAACATGATTGAGCTAGCAAAGCAGTTTTGTGTTGGTATGTGTGGTATTTATTCAGTTTTGGGAAATCACGATGTCTAGAAAGCATCAGTTGCTGCAGCTGACAGGGACAGTTAGCAAAGCTAACATTAGGACGTCATCTGTTAAAAGCCTCCCATTGTCGGATACGACATGAAACTACTCCAGTTAGCTCAATCATGTTGTAACTAAAACATCCACTGGAAACAAATTTTTTTCACGAACCATGACCGGAGTTATTACAGACACCGCTAACGGCGTCCCTAGGCCCCAACGTTGCCCCGGTCAAAATAGTTGCGCAACGATTACGTCACATCCAGAGCCCGGTAACTTTACAGGAACCTTCCTCCTACTCTGCTCTCTCAGTGGAGACATGGTGGTTGAGGGGGCCGAGCGAGATGACGTTCCTGTAGTAGTTCCTGCCCCCCAAATAGTACCAGGAACTTCTTCAGTGGAAACGGGCCTATGGTAATGCTCCAGTAGACTGGAGTTTTAAAACAGCAGATGGGAAATTGGGGAGATGTCCTCTCGCAAAACCAGCACATTTTGGCAGTACTTTGATCTAGAAAATGAAAATAAGGTAGCATGTAGGCTGTGTGAGAGAAAACTGGCATATAATCACTGGACTGGAGCAATGAGTAGCCACATTCAACTCAAGCATTTGGATGTTAATCTGCATGCAACGACGGCTGCTGCTGCTAGTGATGCTAGCCACACTCAGACCAATTTGACATCATTCACCCAGAGGGCAGAATATGTGGCTATTACAACAGAGGGCTGGACTTAAGAACAGAATCATGCATGACAGTAGCGTGTCATTTCATCATGGAAGGATACCTAGTTAGTTACGTGCTCCAGACGTGAGCTCTCAAAGAAAGACACACAGCTGAAAACTTGGCGGCACACCTGTATCCACGATAGTGCTAGCAACATGGTAGTAGCAATTTTGACTGCTTTCTGAATGTTTTCCTTCTTTTAGACTCGTCGACTAGTCTTAATCAAAATTTTTGTTTAGTTGATAGGGAAATTACTCACCAGGAACATCCGTAGTAGAAACAGAGTAGGAAAAAGGCATGTATATGAATCAGGTGTGCAAAAGCTCCTCTGTTAAACCATTTTCTTGGTCAAAAGAAGAATGTGTCGAGCCTGCCTGTGTGGCGCGAATGATATTACAACAGAGTATATTTAACCGTTTTAGCACATGTGCTGCTTAGTTGGGAAGCCATAGCAATCGTGAGCAGCCTGTCAAATACATGGCATTTCTGGAATTTAAGCTCACAATGTGTTGACAGATGTTCAAGCATACTGCTGGTTTTTCCACCCTGACTTGAAAATATAATTTTTCAGACATTATAAGCTGCACTGTTGTCATCTTTCTAATTGAAACAAAGCCATACTTTGGACCTTCTTGTTGCAAGTTTCTCGCAGCTTAGACACATGAGTTTGACGTCATTGTTTTGCAATGTGCAACTGTAAGAAAATCATGCCGGCACCAATGAAAGGACTCGATAAGCTCGGAACTAGAAGCGGTTCTCCATTCTCATCTCTACATATCACAAAGAGTAAATTAGTATTTCAACTATGAGGACTTACAAATGAACAGTCTAAAAAATAATTATTGTATCATTTTTAGGCAGGCATCATATGTGGGCAATGACAGGGCACAAACCGCAGGTCAATAACTGTGATAGAGCGCAACAGAGGAAATGTAGTTTCATATTGACTTATGGTGACAAGAGGGAGTTGTAGTCTTTTTTTTCCTCCTTTCCACACTTCCACAAATGTACGCTGGTCTGTGTGTTCTCCCCCGTGTCTAGTTGTAGAGTAGAGGATCGTTATCAGTTGTGTCTTACATGGATCAACTAGATCACAACAACGGACACAGGTCAATGCGTTATCGCTCTCTGTCCCTGTATCTTGTATCTCTGTTTCGCTCAGCTGCTTGCTCTCTCTTGTACACACACATACACACACACACACACACACACACACACACACACACACACACACACACACACACACACACACACACACACACACACACACACACACACACACACACACAATTACTTGCAAGTAGGGCTGACCCAAAAAATTCGAAGCTTCGTTCGATGGCATGGGATTCGATTGTGAAAAAAATAAAAAAATCGAAGCTTCGGCACAGAGTGCCAGATTTGCCAAAAGCAAGTGGCAAATCACAACTCAACAACAAATTTGGGAAATCACTTGAAAAACGTAAGAAGTAACTAATAGGCCTAATATGCATTTTCCAGTCCCAACGGTCCGCTCTGAGTCTGGTGTCAGAGATACTTCTGATGCTCTGAGTTGCGCATCTGTTTGATTGTGCTGCAGTGTGCGCCGAGGGTTTTAATTTAGTGTTCAATCAAAAGTTAAACACTACTTATCACTGACCATTAGTGTTTTTTCGTTTGTGAATATTTTTATCTTAATTCTAATGTTGGAAGAAACTACGTTTTGGCCATATTTTTTTTAACCACAGTGACTCATTTAGTGCAGTAAATATTCAGTTCTTCAATTTCTGACATCTCCATTCAACCTTTTTCCCAGCTGACTCGCCTCCTTCTACCCTCCGCAGTTTATGCAGGCAATCATCTCTGCCGTCGTTTCCATCCGCACCTTGATACCATCCATCTCTCCTTCCCTCCCACTCCATCTTAATCTCTTCATCATCTGCTCATCTCCATCTCCTCCGCCCTGGCCTCCCTCTAACCTCCCTCCATATCTCCCTCGCCTAACTCTTCATCATCTTCCTCCTCCTAATCTTCCAAGCTTGTGCTCGGCTCTAATTAGCTGACATCTCCGCTAATGAAGTCTGACAACAAAAGATCACCAATGCTTGCAGGTGGGTCACAGGGAAGGAAAGAAAGAAAGAAAGAAAGAAAGAAAGAAAGAAAGAAAGAAAGAAAGAAAGAAAGGGGGCAAGAACAGACAGAGTGGGAGGGGGGGAGGAGAGAGTGAAAGAAAAAGTAATAGCGCGGTTGTGTATATGAAATGCACGTGCTGTCAGGTTGCTCTGTTGCTCTCGTTTCCTCCACGGCTAACAGGAAGTGACACGTGTTCTCAAAATGCAGCTGACAGGATATGACACTGCTCCTTGCGCGGCACCGTCAAAGCACGGGGAGTAATTAGCGCTCTATCGACTGCCATGACATCAATCAGACTAGCTGTCTAAATGCCGGCATGTGCAAGAGAGACACTCACAGTGGCAGAGGAGGTTGGCATCCTATCCTCATGATAATCAGTGTGTATGTGTGTGAGTGTATGTATTGTGCAGATTGAAAATTGTCTGGCATAACATTATTTAGACAAGCCTTCTATGTGTGCCTACCTACGTGTGTGTGTGTGTGTGTGTGTGTGTGATAGACAGAGAGAGGGAGAGAGAGAGGGAGCGCTACAGGTGGTAAACTGGCTGGCATAAAATCATGTAGGCAGGCTGTCTGGCTCAACATTCCCCTTTGACTTTAACAGCCATGTGTGTGTGGCAGGAGGCCAATTTGCCTAATGCCTCTGCCAACCACAATAGCTGCGGATGGCATCTCTCTAAAGCTGGATTTATACCTGACGCGAGGGGTTAACGGCTGTCCCATGAGAGTGACCCAGGTTTTGATTCCCAGTTCAGTGTTGCATTTAATGGATGATAGCAACTGCAACTTCCCACTGCAATTCTATTTCAATTCTTTCATATTCATGTAACGATAACCAGAGCATTGCCCATTCAAAACGTGCCTGTTCGATAAAGGACCATTAGCTTGGCCTCTGGCGTTGCTGCTTGCGGTCCACACAACGTCACATTCCACACTGCGCTTCCATGGATCCTGAGCAATGCACCTGCCATGACACAGTTGGATCCCTTCGCAATGCTAGAGTATAAACATCATTTGCTAACAGCCAGCTATTTGGGCCCAGGCTATTACAGGGAACACAAGTGGTCATTCTGAAAGTTACATTGCTGATACTTGAAATTCACTTTATCTGTTCTTGAATGTGTTGTATTGAGCGATGAAGAGTTGTGTAACTATAAAAAGGAGTCTCCTCTCAATATACTCCACAGTGTGTGTACATAACACAAAACTAATAAATATGTCCTGTAGAATTCAAGAGCTCACACTCAACAATGCACTTCCATGGTTCCTCAACAATACAACCGCCAAGTGTGAAGTCAATCGGATGAATGGTTGTTGAGAAAATTAAAGGACAGACATACAGACAGACTCCTTTCATTTTAGTTAGGGGAACAACAATGAGAAGGTCTGCTTTGTCTAACTGTTGAATAGAAGACTTCTGCCATGCAACGGCTTGTTTCTATTCTTCCGTTCACTGTGATACAGAGCAACAGCGAACTGAAGATCTGCAGTGGAGATGGCTTTGCTCGATGTATGCTAGTGTAAATGAGACAACTGGTGAGTCTTTCGTTAACCTGCTTTATGTTGTCTTCACTATCAACAATATCTATCAGCAAACAGAAACTTGTAATAGAAAGAACAAGTAGCCCTTTATCGTAAGATGTGTATCAACTAACTAACTGATAGAGGTCAGATTTTGGTGCATGAACTATAGAATAATGTTTTGGCTCTCTCTTCACTCATATCCATACATTAATTTTGTCTCCATGGTTCTAAGTGTAACTTAAACTGCTACCATGACGCTGTTTTACACTTGATTTTAAGTTGATGAAGAATCTTTCTAATTACTCCAGACAGTTTGAGAAGTCACTCCAGCTGACCTTTACTTCATATGACCTCACATGCTCCCTCTCCAATTTCCTTTGCTCCTTATACAAATATGTGCTGGTCCTGTGGACTCAACCGGGGAAGTTTCATTAGATTTCATGAAGCCTCTACCTTAAAACCAGAATAATTTCATCCAACCTCAAGCATAATAACTAACTCTAACCTCACCCGAAATTCTTTAACTTAACCTTTCATCCCAAACTTGAGTTCTGATTTTTCATACCCTCCTGAGAACCGAACTTTTGTTTGATATGCATTTGTACTTCCTAATTAACAGCGTCTTATCTTGTTACTGTTGCTAAAATTACTCCAATTTGTTGCTATATCAAACTATAAACATTCTTAATCATAAATAAACCAGTTTCAACCATAAAATGTAATCAGGTTTTGTATCTTGTCCGCTTTTATGTCGGGGTCAGCTGCATGGCTGCCATCTTACTTTTACATGGATTAGTGTATTGTGCTCTTACTGCTACTAGATGGCACAAAAAAGTGTAAAGAAACAAGGACAACAGGTCCAAGTTAAGAAGAATGAAGTAGAAGATCAACTAAACCCAAAGAGTGATTACCACATATGAGGACACAAGGTCTCAGGAGGATATGATGTGAACAGAAATGCGTAGTGTTATTCAGAAACTATGGCCATAATAAAAAAACACTTGTGAATATCAAACATTGTTTATGACCCAGACTTACAGCAGTAAGGAAAAATTGGATATAAGAAACAAATCAGAATTGGGCATCAAGACATGGCAGTGTAAAGGCAGCCATAGAGCTCCAATGGTATGAGATACTATGCAATAGTCAGACGCTTGTTTGCTGTTAGGACATAGTTGCAATAAGTTCCACTCGGGAACGGCTGCTGAATCAAGTGGAACACCTGGTAAATTTTGGAATACCAGTCTGGTCCGGTATTTCACTTAATATCTAACCAGTCTGAATATTTTCAAATCGACCCAATGCTATTATACATATATTTTGTATTGGCTTTCTCTTACATTAATCATTGCACTAAAAGACATTCACTAACCCTCTCACATAGCATAACAAGAATGAATTCTCTATGAAGCATAAAAGTCTTTGCCAAACAGAATCTGACACACACAATATCCATACAAAATACATGTGCACGGAGTGCATGAGTGCATGTTGCTTAGCTACAGGTTACCACTACTCAAATTTCAATCAAATTCACTTTTTCATAATCCCCTCGAAAAAGGTATGAGATTAAAGAGTAATGGAAGAACACACATCCATATAGATGGAAAATAACATGAGATCCGTCCCTGAGCATATACCTTTTGTGTCTTGAACTTTTAGTGTGTTCATTTGCTTGTGTGTCCTTTTAAGAGCCCGAGTTTATGTGTCCATGTGTCCTTTTACCATGTACGTGCTCCATCGCGGGCGGATGTCCTTTGCATGGAATTTATTTTTCATTGAGAAGTACTTGTGCAAATACAAGAGGCGGAAATCATAAATGAGAGGAAGAGAGTGCAACAGGGGGAAGAGGGACCCAGAAAGGGTATATTGAAGGGAAAGAGAGCAAGGGGGAGGAAGGGATGGAGCGGACGAGTGCCTCTTGAGAGCTTTCTCTTATTAGGCAGGCTGAATCACGCGCTTTGAGTCCGGAAAACACACACTCTGGGCCTTTTCTCGTCTGCTCTCCATCACTTGCCCCCCCAACCTCTTCTCATTCCTCTCTTTTAGTCCTCTACACATTCTCTACTGCCAGCATCTCAGTTCAGTTTCCCTCACTTTTTTCTACTTTCCCATCTCCCTTTCTCAGTCTAATTTGCCCTTTTAGTCCTGGACATTCACTGACCCCCTCCTCATTCTCCTTGTATGTCCTCACTCCGTCCAGCTCATTCCCCATCTCAACTGTTGAATTATCCTAAAACATCCACTTAGCCTCTCTCCCCCTCAGAATCCCCTGCTACCTCCTCTTTTTTCCCCTTTTCTTCACTAGTTGATCCTCATTTCTCATTCCTGCAATTGTTTGGGTCCACTCATGTCTCCTTTCAGCCCTCAAAATTTGGACGCTTCATTCTCTCCTCCAAATCATCCTCTTCTCTTTCATTTTTTCTAGCTCTAAACATGCACTGACCCTCAATCATTTTTTCCCAATCTCTCCAGTTCGCTCCTCTTTTCTTTTCAATCTGTTCTTTTGTCTGTTTTTGCTGCTTTCCCTAACCTTTATCCTGCACTTTCTCTACTTTGTATCCCTCTCTTCCTGCTTTTAGAATGAAAATCCCCCTTTTCTTCAACACTTTCTCCTGCTAATTTGTTCCTGTAGCTCTAAACACTCATTCTGGCTCTTTCTTCTCTATACCTCTCTTCTGTTTCACCCCTTTCCCTGTTTTCTTTCTTCAACTCCCCTTCCTCTTTATTCCTAATCCCACTTAACCTTCCATTCTATTTCCCTTCAGCTCCAAAACACTCCAAACTTCCCTCGCATACCCGCCTTGGTCCTTGAATTTGCTTGCTTCACTTCAGTTTAAATTGGTTGGAAATTTCACATTTCCTGCTGCATGCATTTTTGCATTTACATAAAATACAACTAGATAAAGATAAGGGACAGATAGTCTGTATTGTTACAAGAAATCAACAGGGGATGAGGTTGTTTTGAGTAATCTGACGTGCCAGATGGTTTGTTACCCATCTGAGAAGCCGTCATTGGAAACTGTATAGAAAAGGAAAAACCATATGCCTATCACTGTCTATCACAGGCCAGTTAGAAGAGCAAAAACATCTTTCTATCAAGGTAAGCCTTGCTCTTCTTTCAAGGAAGAAATACTCTTTAGGAGCCACCATGTTCTTTTTAACCAATAGTTGCCCCTTCGTGTTGTGACACACCTAAAGCTGCCACCAGCTCCTCACAGGAAGCTGATAGGTCTGAACTACTGATGGCACTGACACAAACGCATTACTTGAAGCCTGACCAAGTGTTTTTTGTTTTGATCGCGTGATCCTGCGATTCTTGTGTGATCTTGTGATATTGCAAGAATTCAACCGCCATGCAAGACAATGTTTTCAGCTTGACTTGAACAAACGACCAGAGCTTTTGTTTTCATGGCAAGGACGGGATGAGTGAAAGGCAACATGCGCACCACTTGCCTTGTCTTGTTTGTGGCGCAGTGAATGTAATGGGAAAGGGCCTTGTGACCAACACATTGACACTTATTTAAATAAATCAATGCAGCAGTGTTGTGTGTGCAGGAATTTACTTTTTTCTTTGTGGCCATGACAGTCATTAATTGCAGGTCACTTGTCAGAGAATGTAAACATTGTCTTGCATGTCAGAGGGGCATGTAGCTACATGTGCAGATGTCGCAAACAGATAATAGGACTTGCATTAGATCCCGGTAGCGTTATCTGAAACGTGATCGAAAAAATCACGAATGGGGCCTGTAAGTTACTGCTCCTGTCGTAGCCGTTTTCCACAGCATTCTGTGTTAGTGTGACCTCAGTTGTTCATTCAGTAATGAGCTTTTCTTCATGACTTTGTGGTAAAGCTCATTCGTGCCAAAATCACGTAACAACCCAAAGCTAGCGACGACACATCCCCTAATACACACACACACACACAGACACACACAGACACACACACACACACAGCCCCTGCCCAACCAAAACTAATTACCTACAAGAAGAGAGTGATGTGGAAAACAGCACTTGCACAGACCAACCTGGCACCCACTAAAAGCTCCCTCCAGTTTGTGTGTATGTGTGTGTGAGAAGTGTGCAAGATAAAGACAGTGAGTATGTATTACTGTGTAAAAAAAAAAAGGCCAGTGTGTGTGTCTTTGTGTGTGTGTGTGTGTGTGTGGCACTCATTGAGCTGAGAGAATATCTGATTAATTAACATGGAGGAAAGAAAACCTCTCCAGTGACCAGCCAAGCGATGCTAAAAGCTCATCTTTCTCTCCTGTACGAGCCTTCTCTGGGTCTCTCTTGGTCTCTATTTCACCATTCTGAGTCCTAATACATATTTTAGGAGCATGCTGTTCCAGTTCATACACTCTGTGAAGTATGACGTGCACAGTCTATACAATATAGGCTTCAATATGTTAGGTAAGGTACAGTGTGTGGTGTAGAAATTAGTACATTTGCCCATGTGTAGCATTTTAGCAGTCAAACACCAACACCGAACGTCTGACTTATGTATCTTATGGCAACTGCTGCACATGACGGGGTATTTATCTGCACCAGCTCCGATCAGCTCTTACTGGCAATGATGGAAAAATGACACCCTGTTGGACACACTCATTTTTGTCCCTTTTTGAGCATGATATAATAAAACACAATTTCTGTCCATCTCTTTCCAAGCAGCACTCCAACATCTTTTCATAATAGTCAGCACTGAGTTTGAAAGAAAAACTGAATGAGTAACCACTGTAACATTTTCACTGACCTTCATGCTGCTTTCCATTGTTTGCTAACCCTGTTTTCCTGCGCGTTTGTAATGTCATACATAACACCCTTGGGGGAAAAAAAGCAGAACACAAAGGCATATTTTTCTACTGCAGAACTGTGGTCTACTGATAATGGGAAAGCAGTCTATGTACCATGTTTAGCCAGCTTCCCTGCATTTAAAAAAACGGCATATACATGTTAATTTTGATGGGAAAAGGGTATTACTAGTATCTCACTGCAAATGTGGTGGGTATCCACCCAAAAGGAAAGCCAATGATTGTACTGTATGGCATGAAGCAATAAGAGGACGGCTGCTCTTAAGGCACAAACAAAGCTAAAGTTTTGAGAGTTTCTCGCAATGGCAGATGGTGGGACATGTGAGAGCCAATGGCAAAATCACTTCCAACATGTTTATCCTCTTTCGTCAAGCAAACCCCAAAACAAACACAAATGGAGAAACACTTGAGGAGGGAGAGGGGGCTAGAGGGGGCTGGAGTAGAAACTTAGTGTTATTAGTCCAGCAGATGTTTATTCAGCTTTATTTGCTGATACCACTGGATTAAGGGGCTATTGTTATAATGGATATGGTCTTATTTGTTTATGGGATGTGTCTAAAATGATTTACAAAATCTAATTAAACTGTAAATTGCATAGAAACAATATATATTACATTATACTCTGAAAAGTGTAAGCCTGTCAAATTTTCTGCATTGTATATACAAAACGGACAGGTTGAAAATATTACTTCAAAACCTCTCTGACAGCCTCAAAACATACCTTATTATAAGCAAAGACATCTGTTGCAAGGCCGCTGCATTAGATTTCAATAGGGCTTCATGATAAGTACGCCTTGCTATTAATATTCTTTGGTTTGGAGAAGCTCTGCTGTCTCCGTGTTTTTTTTTCCCTTTAGATTTCTTTCTTTCATTCTTGATGTTATTTGTTCTCTACTTCTCTTTCACTCATGCGCTACAGTACCTCTCTCCCGCAAGCTCACTCCACTCTGGTCTCTCCAGACTGATTGTTTTCTAATTGGTGGAGTGCCAGAGGTCGTGGTTGTTATGGTAACCTGCAAGGGGCACTTGGACGGGTTAGGCAGTGGTGGTAGTGGTTGAGCGAGCGGTGGGAGGGGGGCACCCACTCAAGAAAACGGAGGGCAGCACTCATCCAAGGCTTGGGTGGTCACTTCAGAAAATGGACTTAGTGTGTGTGTGTGGGTGTGTGTGTGTGTGTGTGTGTGTGTGTGTGTGTGTGTGTGTGTGTGTGTGTGTTTTTGACATCCTAACTACCTCAGTTTTGTACATGCACCTAACCATTTGAGTACGCAAATGGTTCGAGTGAGAGGACGGGAAAGAGTGAGAAAGATAGTGTTGTATGTGCATGTTTGTGCGTGTGTGTGTGTGTGTGTGTGTGTGTGTACGCAGAGGGTGGGCAAAGAATCCTACCCTCCACTTAAAAATCCTCTAAAGAGCTCCTTTGCTTGCATCCTTTTCTCTCCCTGCCTCATTCCCACTGCTACTTCCTTCCCCATGTGCGCCACTCAGGCCCCTCCAATCTGTCCATCTGTGTGCTGAGATGGAAGAGAAGCAGAAGAGCTGCAGGAGGGTGGGCACCAGGAATATGACTGTACATCAATACTAAGCTGACAAAATTTGAAAATGTATCTTTCTCCTCTCTGATTTAGCACTCTATCCGGACTTGGCTGGCTTTTTGAACCCCGGAGACTCGGCTTTTTGAAAACAGTCTCTAGTGTAGGATAAATGTGAAGATGATGACATAAGCCTGGCTGGAGGCTGTGTGGCAGTAAATATAGGAGTTTCTGTTGCCCCTAACCCCCTCTGTGATCCCTCATTTTGAAATGTCAATATAGCCGATCACACAGCAAAGGTGTTGTCATTCAGCTCCATATATGTGTGTTTCAGCAGATGCCTCTGATAGCAAAACAACCTGCAAAAGAGACTGTGTGCGCTCATTGTTTTCACATAGCATTTGCATAATTAGATGCTTTATTGTGGAGGCTGTCTCATGTAAAGGAGATGGCATAGGAAACACTTACCTTTGTGGAAAGAGCCAGGACAAAACATTTGGAGGAAAAAGTGATAGAGTAGATTATTTTGGTCTGTGTGAGACACATTCATGCCTCTGTGTATGTGTAATCTTTACCAAATGTGCGGTGTGTGTGTAATGGGTTTACTAAATGAGTCTGCATTAAACTCTTCCATGCATAAGGAATTGAGCTGGCGGTGCCCTTTAGAATTAAAGGTGGTGGGCTGGTTGAGAAGCAGACAGTGTGATATATTACCGTGCTATGTGGTTAAATAACTGTCCTTCCATAATAGTGCTGTTTAAAGCAACCCACTGATAACAAAAATAAATCTCCCAAAGCTCACAAACACACATAAAAATGCACACATGCAGCCAGGCACATAAACTTGTGCTGGGGAAATATAATTGACACTATTTTAAGACCTGTACCGTCAGCTGTCCGAATGAACTGACACAATGTTTGAACTCCTGCAAAGACAATGAAACTGTTGCAGAAGGCTGCGTGCAAGCTCGATACTTATTCGAATCACTCATTAATAAACTTGGGGAAAAAAGACGTCATTGTTATTTCAGAAGCCTGTTGCTCCACTTGAATGGAATCTGTCAAAAGCTTTGACAGATTCCAGATTCGAACGTTATGTTCAGTAGGGGCAACTACTGAGTGCCTACTGATTGATAATGCGCTCTCTGCTGCACATGTATCACAGAGATAGTTGCAGGTATGAAAGAATAGCAATTATTAGCTGGTTTAGTGTTTGGCTCAGACCCAGTCACAGAGTAAAATCACTATGGGGGCTTTGCAAATTAGCGGAGATGCACCACAGAACAGACTGCATGAGCAAGCAAAGGCAATAAAAATAGTATACTGCTGATACAGAATCAGCTCTGCCCTGCGTCACTGACAGTTGATGACCAAAAACTAAAGGGAGGCAGCATTACCCAAAAAAGCATCTCAGGGTGTAGTTAACAAAGGAACATTTTGGTCGACTGAAATACCTGCTTTTCAACCAGTCGATTGGGAGAAAAATTGTGCATATTATCCCTAGATAAACTCAATTGGCCAAAGTGCTCTGAGAGCAGGTAGCGTTCCGTTCGATCACAGTGGAAGAGGGGCAGGACAAATACCACAAAGACCAACTGTCACATCAAACACGTGCATCTGATAAACATCAACAGTAATAAAGGAGACATGAATACTGCTGGCCACATGGACTGGGGGATTTATCCTCTCTCCCTATATGTTTCGACCTCCCCTTCATCTAGAGCCATAACCAGAGCAAGTTCTCTCTGACTTTCATACTTAGCGGATATTCCCTATCATAGCAACCAGATGCAACCAAAGCATCTCAGCTGAACAAAACACTGTGCCCCTAAAGCACTTCCACACTGCCAGCTGTACCTCTTCAGAGGACTGTCTGGCTTTTACAGCTGGGGAAAAAATGCTTTGGTAGACATATGGCATTATGAAAGTATCATCAGCAATCATCCCACCAATGAGAATTTTGTTAGAGCATAACAATTAACTAATCAGCAAACCAGAAGGTGTCAGCCCTAAAAACAATAGCAGTATAATGATACTTACTATATTTCTATGTAATGTTTCAAGAATATAATAATAATATCAAGAATATCTCAACTTATTTTTCTGTCGCTAGTAGGGCCTATACTTTAAGGTGAAAATATAAACGTCCAAAATTTACAAAAAGCATAATGTGTCTTGTGCACCAAATATTCCAGCTGATCTTTACTTCTGAATCTATTAAACGTTTTAATATTTCAACTGACTGATCATTATCCAACTTTATCAAGGACGAAACAGTGCCTGTTTTTGAGTTTGGCTTTTTGAGCTATTTTTAATATCCATTACTTGTTTTCTATCAGACAGCAGTCTATCTACGTCTTCTGTCGTCTTCTGTTCAGCCTGCACACACACACACACACACACACGCACACACACGATTTTATGCTCTATGTTTAGGTGTGTGTGTGTGTGTGTGTGTGTGTGTGTGTGTGTAAATCGGTTCATTGCATTGCTGAGGTGCTGATGGAATGGAGTCCTTAGCGATTTTGTTTATCTCCTTCTCCCACATGCATACCGTGGCTCTGGCCTCCCTCCCTTGATGTACAGTAACACTGAGTCACGCATTCACAGACGCACACACACACACACACACACACAGACACCGCTGACACAACTACTGTCTTTTTTTCTTTTTTTTTGGCACCATCGATTACTGTCAGCCAATACCTGGACTTGCTTCTGTCTGCATCATCAGATTTCAGGAAGTGATGATAAATGAATAGCAGGACTGCTGTGGCCATGGATATAGGTTTCTAAAATCAAGACATTCTTAGACTCATTTTATTTCCTTTAAGGAAGGACAGAGGTGGGGAAACTGAAGTAAATAATAAATATTGGATAGATTAAACTAAATAGCCACACTGGATCCATTGGACATCTAATTAATTATAAGTGATTTTGTATTATGTATTAAGTAACTACATTGGTATAACATATCTCACATGTGCAGAACCAAAAATTTGATGCTTTAATATCAAATATTTCAAATTGTCTACTTTAATTATCATATTTAGCTGTATATATAATCATGCATTGCATCATTGAAGACCAAGGAAATAAAAAACAAATATGTATAGTTACATAACCCAAATAATACTGTCTGCACTGAAGACCAGAAATTATGGGATATGTGTGAAAACCTGCAGTTGAGGGGTGAAGAATTGTTTTAAATTGTATAAACTCACAACAACATACTAAAAGCTGATAAAAAAAGAGTAGACTCTGGTTAGCACAAATTATTTTTATGGCACTCTGGTTAAAGAAGTATTTCACCATTAGAAGGATGTTTAGTGTAGTTCTATGCAGTAGAAAGATGCAAATCATTTTAAAATTGGTCCTGCATGACCAGAGAAAATGAGAAAATGAAATTCAATTTTGCTCAAGAGGCAGAAAACCTACAACTACCACAATCAACCCAATAAACTCTCCCGCTGGTAGGTGATGTCACACAAAGTCGTCCATTTGACACAATGGCGGCCGGCTGGTAAGAAAGGATCCTGCATAACAGTTAA
Source organism: Epinephelus awoara (assembly GCA_035609425.1). Lineage (NCBI taxonomy): Eukaryota > Metazoa > Chordata > Actinopteri > Perciformes > Serranidae > Epinephelus > Epinephelus awoara. Next base: position 12,387,103 of record CM069307.1, read on the forward strand.
ACTGTAAGCTAAAACATGTTTCTGAAAACATCTGAGGTGGGAAATAGGCAACCCAGTAACAGAGTCTTAGTTTATACTTGATAAGCGCTGCTTAGTTTTACCTTTTGATCTCAGTTCTTGTAAGCCTCTCTTTTTACTATGCGGGAAACAGTATGGCGCCCACTTCCTGTTCATAATCTCTGGCTATTATAGCTAAACAGGGCACTACAATATGTTTCTGAAAACATTTTAGGTAAGAAATAGGTAGTGCAGTAGCATAACCTTGGTTTATATTCAATCAGCAGTGTCTAGTTTTACCGATTGATCGAAGTTTAGTCTGAGTTCAAGAGTGACAGAGAAGGGTGGGTCTGTCTCTTGATCCATTTCTACACTCTTTGTGTGGCACAGGTGGTGAACAATGCGAAAATGAGCAAGCAGAATCTGTAGTTTGAGCAACAGCCCAAGAGCCAGTTAAACTCCGCCGGATGACGCCTTTTGTGTTGTCCAACACTGGTTAAAAAACTGCAAAGTAGACCTTCAAGTAGCATTTACTTATTTACTTACTTACTAATAACTTAAAGACAGTTGTGTCTCACCCTTAATCTGGCACTGTTTTTCCATCAGTGTCTTGGACTGGCTAAAACTACTACTGCTGAATTTTGCTGGATCCCATCCCCTTGGTCATTAACAAATAATTTAGCAATTTACCTTCAATAAAAAAAATCTTAAAGAAGTCTAACCTACAAGCCAAGGTCAGATGACTCTTGCCTCTCTATAATGAAACTCTATTTATGCAGGAAGGAAACAATATGAGAAAAAGACAGTGTCAGAAAACATCTCTACGAAAGCTGGAACTGTCCATCAAACAGGTTTACTTCCTCGCATGAAGGCAGGTACAGAAATAAGGCAGATGTGCGCGGGTATGTGTCTGTGTGTGAGAATATCTGCACTGGTAGATATATTCAGGAGTAAGTGAGCTGTGACTGACATAATAAAGGTAAGGAGTAAGGATTGAGAGGAACACATTGAGCCCTGCAGTGATATTTTTGGGATACACACAACACGCACACATACACAATATGTATGTCAGTGGGATTGCGAGTACACAAGCGCTCATGCTGAAGCTCAAAGCAAGCACAAACAATTCACCCCTTTCTTTTTGTCTGTCTGTCTCTATCTCTCTCTTGTTCTCAAACACACACACACACACAAACTGGCCTGTAACAGATAAACCTGATTTAGACAGGTGAGGGGAAAAGAGAGGCAGAAAAATGAAGCATCAGCAAGATAATATAGCACTCTAAAACTGAAGAGAGATGGGGAAGGAAAGGAGCAGGGTAGATACCCTGGAGCTTTTAGCCCAGGCGTGGCTCCAGGAGGGGTGCAAAGGTTTATTTGTGGAATTTAAAAAGCCATGACTAATACTTTTAAGTTCTTTGATATTCTAAAATCAATTTCTAAGACCAATTTCTGCCACTTTGTGTTAAACTACTGGGTCAAACATTTTTACTGTGATTAAAAAACACCAACTACTGAGCTTTTTTCTGACTGTTATACCCTGAAAAGGTTGTGGAACCTTACCTGTCATTAGCAGTAGCAGAGACAGGAGGAGATGTAGTTGCGACACCCCTTGGTTTATTGACTTTGGCGTACAGTCTATCAAGGGGGTCGTCATCAGGGATGGCTCCAGGGTCGTTACCATGATTCCCGTGGCCTGGAAAGGCAGATGGGCCTTGCGGGGAAAGGTTGCCTGCATGGGAATGCTGAATTGTACTGTAGGGAGGTGACTGAGAGGGTGGCTGCGGCACTGGGCCCATATCTCTGTCCCTGAAGGATTGTATACGGGCATAGTTGGGGTCTGTGTCATCATCTTCCACATCTGGATATGCCGACCCACCACCGCCACCTTGCTGGTCTCTGGACCGTTGCTCTCGCAGCTCAGGATGCCCTGCTTCGATCCTGACAGACAGATGGAGAGAAAAGTTAAGACGCCTAGAGACGGACTATTCCGATGAATGAGCTAATGATGACTGAGGTACAACAAGAACCACCACAAAGAAATATCTTTAAACAAACCACACAGAAGCCCACCGGAGAGCTCAAGAATGACAAGCATGGAGTGGAAAGAGGGATAAATATAAGACAGGAATGGCAGAGGTATTAATGAATTGGTTTCAATGGTTTCCATGAGATTAATAAGTGAACAATTGTCTGCCATCACGGAGGAAGACAGGTTAAGAGTTTTCCTTAATAGGAAAATACAAGAAAAATACTCTGGATATACATGGTATCTGAGTCTGTATGTCAGCAAATTTAAAGCAAGAAAAAACATCATCATCAAAGCTCCTCACCTTTCCCTCTCGTCTTTCATCCTCTCAAACTCATGATCACTCAGAATGTCTGACTTCTGTCGCTGCAGAGCTGCTTTTGCCTCCTTTTTCTCCTCTTTTTTCTTCCCAAATCTGTGCAGAGAGACAGAGAAACAGACAGAAAGACAGAGAGATGGGCATCAGACACAATGAGAAAGAGAGTACACAGGAACATCACATTATAATAATTCTGTATGGGGATTTAAACAGTGCTCAGTATAATGTGGTACTGTGGAAGCAGGACCAAACGCCACATTAACACCTTTCTTACAACAAACACACATGGCTGAAATCATTCACGTAACATGAACGCAGCTACACGCACTGTTATTTAGTGTGAGAGCAGCTTGTGACTCAGTGTCAGGACCAAATGAATCATCTCTGCTTCTTTTCAGCCTCTCACTCACACATACATAGCAAGAAACACACACAAGCAAGAACACATACAAATGTATATCACATGGCAGCTTATAAGCTTATATATGGCACCATATCCACCACTTCTCCCAGACAGGTGAATTTTAAAACTGGTAGTGGTAGATACTGATACTTGTAAGCAGCTGCCATAGCTAACATAACCCTCAGCCTGCACTGCTGCTGCAGCTAAATTTCTACCCTGCAGCTAATGCTACAGTAAAGTCACAGTTAAATTCAAATGCTCCCAAAACATCCTCCCTTACTGACATTCTTTCTTCTTTGAGATCAAGAATTTTAACTATAGGCCACCATATCTCTCTCTCTCTCTCTCTCTCTCTCTCTCAGGCATGTCTGTTTCAGTTAATTTTGCTTTTCAAAGGCCAACTGGTTTATTTATATAAAAAAATAAAGACGTGACATAAAAGAGGCCTTTCGTTTTAGTCTTACGCTCCTTTGACTCAGTGAGCTTTAGCGCTGCATTTTAAAGCCCCATCCAATTAGAGGTAACAAAAATTTCTATGTTTTGCGATGTCTTGCCTTTTATTTTATTTTCTATTGGCTTCGCTTTCAGACAGCTGTCCAGACACGTTAACATGTGGAAACATGCCCACTGCTTGACCTCTGGTCCCCACTCGTTTCCAACCTAGGTCAGGAGGGAGCTAACGTTAGCTAGCTATTGGCGAAACGCATTGCTGCAGAGACGTCGTGCCTACCCTCCGGTCTCCCCCAAGGTCACCCTTCAATTTGAACCACAACACCCTTTCAGCATTTTTTACCATCTTAGCACCACTAGCTTGGCTGTCACTGCTAATGGTGGTAACATAGTCAGCGATGCTAAAGGGAATACTTGCGCAAGCTGGGGAAAGATCGTAGGGTGGGCACAATGTTTCCACTCTTGGGATGGGACAGCGTTACTAGCCGTAATGACCGAATGAGCAGCACCGCTACCTAGCTAGCTCCTACCAGACCCAGGTGCTGTGCAGAGCAAAAAAAGACCTACAGATCAACATGTGTGACCAAAAATATTCTCTGCGGTTAACCAGTTCATGGTTAACCATTGACTTCCCCACTAGAACTATAATATACAGATACTTTAGGTATAAAAGGCACATAGATACAGTATGTATGTATGTATTAAAAATAGGTAAACAATAAGTAGACAAACAAATATAGAGTGACTATATAGTCTATATGTAAAGGTTAGTGATTGCAATGTAAAGAGCACTGGAATAAATGGAGTATGAGTAGTTCAATAAATTAGATAGAGGGAGGCTATATTAAAGCTATTGCTACTCTGTACAGCCTAATCTAAATTAAAAGATGGCATACACACAATAGACTTAGAGGCCCGTCTTAAGTGGCCACATATCAATACTCAAACCACACCAGTCAATACAGTTTGTGTGTGGTCAGCATCAACAGCGTACTCAGCACTACTGGACACTGCACAAGTCATTACCTGGACAAGACTGTGGGTCGCACACATGCACACACACAAATAAACTTCATTACTAAATGTGAATGAAAGTTGACCACATCTCCGCTTACAGGTCGATGACAGAAACACAGTTAACTTGTATTACAGCTTGACTGTAGGGAGACATAGGGTGTAAAAAGAGAAACCATTAAAAATGAATGTTGAATTAAATTTCATTGTTTTATTCAGTTTTTTTTTCTGCCGATATAGGATTTGAGTCAACTTTTATGCCGACAGAGGTCTGATTGAAAAGCTTTGATAACTAAATATCAGAGGCTAAAAATGTCATAAACACGTATAGCCTGCTCACAAGCTGGCACAAAAAAAAAAATGGAGTGAGGGGAAAAAGCACTCCCCTCATTGAAGCTCATTAAACTTTACACCCCAGCAGCTGTATGGCGAATAGGATATGGTTAATTGAGCCAGTCAAAACTGTTAAATAGTTAATATCTCCAACATGCAAACCGTGACCTTATAACACACTTTATGTTTTATTTATCTAGTGAATTTATTGATGTGTTAGCCTTTGGTCTACACTTCCGCTACCCACTGCTGCTGATGTTTATGAAGTATCACCATACCTGCTTGTGCATTATTTATACATTCATTGTCATTTTAAAGTGTGTGACTGATGTGTGAATGTTTTGAAGTCCAGCCTATGCATGTCTGTGCATTGCTAGGAAAAAAATAGTGCAGTGTGCGTTGAGGTAATGAGGTTCTTTGAAATGCTTAATGTGGACTGGGGGGTAAAGCAGCCTATTCACCACCCATAGAGGGGAGGGGGGCTCAATGGAAATGACGGGCCATAGCTGTGTGTGTATTAACAGCGTGAGTGTGTATTTGCCTCACAGGGGACAAGCCTCGCTCTAATTACTGCTACCTACAGAGTTACAGGCTTACCCTTTCCTTCAACCCTCTCTCTTCCCCTCACTTACCCCTCTTTCACCTCCCTTCCTTTTTACCTTTTCCTCCTCTTTTTTTTTTACCTCAGCGCTCTTCTCCCTTTTCTCTCATTAACCTCATTTCTGTTCCTTTCCATCCATAGCTTACCTTGCCTTCACCCCTTCATCTCGCTGCCTCGTTTGGCATGTCGCCCCTTGGAATCAAACACTTCTCTCGCAGCACTTAACCTCTAACACCTCCTCCTCTCCTTCTCTTGCCTCAGCTTTTAAACAGAAAATAAAAATGATGGAAAAGGAATTCGGGATAAAGCTGGATTTTATGTTTGTATTACATGTAAGAGTTACAGAGTGAGGGGAAATCTAAGTTATAATCGTCATTAATGAAGCATCTAACAGAAACAGGGGGAAGAGTACCTCAATATACCTTAAACCTAACCTAACACTCATCACAACAAAAGATATTGCAGATGGATGGACATATATTAGACACAATAATAAGATCAATCCAACAATTTGCTTTTTAATTCTTCATACTGACCTCAAGGACCAACTTAACCTAATAACAATATAAGTTTTAGTTGTTTTTTATCAGCATTTTGGATAAATGAAGTGTCACACATTAAAAAGTTAGTAGGGGACACAAAGGCAAATATTTCAACTGCACACCCCTACATTCTTGATGAAAAATAACAGATACACTTTAGCATTAGGATCATCTCCATTTTGCTACTTTGAGGACATAATCGACAAAAAAAAAGAGACAAAAATGGAAATAAGCGCAAATTGTAACCAGTGCTTTTAACCTCTTAAAATCTGGTTAAAAGCACTGGCTACCCACTGAAATATGGGGGTTTGAGAAGAAGAAACTGAAGTGCTGTAGAAAGAACATTCGGCAAAATACTTTATATAGCTTTAGAGCCATCTCTACAGTGAGTACCATATGCCCTCTGGACACACTTCTCTATTTTGTTCCTTTATTTCAATCAACTGTTCACTCCATCCTTTCTTCTCCCCCTCCCTTCATCACTGTGTTCATTTGTGGGGGCGCTTTCTCCGCAGGGTCAAATTCCACGGTGAAGCCGAACAAGACCGATTTCAATAAACAAGAAACCATCTGTAACTATATTTAATTTACCTACATTTAGCAGCAAATGGAAGGGAAGAGAAGAGTGAGGGAGGTATAGAGGCAAAAGAAAGATATGCAAAGATAATGGACACCTACAGCTTAATTAGGCCTACTCTTTCCACTCCTTCTTGATCGTGTTATTACTGGGCTATCGTGGGAGGCAACACGCATGGATGCGTACACACGGACACAATTGAAAATACAGCACACACAAACAAAATACAGGCAGAAACATATAGAGGCCACAAACATACAGCCATCAGGTTGAAAGTGTGTGTGTGCATATGGCCTTTTGCAAGTGAAGGAAGACACAATATAAACAGAGAGCTACACACCAGAGCAGAGAGAATAAAAAGCAGATAAAAAGGGACAAGTCTTTTTCCTGCCAGGACCTTCAGGCAGAGCACAGGGGGTGTCTGGGCTGATACAAAGCTGAGTGTATTTGTCATTGTAAATGCACGCATATGTTAGAACAAGGCAATTTAAGCAAATAGGAAGAAAATTGGCTTGTCTCATAATGTCATGACTCTCATGTTTGACCTTTTTAGCTCTCTAGGCAACTTTGAGCAGCAGGAAAAAAACATAATTTGCATCATTTGTGTTTGTTTCTTTTTTTTTCTCATCAAGACTTCTACCTGTCGACAAATTCCTTCTCATGTTATTCCTTTAACATGCGTTCTTTCCAACACAAGTAATCACAAACCATTAGCTAAGTGTCACCACACTGCACATTTACAAATTTGGAGAGGTGCTGGAGGTGAAAATAATTTTCTAGTTTTAAGTTATTTTATTGGCCATTATCCTTTTTTTTTTGTCCATAATAAATTACTGTAAAGTGGAAAATGAAGAGGCACATCATAGCCACGTGCGCACACGTAGTCTGGACGTTCAGAGTACTTTTTAGAATGACAACTGACGAGATTATCACTTGAGTATAATTTCACACGGGATATCAGAGTAAGAACAGCTGATTAACAACCAGTCAGGACGAATAAATTACCTCTTGTTCTGTCATCAGTGGGAACAGAATGATGACTCATGAATATTCAGGACCTAACACCCAAATCTTTATGGAAAGTGTATGCGAGAAGGATTTAATTGGATATATATACACAGGTTTCTTAAAGCCTTCATCTGTGTAGAAAGAAGTGGGATGAAAAAACAACCCCAAAACAACAACAATCATTCAAACATTTTAGCTTGATTTCTGATTTGGGAGAGGGGTGTTCTTTGGAAATTACTGTTTCTTTTCATGGTCAATTTTGTTGGGCTATCAAACAACAGTGTAAGTAAACAATGTACCCACACAAAATCTGTTGTACAAAACACACCCACGTAATTACTTACTTATGAAAAAACAAGGAAAATGTACATAAGAGGATGATTAAACTTTCCTCACTCTCTTCCCAGCCAGTCTCCTTGAATATATTTTAAAATATCAGCCTCATTTAACAGAGCAACCAGTGCAAAGAACACAGCAAGACTCCATAAGATTGTCGTCTCTCCAAATATTTCAAAAGTTTATTACAAATACCGACAATGCCAAGGGCCAGAAAGCCTGTATAAGCCTGATTATATGCTGGTTTATGTTAGATTTCCTTCTACTACTTCATCTTGCATGCTCTTGACACTGTCCACCTGAATGGACTACAAAGAACTTCCTGGTTTAAGGCACACATTTCCTGGTGGCAGCTCAAGGAGGAAAGCAGAAGAACGATGGGTTGAAAGGTAGAAAGGGGAATGCTAATTGCTAAGAGATCTACAAAACACACACATACATTAACATGCAAACAGACGTGCCACTTGGAATGGTGAACAGTGAGCAGAGGGCTGTTCCACACTTGTGCCTTTGAATAGTCCATGAGGTGAAAACCCACTGACAAACGAGGAGAAAACGAATACAAACATCTGTGACTCTCACTTCACCTATTCTTTCTATTCTTCTGCGCTTCTCTCACTCTCTCCCATTGCCAATCTGTAGACACGCCTCCCTTTGCTATCATTGGAGAATGGCTCCCTGAGGGAATGGGTGATGGACAAGAGTGCCGCGATAACAAGCACATGCATGCATGCGCGTGCGCGCGCGCGCACACACACACACACACACACACACACACACACACACACACACACACACACACACACACACACACACACACACACACAGAGTAAGGAAGCATACATTGAAATGCAAGCACACACATATACACACACAAACAGATGATTGGCAGGCATGACATCAGTCTGTGACACTCCAATGACTTTCTGTCATGATTTCTGATTGGCAGCTGGTGGGTCCTTCCCCCCCTTTCAAGCATGTGCTCTCTAATTATGAAACAATGACAGGCAACGTCTGGTCAAAAGACGGGTTTTACCCACATAAAGAGCTTGAAACAGCTCAAATCTCCTGTTACCTTTACCAGATCCTGACCATATTGTTTAGACACTACATAGCTGAAATGCTAGCTAAGCAAACGTGCTATAAAATATATTAGGTACTTATCCAAATACGGTATTTTAACTCTGAGACATCTCTGGATTGTCAGTTAGAAGTCTTCTAAAGTGTATGAGGGCTCATTTAAGCTTAATGTTAGATACGTAGAGGGAAGGAACCTTCTGTTCGTACTCTGTGTTCATTTGGTCGGTATTTGTGCATGTTTTCTAAAAGCTTTCTGATATGGATGAAACGGAGCAGTACCACCAGAAATCGTGGAAGCAGTGTTGAGGAGTGCAAGCGAGACAAAACCGCAGGGGACACTGAAGAAATTTAAAAAATGGCAGATCGGAACAAATTGGTAAACAGTGAAGAGAATTCTCCGTCCACATGTTGCAGCACATATAATGGCGGCATAGACCACTGCCATCTACAACGTCGCTTCTATTTAAAGGTACATTTTTTATCTATCCGCTGTATCTATGCCATCATAAAGGATGCATCAAAGTATGAGGGCAGTGCCGTTTACAACATTTGAAACAAATGTATCTATTTTCATACTTAAAGGGAGCATAAATGAGCCTTTAGAGGCACATACCTCTGGCTATTTTTTCTTAATTAAGTATTTATTGTCCATTATTTCCACATTTTTTTAATCTTATTAGTTAATTTTATTTATCTATATGTGTTGACATTATTACACTGCTAAATAGTGTTTAATACTGTTTCCATGACGCCTTTCTATAATGATTAAAATTTTCATAGAATAATGAGAAGGAGAAAAATAGATACCCTAGCTAATTAGCCAGTACAAGCACCCCCATGGTCGAGATGCGCTGATGGTCCCAATGATGGGGCACTTAGAGTCTAACAGGGGTGCTGCGTTTTGACCAGCTAGAGAGAGTAAAGAGGGGGACAGGAGGAGAGGAGGAAGGAGGAAAACTGAGGCAAATACAAGCGAGAGTGTAATTACAGGCATCAGTGAGAGGTAAAGAAAGAGAGTGGAAAACGATGGTTCTCTAATTGTAACCTTAAGTTTCTGTGCTTTTTTCTCCCATTCATACATTTTCATACGGTGGCTGCGTTCTCCAATTATGCTGCTCTTTGAGCTCTAAGTTTTGCTAGGGTAAAAAGCCCTCTAAATGACATTTTCTTATAAAAGTAGATCATTTAGCAGACAAGCGTACAGATACACACACATATGCAAACAGAAACTGAGCACTGCTAGATGGAGGTGAGTACAGCAGTGTATGATGACAACTAAGCAGGCAACCATGCATTTATTATCATAGATTCTCATAAATTCACACCATTTTAAATCTGAAAATGAGCAACATGCGCACATACTTTACAACACGCATCTACGATCACATAAACATGTAGCGCCTGTCCCTCTTTGGTTTTGGTAAACCTTGTACATTCCCAGTCTCACCTCATAGATTACCATATTTTCACTTGTACAGACTGTCTCTTTTACAACCAGAACACACACACACACACACACACACACGCACGCGCACACGAACAGATGACAGAACAGCTCGGAGAACCATACTCTCAACTCATGTTAATTATGTCTGTAAAGTGTTAAGTTATGGTTGTAGGTACTGCATGTGTGTATGTGTGCAATATGAATATTCAGAGAGTTGCCAAATTTGTTTAAATATCAACTTTAATGGTCTGAGCAAAGAGAAAATGTATCACAGATATAACAGATCAGGAAGGAACAAAGGGTCACAACTGCAGACAATTCAGAGACAACATACACACACACACACACACACACACACACGGAGTCTGAGGAAGATTCATAGCCACCACGTGCCAACTATATGACAACCATCTGACTGCGTGACCAATCAGGTTTTATCACCACATGATTATTCATGACGGTAGGCTGGTTACCAACACACACACACACACACACACACACACACACACACACACACACACACACACACACACACACACACACACACACACACACACACACACACACACACACACACACACACACAGATGATTGGCACAGCTGATTGGCAGGTGGCAGCAGTTCAGATGACAGAGTGATGGAGCCAGCTGTCCACTTTAAAGGGCATTTTAAACAAACGTTCTCAGTCTGGGTTAACAACATGAATGACACATTGCAGTAATAACATTCAACTCCTCTGCACCTCTGCACCCTCTCTCAATTAATGTGAAGAACTTAATTGTAAGCCAGCCTTTTTTTTTAAATTACCAGTTTATTTGGACAATCCAATGGACTGAGTTCCACAGTACTGTAAGAGAGAAATTTACTATTGGAACTCCATAGCAATAACACCGATGTGTGTCTTTGCAGTTGATACACAGAAACATAATGTAATATATGTTAAGTAATTTAGTGTGTCAAATGTGTTAACCAACCAATGACACACATTAGCATTTGCTCCTGTAGAACCAGACACCTAGGAGTAAGGTTGAGTATCCCATACCACCTCTCCTCCAGACCATTAGGCCAATCAAAGCTGGCCTTAGATGAATATGACAAATCAGCAGCGTGGCCTATATTGAGCTGTGCTGAATAGCACCAATTTGCCTTCTCAGTCTACCTCCATTACACGCAATCAAATGCAGATAGGGAGCTGGAGCTGGAGGGAGCAGACCGAGAGCAAAAATTGGAATGATGCAAAGATTACGGGGGTTGGGGGTGTGAAGAGAGATGAGGAGAGGTTACAGAAATATGGCTAGAAAGAGAGAGAGGAGAGAAAGGGTGAGATTATCACTGGCCTCTAATCAAGACCCTCTTATGGTGATGAGACATAGGGTGGAGAGGAAATGTCTAAAATATCCTTGGGTGTATCATATGGTTTCTTTAGGCACTTGAGGCAAGACATGATGGGGGAATTAGTGGGAAGATGAAAGGATGGATGGAAGGATAGGTGCATAAAGGGAAGGCTTGGTTAGATTAAACTGGAGATATTCTTGGGCGTGCTGCGTAGGCTACCCAGACCATAATAACACGGGGTAGATAGGCGGAGGATAGATGGATGAACACAGAAAGAAGGGATTGGGTGTAACCTTCCCTGAACTCTGACGCACATTGTTAAGATGGTAAGACGGAGTGATGGAGTGAAGGAGGTGGATGTCTTTTGGTGTGTCATGTATTGCCTTGGAGCTGTAAGGGAAAAAGAGCAATAGAGGATTGTGGGAGAGACGGAGGCGGAGAGGGAATGATGGAGATCCTTCGATGTGTAATCTGTGAATGTATAGGAACTATGACATTGTGCCACAAATGATCCACTGGTCATATGTATAGTTTGCACACTGGCCCATGCTAACACCATAAAACAAAAAAATGGAGAGCATAAAGGGTAAGAATGAATCAAAGTATAAAGTGCAGTATAAATCTATGACTGTGTTTAATTGTCACGAGGGAATTTCTCCTAGGGCTGCACAATTAATCAGATATTAGTCACGATCAAGTTTTTTTTACGAGAAAATATCACAACATTTTTGACCAAATGCCTTAACTATTGGAGCTTTTGCAAAATATTTACACAATAAGATTTCTGATAATTAATCATCAGTCATGTGGATATGATGACTAAGTGGGTTTGTTGTAATGCAGCCTTTCAAACCAGGAAAAGATAACACTTAGGAATAACACTTAGGAGATCAAGATATTCAAAATCTAATACGATATCTAGTCTCATATCACAATATCAGCATAACACAGATATAATGCCCAGCCCTTAATTAAAAGCCATTTAAAATTTGGGTGGACTGACCCTTTATCAAGTTTGAACTACCAGTGGCATTCTTCCTGTTGCAAGGTCGCATTTTCCTTTGAGGCTTAAAGAATTTGTGTAGTTCTATAAAGGCCATGTAATGAAATGCCAGTAGTAGTAGTAGTAGTGTCAGTGAAGATTCTCAGTCATCTAGGTCATGGCAACTGGACTTGCTTGCATTTCTTGAGGATGTTTCACCTCTCATCCAAGAAGCTTTTTCAATTGTGGCAGTAGTGGTTGTCGTTGTTGTAGTAGTAGAAGTAGTAGTACTAGTACTAGTAGTAGTACTAGTAGTTGTAGTAGTGGTAGTTGTTGTAGTAGTAGTAGTAGTGGTAGTATTCAACCCAAAGTGGCATACTGTGCAGCGATGTGTTGAAGTGGCTACAGGGTTTCCATGGTCAGGTAGATAAGCAAGTTGGTACTGTGGGTCTACATTAAACCAAAACTACTAATCAAAAACAGTGGGTGAAGAAGGAAGGAACATTCTGTACAGTACACACAACAACCCTCTATCCACGTTCCCATCTGCCTGAAAATTTCTCTTTAGTCATAAAATCAATTTGACATAATTATGAACAGGCTTAGGTCTAAAGATTCATTTGCACATTCAACTGCATGGCAAATACAGCATTTTAATACCAGAAAAGGTATAAGTCTGCTCACTATAACACACTTTCGTACCAATGACTAAACACTATATGTGGAAGAGAGAAAGCACACTGAAGTGAGAATGTCAAAAACAAGGTGGAAAAGAGGTGAAGGAAAAGTTGGCGGCTTTCAAAGAAAAGAGCACTGAACCTTTTCACTCAAGTAAAATTAGTGCATATTAGTCTAATTGCCTAATATTTCACTTTAAATAACATGCAATTCTGAGATATAATCATTGTGATAAAATCGGACTTTGAAATCTGGAAGTGTTTTTCTGTGTTCTGGTTCACACAGAGTGCTTTTGTAAGTGTGTTTTAAAAGGCTGCCGCTGTATTTTCAAGATCAAATTGCATGCAAGTGTTTTTCTTAAGATCTGTATCTATGTAATGGTCATGTGAAGTCCCATTTCAGAAATAACCGCGGCGAAAAAACCTGATGGTAGGTAGCAATTAAGGTAGAAAGTACAAATTGTTCATTGAAACACTTTGGCCCCATTCATGCTGTGCTTCTGCTTATGCTCCATTCACACTGGAAGATATAGTGTTAAAGTTAATCACATGAAATAGTTCTGACAGATAATTTTCAGCACCTCTTAAGGAAATTGGGGCACCGCTCTTAGAGTGGTCTTTGTGTGCCTGTGAGCATGTGATAGTGTTTCATGAGGGGGAAAAAGACCTGTCTTCATGTTTTAGGATTATTTTTTTGTCTGATATAGTGTGAAAGCATGAGGTGCACAGAGATTGTTCTTATTCATGTGCTTAACATACACATTTGTGGCTGACGGACTCCATAATCAAATTTTCGGACATTTAAGGAAAGCAGGATTTTTGTAACGTACACACGGGTTATTGCGGTGATACAAACTGTGACCTCATGTTAACAGGGCAGTGGGTTCACCTGTGTGAAATGTGTTACTGTAGTCATCATGCTGACATTATCATCTAAATTATGGACAGGGTATATTAAAAAAAGGGAGTAAGACATACAATATGTCAAGCTTATACAAATATCTATGTCGGCCTGGATATGATAGTCAGATTAAAAATGTGGAAAAAATGTGATGAAAATACCTGCCCATACGACGCCATATACTGTTTAGCCTCAAACACACACATTATCACTGGAAGCTGAAAATGATTTAAGACATCAATGCTGGATAGAAGTGATTTTACCGGGTACGTCAGCCATTCTGCAAATACACGCATATACACACATAAAGGGACAAAAAGGCATATGACCACAAAATATGTGCATCAGACCAACAGACACACACATGTACACACACACACACAGTTACCTACCTCAGCAGGCCAAAGCCTATTTTCTTGCTCTTCTTCGCTGTCTCCTCCGGCTCCTCTGCTTTGTTTTTCTCTTTCTCCTTTACTTTCTTCTTGTTCTTTTCCTTCGTCTTTGTTTTCAGTTTATTTTTCTTGTCTTTTTTGCCTTTCTCTTCTATCCGATCCACCACTCCCTGGCGGGATGAACTACTTGCAGGGGTGTCCCGGCCTGAACTCGGCTCCGAACCGTCATCTAGAGGGAATAGATGAAGAAAAGGAGAAAGATGGGGATTAGAGGGAGCTGAGGGGGTGGAAAGTGTTCTTAAGAGTAGCAAAAGTAGTCGTAAAAGAAAATAACTGCATCAATTACACTAAATGTTTACACAAAGAAACTGCCAATGATCAACACAAATAACTGTAGAAGGAGGCCTGGCATTATGTTGAAGTAATAAACTCTTTTTAAACTAGGATTACCAATGAGATGTTTTAAACTAAACCTACTGAAAGATTTATCGATGAAATCCTGATTAAAAGTAGTTACTCTTGTAAAACCAACCTTTATTTAATTACAACTTGCTTCCCTTTTGTCCAAAGTGAACAACTCTTTTGCCAGTATGAGGCAAACAAGGACATTTGGATAATTTATCATTATTCTGTCTTTACATAATGCTGAGTCATCAGCATTGTCCAGAAACATCGCTGTGTCCTAATTTTCAAGTTAACAAAAAGAAGAACAGAACACTTTAAGAGTGGGTTCCAGTGGCACATAACAATGGAGTTTCAGCATTTTTGCCAGAGTGACTCAGTAAAGCAGTAAAATCAAGAATCATTAGCAAATCTCAAAGCATTACACAATGCAGTGAAGACCACATATAAGGTCATCACATAAACACAAGCACGCATACTGTACAAACAAAGAGACAACAATGCACAGCATATCCACGAATGAACAGACCACATACACACAGGCACGTACACTTCCTCTTCTCAGCATCTCCGTGGCAAATATATTAACTTTACAGTGAATTAATTAAGTCCTGAAAATAAGGAAGCGAACATGTTCAAAGCCTAAACTGCGACGGCTCATTACTTCTTCGACAGACTGGAGGCCTGGCCGTGAATTACAATGATCACACACACAAACACATACAGACACACACGCACACACAGACCACTTGTCAGATTTTATAAGATAACCAAACCAAATTAGTAACTTCAATTGAGATTTAACTTTGTGTGGATATTCACTTCAGACTTAATTACAAAGGCTGTCTAGCAACAGAATTGAATTGCAATTGTGTTTGTGAGTGTGTGTGTGTGTGTGTGTGGATGCACACTTTCGTGCTTGTGCTAGAACCTGTAAAAGCCTTTGCACACTGAGTTTTGTTGTTTTTTTTGTCAGAACTTGTCGTACGTCTAAAAACAAATATGATCTCACATTGTGTCAATCATGTTTGTACAGTGAGTTAGAAACTTTTGGCCATTATTAAAATTTTCGGAACAGGTTCAATTTTCTGCGTTGTTTATGTCCATCAGAGCCTTTACACTTCCATGTGTGTTACTGGTGTCCGTAGAGAATATACAGATGATGACTCCAGTGTCCAACGCAAGGACGCAAGACACCTGATAGAAACTACCTGTAGCCGTGGGGTAGAGGCTAATTTTGTCAGTTTTTTGCCATTGAGTAGATATGTGCTGGGAACATTGCCTTGACAAAAACAGGACCTTCCAGGTACATAGCGTGTTTTGTGAAATATTTCATTAAAAGATGTATGAGCACCTGAGCGAGTTATAATGACAATCTGACTGTATATAATGTATAACCATATTTTAGAAGAATAATACTCAGATTCACAACGTGTTAGAACTAGATAAACAAGTTCTTTTTCATCATACAAACTCACCTGACAATCAACAGACAACTGAAATGAAGAATTGAACTGAACTTTCATACAGTCCAAAATATTATAGTATCACAGGTACATTGGAGATCACGGAGATTCCCATAAGAATGAATGGACTTTCGGTTGCCTCTTCTCCGTACACACATGCAAGTGGAACCAAGGCATAAGACAGCTGTTTGACCCAGAATCAGTGAAGAAAATGTGGCAGTTGGACACATCCACAACAAGAGAGAGGAATGGGACACACAGTATCCTTACTCAGATAGCCCACTTTCAGCAGGTCAGATAGTAATATCTAGGTGGATGATGAAGAGGAGGAGAACGTGGACTGCACACAGACAGAGAGGCAGTGCGGAGACAGAGATAGAAGACAGCTCAACCCTGTCATGCAGCTACAGTGCCAAATGCAGGACACGGGGAGAGAGAGTGGTGACAGATTAAAAACTTCAGTAGAGAGAAGCAAGAGATGAAATGTGTCTTTTCATTTTGTCTCGTTTTGTGAATTTCTGTAATGCATGAAAAAAAAAAATGCATCAGACTCAGTGTGCAAGGTTTTTGTGCATAACATTTTTTTCTGAATTACGGATAAAAAACAACAAAAAAACGCATCCTCAAAAAACGGACTCAGTGTGCAAAGGCCTTTAGTCTTCCCTTTAAGAGTTGAAAACTGAAAATGACCAGAGCAGATATCCCTATAAAACTTTTTCTTGTCATCACTTTACATGGTCAAATGTATATACCGTGTGCATGTGTGCGTGTGTGTACACTAAACCTGCGAGTCAGCGCCAAAAGCGATATATATTACCAGAGCTTAAACACTTTATGAAAAGGACCAAGCCTCATCCCCAAATACTTTTATTTTCATTCCTAAATTTGTTTTTAATGACCAGACTTCAAAGTCAGGAAAAATCCCTACATCTGTTTTGCAAAATGAGTACCGACCACTGTTTTGTTTTCTGACTCACATGTAAAATTTGGTGAATCAAGGCTGGTTGGGGTGAAATTGGATGTGGGTTGCAGCAACCTGTCAGTAGTAATTTCTTCTGATGTGTAATGAACACCAAACATCAGAAGAAGTGCGGCCAACAATGATGCTGTGACATATTGTTACCATGTGCCGTCATATTCAGCCAGCCGGGCTCTTTCTTCTGCTAAAAATTCTCTAGGAAAATTTTATATTTTGCGCTCTGCCTTTCAGCCAGATCAGGTGTGTTTTTTATTAACTATCTCGTGGCACAGAAGTCACCACAAGCCAGTATAATATGCATTTGTTCTGTTCACAACTTTTTGCAGGGATGGTGTGTGGAAAGACATAATATGAGGCGACATAAAACAAAGAAAAAGACAAAGATACCAATGAAAAAAATAATGTAACACACATTAAGGTAGCACAGTATATGAAGACAGAAAGTGAATGACAGAAACAACTATTTAGCACTATAATCCATCCCAGCTGACATGAGACATCAAAGCCAATGACTCAAAGCCTCTGCTGAATAGTCCTCTTGACAACTAAATTCACTGGAAACTATGAAGCACTGTGGTATTAGCTGGATTCAGCTCAGGATCCCACACAATACATCAGCTACACATGAACCCTGACTAAATATTCACTGTGCTGTCAAAATGTTAGCCATGTTTGTTTGCCGTTCTGATCAACAGTCGTCTATAGCTACAACTGCTAATCCACCTCTCAAAAACTGGCAGACAGTAGCTGACGAGAATTTACATTTAACACTGAAGTGAAGATACAATTTAAGCCCAAGCGAAAATGCACAAATGTACAGAGAGAGAAACACAAATAGAAAACAGGAAGAGATCTGCAGTGGACGTCAGTGAACTGTTCTCTGTCAATTAACAACTGCTTTCAAAGTGTTGAACATTTAGAAAGACGGTGACAGATGTGGCCACTGCGTGTGTGCTGTGCTGACATGCCCTATTAGTCCTATCCTGTGTGAATGTAGTGATCTGAAACAGCCCGACTCATTACTCTAGTGGTGACTGATAAGAGCTCGCTGCTAATAACACAGCTGGGAATTGAACTGCCCCTCCCAGTGCAACAAACCAAGCAGCTCCCATTTAGCTCCTGGATAAATATTTAAAGCTAAAAGACAGATCTGGACTGAATCGTACATTGTAAGGCAATGCTGCTGCTTAACTTCTTACATGTGATGACACTTTGAAGCATAGTGTTTTTCTGGCAATGCCCTAGTCCTGCTTTGCTGGCAACAGTTCTGGATTGTTCTTTCCTAAACTTGCTGAGCTCACTCATGGCTTTTCAATATAGTGGAGAACGTTGTTGTTGGGGAACATACTGCACATAGAAGTAAGCCATGAGTATCCATCAGTCGCCATATAAGAAAAATCCATCTCTAGGCATTAAAGGTATGTTAACTACTAGATATGAGCTGTACATCGTATTAATTGTCAAGAGAAAAACAGCAACTGTGACATCACTCATAGGAGTGCGATCAGAAGTGTAACATATTTGAATCTTTAAGTGTGATTTTTTTTTTTTTTTTTTTCCACTTTCCATATCCTTCTGTAGCTCTCAAGTGGTGATACTTATGTATTTAAATCAGAAAATTCTAAAAATTCATGGGATCAGCAGCCCCATGTGCTGTGAGGTAAAATTATTGTGCCTGTCTGTAGAGACTGGTGGCTTTGAAGAGTTTCCTGTTGGTAAGGGCTGTCTGATGGCAAGATATAATGGTAGGAACAATATAAATACAGCGTGCACTTAAACTGATGTTGATCTGACTTAGCATCTGTGTCTCAGTACTCCTGTCTGCTTCTCCAAACTAGGAGCATGCTGACAGCCATCTTTAAATGTGTCTTCACCTGGTTAGATAAAGGTTTAATAAAGGTTTAATAACAATAAAACTACACCATCTTTCACTTTCAAGCTACAAATCTTCCAAGCTAATACTTTTCTCACTCTCCATGCTCACGTTGCCATGGAACAGCATGTGTGGTGGAGGCCATCAGCACTGTAACCTACATCACTGCCTTTTGCTAACGGCTAAGTGGGAGTTTCCACTTGAAAAACACAGATGGACCCGCCTCTCAAAACAGCATACACAAAATGTCAGTGACGTTTTTCTTCCTTGGCTTTTTGCTGTTTCTTCCATGTTGATAGAATTTAAAGACTGAGTAACTGCATACATACAGCACAAGATAAACAGAGAAAAAAAAACAAAAACAAATGTCCCCGACTTAACAGACGGACACCCTCTTCACCCCTTACCATCATCATCTTCAGGTGGCCCATCATAGGATTTATCAATAGCTGCACGGAAGCTCTCGTTGCAGCCTCTTCCTCTGACCATATTTGGACGAGGTCGGTGGAAGGGGAGGAGTTCGTTTTTTCTATTAACCTCTGACATGGCTGTCTGGAGACTCTCCAAGGAACTGGACTTCTTCAGGCCCAGAGTAGGGCCGAGTTCCACAGGAGGCGATGGAGCTGGGGAGACAGGGAGACAAGAGGTGAGAGATGTGTTTCTGCTAACTTGCTTTGTTTAGCTTGGACTGCAGGTGACTCGGTATGGCATGGTTTTGGGTAGATAAGATCATCAGTATGCCAAAATAATAAAACTGTCTCAAGCAGCCAGAGCTTGCATATATTATCAACATTTTATGGAACAATAAATATCCAAGTCTTTAGTTAACAAGTTGGATAAAAGTTGCATTATAATTCTACAAAAATATCTATGAATGTGTCACTGCTATCAGAAATACTGCTGCAATCAAAAACTCAGTTCCAGTTAAGCACGTATACAGTAGGAAGTATCTGATATTGTCCAGGTCGGATCAAATAGGTTTACCCTGCCGTGACTTGCTCTGATTGGTTTAAAAAACCTGTGGAGACGTTGGCTAGGAGCCAGAAAGACCACGACATGGGTGAACTCTGGGGAGCAGAGCAAGGGAGAAAAAACAGTAATGCAGTTAACTACGCTGTTGTTGAGTTTGTGATGGATGTGAGGTCTGCTTCACTGTTCCTGGTTCTCCATCCATCATCACAAGTATACCGTGAGAGATATTACTGAGGGAGGGAGGGATCCAGCAGAAAGGATGATGGAGAGGAGAGCGATGGATGAGAAGACAGAGCAACGGTGGAGGTATTCAAGGGAGAGTACGGTAAAGATCAGACATGTTGTGAAGATAAGCTGTGAAGCCTTACTGTCTCACAGTATGTAAAGTCCATGAGTGGTGTAAAAAGCACACTCTGCTTTAAGCAGACTATGTAGCAATTAATGCCATCCTACCGCAGAAACCCAGCCAAAGCTAATGACATGCTGAGTGCTGAAGTTGGATCAAGTTCAGCCTCAAGCCCGCTGTGATGTGTCCACCTCTTGTGTGCATTGCTGATTGTAAAACAAAAGAGGGAGAGAAGAGGTTTGTCGCTGTGTGCCCCCTGAAACAGGGAGACGCTGATGGTGGGCAAGATGGGGAGAAAAGGGGACAGAAGGAGCAATGACGGGCAGAGAGCAAATTAAGTTTCCTCAGGGGAATACCACGATGGCAGAGAGGGAGACAGAGAAAAATGGGGAAGAAGGGAGGACGGCTGGGCTTGCTGCCAGCTCAAAATACTGGTAATCCTTACACACTTATACACACACACACACACCGCATGCACACACACATTTTGGATTCCTTGCTGGCTCTGGCTTGTCGATATGATGCCACTGTGATTCATGATAGCTAAACCTGCATCACTTTAGCTAATGATTCCCTATACACACAACTCCTCTGTGTGTGTGTGTGTGTGTGTGTGTGTGTGTGTGTTTCCTCAAAGCAGAGGAGATGAGAGGGCTGATGTGACTTCCACATCTATTTAAACCACCATTAACCAAACACACATACACACAAAGAGTAATAACGCGCATAGAATGTATGCACATGCATAATGTAAGTCAGCTGCTGGGAGAGAGGAGATGGACAGAGGCCATAACATGTGACACTCTCATCCATAAACGTGGGCCACATGACATTCAGATGCATACTGAGTTAGCAAACATCATATGAATGCTTTGTGATTGATCTATATTGAAACAACCCTGAGTCTGAAACCCTAGCTTTTTTGATTCAGCTGAACTAATTTGCATTTCTCGTATGTGGCACAAACTGTAAATCATAGTGTTTTGTCACAACCAAGGGGCAACATTCAGCTGAAATATGAAGCCAACTGGGATGTGCCAAACACGGCAGTTCCTCAGATGGTCACTTGAGGCTGGTTACATAAGTCAATCCGAATGGACCGCCATGGTTAAAGGTCTAGTATGTAGGATTAGAAGCATCTAGTGTTGAAGTTGCAGACCAAAACTTTTCCGGTGTGCAAACATGTATGCGAACAACGATGGCCGACACAAAAAACAGAAAATCAATGGCCCCATTTAGATCCAGTGTTTGGTGTGTCTATTCTGGGCTACTGTTGATTAACACCTGCTCATGTGGATATAAACAGCACATTATAATGTAACAAAAACACAACAATTCTAAGTTTCAGGTTATTATAAACTAAATTATAAATATAGTTATGAATAATATATCCCATATCAGTCAATGGAGGCCCCTAAATCTTTCACACTGGACCTTTAAAATGCCCAACAGCAGCAGAAATAAACATGTTTTTAAAAAAAACTGTTTTGGTCTTAATGGCAAATTTTTCCATTCTTGACTAGGAGGTGGTCAATTTCCATATTACTCACATGTTTACATTTTAATAAGACTTAATGTTACGCATACACTTTGAGTGACAGACTGTCTGTGAGCTGTCACCACAGTCTATGATTGAGCTCCACGCTTCACTCGTCTACAGCTCCAGACTATCCAAATATGGTCACCTCTTGTTCCAAAAATCCAAAATGGTGACTGCAAAAATGCCAAACTCGAGACTTCATAGAGTCCACAAACCAGTGGGTGTGGTCACAGTGGCTACGTCCAATATTTTCAAAGTCTATGCTCACAACAAGCCATATCCCTCTCTCTATGCCTGTATGAATCACGTCTAGATTAACTGAGCACAATAGCGAATATGTTGTTTCCAAACTCTGGTCCCTTTGCAATTGTAAAGAGATTTAGATTAACATTCTTAGATTGAATGGAAAATTCCTTAGACTACTAGTCATAAAACCCAAAACAAATAAGGGAAATTTTTGGTATGCCAAAAGATTTAGAAAAAAAAGAAATAGGAAGGTTTCTGTGTGCCCTCAGTGAAATAAACACTTTTGTCCATGAACTGAAACTTCCCTCCCACTGCATGTCAAAAGTTGCCAGTGTAATCATATTCAAGCCTACTATCTACAGCAGTAAAGCCTCCACATTTTTCAACTTGCAAATGTGTATTCTTCTTTGTTACTAGTCACTCAGGTCTTTTCTGATTAAAACCTTGATCAAAGATCAAGTCATCAGGGTCTGCTCAGCATTTTCAGACATGTCACAGAGTATGATGGGGTGTTAACTGCTCAATTATGACATGTAATTCATCTGCATGGAAGCATCTGCATTTGTTATGACCACTGACAAACAAGTGAATAACTCCCAGAAGATGACCAGGACTGTGGCCATCAGCCTCAGGCAAAATATAGCAAAAATGTTATATATATATTTATTTATTTTTTTTAAGAGACATACAAACCGCAAAACCAAATTGTCCATTCCAGGGCTGAAAGTGTCATGTATTCTTAAGAATAGATAATCCACAGTTTGAAAACTCTAAGGAGCTTTGATATGAGCTGCCAGTAACATTTGAACCAAGGCCACCAAAAGCACGAAAAAACTCAACATGAGTTGTCCGGGATTTTTGATGTATTATTCCTTTTATTCACACTCTAATCAGAAACTCTTCACGCCAGCGTGTCTGCAGTTGGCAACAGCATTCTCAAAACATAGGCGCCCTCGAAGTTAAACCGGCCTCTGACTTTTTTTTCTTTTACTCACAATAAATTCCTAATCCGGCATACTTAGGCTCAAAAGACATGCCTCGATTTGTACACATCAATGTTCAGTCATGCATTGCTCTCCGTAGATTAATACATAATGTGGGGAAAAAAACGCCTGTGATGTTCCTCATTTAAATTCAGTGTAAGGAGGTGGGGTCAAGGTTCATTTCCCACTGGGGATCGACAAAGTTTGAGGGCAATTGCAGTCGGTTTAAGAAGTCTAACACAGAAGAGCACACAGTATATAAACACACTGTGACCTCTGAGTCCAAATGCGTCTGTTTGCAGATGGCTGGGTAGCAGCATGAAATAAATAGTATTATAAATAGTTTAGTGGTGTTGGGCTGGGTTATCAGGGAATGAGCAGTGCACACAGACACAGACACAGACACAGACACACACACACACACACACACACACACACACACACACACACACACACACAGATGTATAAGTACAAGCACACAGACACTGGGTGATGAGCATGCATCCACACACTTACTCTCACACACACTTGGTATTTTGCTGTGAGTAGCAGGATTTGTGTCATAAATGTAATTACTGCTGTCCAACTGTAAGATGATAGAATTAAGCTGCTTTTAAAGAGAGAGGGGGAGAGAGAGAGGATGACAAGCAAGACAAGAGTAACAAAGTGGTTTGAGGGAGAGGATAGGAGAGTGGGGGGTTGGCAGAGACAAACAGACACCGTGAGAGGATGCTATAGAAAGAGACACAAAGCGATTGAGCCTGGGAATGAAAGAGAGAGGATGGAAGTGACAACTAGAGAGAGAGAGAAAGAGTAGGAGAGAAGAAAGTGAAAAATAAAAAAAATTAGAAACAAAACACAAAGAGAGAGAGAGAGAGAGAGCGAAACACCAAGCTATCCCAAGGCTATTTTGTTGGCAGGAAGGCAACGGGCTACTTTGAAAGTCAAAATTACACCAAGGAGCGGCTTGGCAGCAGACTGCAGCAACAAAGCCAGCAGATTCAACAACAGCACCAACTTCTAGTCCAGCAAATCACACTTTAGAAGCTCTCATAAGGAGATGCAACTCAATTTCCGCTTTCTATTTCTACATCATAGCCGCCCAGATGCTTATTTTTTTCAGCAGAGAGAATTCAACTTCTCTCACCGCTCCATAAGTGGAAGTTCCCTCAAGCTCCAATGCAGAGTTTGAGAAAAATGCTACAATACAGCTGAAACACTCTCCAAACCCGTCTCTACAGCAGGGTATTGTGTGTAAAAGAAAACAACATTGTGTAACAGTCCCACCCTGAACACATCTATACGCCAATGTTTAGTAATGGGTATAGCGCCCCCTACTGGCAACAGGAAATGTCGTGTTTTATACTTTAACTTACATCTCCTACAAAGTTGACCAGATTCATGTCAAAGTTGGGGAAAATCCACTCATGACATTGATGATGCTTCATTGTGAAAACTGTGAGTTTTCATCGAAGTACGTTGCCATGGCGTTTCAACAAATTTCAATGTTTCGATATGATGATAAGTGTTGCTGTAACTTGATTCCACGTGGGCATATCTTTCTGAAATTTCACACACGAGGACAGTACAGCCCTGAAAAAATCTACAGCGGAACTCTGAGTCATAGTCATAGCGCCACCTGCTGGCAAATAAAAGTAACTATTTAGCTGCCAGGACACTATTGTAATCCTGGTTATTCGTCTTCTTTCTTCCTCCTTTTTTTTCAAAAACTGTAAAACATCTTAAACCTATCTCGTCCCACAATTTTTGCTCAATTGACACCAAACTTGCTACAGAGCATCTTCAGACTGTCTTACAGAAACTATGTTTCTCAAATTTCTGATTTATCAAAAATTGAGCCTACAGTGCATCAAAATGTTTGACTGTAAACACATGCACATACACGCAAATTCTTGCTAAATAAATCTTCAATGTTCATGAAAAAATGACAAAATTCTAGAGTCATGGTAGATGATGGGAATACAATTTTTTACAGCGGTTTGAAATCTGCTTTTCCATGCATGGACGGCTGCTAAACCTGCAATGTCTGTTTTAGTCAATTTATGAAGCTACACATGAATTGTCACTGATTTATTAGCTCAGTGAGATAGAAATTGATTCTTAGTCTCAGAGGTTGTGAGTTCAAGCCTCAGCTGATGCAAAAGGCAGACTGTGTTGCTAAATTCCTAAATGTCTTCCAATTCTTCTGCTTGTTGCTCAGAATTGCCTTACCCGTGGCATTGACCTCCCACATCATGAAGACCATGGAGAGACTCTTGGAGCAGCTCTGGCCCAATGTCAGGCCACTTTTGGACCCCCTCCAGTTCGCCTATCAGCCCCGACTTGGAGTTGAGGACGCCATCATCTACCTGCTCAACCGTGTCTACACCCATTTGGATAAGCCGGCGAGCACTGTGAGGGTCATGTTTTTTGACTTCTCTAGTGCGTTCAACACCATACGTCCAGCTCTATTGGGTGACAAGCAACAGCTTCTTGTATATCACATGTGTGTCATGTGGTTCAATCTCCCAGCAGATGAAATGAGGTTTTGCTATCCCCACGGGCTCTATAATAATTGAACAGGCATCATAAACTGTAAAAACATGTGACATCATTCCCAGCCTCATGTCAGTATTTACTGGTTCCCACTGAGTTTAATGCACCATTGAACAGCGACAACTTCAGAAGAAACACTTAGACATTATAAGGCAAAATATGTTTGGCGGCCAGAAAGCATCCCATAACAACAAGGTACCCAGCCTGACAGCAGACAATGTGTCCTTTTAACGTCTTTAAGCTAGATACTTTTTTTGCCTTTCCACCGCAGACAGTACTGTTGTTATGAAGGTGAGGTTGTTACCAGATGGCAATAGTCACATCACAGCTCAATCCAGCTCTCCCTGTGTGTCCTCTTTACCAATGATGCAGAGGTGCATCTCGCTGATTGTCCACAGAATGGGGTTGTGCAACATTTCCAGCACAATAAAAACCAGGCTGGATTGTCAGAGGAGGGCAGAGGTGTACTGCTGCCAGAGCACACAGGAACGTCACTCCGACACTTTTTCTCAAAGGTCAAAGATCTGTTGATTGATTCATGACATCAACTCATGCACTGAGTTGCCAGAATCTGCGTGCAGTAGCACAAAGTACTAAATGTTTTTTTTGTTTTGTTGACTAGTAAAGATAAGAAGGCAGCAAGACATCCTTTCACATTACAGTTATAGTTGACTAATGTATGTAAACTTGCCACTGTAGGAACAGTGGTTACAGTCCACTGTACTCCGAGCAAGAGCATTGATTGTCTATTAACAATCAACTGACTGCAGTGTTTCTAGCTCTATCTTTTCGGATCAGATCTCCGTTGTGTCTGCCCACAACAGAGGGGTGACAAAAAATGGTATGGAATAGAGCACTTCTATTGGTAAGGTCCACAACTTTTGACCATAGAAACACAAAAATAACTGGCTTATGTGTAACAAACCTAACTATAATGAACTGGACTGTAGTGTCCTGTAGTTTTAGATGTAAACTAGAGCTACAAGAAACAGTATCTTGTACACAAGCAAGCACACACACTGTGCCACAAACACACAAAAATCTTCCCAAATAAATCCATCATAGAGAAGGTAATTGATTAGTCCATGACAGAAACAAATGGCTTCCCTCTCTCTTTCTCAAGCATCATACAAAATACAGCACAGTACATGTCAGTGATCGGTGTGTAGAGCCTGATAGAGATGAATGGCTGTACCAGCAAGAAACGACAGCGCTGACCATCTCCTGATTACTGCTCACCTTTATTGGCTTACTGCGGGAGATGGAGTGGGGTCAAAGGGCATTCAATATACAAGAGAGGCAGCCAAGAGCTCACACAAAGACAATGAAACATCAGACAGAGGCAGATACCTTGTACAGGGAAAAAAACACTTGCACCAGCAAAAGGTATTCAAGATCAAGCACATGCACCTTCACACAAAGTGAAGTATAACGGTCGAAACGACTGAGAAGCAAATATTGCTTAGTTCAGCTGTTTGAATTCTGTGTCGAAGAATGGTTGTGAAGAGCTAACATGGCAATGGTGTGTAGCGTTTGCACACATATGCACAGGGAAGGCACAAAGATGTACCGCTCTCCCTGTGACAAATTAATCCATCAATCCACATCAGCCTAACAAGGTGGCGTTCAGGTTAAATCCACAGCAAAGTCTGCAAGAGCCAGAGAGACCGGAAACAATGAAAAAAAGTGGGGGGAAAAAACTAGAGTGGGATGAGAGAAATGAGGAGACAATCACAGAGTGGGGGAGAGAGGGATATAGAGAGATGTGGCTCTCTAAAGACGCAGTTTTGGCACGGTCTTGTCAGTGTGTGACTGTCGTAGTCAAAGTCAAAGTTCCACTAGGGAGAGATTCAGACAATGGACTGCACCAGCCTGCCACAGCATCACATCGGCCCCCCGACGCACACACACTCGCAAACACACACGTTTTCAGAGAGATGTTGTTCGTTCTAAGCTCCTCTGCCTGTTTGTCAGCCTCTAAGCCTGAATGGCGTTGGCAAGCAAGACACTGAGCGAGAGAGCAAGAGAGTGTCGGGAAGAGAGAGATGGCGGTGGGTTGGAGGAACCACAATACGCCAATACAAAGACATTAAAACAGAAAACTACAACAAAGGAGACGAGCATTTTGGCTGTGGAGTGTTTTCATGACATCAGTTTACTGCTTGAAAAATGTGACTTGTGTGTGTGGCTTTGTCCTAACAAGTATATTTCCACAAAATGAGACCATTTTACCAGTCATCACCTCTTTGAGAATCACCTGTGTTATGACTTGTGCGACTGCTGAACACTCACACACATTTGAGGGACCCTTTGTTAGAAGTGCATAGCTGAAGACATGCGCACACCTACTCCCCTGACTCACACACACATACACAGATCATCGCTTTCCCCCTTTACCCAACAAACTTTTCATCATTCCTGTGGATATCCATTGCTCACCATTTATTTTCACAAGGAAAACATCTCTGATACACTGATTCTGGGACACACACACACACACAGACACAGCTCCGGGCAGTCCCCATCACCAAAGGGAAACACGTGAAAGAAACACAGCTGCAACCGTTTGTTTTATGTCCCGTCAGCAGTGTGGTTTTGACTGTACTGTCCTATTTAAAGTGGCTTTCAGAGAGTATGGGTCTACACTTTAGAATGACTATATGGACTGATATATTCTGGATTTTTTTCTTTCTGTTTTTCACCACGACAATGTTCATGTCTGTATATTATGACGGTGACTTGAATGATGTCTCATTAGATTTTATTTTGAAGCCTCCTTTCTGTCACTGTAAGTGTATTTCACGTGTTTCTTCTTCCGCAGCTGATTTGATTTATTGCAGGAATGATTGAGCGCTTATTTCGCTGTGCCATTACAAAGACATGAGCCATGTCTGACCACAAAGCCACAAACACACACACAACACACACGAGTAGTGTCTTTACACAAATGCTTATTGTGTGTTGGTGTTTATCTGTTAGCTTTATAAAAGACAAATATTGTTTTTCTTTTGTAATTTAGTGAAGGGAGTTTCAAAAATTCCCTGAGCTGCAGCCTCCACATACGGGAAATGCATTTAGTCAAAAAAAAAAAAAAAACACACTCGGTGACACACACCCGCTCACTTGCAGGAAAGGTTTCCATGCATGCATGCACACACACTTTGTAAAATGCTCTCCCATTGCCATCACTTTGCATCTCAGATTTTGCAAAATTATAATATAATATGAAATCTTCCAAGGTTCACATTTTCCACAGGATGATGGAGACTTTCCATTACCATAACATTACCATAACGGTAATAGTTTCATGTGTGTGTGTGTGTGTTTGTGTGTGTGTGTGTGTGTGGGTGTGTGTGTGTGTGCGTGTGTGTGTGTGTGTGTGTGTGTGTGTGTGTATGACCGTATGTGTAGTTGTGGTGCAGTCGCCCTGTGGTTTCTTGGGATGTGGAGGGAAAGACCATTGCTGGAAGTGAAAAAAAAAAAAAAAAAATCCTTCCCAGAAGTCATTGTCTTTACACTCCTCACTTCCCAGGGCCACACCCCACACCCGCCCCTCTCTCACCAAAGTCCATGCAGCTGTCTGTCGTCCCAGCAAAGGGTTGTTGGAAGCATTTCAGTTATAAAAAATACATTAGAGCAAAGGAAAGTGGGTTGGAAAAAACTGTCACGCTTGCCAGACACACACTCTCTTTAACAGCTCTCTGGGCTTTGTGGCATTGTAAAACAGGAGACACATTGACAAGCAACAGGTACAGGGAATAAGCTTATAAAAAAATTTTTTTTTTTAAATCTGGAAATCAAACAGGGGGAAAATAATATGGGCCCTTAAAGGATTTACCGGACATTCAACAGGCATATTAATGGGGACAACACAGCTAACATTAGTTGGAAACTATGGTCAGACAAAATTCAGGTCAGTTTAAAATGAAAGATACCAGATAATGCAACAATAAATCAAACAACTCAGTTGAACTTACTGAAAATTGCCATGTTGCCAATGTTTTAGTCAATAAAGATAGAGTTACAAGACAAGGTAAATCTTACAACGTATTTTTGTTCTGCAGTCAGTTATAGATAGACATTTTGAAAACAAGCTGTACACTGCAGCGCAATAAAGGAGAGAAAATTGAAAAAAATGAATTCCCTTTTTACAAGAATGGACTAACAACTGAACAAAAAGGAAAACTGTCATGGGACTAAGCCTCCCTGGAGCAACAAACCTCTAGGTTCAGGGTGTATCATGTTGATTATGTGAATAATTACACAAGACAACATAGACAAATCACAATGTGATAGTTGCACCATCAAAGTACAATATCAAATACAGAGAGCCCTGCATTATTTCTTAATCTTGTGACCCCGTCTTGCAGAGAGGTATAGAGCCCCTATGGACATGGTAAACAAAAAAACAGAAGGGTGAAACAAAAAAAGTTACAAAAATGCAGGAGCAAACTATCATTGAACACCAAAATCTAATCAGTTTATCACTGAGTCCAAGTGAATGTTTGTGCCAAATTTTATGAAATTCCCTTTATGTGTTGTTGAGATCTTACTATATAATGATGAAAATTCTTTTTTGAAAAACACTTCAAATCAATCTCTTCCTAGGAAGTTTGACTGATCTGCATGAAACTCGGTGAACATAATCTAGGGACCAATATCTAAAGTTCCCTCTTGGCAAAAGTTGGAAAACTTACTAAAACTGAGCTTCTATAAGGCAATGAATATTGTGGAGGGCGTGGCTCATCACATAAAGGTGTATAACACCTCAAGGGTTTCACCGATCACCACGCAACTTTGTAGGCATATGACCACACATAATCTGAGGGGACCCCTCCATTATTGACCCCATCAAACAAAATGGGGGCGCTAGAGAGCTAATTTCTTATCTAGGCCTAACCGCCATATCGATTTTTACTAAACTTGGTAGATATGTAGAACAGGACGCCTCAAGGTGACTGGAAAAATCTGACTCTAATTGGCAACTGGGTGGCGCTATAACAACAGGAAAATGCTTAAAAATGGCTAAAATGCTACAGATCGCTCTGGCTCCCCCTGTGGCCCAATTTTTTTTCTTTCTAATTTTTGTTATGACTGAGTCATGGTATGGAATGCTGTTGCAACAACGGCTAGCAGCACCTTTCGCATGTGTGCCCCACTTTTACGTCCATACAACATATAAACACTTTAACTATCCGCCTTTCAACGTGCTACTTCAACTACTAATGTACAGTTTTAGCCCACTGACTATCCCACTATTGGCAATGGTACTACTGTACTTTCAATAAAGTAATCATACTATCAAATTCACAAAAAACTCTGTCTGAATACATTGCTCTTCTTAATGGGTTCAGTTGACTATTTAATCTGCAATTTCCTATTACCTGTATCCCAAACACACACCATGTGAAACTGTACGTGGGCAACTGTGCAATCAATGGGTATGGACTAGTACCCTATTAATAAGAAAAGGATGGATGAAAGGTCTTTCACCACCAAAATCTAATCAGTTCATTGTTGAGTCCAAATAAGCGTTTGTGCCAAAATTGAAAAGCAAATCTCTGAAGGTATTCTTGAAATATTCACAAGAATGAGACAGACACAGTGACCTTGACCTTCAACCTATGACCAGCAAATCTAATTACTTCATCACTGAGTCCAAGGAGACCTTTGTGCCAAACAAACAGACAACCTGAAAACAAACTGCCTCTGGTCATGGCTTTTGTCGGCACTGAAACTTGAAAATTCAGCTGTGAGAAAAAAAAAGATGGGTAAATACTTTTGCACTCTGGCGGGAAACTTTTGGAAGGCCCTCCAAAAACTATTTTTTCTCCCCCATGTCCCCTTCAGGGCTCCGTCAGGTCCCTGGATCAAACTCTAGTTTTGAACATTTAAATATACTGTAAATTAGCATATATTGTGCTAACTAGCTGGATAAATTTGCATGAGTGGGGGCAAATTGAAAACCTACAAGAATTTTTGCCAGGGTATCTGACCACGCTCCATAATTTTGCTGCACTTTTCATCCCAAATTACCAGCGTCATTTCCCAAGCTTGCTTTATTTCATCCACTCAGTTCTGTCGGTGAGAGAAAATGTTCTCTCCAGTTATTGGAATACAAGAGAAAGTCATTGACAATGAGAATGATCTCACTTTACACCTGTAAGCAATTCAGAGTCATTCAAGGCCTTTTTCATTTTACAGTTTTCTGATAGAAAACAGGGCCATTCAAACGTTGACATAGTTTATAAAAGCTGACAAAAATATCAGCAGGTTGCTGACAATCAAGGGTTTGTTTTGGAAACTTGCAGAATATGCAGCCAGAGTCTATGACACTAGAGTTGTACAGCATTTGTTGTTGTTGTTTTCGTCGCACAAAGCCTTACCTCTCCATGTTTACAATTTCAATCCCTCTGAAGTAATCCTCTTTTCCTGCACAAGATTTTCCCCTGCCTTCCTTTTTACATCACTATATCTTGTCCAGAACACATTTAACCACTGTCCCAAGTTCTGGCTCATACAGCATGCTTTTTGGACTATGGTTACACTTAAACTCCAAAGCCAAGATGAGAAACTGAAAATTCAGAAGGAACAAAAAAAGAACAGGAGAGACATTTCTGCTTTATTAGGGTTTTTTTTTTAGGGGTCTTTTATACTCCTTATATCGCCTTTCTCGCTCCCTTTAGAATGGTTATGGACCTAGTACATAAAAGTCAATACCACCATGTGCAGCAGAAGGTGGAAAAAGGCCAGACTGATTGACAACAATAAAGTAGCAGACAGCAGGACCGACACACAGAGAGTGAAATGAGGTAGAGTGCTCTTACATTCAAGTAGCTCCAAATGAAATGGGGGCGACCTCAAGGCAAAGTGAAAAATAAAAGTTTGGCATCAAACTTTTTTTTCAAAAAGTGTGTGCAGTATACTAAAGTGAGACATTTTTAAGCATCAGTCATCTGTTTCCCTTTTAGATGAGCGTGTCCTCCCTCAGATCTTATTTCAATGTCGTACCCTTAAGAACAAGCTTGTTCATGTGTGTCTTTCAGAAGTGGCCATAGTCTTGTCCTTCTCTGCTCTCTCCAGTCCTGGAAATCTTACTTTCATTTCACTTCTGACAAATTGAGGAGATAGATGTGGAGGGAGGTAGAGGGGAGCTAAGTGTATAGGAGATAGAAGGGCTAGGATGCAAGAGGAAAAGTCAAGTGGCAAACTAAATGCAACTGGAGAGGGGGAAGAGAAAAGGAAGGAACATGGTAGTGACTTTGAACAGAGAGTGATGATGGAGGGGGAGACAGAGAACTGAAGCTATAGAAACAGCAGAGGTTGCTTTGATTGCTTGCAGAATGAAAAATCAAACTGGAAGAGAGGACAAAGACGTCACAGTTTCTTCAATATATAAGAATATGTATGTGTATATTTTTGTATACTTTTTGTTTGCTAACACTGTTTTTATTTTATATTGGTGGCAAATCATAAGTCAGCAGGGCGACATGGACCATCTCTTGAGCAGGGCCAAAAGTACGACCACCTTCAAGCATGTAGTGGTAACGTCTCACTGACTGAAGCCACACTTGGCGATGCCCATTCTGCGACTAATTGATGTTCCCTTTCAGCCGTATAGGAGTGGTGTTAAGCTACTGCTGATGAAAACCCGACATTCCCTTATTTTGCTGCTTCACAATAAAAGCTTTTCCATAACAAAATAATGGGGGTCTTGAAATGAAATGTGTTTATCATGGAATTAGTGGAACTTTGTTAGCGGCTTTTCAGCAATAAAACAAGTCTACTTCTACAGCAAGAAGGAAAACTATAAGCAGAAACTGCCAGAGTAAGATGTTAGATAAAGAGCTGCAGACTTTTACTGCCACTCTGCAACCAGCTCACCTCCGACAGGTAAACTTATTTTATTTGCCGTGCTGCGTGATGGAAATACACATGCAGCAAAATAACAAGGGACTTCAGCCGTGGACCACCTCACTGCTTTTAAATGTCACCACTAAAGACAAGCTGACATCGGTTTAAGACACACCTTCAAGCAGGTAGCCCTGTTAAATGGAGAGGCAGATCTCTGCCTCGTTGGGCTGACATGCCAAGTCAAACCAAACAAAGCCAAGCCAGCACGCGACTGTAAAAAACATTAATAATTTCTTGTCATCTAGTGTACAAAACTTACGTCTTTTCAGTTGATTGCAACCATTTTCTTTGGGTCCGTTTCTCACTTTTTTATTTCTTTGATCTCTTTTCCTGCTTCTACACTTTATAATTCATTTCATGTCTTTTTTTTATGACACTTAATATTTGAGAATAAAGCAGCCATTTGAAAACATGTGTGTTTGTGAGTGTTTTTCGGCACCTCTCTGTCTGTGGCATTAATGATGTGCAGTTGTGAGTTGTCTGTATTTGCCTTACCTGCTGCATCTCCAACCACTGATCCCACGTTGCTCTCATCTGCAACTGAAACAAAAGAAACACATGTTGATACACATACATATACTCACACTTTCCCTTGCTGTGTCCTCCCTTCCCTTGACTTCTGCATTTTTAATTTATCATTCCCAGCTTGTCAAGTGTGCCAAAGTCAAACTGCTGTCCACATGTTCGTTATCCGTAAAACCTTAAAACCCATTTCAATCATACTGCATTCCTTCTTCTCAGCCCCTCCTTCTTTCACCATCACTCTCTATTATTCTTTATGTCTTGTTTTACAAGATGGTGGAATAGCCGCTCTGTTTTCCCTGTGATGTTAAGTCAGCTTCACTGCTACTGAAGTCATTTCCCTTCCTCCTTTCTCACTCACTTCATTTGTCATTCACCCTCCCTTCTTCTGTTTTTGCAACTACCCCTCAATCTATCCTTTTCACCCTCTGCCCTTTACCCACACTTCTCTTCTCGCTGTTTTCATTTTTCCTTCAGTTACACCTATTTCATCCTCCCTCCCTCTCTCCTTTGATCACCATTCTCTCCATCATTGCTCCTTGTTAATCCCCTTTCACTTTCTGCCTCTCCCACAGTCTTTCTTTTGCTTTTTTCTCCCTCCTTCTTTAAGCCACAAAGCATGCCAATGCCAACAAGGAACACACTGACTGGTAGCACATACAAACACACACACACACACACACACACACACACACACACACACACACACACACACACACACACACACAGACCGCAGAAACCAAACAGTAACATGGCTTCTCCCAGCAAATACTTTTCTAATGAAAACCAAGCCTAAAGTGTAATTCTAGCTGCGTGTGTGTGTCTGACGGCATCTGTCTGCGGTGAATCAACATGACTGCTTCAGCAGCCTGGTAGCTTGTGGATCACCGTGTGTGCGTGTGTGTCTACTTCAGCAGATCTGTAGATGCCACGTGTGTGATACACATAGACACATGTGAATTAGAAAGGGCTACACACACACTCAGGCTGTCACATTTTCAAAAATTAAGTTTGAACTAACATAATTACTAACATGTAATTCATTCTGATTAGATCATATAGAACCTACAGAGGCTTATCCCACACCGAGTTAGAGAACTGACGTTCTCCTCATATCTGCGGTGAATGAAAACTAAAAACAAACATAGAGACAAGAAAAGGGACAAACACTCACCGAGGCGAAGGCAGAGGGAGAGAAAAAAGAGACAAAGGCGGAGAGAGCGAGGAGGACAGTGAGAACCAGAGAGGGAGTTCAGAATTTGGAACCAATCTTAAACCATTCTTAAATTTTTAATTGGGCTGGCTCTGAAAATGAAATCAGGACAAATTAAATAAAAATGAAATTATGTAACTGACCCAAGAATTAAATGCTGATGATGCGTTCTGTTCCTCTTTCTTTTTACTTTACAGAAATACACACACACACGCTTTAACACATACACAACAGCCAAAACACACCATGGACAAAAACCCAAACAGCACTGATTATTACATTTTCTTAAAATGTAGTTTTCACAGTGCAAATAGCACTTTTGTGACACTGAGGAAAATCTTGACATGCAGTAATTACACACTATTATCAGCAGTTGGATGACACTGTGTTTAAAGACATTAAATGCTGGAGGGTTTTAAAACAATAACCAAGAGGTCTGCTTGTTTACCTTGAGAGGGAAACAAATTACATTAGCCTTTCTGAAACTCTAGTCTGACCTGAACTGCTTGCTGGCCTGTTTTTGTCTAAACAATGACATTAAGACAAATATAGATATGTTTCCATGACAAGGTCACCAACAAGATCATTATGAAAAAAAAAGGAAGATAGTAAGTGGCTACATTTACAAGCGCTGGAGCCACATGTATCCCGTCCTTATTAAAGCAGTTCTAGTGCAGCGCTGGCCCATCAGAGGTAACATAACACAAGAATCTAAGATGCAGCCGGCTTCACTCATCATTAGTTCTCAAATCAAGCTCAGGCGGTGTTGTCCAAGATGGTCAAGGAGCCTAAACTGTGTGACACCACCTGATTTTGAACATTTTAATGAGCACTTCAAAGCATCTTTAGAGTAATTCAGCCACTAATTTGTGCCTCTCCAACTTTACATTTTGCATTGCAGTGTGAGAGCACATGAAACGGATGATACAGAGAATATTTTACCTTTATGGTGGCATCTGTGTTTGTAAGAAAATAAATAAATAAATAATGTTACACAAGACCAAAACATGACAGCAATGTCATGTTTATATGACATAGATAGAGCTTATATGACTTTGAAAGACTAACTGCAGGCATTTACATAAAGTACTAATGAGCAAAATCTGATTTCCATATGGTTATGCAAAGGCATGTATGCTGATAAAGAAACATTTGCTAATTGACGCTCAAGTTAGCTGACTTCATTACCTCATTAGCGACCGAGTTTTGGATCATATTTTTCCAGGGATAATAGCAGGATTTTCGGAGTTTTAATGCTCTCTTGTTATTAATATAATTTATATTTGTTTCTAAAGCATTCTCCCTGTTCTATTAGAACTTAAAACACTGTACATTACACCTAAGACACATCCAGGTAATAGCCAAAGCAGACACATCACATCACAACACAAAAGGCATTATTTCTAGATCTTTCTCAACTTTGTCACAACTAACAAACCATCTTATTAATCATAAGATGATATTTTGTGAACTTTCATAGTTCTAGAATAAACCTTCTGGTGCTACTTGAACACAACTTTGGTCATGAGCCCAGGGTCATTTCAGGTATTTTATCAGCAGACCATCAGACCCAGCCAGACGTGACCAGCCCCCCACACAGAATTATACAAGGTACAACTCCAAGGTACAACATCAGCTCCTTCGACTTGTCCCCTGTAATTTAGTCCCTTTTGTGTCTTCTTACATTGTTGGCTGCTACTTTATAATTGCCCATGCTTCCAGATGGTTCAGGTAATCCATGGTTTCTGGCTGTGGAATGATTCAACTGTTCACACATCCCAACCTTAGCAAGACAGCCTTATGGTCACCTCTCCCAAACACAGACAGTGCTGCACTGAAGCCACCTCTGCACAATGTATAAGAGTGATCCACAGCAGGAACAGGACAACATCTCACATTCTGTGCGACACACCAGTTCATCTTCACTGTAAAACACACTCCTTCTTTCCTTCACTCAGCAGAGTCTTCTGCTCTGTCAGATCCGCATTTGGAGCCTCCTGGTTACATGGCGCAGTATTGAGGTCATCCAGTTTAATTTCAAATGCCCATTCTTCTCCAATTTTTTATTGATTTTTACTGATGTTTACATTTGAAAACCCTGGTGAGTTGATTTTCTCATCCCAATGAGTGACTTGCAGACACACAGCACCACCATCTAACACCAACCACAAAAAGCACCATCAAGACTTGCAAAATAGACATAAGAGCCTAAATTTATCACAGATTTAGCAGAGCTGACAGAAAGGCAAGTGGAAACATCCGCGCCTACATGTACGTCAAAGAAGCATCCACCAAACATGCAGTTCTTTTACTCCAAGGAGTTTTAGAGTTTACTGTGATGGATGGCCAGCAAAGCCCCAGAACCCAACTTCAACTTGCTCACAGCAGGCTTTCTCCAGCACTCTGTAACAAGATCCGCGTATTTAGCCTTTATGCCTTTTGCACTCGTTGGCTTCTTCAATCTGGTCTTCCCAGGGGACAATAAGTTCCAGCAGTACCACTTGCTTTGGAGACCTCTATGTTAACACAATGTCTGGGTGGAGAGGAGTAGTTGAGATGTTTTCCGAGAACTTGAGCTGCCTTCCTAAGTTGACTTGGAGCTGCCAGTCCTGTGCGGTGGCAAGAAGCCCTCCCCGAGGAGCTAGGCTGATAATGTGCACTCTTCCCAGCAACGATGAAGGTGACGAACTGTTCGGGGGCGTGCTGATTCTTGCTGTTTTTATAACAATGGTCTAATAAAAACTAGTTTTGTGTACTTTTTGATACAAGATTGAATTTATGTACACCCTCTTAGCTTCCAGCATTTAAGTCTTGTTTGTGATGTGTGACAAAGCTGTTCTCCTGAACTTTAGAAAAGACAGAGGCCGGACAAGAAGACACACAGCAGAGACAGACCTAACAGGATGTCAGGCTACTTCAAAGGGAGGACATTTATGCCCAAAGACGTAAGGTCCTCCACTCAAAGCTGGATATAAAACATCTTAATCTTAGCTAAATCCTGTTCTCTTACTGTCACTGAAGAAAAAGGGGGGAGACACACGTCTTAAAAAGCTGTTATTACTGCTGCTTGATGGTTTGGCAATGAAAACATGTCATGCCATTCAAGCAATAATGAATTAAACCCTAATTTGTTTGTCACACATTTAATGATGATCAAGTGTGTAAAACACAAAGAAGGTGATGTACAGACATACAGTACATACCATCAGCCTGTTACTCATGTAGAAATAGATGTCTGTGCTATTCAACTTGTCTCCTGCTCTTTTGTCTCTCTCTCTCATTCACACACACACACACACACACACACACACACACACACACACACACACACACACACACACACACACATACACACACATGTAGTGGAGCCAGTTTGAGGAGGAGGGCTGAGGGAAGTGACATTTGAAACAATAAGCTTTTGTTGTGCTGCGCCATCCACTGTCATATTACACAGATGTATGCATGAGCACAGACATAACTACACACATACGCATATTTCTAAAGCTGACTTTTCCAACAATCACTGAAATGTCACTGAACCCTCGCTTCAGAGTATCAGCAATCAGAGAGCAACAGGTGACAAAGCTGACGCGGGAAGCGGGATCACAGTGGCCGCCACTTTTTTTTCATAAATAAAAGATCAAAATGAAGCTCAATTAAAATCCTGTGACACAAATTGTGACCCATTCTTATTTGTCTTTGTCAGACATTTAGTCGAATAAATGAGAGCTGAAAGAGAAAGAAGAGGGAGTATTTGGGTAACTGTAGATTTATACATGAAAAAGTGTCACAGCTTGATATTCCTACAGTGAGATCTGAGTGTTCTCCAGCCATTGGAGCGGTTTTAAAGACAGCGAAAATCACTGCAAGGCAAAGAGACAATCAACTGTCTCTCCACTTTCAGAACTCATGCAACAGGCATAATTGGTTCCCCCATGTGTGCGATTGTGCAGTATGCAGTGCGTGTCTACAGAGGTGTTAGTCTGCATGTGGCTTTGAGGAGCATGCCGTCGGTGCAGCAGCCATGCATCAACAGGAATATTTCAATTTCTCTGAGGATAAGATGCATGCAGCCACCATGCAGAGCAGATAAACAGAAAAAACTCCCCACCAGTGTGCTGCTGATTCTGACTCGTACCCAGGTCCATGCTCTTGGAGGCTTTAACATGCTGGAACTGCCGCTGGTTCTGGTTCTGGGTAGGAGACTGGGGCTGAGCTTGGCTGGAGGTATGAGAGGTTTCCCTGGAACAAATTAATTAACCAGTCACTACAAAAAATGTTGTTGGTAGATCATTATTTCTTAACACGCTCATTTTTCAACCCTTAAGATCTGTTACTTGTTACTATCTTCTAAATGTATTCATTTTTGCAGACAACATGAATAGAAATGCTAATCTAGCAACAACGATTGATGTAATTGAGACTGGCTTACTGTGTTAAAAGCAAAGCCATACTTTTGAAGCATAACAATGAATAACAAAATATTTGGCAGCAAAAGCCACAATGACAAATTAGTTTGAAACACTTAATGTAAAACATATTAAACATGACTTTGCTAACTAAATGTTGAAACGGGTGAATAAAAAACAAAGACAACTGTGATCTAAATGAGATTGTTAAAAAGGATAGTGTTATTGTGCAATCATTTTATTCTCACTGTTACTTTATAACACTACGGTTCCACTTTTATCATTAGTTCTGGTTTATAATTTAGATTTGCATATGAAACATGTATAAAGCACTCTGTGTGGCAAGTGTGAAACAAAAGACAAATACTACCACACACCTTTCCTGTAGATAGGAGTGTTGAGTAGAGTTGCTGAAGTCAGTTTCATGTCCATACAGCTCCCCCTCCTCTTCCTCATCCATGTAAGAATAACTTCCATTGGTCACTGAAAAGCACAAAAAAGCACAAGTCTGCAATGAGGATGTGGTGAAATGATGCAGCAAATCAGGAAGATTTTTAATAACCATGGCCGTCTTTTCCAGAGCACAGCAGCTGTGATTTGCTCAAATTAATTTTGGTTACAATAAATAGCCTACCATAAAGCAAAACCCATTTCTCCAGTGCCTATTCATATGCTAAACATGTTTTGAACACCCATTACTTCCCCACAATACAGTACAAAACACTTCCTTCTCAATCTTCCGTGACACTGATGAGTGTGTTAGTAGGTGTCTCTTGCTTTTCCAGGTCACTTAAACAGCTCTGTCCTCGTTCACACATTGGCTAACCAGATTCTGTGCTTTCTACAGACAAAACAAAGCATCATGGTGTAGAAGTTTTACATCAGTTTACTGTATCACATTTAGCACAGCAATAATTTGCTGTCTTTCCTGGAAACAGTTTCAAATCAAATGAACAATGGGGGTTCAACAGGCAGGCCAGTGAATTAGCTAGCATAGAGCCTTTCTGACCAATCCAGCAACAGTAGGTCAGCACTCTGCAAGTGCTGTGTGTGTTTGCAAGCGTCACAGGACCATGCATGTACATACTGTCTTGAGCACATGGATAAATATTTACTCTTTGTCCAATGGAAAGACCATCAATTAAAACTAACCTAAGCTGCCACAGTAAGTAAGTCACCTTTGAAGCCTACGGGATAATTACTGATTATTATTACTGAGTATTTGATACTAAAACTACAGTTACCACCTTGCCTGTTGCATGCCTCCACCAACCATTCAAGTTGCAGTTTACACCCATCTGTTCCTGAGTTCTCAAGTTAAATAATGGTCAGAAAAATGTTATTGCAGAACATTGTGATGTCACAGTGAGGTTCACCTTTGGCCTTTTCAATATAAATGTCATCACTTAATCATTTTATCCTATTAGACATTTGTGTCAAGCTTTGTCTTAATTGACCATTCGCTAAGCTCCATCCCTTTGCGATGGTCTGTCAAGCTGTTGGAGCAAGCATGGAGCCACACTAACACACACCTGCACACCTTCTGCATTCCCAGAGGATATATTATCATATTTTTGGAAAAACAAAAAAATGATTTCAAAGAAAAGCAGACAGAAGGGTCACCAATATGTGTTTGGAGGATTTATCCATGATGCCAAACTCACTAAGTGGTGAAAACAGGTAAACACGATGAAGAAAGCCAGAAGCCTAACTATACAGATTACAGTGTAAATGAACCACTGCATAACCTGGTGATCCAGACAGTAAACAATGAAAATAAAGGGAAACTTTGCCGATTTACAACCAGCTGTGTGTTATCAGAGTGTGTGCAGATGAACAGTGTATGGCTTCCCCCTATGCCGCCAGCTCCTGCACCTCCGCTAGTGGATGGGCAGGGAGCTCCAGGAGAAGCCAAACACCGTTATCTGCACACACTGTGATGACACACAGCTGGTTGAATATCGGCAAAGTTTCCCTGTTTCACCCCACTGTTCTTGTAAAGCAGGGTAGGTCTTTATTCACTGTTGTAATCATTAAAAAGCAAAAGCAGTATGTGTATACATTCAGTAGGCTATATCTTCAGTAGCTAGCTAGCTAACCCTACACTTTTCAGGGTTTGAGTTTGGTTTTGGAATGGGGCAGAAACATATATCTCCTTCTAACCTCTCTAGGTAACGAGTATAACTATTACACATGCCCCTGGCATGACGTTTAGCTCGAAATCTACAAAACCAGCTTAAAAATGAAAAAAATCTGAAACGATTGCATGAGAATCTATAGAGCACAGCCATGTAGTTGTCTGAGCCTTGTCAGACTGGCCAATGCTACGCTATGACTAGCCAGTCTGCATTTGAGTGGCCAGACTAAGTGAAGGTAAGTAAATTCTTCTCAGATGATAGCCCATTAGCCCATTGGTGCTAAGACTGCATTTCACTGAATATGTTCTGCCTCTTTTGCTCTTCACAAGGACTGTTTACATGACACTCAAATGTGATTGGTAAATACTACTCGGACTACAAACCAAAACCAGAATGCCTCTGATACCAAAGTCTTGTACTGTTACCCACAGATTCTGCATACATATGTAGACATCTGTTCACAGAGATTATAGTTGGCCTCGACCTTTGACCACCAAATTCTTATCAGTTCATTCTTGAGTCGGAGTGGAAGTCTGTGCCAAATTTGAAGAAATTCCCTTGTGGTGTTCGTAAGAGAATGAGATGGACGGACAACTCAAAATCATAAAGCCTCTGGTCACAGCTGTTGCTGCTACAGAGACTTGAAAATGGGTGTAGGACGCTCCAACCAAACACAGACACTTCCGTGGAAATGTTATTCTAAACCCACTCCATATTTGTTTAAAAAGTGGGTTAAACCTAAACTCATTTGAGAGCTTTACTGGCAAAGATCTTGAGAATAAAACTAGAATGAATGAACGGCGAGAAAGACGGAGTAAGGTGGGGAAAAAAAAGATAAGTAGTTGGATGAGGAAAAATATAAGGGGAAGAGAAAGAGGATGAAAACCACACAGCAAATGCAGCTGCTTTCCATGTGCAGAAGTAGCTGCAGATGTAGCTCAGAGATATGGCTGCGTCTGCTTGATAAACGAGTTTATGACAACTTGATACACAGACACACAATCCACCCGAGTGCAATTTACATACAGTCATCACTTCTCAAGAGTGCCTAGCTGCCACACAACACACGCTGGGATTATTGCACAATCGTCTCCGTGTGTCCTTTATGTGCTCGCATCTGCACGTGTGACTGGAAGTAGAGATGCTGAAGCTGAAGAGGAAAACAGCAGCGTCTGAAGATATCACATCCTCTCATCTCTATTTCTCTCTCTCTCTCTCTCTCTCTCTCTCTACACTAATCACCTGCTTTATTTTTCTTCTGGTCCCATTCTTGCAATCTGATATTTTGGCTGTCATTTATCTCTCCTTTCAGATCTCTCATAAATCATTTTATCTCCCACTCAGTTTTCAGCCTTTTCTTTTTTTTCTAAACTTCCTCCCTCCTCCTCACTGCCAGCACCTTAATCAGCTGAACTGTCAAAAACACATTCTTTTTTCACCTCACTCATTCATACACACACACACACACACACACACACACACACACACACACACACACACACACATACACACACACAATCTCTTCTCACTGACTACCCCTCTTTGAAATGAAAAAAAAAAAGGCGTTTGTTGTGTGGATAATAGATCAATAGCAGTTTGCTCCAATAGCAGATATATGAATCCTCTTCTTTTGCACTCAACTTTTTCTTCCTCCCGTCTGTATTTATCTACAGTGCGTCTGTTTAATCATCTCTCTCTTTTTCTCTCTTCACACCCAGTCTCCTCCATCCTTTCCCTTTCCTCTCTGCAGGGAAACCAGTGTGTCAACACTTTTACTTAGAAATCCTACAGCCTATGACAATTCTGTTTACATTCTTTAAAATAAAACCTAAAAAACAAGGGTATATATCACTTAAGAGATGCTAAAACTTTCTGGTCAGGGTCAAGAATATTTTGCCTGGACACAGTAGCAGTGCCAAAGGGTGGCCACCCCCACCCTGACACATGCCTGCCCCCCCCCCCCCCCCCCCCCCCCTCCCGAAAATTACTGAAAACAACCGGAGGCCTCTATGTGCAGGTGTTTTTAAACTCGAGTAGACTTGTTCACAGTAAATGTTTTGCTCCTTAAAATCAATATACTTCTTCAAATTAAAGTTGTATATTTGTATTTTTAAGGAAAAGGAAAACCGGCCTATTTGAAGAACTACGAATCGCCTAACATATGAATATTAGATACAACACAATAAAACAGGATTGTTGTGGAACAGAATATTAACTGTACAGGTCAATGCTGACAGATATTTAGAAACATTAACTGTAACATAAGAAACCAAAGTATATCAGCATGCGATTCCCTAGTCGCATTGACATACATTTTAGGTAGCCTATACATTTCAAAACAGTGATAGAACTCCTGAAATTCAGTTATGACTTCTGGTTTTTGTGTGCCACCTGGAAAATTATAGTTGTCCCGTCTGGCCATCCCCAATAAAAAATTCTAGGGGCGCCACTGCCTGAGCAGTAATCTTATATCAACAATCCAAGACAGCATGATGAACTGACTGTGACTTTAAATCCATGGAGCCTCCAAAGACAATATCCTCCCTTCTAGACTGAAACCAATTTTGATTTCTTATGAAGTGATTTTTAATATGGAAAAAATGTTACTCAAGTTGTGATAGTTTAAAGATGA
Source organism: Epinephelus awoara (assembly GCA_035609425.1). Lineage (NCBI taxonomy): Eukaryota > Metazoa > Chordata > Actinopteri > Perciformes > Serranidae > Epinephelus > Epinephelus awoara. The sequence goes on from CM069307.1 coordinate 12,431,717, forward strand.
CAGTATTTTAACAAAACAGACATGATCTGTCATGTAAATATTTCTTGACCACTCTAAAACAGGCTCCAAAACCACTGGATCCTAAATGTCCCACAAAACAACTTCACAGCAACTACACTCAGCCTGGTTTGTAAATGTCCGTGTCTTTTAAACTCTGAACCCCCTAGTTTGCAACACAGTTAATAGAATTTGAAAGACAACTTGAAAAAAGCTTCTCTAAAGCCACAAAAGACCTTATACAAGTGTTTTCACAAGCTGAGTAGTACCAGCCCTGATGAGTTAACTGATGTTCATGTGTAAAATCAGTGCTCCTTTAGTGAAAATACGCACACTGTTATCATAGAAGGACATTTTGGTGTTCCATAACAAAACTAATGCACTTCAATGACAAAACCCGGGTAAAATTGCATAATATTTGAAGATAGACTACAACTGTATTTTATTTTAGTTCTCTGCATCAAGGAGAGTAACTCTCAAGAGAGTGACAGAGAGGAAGAATCATGGTAACAGACAAAATGAGATGCAGCGATGGATAAGAGATTAAGAGGCAAATCTATAAATGCAAAAATAACACATCTGCATAAATACATATGTAGGGAATCATTAAACTCAATTTATTCCTCTGCAAAAGCACACATCGGTGCAAGAAAATAATTTCTTCATTTTCATTTGGACTTCGCCGCCAAATAAAATGGATTCAGTGTGTGAAATAGTTCATTAGGAGAGTAAAATACCGGCAAGTGCACACACACAAACAAGTGCACACCAACTAATAACAACCGCATACACAATAACTCACAGAGCCTGAGAAATGTGCTTACTGTATACTGACACACACTCAAACACAAACACAAATATGTGTGTGCTGAGGTGAATTTGAACAGCAAAGTGTATTCAAGGTCAGAGCTGTTTACCAGATTCAGTGTAAACACTCAAAAACAACACTGTTTGAAACTGGCCAACAGTCCCTGAACCAACATCAACCCACACACACGTGCACACACACACACACACACACACACACACACACACACACACATATATACAGCAACCATTAATACATTTCTAAATAGGCACAAATATCCCTCAGAAACAAACACACACAAATACAGACACTTTTTAACAAACAGGCACACATATTGACAGATACCAGCAGCAAGGACACAAGCATGGATTCAGTCAGACAAGCATGATCACTAACACACAACCACACACACATAAGCACATACAGATAATATAGGAGAAGGAGCGTACTGAGTTAGTAGGAAAAAAAAGCGATATGAAGCAAGAACAGAAATAACTCTTTATAACAGGCCAAACCAAGCAATAACAAACAAACGGAACAACCTTGAGAAAGATGAGAGAGAAATAAAAGCAGTGAGGGAGAGCTGGGGAGAGAAATGAAAGGGAAAATAGGGGCAGAATAGTCTCTAATTAAGGCTGCAGTGTAGATGGCAATATCAGTTTTGTTTGTGTTTGTTTTTAGTTTGTTTTATCTCAGAGACATTGTTTATTTTTCATGATTGTTAAACTTATTCAGTGCCTTATTCAACTTATTGCAAATGATATGCCCACCTTTGATGCCGCTTCAATGGAAAAAATAAAACAAAAAAACACACACTAATAGAAAAAGTGAATCATGTTCTGATAAAATCAGGGATGGTACAGGGTCGGAGTAAAGTGGGACACTGATACGGGGGGGGGGGGCATCGGGGCACGACAGTGTTCCAGCTGAGGTTTTTGAAAATTTAGAAGTGATTTTATGGGAGAAAAATGCGTCTGTGTAGCTATTCTACGCTGTGAAGTGCGTGAGTGTGTGTTGATGGTGAAAATGTATCAGAAATGAGCAATTAGTGGGGGAGTGATTTTGTAAAAGCATGCAGGGTTCTCCCAGTAAATTCCTGCCTTCTCTACCACTGTGTCGAATGGAAACAGCTCTGAAAGTAGAGGTAAAAGCATTTGGGGATACATCTTTAAGTGCAAACAGTCTAAATGCTCTAATTAGCGGCTGTGTATATGGCAGCATTTTTCCAAAAGCTAGTAACCAAGGCCCAAAATAAATGCTTGAAAATGGACCATTTTCTTTGATATAAGAAAACAATCCTTAGTGTCGATTACCGCAGTTACATCATGGCCCTGTGGGTTCTTAATAAACAGTTCAGAAACAAGTGATGTGCACACTGTGCTTCATACAAATGTTAATAGTATTCTTTCACTTTAAAGAATAGAAAATGATCGCTGTGTTGTTCTCCCTTAAACATATTATTGCCCCGCAATACTCAAATAGCTCTTGAATTTCATTAAAATGCAGAGCACACATCAGCAGACTATAAAATATAGTATCTGTAAAAACGAAAAGGTTAACCTCCCTGGGTTATGTGAATTTTGGGCTCAATGTCATTTTGATGACACAGGTGCCAATAAAATACCAGAGTTTTGGTACTGATAACATTTGATAATAAGTTTGAGCAATATAAACATGCATTTCTACAGAAGCCTTTTGTCCATTTTACAAAATATCCCAAACTTCATGATGCATGAGTTTTTATTTGTTACCCAACAGGAACTTAGTTTTAATAAATTCAGTCTCAAATTAGCAATGTTTCCTGATTTCCTACTTTATATCAGAAATATACTGGTGTATTAATTTTTTTTAAGAAAACCTTCTTCACCACTCATAGTTGGTAACTTTGCATTAACTGTCCTCTTCAACTCTCCTTACTGTTTTTGAGGTACCCTGATATACACAGACCATGAGAGACAAAATACAGAAGCCCCTTTTACACTCACACCATTATGCCACCTCACCATTTTGTATAAATGGTATAACTGTAGAATGGGACAACAGATTTAAAAGCAGCTGATAGCAGTTAGCAGCTAACTCAAACAAGAAGAACAGTGGCCAAAAATGTCTGCAAATTGGGAATACAATAAAGTTTGAGAACATCTTAGCCTCCAGAGAGAGGGTGAGATAAGCTGCCATACACTGGGATGGTAAATGATGGTTATTGCCATGGTAATGCCATTGTTACTGTTTAGAAAGTACTGATGATAGGTATGTCATATGTCCAAGGCCGACCAGTTGTCACAGCTCGTCACAGCTCTTGCTTTCGCGATGCTGTCATGCTTTCTAATATCATACACTGAAGCGGAATGTTGCTGTCCTTGCTTGGTTTTGTGTAAAAATGTAAATGTAGCATAAAGGAGGGATTTCGTAGTGGCCCCATAGCGTGATCTCTGTCTAAAAAGGGCTAAAGGGACATAGGACAAGGCAAACAAAAGGACTGTGCAAGACTCTTAATGAATAAATGGAATTAAACTTAAGTTAACCTGTAAATGTCATGTCTGTTGTCTGCTGATCAAACACTGATGAATAAAAAAAATCTGCTTACCATTAGATGCATAGAGAGAGTTGTTCACCATGGGAGAGTGAATCGGGCCGTTCGTCTGACCGTTCACTGGACCCACCGGTCCCGACAGGCCAGAGGAGCTGTCAAATGAGCGATTGGGTGACACCCCGTGTTGATCCTAAAACACAGAGGAAACAAATACTACTAAACACTTATGGAACACATTTCATGCAGACAGATAACAGTCAGTGAGGGCTATCTACATTCCCATTTTTTAGAGCAAGCAAAAGCAGCTGTGATTAAATCAAAGCTGTAATAGAAATTTAAATTAAGTCTGAAACAAAGACATATATGAAAACCTGTTATTAAAATGTTTGATAATTTGAGAAAACTGGTATTTTTTTCTTGAAAGTGCCTGGTATGTGGACTGCATTTAAATGGAGAGATGACCAGAGGAGTGAGTAAAGGCTTTGTCTATTCAAACACAATTAGATGTCAAGCTGATGGAGTAAATAGAAGAGGGAAACACTCGACAGACAGTGAAGGATCAAGGTGAAAGAGGGGACCCCGTTTCCCATGGCCCACAGGGTTGTAACTGTCTTCAACAGCGCTTTCTGTGTGTGTGTGGCAACGGCAGTCACACTGACACCTATCCCCTCGAGGGATGGCCCTCTTAAGGCCCTGTAATAATGTGTTGATGGTCTCTTTGTGTGTGTATTATTTCTTTAGGAATTTCATTTGCATTTGTCTTCTGTGTGTTTAGAAAACTGTACGTATTCATTAACATGTATACATATGTATGCCATTCTGGCTGTGTGGTTCAGTGTACTCAGTGTTTCTCTGTGTGCCTGCCTGTCTGTACAGAGTCAGCCTTCAACTCAAACAACAACTAAGACATAACAGTACTGTGTGTGTAATAAATCCTCCTTGTCATCTTCCTCTTGACCCCCCGCCGAGCACCAGCTCCTGCCCCTCGCCCAGTTTCCACCCATTCCCAGCCCAGGACACATCACTCTTCAGTGTGTTAGAGGTCCTGTGGGCCCCCTCCCCTCCCTGGCTCTCTCCCAGCACACATCCCATTAGCCCGTGTCATAGTGCAATCAGATTACTCTCGAAAAACAAATGCTTCTTCAGACAGCAAAAAGAGGTTACTGAGGTATGAAAACATTGTTTTTAGATACAGTCAAACATGCCAGGGACATTTCTGCAATGCATTACCTTGAATCTGTTTTCCTCTGTTATTTATTTTTACAAGGGACAGGGCTGCAACCAAGTTATTCATTTTCCCCTGTGTAACAGAGTTAACCTGTATTATCTGTCCACATAATAATGTAAACCAAATAACTGATAAATCTAAGCAACTAAATAAATAAACTGAAAATATTTAGGATAAAGTAAAATGGTAAATAGCATATAATGTGATATAAATCATTGGAAAAAGATCTGCACTAGCATAGAACAGACAGAAAAAGCGGTACATCTGCAAGATTTAATTTTCTATAAACGTTAGAAATTGTGAAACTGCAACAACCAGGGCACCGGTGCAGAAGAGCAGCTCCAGATTATGTCCATGAAACCTGTGCAGAGCCACACTTATTTAGCTTGGAGATAGAGGCTGTTTGGACAGTTACTGAATGAAAAGAGCAGCTGCATAAAGTGAGAGATTAGAGAGAGCTGGCTGAAGATGAATACAGCGAGAAGAACTGAGTGAGAGAAAGAGCAAAGGACATAGAATAGAATAAGAAGAAGAAGAAAAAAAAAGATCAGACGGTGAAAAAGAAGTAGAGTGGTCCACTTCTGAAATGTTTAAAAGCATCAATACCGAAGCCCAAAAAAGGCTTTTAAGGTACAGTCTCTTATCTATCTGCCTTTATCTTCCTCTCTTTTTATCCTTTCTTTCCCACTCTTAAGAGAAAGAGGGAAACATCTTTGATGTTGCTAACAGTGTTCACCATCAAGCTATTGACAGGGGAAGCCCTGAGCCCTGCGAGCACAAATGCACCACGACATGCACACTTAAAGTAATGCAGTTTAATACAACCGCCTTGCAATAGATCCTGCATGACAGTTATTATGTTCAGTTTTTATAGAGGTGTTGAAATTAATGGTCATTTTGAAGGCGGTAGTTTGTGGTGCAATTGAACTGTACTGCAGGGTACGGCTAATATTTGGTCCAACCCATGTGTCAATGAGGGGAGACTGGTATAAATACCTATTAGAGCCTGACCGATACATCAGTTGAACGATTTTTTTCAGCTGATATTGGCCTCTCACAGATGTATCTGTATCAGCATATATGTTGTCCGACAGCATAGATATGAAAAGTTTCATTTCTGTCACACAACATTATCCTGAAAAAGATGCTTAGAGGGATTTATAATCATTAAATTCCACATGAAGTTTGCTCTTTCAGTGCACAGTGCATTTTTGACGATAAATTTTATTGTTCTATAGAATAAAACATACTGCCTCCATAACATATGTTTGTCATAAGGCGTTAAGACTTCTCCTTCAAGATAGATAGATCGATACATAGATAATCAGTCAATATATCACTATCAGGATTTTTTTACTTCCTAATATCAGTATCAGAATCCGCCCTAAAAATCCAGTATCGGTTGGGCACTAATATCTATACACCTAAATACTGTAACTTTTGTTATGCACTGTTTTCTTTGTATTCATCCATTTATCTGAGTGTCTGCTGTGTATCTGGTGTGAGCATATCATGCAGGGTGCATACTGTATATACCATTTTTTCCCACTACCAGCAGGCCATGCAAAGGGCCATTCACACTTGAGCCAACGACCCTGCTTTGTGTGTGCAAGGGTTTGTACAAACATTCTACGGAGCCGTGTAAAAAGGCATCAGCTGAAAAGCAGCCGAGCTGAAAAGCATCTTCTTTTTTTCTCTACGCAGAAAGAAAAGAGATACAGCTGAGTGAAGAATCCTCCGTCACACAAACACACACAAAGGAGCACACAGGCACACACACAAACACACAAAATCTGAATAGCTGAAGTGTAAATGCTCTTTTCGCCGCTGCTGGTAAGAGCAGGGAGACTGGTGTCAAGTAGGCGAAGACCGGATGGAAGGGGCGAAAAAGTCAGAGGCAGCAGACCGCAAGGAAAATAGAAAGAAGATGCTTTAGTCAGTCGGAGCCAAAAGAAGGGATAGGAGATAGAGAGGAAAGATACCAGAGCCGTGCATGTTTGTTTTCGTCTTAGTCAAGTGACAGAGGCATGCATGTGCGCTCACTCTCACAGCAGGAGTCCTAACCTAGATTCTGGCTTTCTCTGACAATAAAAAGAGACATTTAACTCTATTATGAACACACTTTGTGCAGAATGTGTGTCACCTTTATGTATCTATTAAAACTCGTCCCACCACACATTTTACCTCGCTCTTTATGTCATTATCATTAGTCTTTGTGTCCACAAAATATACACACATTCACACCAGAGCGCATCAAAGTACAGCCACTTAAAATGACAGTGAACATTAACACCATTAACACATGAAATGGCCTATTTTTATCCTAATTTTTCTCAGTAGAAAGCAGCCTGTTGTTAAGGTGCTGTTGTATCCCACTGGTGGCAATGTGTTCTTTGTTTGTTTCACCTTTTCCACCACAGTCAAGTGAATTGTCACTGCTAGTGTGTGAGTGTGTGTGTGTATAGGTGAGTGTGTACCTTTAGAGCCCTTAGCACCACTAGCTGGATTGTCCCTCTCACATTTCCCTCATGTGACATAGAGCGGCGGAGCGTCTCCATGGCCACATGATTCGAGCGTCCCAGCAGCGACTCTCCATTTACTGCAACCATCTGGTCATTGACACGCAGGCGACCGTCCTGTAAAACACACACACACCAGTTTGATTAAATATGTGTGCATTTTTGCTGTACTAGATTGCAGACCTACAGGTACATGTATACATGTCTGTGGTCTAAAAATCATGTAACCTTGTGTACATGCATGCATACTGTATGTTTATGATTAAGTGCTTCTTTCGTGTTTCCTTATGCTATTTTTTTTAAATAATGGGAGGATATGTGTGATGTTCAGAATACCAAAAACTTGAGGGACACATGAAATCCCACACACACACTTTCCTATGACTGTCAGACTCCACCCACCCACACACACACACACACACACACACACACACACACACACACACACACCCTACCATCAGCTCCATCTGCCTGACTTCCCTGGTGTGTCATTTACAGCACCTCTACAGCAGACCTGTTTCCATCTATTCCTGTCCGCATGTGACAGATATTAAATGTTGTATGGGTGTGTGTGTGCATGCAGAGTGTGCATATGTCTGTTCATGCGTCTGCCTGTCGGTCTCTCTGCTGTGTATGGCAAGTGTGTCCTGGTGAGTAAGAGGTCAAAGATTACCAGAACATGAGCGCATGGAAGCAGAGACGCAGAGACAGCTGAGGTGACTACAACACTTCCCTGAAGACTGCCTCATCGGTAATAAGTTATTTGTCATTTTCCATAGGGCTTCGATTTTTTTGCTGATTGAAGTTGTGAACTCTGTTTGACTCTCTTCTGACACTCTATTCACTCCCTCTGGAGAATATTTTGCCTCTTAACCCCATGGAAGTCAGAGCACCAACTTCAGGCAAAGCTTACATTTCTTTTCAAATTTACCATAGTAATTTAATTATATTTTTTTCTTGTTCGTTTGTGTATGTATGAGATTATTATGTCACCTTGTATGCTGCCCCTCCATGTATAATGGATTTGATGAAGATGCCCAGGTCTTCTCCTGTCTCCCTGGACTTGTTTCCTTTGAGGCTGATGCCCAGGCCTGCCGAACCGGTGTCGTTAAGGGGCACCTCGAACATGAGCTGCTCCTTCCCGCTCTCCGAAACAAAGCCCGTCACACGGGACACCTCGTCCTTCTGAGAGTGAGAGAGAGAGTAATGGAGGTAGAAGGGGACATCGATGAGGAAGAAAGAAGGGAGGGAACAGGGTGAGGGTGAGGAGACAGAGGTCAGCTCATTGGGCCTGAATAGTCTCCAAAGGCTAAACTAAAAGCTTTTCCATTTGAGAGAAACCACCACAAGGAGCTCTTCAGCTAAATTTCTCTATGAGTGAAAAATTGCGGCCAGAGTCTATTTTCGAAGGAGAAAGAAAAAAGCCATTTGGACTGGCTGCTTTTATACACACATCTTTTTTTCCTTCTTTCAGCTCGGCAATATCAATAAAATGACCTGTGCATTTTCAAGAGGTAATTGGAGAATACAGCAAACACAGAGAGCCGGAGAGAGACACAAAAGTAGCGAGAGCAGAGGGAATATTGAGAGGAAAGAAAGATTGTACAACGGACAGAAAAACAACAGTTACTGTGTAGATAAAAATGACTATTATAAACCCAGAAAGATGGTGAAAAACACCATATTATCATCAAGGAGATATGACAGTAATGACCAAGTCTGAGACAAAGTTAGTGGGGAAAATATCAGAAACAAAGAAAGCATGTGAATCCCACCAGATGAAAGCATGTGTTTGAAGCCTGTGATGGCTCAGTGGGAGAGAGGTAGCATACGTATGGATTATACTTTTTTTTTTCTTTTTGTTAAGTAATGACAAGTAAACTGCATTTATCAGAAAAAAACACTTTTACAATTCCGAATTCTAAACCAACTCAGATAAATACTTAGTTGTGAAAGCTTAGATTTCAACAGTAAAAGGACAGTTCAGTCTATGTTTCCAAAAAATATATTATCTAGTCTTACTATTAGATCATGAAAAACTTAACAGTTGATCAGAAAGAAAAGGACAAACAAAAAAGGAGCTAAGAATCTGAAAACACCACTGCTGTTAACAATGACTTATCATAGTTCAACCATAGCCTGTATAAAAGATGTGGACAAAGCAACTGTGATGTCGCCCATTGGTGTGAGGACTACCTTTTTGAAACCTCGTTTGGCATTTGATCATCACTATCTTGTTTTTTGGAGCCAGAGGTGACCATATTTGGACAAAAGGATAAAGTTGGGGTGGATTCACACTGTTGGAAGGTCACCGTCATAGCAACAGGGTCATCTCTATGTTTCCAGGGTTCTATGTTTCCCAGGTTCTATGTTCCCCACTTAACCCTGCAAAAAAGCTTCTATGTTCCCCGCTTACACAAAAAGGGTTCTATGTTTCCCCCTTGGTTGAGCGGGGAACATAGAACCGGGGAACTGTATCAGTGGTTCCCAACTGGAGGGTCACAGTCCATTCTTAATGGACCACAAGTGATCACAAACGTGTCAGGTTTGTAAAAAACACACTGTATTTTCACGTGCAATGAATTTCCAGCACATAACTTTTATTCTGAAGAGCCGTCTCCTGCTGAAGAGTGAGTGACAGACAGCTACTTGACAGAGACAACAAACTAGCTCGACAACATGGCCAAAATCAAGTATGACTATGGCTAAATATATTAAACCAAGTGGACCTTGAACTAATGACCAAGGAGAAATCTGGACCCCAAGGTTGTACGAGTTGGGAAGCACTGGTCTATATCACTCTAACTGGGAACATGATCATAAACTGAAAATAGACATTGCCACCGTGAAGTCAACCATTGGTTTTTGGATTCCAGTTTTAAGGTCTCAAGTTTGCCACTTCAACAGTCGCAATCTTGTTGTTTTTTGTTTTTTTTAAGCCAGAGGTTAGCGTATTTGGATTAGAGGGTGGAGCTGTGGAAAAGCAATGGGTGGACTCAGACTGTAGAGACACCTCTTAGACATCCTTTCACTGAAAATGGCCCCGTCCTTATTTATGAATTACTTTAAGCCTTAATAAAATCTAAACAAGTGAGTTATAAAAAAATTCACCTCCCGTACAGTTGTCATGAATGTTTAAATTAGCTATAGAGACCCAAACAGTTTTTACCAGGCTGTAGACATGTTTCTTTCTGCTGTAAAGCTGGGCATTTTAACATGGCTGTCTTTGGGGATTGACTAGCTTTTGGAGCCAGCCTCAAGTGGCCATTCAGTGAACCGCAGTTTTGGCACTTCCACATTCACTTCATCTGCCAGCCTCGGAGGCTGCTGCTTGACCGTTATTTACGTTCGTTATTTACAAAATACTTTACAAAAAACTAGCAACTGTGATCATAAGCTCATTAGGAAAATGTTTACTTTGGTAATAAATCAAGTAAGAAGTGGGGTCATTTTCTCATAGATTTCTAAACAATCTAGCTTATTTTTTCTCAACCAGTGGAGTCTGGCCCTGCTGGCCACTGGAAAGAATGCAGGTTTAAGGCACTTCTGCATTGGCTTCACTTGTAATTCCACAAGGCTACGTCCACTACTTTTACAGTCTATGAGTTTGATTGTATCCCCAGACAGAACGGTAACATAAGAAGACCTGTCAAAGTCAACTGCGATTTCAATTCAAATTCAAGGAATTGAATGTAAAGTAGGTACTGGACTTAAATGTGTGCAGCATATTTTTCCATTATGATCATTATCAGACTAGGCTGCAAAATGTAAGATCTAGAGGTATTTCTTAAAGAATATTAAACACTGGAAGACATATCTAAGCTCAAAAGGTAGCTTGCATGACAGTCTTTGCAAATATATTTTCTGCATTTTCTTGGTTGCTCTTTTGCATTTGTCCTTGCAATCAAAATTCTGTCTATGAGCATCTATATGCTCATGTACATCACTGTGTGTATTCCTGTGTGTTTGCCAGAAATAATTGCATGTACTTATGGCAGAAAGTCTATGTCTGCATGCAGGTGCCAAGCTTTAGTCCTTCTGTCTATGTATATGCATGAATTCAGTCGGAGCCTGTGTGTGTGTGAGTGTGTGTATGTGTGCGTTTGCGTGGGTCAGCAGTGTCAGGTTTAGACAGTGTTTGTCTGTGGGGATTGTAGGTTTAACAGCGTTAAGCCGACACAAAGTCCTCTACTCTGCAGAAAACTGTTTTCCCTGCTGGAAAAACTCCCCCCATCAGACTGACTGTCCAGACCTGATAGGAAGCTTCACGACCTTGGAAAGAACTTTAAAACACCCAGAAGAGAAATGTTAGCTACTTTCGGCACATAATTACACTGAGAATTTGTTGGTCTCTGAGATTCTGTCCAGAGTAATGTTCATGATTTAGCAACTTCTCAGTTTTTCCCCGCCACCGCCACATTCTTTATTTATCTGATTGAACTTCCCTGCTTTGTTAATTTATGATTTCTTTTTCTTGCACTCAGCACGGGACGGAAAGTAATGCCGGAATGAATTAATAGCAGAGGACGGGTGTTGTTACACTGCAGAAAAGTTTGAAGCAGCAGTTCTCAGCTTGGGGGTCAGGACCACCCACAGGGCTGTGAGATGTTTTATGGAATCTGACAAAATATGCAAATGTATGTAAAGTTGGTTATCTGGGTGATGAATTCAATTTGCCTGTAAAACAATGAACAAGCACAGCTTCTGGGCTTTCTCCGATAACTTACCAGACAAACAAACAGCCTGTGAGGAAAGCTAAAATAAAAAAAAAAACATTTGGTGTCAAACCTGGCTGTTATAAGGGGGTTTTACAACCACGTAGATAGAGAGAGAAAGTGCTTCTATTCGGCGGCTGAACAACAAAAAAACAAAATTAAACAAGACCTCTTTTTTTCATTAACTGAATTGCTTTGAAACACACACTCACAAACACATACATACACACAGAGGAGTGGACAAGGGCACAAACAAATTGTAAGTGCACACTGCAATTTCATGGAACATTTCTATTATCTCAGCCTCATTGCTATGATAGGTGGTTACATCTGTGCGTAATAATAAAATAATAAACAACGATGTGCTCTCGTGTGTGCATTTTCGCTTTGTTGCCACAAAAAGGTGTTTGTATCTTTGCTACGTGAACTCCATCAAATCCATCCACTTGCAGAAAAAAAGCCGTTCACATAGATGAACCTCCTCAAGCTGGTCGTTTAACATTTAAATGGGTTGCCATGATGATGGATCAACAAGAGGACGCGCTATTAAAAAAGACAGCTCGGTGTCTGTCGGTGTGTGAGAATGAGTACGCGCGTTGTTTTATTAAACTGAGTCACAGAGACGTGTGTGGGAGAAAAGATGGAAAGACACATTATGTTCAAATGAGCAAGAGCAGTCAACGCAAAAAAATGTCCTTAACTCACCCATAAAGGCCAGATGAAGCGCGAGGCGGAGAGAAATGGAGAAAGATAAAAAAAAAAAAAGATAAAACAAAGGAGGAGATAAAAAAGAATAGTGATCATAATTTTATCAGTTGTGTGAGTAATATTAAGGGTATACTTTAATACTACTTTGCCTTAAACTTTGTCATTTGTATGTAAGGACACCTGCTTTCAGCAACACAGTCTTTTAATGAGAGCTCCTCACAGATGCCCTTCTACCCAGCCATGCAGAGAAACTGTGCATGTGTGTGTGTGAAGCCTCACGCTGTGGAAATGACTGCCCAAGGATCCATTTTACAAGGCCAAACAACAGTAGCCGCTGTGCTTAAATGTGGCAGTAGGTGTGATAACACACACACGCACACGGACACACAGATGGCGGCGGTAAGTACTCCTGGGGACAAAACCTGACATTACGGGCTATGCTTTTGACTTATGAAAATAACTGTCCCATCACTGACCACTCACGATGGGCCCCTGCTGTCCAATCCTCTGCACCTTCCTCGCCCACTGTCCCCTAATGGTCAGTGTAAAGGCTGTCGCAGGAGAGTGACAGACCACAATCTTGAGCATTTACAGCCCTACGGAGAAGGAAAGAGGATGAGTCACACAAAGAGAGAGACAGGAGCCAAGCACAGTGGTTGTTGAGGCTAACATAAATGTCCATAGGGAAGGCTATACAGTATGGGTGACCAGAGTCTGGAGGTTTTTTTGAGACAGGAAGATGTTGACATGTTTTCTATATGATGATATAAGAGGGGGTTGTAAAGAGGGATAAAGATACATAACTGTTAAACCTGACTTGTTGGTGTCTAGTCTTTCGTAGTTCAACAAGAACAGCTCCGATGCCGTCAGTGTAGAGTCTCCCCTGGAGTTGCATATTAGAGGTCTACGCATGCAGGGCAAGGAGGCCTGCAAGACCCGCGAAACCCACAGCAGATGTTGGCGGCGCAGGGTTCGTTTTCCAAGGCTACAAGTGGTCATGGGCGGTCACATTGTAAGAAGGGGTCATGGTGCGCGCTGGGCAGCCTTCTGTTCATGTGCCGAAGCTCCCCGCACGCACACCGAATCTCGTCTTGGCAACAGTTTGTGAATCAAAGCTGTTGTCTTCTATACATTGGAACATTAAAGGGAATCTTTTACAGAGAATGTTAATCTGGACTTGGAAATGATTTGTTAAAATCTGATTGGAACTGATGAGTGTGTGCGGTTGTGTGCAATGGGTTGTGGGAACAGAAACAGGTAGTCTCAAAAATCAGGCTTGTGCAGACCTCTGATTTGTGTGAAAAAAATGTGATACTGACAGATAAAGTGTAATCCTGTTTACCAGTTGCCCTGAATTCCTCACTTACACGTTTCAACTGTTGTGGGTCTAGAGCCAAAATACATTTTATTTCTATCCACACAGCAATGGCAACATCAAATCTTTGATCTTTGAAATTGTTCAAATCATACATTTTGTGCCAGTGAAAAAAAAAAACCACGTTTTCCATCTGCTTTGTTTATTTCAGCCAGTACTGACATTTATACCTCTCTCTTTTTACACTTTGTTTTTGTACAAATCAAACAAAAGAGAGACGTGTTAATTTGTGAGCTTCAGAGGTGCTCTAGAAGGACTCTGTTACTTTTGGACAGAACTAACTGTTTCTCCGTTACCAGTCAGCTGATGTTGGGCACTTCATGTTTAGCTTACAGACATAAAAGTGGCATCAATCTTCTCATCTAACTTTCAGTAAGAAAGTGACAGAGCAAATTTCATAAAAAAATGTCAAAGTCTGATTGGAAACTCAGTTTATGAGATTCATATTTTTCCACTTTTTGTTACTCTATCAGTGTCTGACAATACCGATGCTGATCCCCTGTGGCTTGAACCCACAACTGACATGTGTGAACAACTCTGTGAGTGTGTGACACTCGTGTGCTGAGGGCTTTAACACACAGCAGCGACTTTAGATGATAAACCTTCAATAAACAGTGGAGAGATGTGAGATGAGACGGAGAGCCAGGGAGAGAGAGAACAGAGACATGATACCCTTCTCGGCTGCTCTCCACTGGGATGATGGCAGCTCCTGCAGAGACACCAAGCTGCCAAGGAGTTTGTGTGTGTGTGTGTGTGTGTGTGTGTGTGTGTGTGTGTGTGTGTGTGTGTGTGTGTGTGTGTGTGTGTGTGTGTGTGTGTGTGTGTGTGTGTGTGTGTGTGTGTGTGTGTGTGTGTGTGTGTGTGTGCATACACTGGTCTCTGAGGGTGTAACAGATGGGGGATCTACTGTAGTGATTCTGTGAGGTCACATTGGTGACGATATCAGTGAGATGTAACACACACACACACAAATAGACAACAGACTGCAAAGAAGTGCACGGACGCACACGCTTGCTTACAAACACACACACACATACACACACACACACACACACACACACACACACACACACACACACACACACACGCGCATATTGGCTGCAGTGGTGATGGATGAGGGACAATCAGAAAGAAGAAACTGTTCAATAAAGTTGTTTTGTTTTGAATGTGCTCTGTCCCCAGCTGCCAACTGTTTACGGACTTAATATGACAGTGTGTGTGTGTGAAGAGCATCTGGCACTAAGGAGAATGTTTCCTGTTGTGGAAAGACAGGACAGACAGAAGACGGTCTTGCAGCTCATCACAAGCTGAATGCCAAAAGCAGAGCTACACAAATAGCTTAATGGAATCACACTTAAACCTTTCAGTGAATCCTCTGTATCAGTATAGTGTGTTTGTGAATGGTTTGTGTTCATGTTTCTTTCTTTCTTTTTTTGTTCTTTTTTTTACTATTTGTGCTTCTGTGTTTAAGGCGAGGTAGATGATGATGAAAAAGCCCACTGTGTACCAGTTGTGTTCTTGTGTACCAGCTGTGTTCTGTTTCCGTCTAGTTTTGCTAATCCATAAATCAATCCTAACTTAAAGCTTCACACCGTTAACAAAGTCAGTTTTTTTTACAGTATGTTGCTTTACTTGAATGTTTGAGTTTTACTGTCCAAAAGGATGAGTGCCCAGAGTGTGACACTTGAAGGCTGTTTTCACATTTATCTGCTGAAGAGGGACAGTATCTCTGCGCCCATCTCAAATCTTAGTGAACTGTACACACAAGCAGGATTTGGTGACATGAGCCAATCATGGTCTCCCATACTACTAAGTCTGATCTGGAAATGTGTCCTGTGCACATGCACTGAGAATTGACCTTACAGTGAAGTAGTCGACATCTTGTGTTCAGCAGCTAAAACTTTTAAAACAAAAACATTTGCATATTCAAAGATTCGGGATTTGTTAGTGAGGGAGGAGTGAGTGTGCCTCTATGGCCCATCCCAGGGTTTCACCTATATTCATTCTCCAACCAAGTCCTGTGGGTACCCACAGATAAAAAGCTGTGTAACGGGTAAAAATATGTGTATATATATATAAAAATTGTAACTACATGCCACCTGCAGTACCCAGCCTAATGTAAGTGGCTGTAGCCTGTGTTTGTTTAACCACAGGTGCAGGTTGGGTCGCAGCACTTTTTATTAATGGTTGCAGGCGGGTGCGGCTTTGACTCAGACATAATGACAGGAAACGTGTCGGTTCTGGTACTGAGCTTGATAGGTATGGGCGGTGGGGGTTTTCAAAATTGACCCGTGCAGGACTCTGCCGCCCACATTAAAGGGACAGTGCACCCAAAAATGAAAATTCAGCCATTATCTACTCACCCATATGCCGATGGAGGCTCAGGTGAAGTTTTAGAGTTCTCACACACGGAAGCTTACCGCGCCCCAGATTCAAACGTCCAAAAACACATAATTGAAACCACACAATATCTCGTCCGTAGTGATCCAAGTGTCCTGAAGCCCCGATGTAAAAAGTTGTTTGGAAAAACGTCATTTAAACTAAGTTTTTAGCCTCATTGTAGCCTACAGCTCTACTGTAACTACCGCGTTCACGTGTGCGAGCTTGAGTGCGAGACCAGCGAAAGCATGTGAATACACATGAATGCGGTGCCCAGGTTTCACGGTCTCACGCAAGTGCGCACACGTGAACGCGGTAGTTACAGTAGAGCTGTAGAGCTGCAATGAGGATAAAAACAGAGTTCAAATTACATTTTTCCAAACAACTTTTTATGTCGGGGCTTCAGGATACTTGGATCACTACGGATGAGCAGTATGGAGATATTCTGTGGTTTCAGTTATGTGTTTTTGGACGTCTGAATCTGGGGCGACGTAAGCCTCCATTACTTCACCTGAGCCTCCCTCGGCATATGGGTGAGTAGATAATTGGTGAATTTTAATTTTTGGGTGCACTATTCCTTTAAATGCAGCGGTGGACCGCCATGAGTCCATGAATGAGGCACATGTCTGTAATTGGTTAATTAATGTCTTTAAGAACTAGGCATTGGCATGAGTAGATACACTAGGTAAAGGGATGCTGTTTAATTTTTCATTTTTATTTTCCTCTTGATTTCCTTAGATAAGATCAGCAGCTCATTTTAAATAGCCCTCTTTTTGTAATTTTCCTTTCTTTGAGTTGAACAAGCCTTTTTACTTTATAGTTTTTGCCTCACATTTTGTTTGTCACTATAATCCTCCTTCCTCTTCCTTTTTTAATAAATAACTTTAATTTTACCAAAAACATCTGGTTTAATGCTGCTTCCCTTTCCCCTCACAAGCTGAAAGGTAACATACTCAAATATGTAAGTTACCCTTGTCATAACAGCAGGGCAGTTGAGTGTTGTTTATCTAAACTGCTGAGGTCAGTTGAACAAGTAAAAGGAAATAAAGTTATGGGTAGGTTACTGGTTACAAAGAGGCTCTGTAGTGAGGGACACACTAACATGCTGATGGATTCGGTGGCTTTGTGTTTATAGCTGAGTTAACCACAGAATATTTGGTTAAAGCAGAAAACTTCATTGTTCCCTGTGTTAATGAAAACTCAACCCCTGTCATTTGCTCCTGGTGTTCTTCACCACTGTTTAGGAAAAAGGAAACAACTGGAGTAACAGGCAAATCAGCTTTAAGAGTTACAAATTTTCTTTTTAATTAAGTGCTGTGTGTAACTCGTGCCCATGTGAAGAGAGGTTCATGTGGATTTGGAAAAACAACTGATAAATGTTTGTGAAAAGTAGTTAAAATTGAAAACAGAATTTGTTGTGGCGGTAGGTGTTAGAATGAGTACTTCGCCAGTCTGACCACCAGGCCAAAGCAATCAACCTTGGCAGAAACACTGCAATCTCATTTCTTAATGTTACCACATTAGATACTAGCTAGTAGTATTAGCATACTAGCGATTTTTTTTGGTACTGTATGCTTATTGTAAAGGGTCATACTACATTTAAACAACATTATACTAAAATAATATAATTGTTTTCATATTATTAAAATCTTTATTAATGAAGAAAATACATTTGTGGGTTTCGTTTGTTGCTTGTGCAGCCATAACACTCTGTTTGTAATGTGCCTCTGAAAAACCTCTGCTTGGACAGCACCAACACCTCACCCTACCCTTCTATCCCAACAGGAATCAGGACACCCTACCCCTAAGATATTTTTTTTGTCCAGTTTGCCTTTAACGGACAGGACAGGTAAGCGTGAAAGGGGGAGAGAGAGGGGTGATGACATGCAGCAACAGCCTTGTACATGGGGCACCTGCTCTACCACTAAGCCACCAACCCCCGGGCCTCAGAATTCTTAAGCAGTTCATTAAACAACTAATTTGATCGGTCATACATCGTAAAACCTGTCTGGAGGGGATATTCACAAAACATGTTTCAGGTAAAAGCACAGGTAAAAACTGTGTACACTGACTATCGATGCTTATTTACATAACTTTTGTAAAATAGATTCTTCACTTTTGTCCACAGTATACACAAAATATGATCTGTCTTTAATAATTAACGTACTTCATTAAATTTTGTTGTTGTGATATTCGCACACTTTCAAAGCAAAGCAGAGTAAAGAAGAGTAGGAGACCCCCTGGAAGAGCAAGAGAATGGGAGGGAGAGGGGAGAAAGAGAGGTGTGAAAAATCTGGAAGCAGAAAAGAGCATCTTTGTTTCAAGCATTAGTTTCAAGGCACTAGCCAGCTCTGCGGGCGTATGCTTGTTCGTGTGTGAAGAAAATGACTGAAAAACTGTCGTTTTATGTTGCATGTGTGAGTGATTGTGTGTATGTGCTCACAAAATGCCTTTACAGAGAGCCAACACAGCAGGTGGATGTATACTTGTTATATCGCGGAATTTGTCTGAATATGACTGTATGTCACAGAAAGTCTTTGTGACTTTGAGTAAGTGTGCGTGCGTGCGTGTGTGTGTGTGTGTGTGTGTGTGTGTAGAGGTGGTGTAATGTCTTTGTTCTACAGCGAGCACAGACATTAGCAGACAACACCAGATGGTGGGCTAAAATGAGACAACGGAAGAGGGGGAGGAAGATAGACAAGATCCTTCCATCATTTCATCATCATCCTTCTTCTGTTTCCTCTCTGTTAACACCAACAAGCTGGCAAAAGCCTTTAAATCAAATCATGAAAAAAAAAAAAATTTATAGAAACTATAGCCGTAACACTGTTTAAAGTCTGCTGCAACATGGGATAAATGTTTGGAGCTGTGCATAGTGTTTTGTATAAAACAACAACATTAAAGTGGAAATAGACAAGTTTTTTGCTTTAACTTATCATTATGAAATAAATGTTGATTGCACAATCTAATGGTTATAGAATAATGACACCATCTGTGTTAAGACTGGTTCCCAATAAGCCTCGCTTTCATTGTGCAATTCTATCTGCCACTGGGTATGATCTCAGAAAATGTAGGCTTGATTTACAGCACTAAGGAAGTGTATCAACAATGCTTTATATCCCTGATACCTAACAGTAGCTATCCTCAGTTTCCAAAGAGTATCAATGTAAGTTCTTTGCACTATCCCCAGTAGTGGAAATGGTGGACAGTGGAACAACTAAAGTAACTGTGGAAACAGAATGCATGGTGTCCTGTGCTGTTAGCAGTTGCTAGGGTCTGAGGAAAACTGAAAGGGATCTGGTTGTCTTTGCAACAGTGGCACCAACAATAATATCCCTTGGAAATGCTAGGTGAGAAAAAGGTGTTGTTTTTTGATTTAAACTATTAAAAAATCTTGAGATATGATGACTGCTCACAGTCATCCACATATGCATCACTGCATGGTACATGGTACAAAGTTTTTCCGTGGCAACCTCATTCCCAATGATGGGAGATGGAGATGTGCAATGTTATCCTCAGCAAAGACTGACCAAAATATAGACTGCACCTGGTAGCAAATTACTATAAACATTTTTTAGAATATATATTGACAAAATGACAAGGCAAATGTCAGTCTTAAAGTGAGCACCAGGAGTTTGACCTCCAAACCCAGACGTGTCTGCACATGGCCGTCCTCTGAGGCAGCAAGAAAGTGCAGATTTGGCACAGTTGTGGGAAAGTCGATGTGTGTGAGTATGTGAAACAGAAACCAGGAAGTCATGCCAGCTTTGGAGGTGTAAAAATACTACCAAGCTTATGCTTGATTGTGAGGTGTGAAAATACAAACACTGTGTGAAATCCATTGCTCTCTGTTTTGAATACTTTTTATTTGCACAGCTAACCAACAACAGCTATTACCCAAAACCCTACTATGGGCAAATCACTGCTCAGCAATAACAGAGAGCATCTTCAGCCGCAAATGTGACAGCTGATGTGCTTTTCCATATTCCATCATGGTGACAGACACATTCAAGATTCATTTTAAGTAACAAGCAAAATCTTCGAAATAGAGGCTTAGCTTGAAAGCACATGACCACACTGCTAAGACACATTTCTGACCTCTTCTTTTCACCCTTAGCTCACCCTCACCCTGTTCAGTCCGTCTTTCGTACACTCACTTTTATCCCCTCCACGTATTTGATTCTTTCCCCGGCAACAAGAGTTGACGCAAGGTAACCAAGGAGAAAAACTCTCACCACTGAAACAGCTGGTAATGGATGACTACCACTGTCCTGAAATCCCCCCTTCCACGTACACACACGTAAAATTTCTATCAAGGAGTGCGTTCACAGCTTCACTGTGTTGAACTGTAATTGCACTTGTTCTTCAAAACTGTTGTGACTGCTGTAAAAACACCAATCAGCCGTTAATTAGACAGAGGTGAATTCTATTGGGGCGTACTGTCTGTCAGAAAGAGAGGGTGAGGGCACGAGAGAGACATGAGGAGGGAGGCAGACAAAGAGAAAAGTCTGTTGATTGAAATACAGTGTGTACAAAAACTGCAAAATGTTAGATAACAGAGACAACCTCTCTGTCATCACTCCCACACATACCAAACTCACTCAAGACATCCCTTTCCAACAAAGGTGAACTATAGCAGTGGTGTAAATAAGTACGATACTTAATTTTCTGTTGTTTCCTTGTATGAAAAAGCACCAAAGCCAAAGTGGATTCCTTGTTCCATTTCCTTTTTGTACGCCCAAATCGTCAGTCTTTATATCATCATTCCCAACATCCATCTACACACACGCATTATCTACCTAGAATGATGTATCAAACTGAGCTAAGCGTGCTTATGAGAAACTGCATTTTCCACATGTAATTTATCAGATCTCACATTAAAAATGCAATGACGAGTAAAACCATCTATTTTTCATAATCATACTTCACTGCAGGGTGATGGGGCTGTAGCCTCATCAGTCTGCCTTTCGACCAATACATCTCCTTTATGCATCTTTCAATCTGCCCTATTTTGCCTCAATAGAATTTGCATTTTCATTCATTTAAATTCAGCAACAGCAGCAGAAACTTTCTTACATATAAAGAGTGTATTAGGATTATCTCCAACACCTCCTTAAGAGCAGGGAAGACACTGCCTCCAATCTAAAAAACAAACTTCTGACTTAGTGTAATACATTCACGATCACTTGTAGATGGTGATTTAAATACAGATCAGCTCAAATTTAACCTGATATCATGATATTCGTAATAGAGCTTTGATTATTTCAGCAAAGAACTAAGGCTTCATGGTGCTTTCACCAATAAGCTGCAATAAGCCTGTCTTTGCATTGAGGCCTCAGTCTTTCTTTCATTACTTTACTTTCCACTAATTTAAGATACTGCTTCAGTTGTTTCTAGTCTTGTTTCTTCAGTTGTCCATGACAAAAACAAGTCATTAACAATACAAAACACATTTCAGTGCATACAGACACACATACACCATACACAGTTGCAGGCACACATCCATAAACTTACACAAACACTAGCAGTGTCCTTGAAGTGTTGCTTGGTTTAAGCAGCCCTCTAAATAGACAATTCAGAGGACAATACTTTACCTATGGGAGACATCCCGGTGTACTTTTCTATGCACAAGGACAA
Organism: Epinephelus awoara; assembly: GCA_035609425.1. NCBI lineage: Eukaryota > Metazoa > Chordata > Actinopteri > Perciformes > Serranidae > Epinephelus > Epinephelus awoara. The sequence continues at coordinate 12,453,616 of CM069307.1, forward strand.
TACTCAGACATTTATATTCCTGTGGCGAACAAGTAAGTGCTACTGAGTGAGCGTGTCTATGAATAATATGGGACCAAAGGGGAGCTCGTCTCCTGACTGGGTGAGTGATGGTACCCAGTGAGTAAAGTACCTAACATCGTTGAGTTGTACAGCAACTTGCTCAAAGTTAAACTGTTATGTTAAAGTTGGCAAAAAAATAAAACCTACAAAAAACGTAACTGAAACAAGTTGTCAGGCTAAAATTAGTTCTGCATTTGCCGTTTAGTGCAGTTCTTTTGGACGAGTAAACCCGGTAATCAAACTTTGGTGCAGACTAAATAACCTGACTGAGACTGCCTGTCAAAGAGAGCCTCAGTTCACATCAAATCAGACTCAAGTGTTGTTAGTGTGCGGTCTGAAAGCAGACTAGTTTGTGATATTAAAAAGATGTCAAAAGCTTACAGGTGAAATGTAAATAATTTTGTAACCACTGTAGCGTCTATGTGCATCTACACCCACTGTAAGTGAGTGATTTTTTCCCTTGATCAATCAGTCATTCAAAAGCCTGTTATGCATTCAGAAAACTCTAATGTGTATCCCCAGTTTACAGAAAAAAATCTTTTTCGGAGCTATGAAACATATTGATTCACTCCCCCTGGGAACTGGCTACCACAACAGCTTAGAAGCTGAGTTTGGGGCATGTAACAGTAAAGAGGTAGAGAAACATAATGAGTACTGCTGTAGTAAAGAGGTTTTGAGTAAACACAGGTAACAGTGTGATGAGGGGAGATATTCAGCAACACGTGGCTAGCACACAGAGAAGACTGCCACTGAGTTCAGACATGCGTACAAGGAGAAACACTGGACTAGATACAACACTTATAGGCAAGTGATACTAAATGTTAACACATGTACACACTCCAACACATTGCCCTTTTTCCTGTCTGCAGATACAGAATTTCCTATGGGGCTCAAGGTCGCATACATAAGTGTGTGTGTGTGTGTGTGTGTGTGTGTGTGTGTGTGTGTGTGTGTGTGTGTGTGTGTGTGTGTGTGTGTGTGTGTGTGTGTGTGCATGGAACTTCCTGGCAGCCATTGAGGAAACACCAGTCGATAAGAGCGGAAAGAGACACAAAGGGAAAAGACGCAACAAAAAGTAAAATACAGTAAGAAGGAAAAAAAATGAACCAAAGACATGACTGATGGGTGGAGAGGAGACAAGAGCAAAATAGGGCAAATGAAAAGTGGTGGTCTTATGATATTAGAAGAAAATTAAAGTTGTTGTAATTCTGTTTGTGCTGGCATGGATGAATATGTGTGCAGAAGAGAGACACCGCAAAGCTACAGGAAAAAATGAGTTATAGTAGTTGTAGATGATAGGAATGAGAGGATAGAAAAGTTGCCTTAGAGCACTACTCTTCAACAACCCCCATATATATATATATATATATATATATATATATATATATATATATATATATATATATATATATATATATATCCGCTGTAACACTTTTATATCAGATCATATCATATTATCATATCATTTTTTTAAGGTCTGCAAAGACAAAAAAAATATTTATTTTTTCCAGGTATTTAAAGGCCCTGACACCAAGCCAACGGTCAGTCCGTTGGTGAGCATCTGTCGCCCTAGTTGGTGCAGTGTATCCCGCACCGTTGCCCCTCAATAGTCCCCATCATCCCCCATTGGCCCCTGTCAGCTTTTCTTTGGCCTATTCAGCATGTTGAAATAGCAACAGTGATAGCACTTGCAACAGCGAGGGTAACAGCAATGGCAATGACAATGTCGACGGCAACTGCATCAGTGACGACAGAGCCTGCCATTGAGCTGAACTGCTGGCAGTTCGGCTTAGCTCACTGGACAAGAAATTGAAGTGAGGAGAGTAAACAAAGAGCTAAAGTCAAGAGGGAGTGAGATCAAAACGAACATTGAGCATAGCCTTAGTTCAGGCAGGTCATGATGTCAAGCTCAGCTCACATCCCAGCTACATCAGCTGATCTCAAACATGATTGATGAAAGGGAGTCAGCTGATAGATCATATGATTGCTTTCTATGCAACCAATTGGCAAATCTCATTCAGGGCACCCTATTTAAACTGCTCTGGCAGTCTCCATGTAGGCGCGTGGAAGGCAGACATGGTGTGCTCTCTCTGCATTGTAGCTTTCCACACAGTTGCATGGAAGAGTCTTTCTGCATAGGCCCGAGGAAAGGCAGAGAGGCCCCAGAACAGAGCCGTAACGGCAAATATAATACTGCAAATGGAAATAAAGTTCTCTTTTGACCAAAGTGTTCCTGACTGAAATGTTACATGAGGTAAGGTTATTTTTCTTTAGCCCTTGAGCTCTTTATCAGAAATGTTTCTGTGATTGTTCACTGGCACACAGTAAATATGCTTTGTTCTTTCAACATTGGATTGCGTTGTTAATGTGCTAACTGGTTAACTAGGGTCAAGACAGTCTTCCAGTTTTCCTTTTTTGAATGCTGTCATGCCGTTAGCTATGTCAATAATTGCATAGTAAACAATGTTTTCATATAGTGATTTTTATATTTATTTCTTTATTTAAACGTGGTCAAATCTTGCGGCTCCCTGAGGTGCCTTGAGGACGAGTCGAGCTCCCACTTTGGGAACCACTGCCTGAGAGAACATCATTCAAAAAACAGGATGGGTAAGAGCTACAGATTTATTGCACAACAAATGTGAAAGCAGAAGGAAAATATTTCAATGAGGAAAATGAGTCATTATCTTGAAGAGCAAACAGCAGCAGGCTGAGAGGAAACAACAAGAAATTCAAAAAAATTATATTTTTGGCACCTGTAGCTGGAAAAAGTATGAAGAGAACTATAATTAGCATCAGTGCATGCATACAGTAGCAGTTAATCATGCAAAGTCGGAGTAAAGGAAAAAGCATGGAAAAATAGAAGGAAGATGAATAAAATAAGTGTTTATTAATCACACTGTGTTAAAATTCAGCATTAACAATGTGCCAATGAAAGATTGGCACAAAATATTACCAATATCAACTTACAGATTTACAATGGGCTCATTTGATTCAATCAGAATGGAGTTCTATAAAACGTTACATGATTGCTTGGTAGAACATTATTGGACAGGGAAGTGCACCATTTTTCAGATTGTTCAGAAAAGCCCTCAATTACATTTGTGGTTAATGTCTATAAAGAAAAGCCTTTCTATAGGTTGCTGAGCTGTGCATCATCCAGACAAGCCTGTTGATTGGACCAAAAATTGCAAAATTAGAGTGAGTTGAAAATATAAAAACAAAAACTGGTGATGCTAATGTGTGTCCGGCTCTCTTTCTCACTGCCTTGTTAGAAAAAAGTAGTAGGAAACCGTTGCCAATCAACCGCAAACTCTTAACACTGGCTGACAATACATAGCATCGTGATTGGTTCTTACCATCTCTCGAGGCAGGAACATGTCCTCCTGCCGTAGGACCACAAGACACACACTCTCTCCCTGGCGTGTGCTGCGTAGCATACACACCAACTCCTCTTGGCCCACACCTGTGATATCCACACCGTTGACCTAAACACACACGCACAATCAGCATAACTGCCATTTTACCTTGTTAACCTTATTTTTTTTCAATGTCTCACACCTTTTGTAGTCTAATAAAATGCACAATGCCGGATTATAGTAATAAAACAGGCATATGCCCTTTTTTTAAATGCATGAGTTGTATAACAATCAGCTGTCTTGTACCTCAAGTATGCGGTCTCCAGACTGCAGGCGTCCGTCTTTGACAGCGGCTCCACGTGCCAGAATGTTTTTGACTAGAATAGGGCCTGGACCGTGGACTGAAGAATCTCTGGTTACTACAGTAAAACCAAGACCTTCAGGACCTAAACATACAAACACAGATATGTGATAGAGAATTGAGAGGTGAGGTGCAATATACAAGCATCAGTGACACTCCCGAGCCTTTCTCCACACACAAATATCCTGTATAGCTGTGTACTCCCTGTCTCTATATTTGTCTTCCACAGGCTTCAAAAGTTAAAAAAAATCTCCTATCCATCCTCCCGCGTACACACACATCTTAAACTACTTCTGAGAAGTTCAATACATTGTTGTTGACTCAGCTCCTGACTACATATTGTAAGTATGATAACTTAAAGCCTTAGGAGATTGTGTGTGTGTGTGTGTGTGTGTGTGTGTCGCTTTAAACCCTTTAGCTATAGCTGGTGCTACAGTATCTGCAGGTGTGAAGGTTTTTTTAAAAATGGGTTCAGGTTTGGGGCATGGAGGAGGAAAATAAAAGGAAGGGATGAAGAAAAAGTAAAAGAGGGATGAGTGTAACACAGCGGAAACAGGGAGTGAATGTTCTGGAAAGAGACGTGATGAAGATTAAAATAGTAATCAGTCGAAAACACGTGCGCACGCACGCAAACACACATGCATGAACAAAAAAAGACCACACACGGACAGAGAGACTAGTTGTGTGTTTTATAGACCTCATTTAGTCTGGTCTCTTTAGTAGAGCCAAGTCAGCAGTTTGGTCCAGTATGAATTCATATCAGCAGAAATGAACAGATCAATAAAGACTTAATAGACCCTGAAGAGAGGGAATCAGGAAGATGGAGAGAGAAAGGGTGAGAGGAAGGAGAGTCAGCCAGAGAACAGAGAAAGGAGGCTTTATAGAAATAAGCACAATTCTGGGCCAACAGTAAGAGGGAAAAAAGAGGGTCAAGTATATACTTAAAAAGAACGCAAGAAATAAAGAGGGTTAATGATGCACATTGAGGAACCCTATAGAAAATCTAAATGATATATAAAATGTTACCATTTGCACACAGACAGAGTGAAAAGAGTGCGTATCGTTCTTTTAAAGATAACTGAATTTTGAATATGTAAGTATTGAAAACGAATAGAGTGAATTCAAAAGACGAGGGAAAATAAAATAACTGCATTAGAAGATGAAATACTGTATGAGAGGTGAGTTCTCTGAAATATTTCCACTTGTCATTTAAGTCACCAAGTAACATTTACACAGCACTACTGATCTGAAACCTCTCCAAAAAGATGCCCTTCTTTGCATGAGTGAGGCTCTGCTCAATAGCCAGGTGATCCTCACCTTTCTTAAGATCGATCCTCAGTCTTCGTCCTCCTCTCTTATTGGTCACCAAGCTGGAGAGGGCAGGACTTTTCTTATGGAGGGGGCTCTCACTCCTCCCCTTGGGTGTCTAGGTGGAGAATGTGGAACATTTAGGTATATTTTACAGCACAAAAACACAATAAAAGTAAGGCTACAAGAGAGGTTTTCAATAGCAGCTTGGTGTTTTAATTACTCCATTTTGTCACATTCTTCTTGTACCATTTTTAAACCCTCTCAACTCTGTGAGTTGTTGACTGAAGTGCTTTTATTCATGAGACATTAGATAAAGTAATAGCTTATTACATACAAGTGAAAATAAGTCATTTTTAACATTCTCCTCATTTTAAGCATTGCTTATAGGGTGAAAAAGGTCCAATGTGTCTTTCATGTCTGAAAATGATCCAAACACACAAATACAAATTCAAAATGAAGTAATGTAAGATGCCATTAAAGCTGTGCTGTGCCAAACCAGAAACACATGTTGAGCCCTTCCAGAAGTTTATGAAACTGTTCTCCACCGTCATCATTACAGAATCACAGATAAACTTTTTTTCTCCGATAAAATAAGGTGATAATCAGCTGTTGCTAAGTAACTGTTGCCTCTGGTGCCAGCTGTTTTTCGAAAAATAAGCCCTGTCCCTATGGTGATGGTGACAACACATTTACAGGTGTTCAAATAAGTAAGACATAATAATTCTCTGAATAAGGCGAGAATCAACTAAGAATAATGAGGGATTGACACTGTTTCTACAAACTGAACATATCCAGACAGAAATCATAAAAGTCATAAAAGAAGGCTGAAATAAAGAAACAGTGCAGTGGAAAGGCTGAAAATAATTGCCTTGGTTAATATTTTGGCCCAAAAATGTAATATTATGGCATTTAATGCCTTCAAATAATTCTAAGTTGCAGTTGATGAAAACCGCAGAGTTGTTGGAAGGAGAAAGGCTCGGGGAGGCTTGTATGTTTGGCTTGTATGTCCTCTGAGAAAGTTGTGCAAGAAGCTGTTATTTAGCTGTGTCAAGAACACTGGAGGCAAACAACTTTTAACCGAGTCTGTTTCTTGCTGTTAAAACTCAGTGTGGTAAAGTAGGATAATTTGAATGTTTACACAATGAGTTGCTTGTTTCTTGATATTCAGTAAAAACATACCTCCCTCTTCATGTCCAGTCAGGCAGTATTTTGGTATCTACAAAGTCTCTGATATCACAAGTCAACTTGGAGCAGAGATACTTACACTGACAGCAGCTTCCATAGTGGCAGCTTCCTCCGCCAGTCTCATGGCTGGATTCTCAGGGGGCTTAAACACAGGTTTGGCTTTAATAGGTGGAGGTGGCTCTTTGGTCTTGGGGATTCGGGGGCTGCCGTCAGGACCAGCACTGCTGCCAAACAGCTGACCAATCAGACTCTTCTCATAGCGTTCTCTGTTGGAGGAGGGAACTACTTCCAAGCGGACCACTGAGGAGCGCATTGCCTGACGGAACAGTTCCTGGGCTCTGGGAGGGAACAGGGTAGAGAGAGGAATAGAAGAAGAGACAGGGAAGTGTGGTAGAGAAAGAGACACAGAGAAGTCAATGATTGGTGCAGGGGAGGAAAGGAAACAGTAGGAAAAGTTTTGCTCGACAAGTGATGGAGTTTTAAGTAAAGTTTGATAATATGCATTTTTCATATGGCACGCATTTACCATTAAAACTACTCATGCCATTAATCACAATTATATACAGTGTGTGGTTATCAATCTCTGACAAGCACAGTAATTATCAAAGGATGTATAACTCAAAAGAAAGAAAATAACAGATGCACGGTAAAATCTGATTACAAATGGCAAATTTAAAAAGTAATTATTATAAATGGGGTGTTCAGTTTTCAAAAATTGTAATACAGAAAAAACTGCAAAACACTGTATCATATCTCAGGCTCATATATCTTTACTAAACTGATTTCAAGTGATCGTCGATTCAAAGACTGATGAGTACCACTGTAATTAATCATTGTTTTCACTGGCAATCATTTTACAAATTAATCCAACTGATTATCTCTTAAATGTCAGAAATAATGACAGCAGTCAATAATCATATTTTAAATTCACGGTACTATAAAATATTAAAGTAGAAAATCTTTATGTTTGAGGGGCTGAAAACAAGCTGCTGACTATAGCTGGACAAGGTACATTTCGTGATTAAGATGTTGATTTTGAGTTCTCAGCAAGCCAGATTGTGGTTTTTTTTCTTTTGATTTGTGTACGTGTGGGGTCAGTAGTAACTGGGGAGGGGGGATTGGCTTTTGATTGGCCAACATCACCTTCTTTTTTGCGAGATTGATCAACATGGCTTTAGCATTATGGTTTTATCACTGACTGTTGGTTTGGCAAGCTTTGGTTCTTCTTCTTTAACCCTATGAAACCTCAGCAAAGTGACTTGGTTTCTTTCAAAAGAAGAAGAGCAAACAGCAGCAGGCTGAGATGACTCAAAAAATTAGCAAGAAATCGGAAGAAGAAAAAAAATTCAAACTAAAAAAGAATGGAGAAAAAAAAAAGAAAATAAAAAAAAAGAAAATTGTTTTTTTTTTTTAAATGGAAAAAAGAAAAAAAAAGTTAAGACCAAACAAAGAAATTATTTGAGAAAATTATAATAATTTTAATGAATTAAATAATAATGATATTACAAATTTAGATTAGTAAAGATTAATAAATCTATTAAATCCTTTGCAATTTGTGGGATATTTCTTATCAAGTTGCTTTGCCTTTTTCCCATGTTTTTGAAAGAAATCGCACCAATTTGCTTAAGGCAAAGACTTAAATACTTGAAAAGGCATCTGAAGAACAAAAAAGTGATGTTGCTCCAGGTTTCAAAGGGTTAACTGTGTTTTTCCTTTTCCATTTGAATAGAGATTTTTTTTAAACAGTACTTGTGTGGGTATTTTTATTTTCTTTGAGAACGAAGGAGGACATAAAAGGTTTTCAAAAAGACCTGTGTACGTGTGGATTTGTCTTAAAAAAATTCCTACAGCTGGTACTGTCAATCTAAAAAATCATGCATTAACATATTATACTGTATATCAATATCTAAATCACTTCACTTCCATCTATTTCTATTTTCCCACTTGTCTGTGGTTACTTCTGGTGGGTGACTGTGTCTGCCACTGAGTATTTGTCTTCATTGAGCAACGAGATGAACTGAAAGCGGGACAGAACAGGAGATGCAACCCAGAACAATGACACCTGTACAGTACAGCCGGCCATTATAATCTCATGAGCTATAAAAGAGATCATTTTGCAGAGAATTAGTTTATATCAGATTATGCTAAGTAAATTAGGGGGACCATTGTGTCAGAGGCGATCGGTGCACACCATCATTCACCTCAGATAACCGACAGAGAAAATCCAGTTTATTTAAATTCTATTAAATTACCCTCCTTTTATTTCCCGCCTACATCATTGTTAGGGGTATAATTATCATGAAGATTCTGAAACTAAAGACTATGTTTAGAAAGTCATGTATGAAGAATATACGTACATTTTTTAATAATCAGATAAACAATAACAGCACTTTAAAATGTTATATTAATAAAACAGGAAGACTTACAACCATAAATCTGGTGATAAAATGGCATTGTGAGGAAGTTCTATCCTTATCAATCAATGAATCACCACAGGAAGTCAACTTTGTATGTCAAGTATATGCACTGAACATTTATGACCAATTGAATTTGCTTCTTATCCTCTATTATAAAGATAGTCAATCAGCCTTTTTAAGACAGAGGCTTCCAGCTAATGCACCTCTTAAGTCTTACCTGCATGTCTCTTAACACTACCTGTGAATACAGTGCTGTATGTTGGGTGTTACAGAGGTTTAAATGTAAAAAGCTCTGTTTTAATTTAATCCACCAAACTCCAGGAGCAGGCAAACAAATTGAGAAATTCCAATAAATAATAAATTAACTGGTAAAAAAATACTTATTTGTGTGTAAAAATGATCAATTTGCTTGTATAAAGTCTAACAAATTATACCCCTTTTGCCTGCCAGTGATAATATCATTCTGCTTGTAAATCAAAGAGCCAACTTCTATAAATGGTACATTAAGTAAGAATGTTTTATAAGTAAGTATGAGTGTGTGTTTAGCAATGGGTGGTCATCTCCCCTTCTCTCGACTCAGACAGGATTTGCATACTTTAACCATTAGAGGCACCAGGCAGTCTGTGCAAGTGCTTGTGCCACACCTTGCTCAATGACACTTGTAGTGATTTCCATTGTATTAAGACCACAATACAGTACAATGAATCTAGATGAGAAAGCTGTGTGTGTTGATGTGTGTGTATAGGGACCATTGTGCACAGATGATATCATTATTGTTCCTGATTGGACAATGTGTGCAGGCACATTTGTGTAAAAGAGATATTCTGAACAAGCAGGCCACCTCAATACAGCTGCCAAGCTGGGACAATGGAGGTTTGTAAGTGTGTGTGTGAGTGTGTGTGTACATGGTACTCACAGGGATCAGTGGACTTTCAGTGGCCTACTTACACATATTTCTCTGGACCAAGCAACACATCTCAATACACCTGCCATGACAGAACAATACTGGCAAGAGTGTATGTGTGTGTGTGTGTGTGTGTGTGTGTGTGCGAGAGATCATGCTCAATCCTGTCAGTGTAAAGAAAGGGCCTGTCTATATCACAAACAAGATTAAAACCCATTTTTATACATCTGCATTTGTTCACATGTATATGGATATGTGTTTTAAGTTGAGTGTATACAAAAACTGCCTGTGTGTGTACTGGTGTTTGTGAGTGAGTACACTCTGGACTACACACCAGTCTTTGAACAATAGGTGCAAACCGCTCCGGTGATAATCCGTTTACCTACAGTGCAGCATAAAATACCTCTCATATAATCTCATTACCACACTATACACTGGACAAGGACTATTGTGTGGACTGTATAGACATTGTAATGTGCTGTAATCATTATAACATCCGCATCAGTCCTTGTAATCTGCAGCAATCTCTTTTACAGGTGTGTCTTTTGTCATTTTAATGCTCTGTAATCATGTTACATCCTCAGATAGTCTCATGTTAATGTACATCTTTTCAGGTGCTTCAGTGGTACACTAAGCAAACTACCGTGAAACATCTGGCCTCCAATGAATCTTGAACAAATCTTTCCTTAGAGGAATGAGGTGGAACGCGCAGACACACAAAGGCCGGCTCTTACAGACATGCACACACACACACACATAGATAAATTTGTAAGCAATGCTCTCCAAACATCTGCCAAGTGTCTTTTCTGCTGTTCTCTGTGATGGCAGAGCAACAGTGATATAAGCCGTCTGACAATGGGAAGGGAAACAAGACACACAGAGGCAAAGACAGCAGGGAAACAGGAAGAAAAGACGGGCCAGGCCAGACTTCAAAAGGTTTTAGACATGAAATGCATCTATTCGTACACACACTTAGGGCTCCATTTTTTCCTTCTGATAATGTTATGTAGGGGACACATCTTTTCATTTGCATTTATGTACAATCTGAAAGCTCAACTCTACATTTAAAAAGACAGATCACCTACATCACATATTTATGTGTGTCATATATTGCATGGTAGCAATGCAGACAATATAAGTATATATAAAAATTAGAAAATGTTTTATGTTTTTATATAAGTTTTTATATTCCTTTAAAACTGGGTGAACTGACCCTTTAAATATACAGGGTTAGCTCTCTACATTAACCTAAAATCATTGCTAGATTATACACTGCACGATGCTCCTGATTACATAAGTATGAATTTTGTATGCATTCATTTTATCAGAAAAGCGTGTGAGAATTCCAGCACCATGTTGTTATGTGATATTCATTCTGTTCTCTAATATCCTTGGGACGTGCTTTTGCAGCTATTAAACTCATTTCAGATGCATTTTCCACCTCCTCCGTCCAACCCACGCTGACTGTGTTGCACTCACTGGCTGAATGTCTTGTCCATGAGGTCAGTGTTGTTGATCATGACGATGCATTCGTCCTCTTGAAACAAGCCCTCCTTTCTTGAGCGACTCTCCTCCTCCACTCCACGAATGTACAGACCAAGAGACCTGACAAAAGAGGGAGCAAGGAGAGGAAGGTTGAGATATGGTCACATCACTTCTGCAGTTTTTTCTTTAAATCTTGCACACACACATGCATGCATACACAAGCACATTCTTAGGGTGACTTTCAGTGTGCATCCCAGAGGACTCATGTGTTTGATGGGGTAGCCCACCGAGACCATCCATATGGTTTACTTAGACATGGCTTTGTCAGACACCCCCCCAACTGCCTGTTTGTGTACCGTTCTAGAGCTCTATCAGTGCTTATATGATCCACATTTAACTGATAAAAGCCAACCTGGGAGCATAGTGAGAGCAGAGTAACAAAGACATGACAGGCATATAAAACCAGCAGACGTGTAGGTCAACACATGATAAAGGGACAGATTCAAATGAACAAGCAGCCAGTAACATGCTAGTATAGACTGACAGACCACTTCAGTGCCCCTAATGTCAGCCTCTGCCCCGCCAAAACACAGCTTAACAAAGCAGAGGTGATCACACTGACACTCACAAGACTTCAGCTGCAAGAGGATGAAACTGGGTTAAGAGGTGAATGGGATGATGGTAAATGGTGGAAAGAGATGAGAGGCCAGTGTTCAGGAAAAAGGGAGGAGAGGGCAGAAAAAAGATAGAGGGAAAGGAGTGGAGAGATAGAGAGAGAGAGAGAGATAGAGGGAAAGGAGTGGAGAGATAGAGAGAGAGAGAGAGAGAGAGAGAGAGAGAGAGAGAGAGAGAGAGAGAGAGAGAGAGAGAGAGAGAGAGAGAGAGGAATTTAAGGAGGAGATTGGCAGGGTCAGGTGAGTCATGAGAACAGCCATAAAAGCTCATCCTGCTTTCCTTTAGGAAATCCCCATCCACTGTCTGACTGTCACACACCCAAAGAAAAGCCCTGCATAGCTGTGCAATTTTTCTTCCTTTTCTTCTTTTTTCCATTGTGTGTGTGGGTGTGTGTGTGTGTGTGCAGTTGTCATGTGTGTGCACTGCAGCACCAGGGTCCAGAACTCCCCACAAATGCAGAGGAGGATTAGGAGAGTATCACTACAGGGCGTACTGTAGCTGGTAAACAGGCAAGACTTCTTGAGGTTAACGGGCAGAATTAGGACTTAGATGAGTACCTGTTCTGTGTGCATGCATTTTTGTACCTGTGTGTTTATGCGTGCACACAACTTACCGTCCACTGAGTGATGAGCTGTAAGGAACCACGTGGATTCCCAGGGGACTGTCCTCTCCCAGGATCTCCACTGTTCTGGTCAGGCTACACACACACATACCCATGCACGCCACAAAAATCAAATCAGTGAAAGAAAAAAGAGATGCATCATATTAGTATATGAAAATACAATACAGTTACAAGTTCTGTGAAAGTAAAACAGAGGGCAGCTCTGATTTAGCAAAACCATTGGGAAACAAAATTGCTGCCAATGGGCATTTTCAGACCGAAGGAACTTAATCATAGATCTAAAACCCCCCTCTGCTGTCATGTTAGCCCTGCAAGAACTTGAAATCATAGTAGTCCTTAGAACGCCATACTGAGGGACTTTTTTAGCTCCTATTTCAGGGTAGATAACTCTCACAGCAAAAGAGGAGCCTTAAGTAATGTAAGTCTACGGTTATTGGTCCAGATGCAAATGCAGCACTGGCAACTGCCATTTTTAAAACCTGTTGGCCAGCTGTGACCAACAGACAACACAAAACACAAACAGCAGCTTCCTCAGGAAGTGGACTGATGTATGCACTCAGCACATATTGACGGTGTAAATTCAATGCAATTTTGTCTAGTCCAAGCAAAAGTGACAGTGCTAAACCAACCGCTGACCACCTTGCAGTATCTTACTTCAGCGTTCCTATTGGCAGTGCAAATGCAAACACAGAAAAGCCCTTGTTGGTATGTAGTTCTCAAGGGAACTCCCCAGTGGGCAGTTCCTCTCAGGGAGTCCTCAGAACTGTTTGGTCTGAAAACGCCCAACATTGGACAAGAGGAGGGAATATAAAGCAGACCTGCTGTAGACTTCAAAAATGTACTATTCTGTTGTAATCATGGAAAATGTTGATCCCAGGATGAAGTCAAATCAAGACACAGATCCAAGGCATATTAAAGGACTCTGTCGATTAACTTCAATTGTAGGTACTGTGCAAATGAGCTATTCATAAAAAGAGAGAGAAACTTTATTTTTTGAATCCCACCAACGCATTAAGTTGCCAAGTCCTGTGGGAACTCTGTTAATCACCTAACACCAGCCTATCTCCTCTTTTTAGTGTTTGTTTTCAGAGACACTCTGCATAATGATTACCCAGCCAGGGACACATCTGTGACACAAGCTAACATTAACCAGAAAACACACAATACAAACCTGAAAACATGTAATGAATCCCCAATCATACACACATACACAGAACATAAAACATGATGTGGAGACAAAGTCAAGTAAGAAAGGGACCATAAAACAGAGAAGGCAAGGTCTCACACACAAACACGCAAAGATAAAAACACTCCTGAAAATGTGTCTCCTGAGGAAAAGTTTGAAGAGTGCTATCCTAGATTGACACATCACTTTCCATGGATGCATTCATTGTGCTAAAAATATATTTTTTGTCAATGTTAATCCATGTCTGCGTGCACCCAGCCCTTAGAGAAGGGAATGCCGACACTATTCAAAGTCAACAAAACTGCAGACTGCTCTGTCTGTGTGTGTGCGTGATTATGTTTGTCAAAACTTTTTTTGTGCCATTCATCTCTATGGGTTTCTTCCTCTCTTTCAATCTCTCAGTGTCTGTGTCTAGTTTGGATTATTCAAGTGTGTGTCTGTTTTACATTCTGTCTGTGTTTTAATGTGTGTGCGTGTTGAAGTCTTTGTTTGTTTGATTAGTTTATCTATCAGAGCACAGCCATTAATCCTCCCCTGACCTTCTCTCTGCTCCCTGTGTGTGTGTGTGTGTGTGTGTGTGTGTGTGTGTGTGTGTGTGTGTGTGTGTGTGTGTGTGTGTGTGTGTTTTCTAAGCGAGTTTGTCTGAACTTAGTTTTGTACCCTTTAGTTCTACCCTCCTCTCTCTCTGTCTGTGTCTCTAAATCTGTCTGCTCGTTTTGTCTCCCTCTCTCTCTCTCTAGACCATCCATCCATCCCTAAACCCCCATGAACTGATAGCAGTACAGATGCTGATAAACTCCACAGAGAGGGTGGTTGATGATGGTGGGTGGCAACTGGGGAGAGATGTAAAGTTCAAAAACAAGTTCTCCCTGGCTCTTTGTCTCTGCCCCTCTCTCTCCTTCACACACACACTCGCACATAAAGCTGATGCTGCCTTATAGTCACTCAGCAAATTTGAGTTAATTCAGACAATAGGAAACAAGGGACTGCACAAGAAAGGAAGGCAAAGGCAGAGGAAAGATGGCAGAGGGAGCGTAAAAAGTAACAAAGGATATATGGAGAAAGGGTAGGAAGGCAAGGGTGTAGGAAGGGACAGAGAAAGTGATGGTATTAGTAGAGACGAAGGAGAAAGGGATTAAAAGAATGATGGTAGTGGATAGGTAAAAAGATGAAGTAACAGGAAAAACTAAAGACAAGTTAGACTACAGTTTTGTCCGAATACCAAACATGTTTTGAGTATATTGCATTCACAATGAAAAAGTGGCAAAATTAAGTTTACTAAAAAATGTCAGCATGCATACTGTCTGCAAAGCGGCTGACAGCTGCAAATGAAATTAATTTGTGTGTAGTGGTGGAAAATATGACTAAATGTTTGGGAAGAAAATTTGCTTTGTTTTTCTTAAGTTTAATTTATATTTTGACTGATGTGCAAAGGTAGCAGTATTGCATCATTTCCTGTTAGTGTGAGCAGTTAAGTATGCTGATTGCTTGTAAACTCTAAAGATTAGTTTAGAGTATACTGTATACAGTTAGTATCTGCTATGGATTTCGGACACAGTGTAAGAGCTAGCAACTCTCTGAGGCCAATCTTAGAAACCACTGGCTATCAGTCAGACAATGAGCCTCTGGAAGCAACAGACAATAATCAGGAGATCTGGTATAGCAGCAGATGTCCAGGCCAAATTGTCCTCTTCCGTGCACCGGTCATTTCGGGTAATCTCTACAAAATGATTTCTGCATATGAATTCAGATACATTTTTTTAAAAGCTGATATAAAGCTAAACTGTTGTCAGACAACAGCTGATGGGTTCCAAGATTGCATTTTGGCCAATTTTTTTCCACTTCTCTTCATGGACTGTTCAAATATGACGGATCAATAATATCTGGACTACAAACGGAAAACATAACACTTCCGATACCAAAATCTTGTCCCACTGTCTAAAGACTCCAAAAACATATGCAGATATCAGTAAACAGAGATTACTTAAAGGCTCATGCTCAGCATCTTGATTGAATGGGAACATTGTCCAATTAGCAGTGACGTTGGTTGCAGACATTTTCAGTTGCCTGTTGGTCAGCTCCACTGAATTTGAGCTAAATCCATGCTGTTGTGTCTATTTTGCAAGTGTTCGTAGTGGTCTCTGTGGTCGTCATTGGACTGCGGTGGCCTGTGGCTCAGAGTCAACTCATTGAGATGAGGAAATCAATTCACCAGTCTGTAAACTGTCCTCCTGCTGAATTCTGTTTGCTGGCTAGGTCATTGTTTTCAAGGGGAAACATCAGTAAACATCAAGGAAAAGATGGTGATGTTTGGACAGCGCCATCTCTTTTTCCCTATGCCTATCTGACAGAGCAGAGGACTCTAGCTAAAAAGCGGAAGGAGATGTGTGCTTTACGAGGAATAACAACTAGTGTGACCGTGAATGTGACATATGGCTTGTTCCTGCTTGCCCTGATCCACAAGAGGAATAAACACTCTAGATCAAGCAATTCAGAGGCAGCTATAGAGCAGTGTTGCTGCCCGTGTTCAGATGGAGCTACTGTGTGGCCATCTTGCTGAGGTCCAGATGTGTAAACAAACTACAGTGTATGCCCCCAGTGACGCAACAAATGGAGCCAATCAGAGTCTGGAGCACACTGCACGACACTACAATCAACGTCACCAAAGACATCAATGAATTCCCTGAGACTGCGGTGGATTTTACTTCTAAAACAACAGAAGCAACTCTACTGAAAATTACAGTTCAATCATTTCACAACCAGCAACCATAGATGACCAGAACCATCCAGGATGCCACACACACACACACACACACACACACACACACACTACAGCCCGTCTGGAAACATGGACAATTACAAAGCAGCAGTCTACAATCAAAGAAAAGGGAAAAAAGACTAAACTCTAAGACAAGTTAAAAAGCTGATAGGATAGCATTTCTCTAAAGTTGTACCTTGTATGATTTCATATGACAAATAAGTAACAGATTGAGTCAAAGTACAAAGTACTAACAAAGTTAATTTCATTGGTTTTGGTCATAACTAAAGTATCTGAAAGAGAACCCCCCCTAAATTAAGATTTCCATTATGTTATTTCCATGGCCTTGGAAAGTTCAACCACTGTATGTGAAAATGAGCTACTCTCCCTCTCTCAAAGCCAGAAACCAAAGAAGTAAGTCCCAAAGTTGTGATGTCATAGGGTATTAAGTCTGCAGCTGCTCCATAGACAATGAATGGGAGCCTAATTTTATGGACCCACTGCAGGTTTCTTTCTCTTCATACTCAAATGAGCTTTATTACATTGTAGTGATCTCAGTTGGGGAACAGAAAATGTACCCATATACTCAGAACATTCCCCTGGGTGCTCTCAGTGTCATCTTGAACATCTTTCCTTTTCACTCTCTATAGAGAAGCTCCAGACTTTTTACTGTACCCTATATGACATTGCAAATTAGCACTCTAGGTTTTGGATTTGGGAAAGAGTTGTTCATGTTTCTAGTATTTTTGGACTGCCTTAGACCATGGGAATAACATATATGAATGTGCTCCCTTTTTAAGTCAGGGGAAGATCAGTGTCATTAGGTAACATCATCTGGTAACCATGCATGTCTGAACCAAAATTGGCGCCATTCCATCAAGTACATGCTGAGATATTTCACTGGGCAACTGAAAAGTGTGACCCAATGGTGGGACTATAAAAAGTCAGATGATCAACAAAATCATTAGGATTCATCCTCTTGGGACCAAAAATATTAGCAGAGAACTTCATGTTAATCCATCCAATAGTTGTGATATCTCAGTCTGGACAAAGGTGGTGAAAACACTGACCAACAATGCCACTCCTGGATTCAGACCAGTATCACGGCTAAAACTCACATGGGGCAAACAGGAAGAGAAAAGAGGAAGAAACAGAGAGAAAAAGGGAAAAGAAGGTAGGAAGCGAGGGAGGTCTGGAAGCTAGACATGGTGAAATGAAGGGAGGAGGAGGCAGTGAATTAATTAGACAAGGCTAATGAATAGCATTAATATGAGAGGAAAAATAACATCCACCCCTCCCTCTATCCTTTCCTGCTGTTGTGCCTCTGATCTCTAACACTCCCAGTAGAACAGACACACACACACACACACACACACACACACACACACACGAGTACTTGAGCTCCATTTGCGTTTCCTTTTTTTTTTATTTTTTGTGTGAGATGTTTGACAGGCTGCATCACTGCAAAAAATGAAGTGGGGGTGAGAGAGAAACAAAATGGGTGAGACTTGAGAAAAGAGAGAGGGAGCGCAATGAGAGAACAAGAGACAGAGGAAAAAGAGCCAAACACACAGAGAGGGAGCGAAGCGGAGAGAGATGAAGAGAGCAGGTGTTCTCTTTATCCACCTGCCACTTCACTGATCCTCGCTATGAAAGACAAAAACACAGAGGAGAAATAACAAAAAAGGAGGATGTGCATTACCAAACCACTCTCTTCCTCTCACTGCATCTCACCCTCTCAACCCTCTTCTTATTTGTCACCTCCCTTTCCCTCTTTCTCTCCTTTACTCTCTAGGCTTGTCTTCAAAGTGCAGAGCACCATAGATGTAGGGAGTAAAGAGGATGAAAAGCAGTAAAAATGTATAATACTGCTAAAGGTTAATGTATGCAAATACACAAATAAACCCATCACAAGAGAAATTAAAAACACTAAATAGTAGTTCTTTGATGAATGAATGAGCAGCTTCATAAAAATAATAATCAAGTGCATGTATACTACATAAATCAACACAGAGTATTTTATTAAAAGGCTATTAGCCATTGTGTGAAACGTATGTGTCAATACACAGATGCCAAGTACTTATTTTTATATTATAAAAATTAATAACACTGTAAATACAAATTAAACTTTTGGTAGCCTCCTGGGATGATACAATTAATTAATAATAACAGACTGAAAACATTATCTTGTCCTTATAAGATAAAGTTATAAGACAAAACAGACATGGAGACATAATTTGCTGTTATAAGAAAGGTAATAAATTCCCAATCCCACCCCTGATAAAGTGTAATGAAATGAATAGAGAAAAGTAATAGTGAATCACTAAAGAGTAGAGACTTTGCCTAAAGTTGCTGCATCATACTGTATCATACATATCATACATCAGCATACATATATTTCCTACTGTAAATATGAAAAGAAAAACTTAAGAAGGTGGAAGAAGAGAAAAATACAGATAAAAAGGAACAAAGGCAGAAACTGCAGTAAAGAAACAAAAGAACAGAGTAAAGGAAGCAAGTGATGGATAAATTGGTACATGAACAGATACAGACCTATCTCAAGCCCATCAGGACAGGAACCCTCACTGATGATGAATAGAAGTGTTAAGTCCCAAAATAATAAACTCTGCTAACTCCGGAAAACCCCTTTCACAGTTTGTCTTGTGCATCCAATGAAACCTATTTACCTTTTCACCTCCGAGCTTCATAAACTCCTCCAATACCTTGCCTTATTTCACAAAGAAATATAGTATGATGGCAATGCTATTTCAATAAACCAATTTACAGTAAATCTGTTTCCCTGTATAAAAAGCATATTTTGATTCAAAGGTAATGAGTTTTCTGGTGACCGTGCTGTGTGGTTAAAATTATGATGAGCCATTACTGTTTTTATAGGTGTAGCTTCACAGTCAAAGGCCCATGCATGCTCACACACAAACACACACACACACACACACACACACACACACACACAGCGAGGACCACAACGTGCATACAAACATACACAGCAGCAGAGGCTCATATACAGCCACACAAACACACACACACACACACACACACACTAACATTCATTCATTTAAAGTATGCGTTGCTGTTCCAATATTTATGGCTGCGATCCTCGACTCATTTTGGACTTTTTTGCAATTTCAAGGATCGTTTCCCCGACGACCACAAAAACCATTACATCACTTTTACATTACTCACAGCTGAGATGGTTTATGTGTGAGTGTGTGTGTACATGAGATGATTTGCGCAATAAAAAAAAGTTCTTGAGAAGATGAAACAAATGTGCGCGTCTTAAATAATGACCTTTATATGCACTTCATTGAACTGCATCGTACCAGAAGTAAAATAAAAACAATATTCTCGGATACATGTCCATTCAGCTGTTCACATTTAGTTACTTCTTCTCATCATTATTTCAGGTGTTAGGGCTGTGTGTCAGTCATGCAATGTCATAATTTGATCGTGACATAACTTGTAAGACACACAAGAAAATTCAGCTACTGCTAAGACCTTGCATGGAGAGTTCTTGTGTGTAGTGCACAATGAATATGAGTACAGTGTGTGAGTGTAGTTGTGCTTGCTACATAGTGTTGCTCAAAACGCTCATTTAACCAACACTGTGAGGACATTTTTGGAAAGTAAGGACATTTTGGCCTCAAAGAATTATGTCAATAAGGGTCCTCAAAGATAGAAGTACAAGAATACGCATGCGTGATTGATGTGATCTCTGTGCACTGTGGGTACAGTTGCTATGGAGAAAGGCTACAATAGCTAAGGCTGAGGTCAGACATTATTCTCTCCACACAGCCTTTTCATGAGTCTCTCTCCCTACATGTTCTCTTTACAGGTTAACATATTATTTTGTTTTAGCATCTCTGAGTTAACTGCGGATAAATTGCACACCCATACTGACCTGCTGGTTTCAAAAACACAGAGTAATACACTTTCCATTAACAGAGGTTGAGGTTGTCAGACAGAGCGGCACATTGATCAATGACGTAACAGCCATTTTCTCAAATTTACAACTGACCCGTTCACTGCCTTGGTTTCGTATTAGTCATGCTACTGCAAAGACTGGCCTTGCTTTGGTTGTGTGGATACATTGGTTTTGTATGTTTATTGGAAGACAACTTTGTTTTTATTCAGCCTCAGAGACCTTTGGATAACACTGAGCAAATTATGAACATTAAAATTTCATTTAGCGTTTTTTGTTCTCTTGTGTGAGGGCCACAAATGGAAAAATCCATTGGATCGGGACATAATGTTTTTGGGGTCACATCACAATTATTAACATTATATATGTTACGTATTCATTTATTCATTTTGCAACATTTATGTATGACATGGATAGAGTCTACCAGGGAAAAACACAACTACTCACACAATAAGAAATATAAACAAGTCTACATTTTATCCACATAATCTAAACCACCTATTGGTAAGCTAAAAAAAGAAAGAAGTCTGCAAAATTACATACTGCAAGACTACTTCCTGGTTCAACGTCCATATTTAAGTTAGTTGTATACACATTAGATGGGTAATTGTGGTAAACATTTTGCATGTGTTTATTTTAACACTATGTGTGTGTAATAATGGAGTGAAAAAATAATAATTTCCCCAAAGGGAATAATAAAGTCATCTTAATTTTATTTAGAAAACATGCCTCAGTTTTATTGCATTATTCTCAGGCAAAGACTGTAAGAATAAAATTATTACTTTTTTATGAAATATATTATTAGGCTATAATTAAGCTAAAGAAAAAGATCACACAGCAAAGGCCACATATTTAACTAAAGGGTGTTTCATGTTATGCATCATGAGTTTTGAGACTTTAAAAATAATGGACGTAGCCACTATGACGTCATCCATTGGTTTGTGGACTCACATTCTGAAGCTTTGACTTGAGCATTTTGGCCGTCGCCATCTTTGATTTTTTTGAGCCAGAAGTGACAATATTTGGAGGAGGGGTGGGGCTGTGGAGCTGTGAAGGAGCGAGGGATGGATCTGACTCACAGACTTCATTTAAGCCCCTCAAACAGCCTGTCACTCAAAGCAGCCCCGCCCTTAAATATGCGTAACTTTAAGCCTAAATAAAAAGTAAACAATAGAGTAACATAAAAAAATTCACCTGCTGTACAGTTGTTATGAATGGACAAAATAGCTATAGAAACCAAAAGGCTGTAAACATATTTATTTCTGCTGTAAAGTTGGGCATTTTAACATGGGGGTCTATGGGAAGTGACTCACTCTTGGAGCCAGCCTCAAGTGGCCATTTAAAAGCACTGCAGTTTTTACCACATACGTGTCAGCTTCATTATCCAGCCCCTGAGGTAGCTGCTTGGGTTAAATACTGGAGGAAAATGTGGATATTGAAGTAATATGCAGGGGCAACCTTAAGTTAAGCTAGGATTACGCTAACATGGAAAAAGGAACACCAGAATTTATGGATTGGTTCTGGACATCATACATCTGAACCTGAGTAAAGCCTTACTCATAAACGGATTCACTGGAACCTGGTGTGTTGTTTGCTACATGTATGGTAACGATCTGTCCTCACTCTGTGTTAGAATATGTGAGCCCAACACACTGGCAAAATAAGCACACACACACATGCTTACGATGCCCACAGGAGACATAGGGCATTCTGCACCCATACCACTTCATTAGGCAGCCCTCATTAGTGTATGCGTGTGTGTTCTGTGTTCAGTTGTGTCTGCCTGTTAAAAAAAAATAGTTGCAAGTGTGTTTGTAGCTGTTTATTTTTGAAGCCATGTGTGCGTGGCAGTCTACACATGTCTGTGTGCGTTCTGGGAGTGTGAGAGTGTGTATGTGTGTGTATGACCCTGACCCTGTTTTTGCAGTCTTTTGTAGTGGGCTAATGATGGGGCTTCTTTACACTAACTATATCTGTAAGGGCCTTGATCTGGATTAGGATACGGCTTTAATGAAGGGAAAGTAGGACACAAACACACACATAACCATCAACAAACATGAATGTAGACAAATACGCACATGCAGAAGCTATCTTCATGACTACATAACATAAGCAGGTGGACGACAGTACAACAACTACACACACACTGACCTGCCATTGAAGGTGTGTTTGCCTTGAGGTCGGTCTACCCCTGCTGGCCTCTCCACAGCAGGACTGGCTGCCTGCAGGGAAAACACACAGAGAACCTTCCTTTTACTGTCAGTTGGAGACAATAAAAAGAGCAAAATAACAACAACAGCGCTTTCAATCTGTCAAAAGTGGAAGACTTCATCGCTGGACAAATGAAAAAAAGAGCACTATCGAGGATTTTCAGAGACATGCAGATGGATTAACTGATAAATCTCTTAAATAAACAAAAAGCTGTAAACTAGTGAATAATTGGAGGCATTAAGAAACTCCCCATGTTTTGATTTTCGCTTTTAATGAGCTACACCCAAAATGAAAGCCGAAGCTCAACAAGTAAGTCTTTGCAATTTGAAAGACAGGGGAGCACATAAAGGGAATGGATGAATTGATGAGTGAAGTGATGAGTGAAGGAGCTGCTAAACTGATGGATGGATGATGTAAAAATACCAATTAATATGTGAAGGCAAGAAGACAGTGTTGTCAAGCAGCAATAAATAATGCTGTCAATGGGCATGGCAACCGAGAGAAAGAAAGAGAGAGGTGTGAGAAAGAGGACTTCAAATGTGAGCCAAGGGAGCTGTAATAATTACTTAATACAAAGACAAAGGGCTTGCATAAAGTGTGTATGTGTGTGTGTTTGCGTAAGGGACACACAGAGGTGAGCTCCACAGGGACGAGGTTACATGCCCGACAGAAAAGGGTTGATGAATCATCTTAAACTCAACATGTGACAGTGTCTGTGTGTACACATTCTTGTGTGGATGACTGCATGTATGTGTTTTTGCAACAACCTATCTCTCCTACCACTGAGTCCTCAGAGTTAACACTGTTTAATGAATATCTGTGCAATTTAATAAAATCACACAAAACAGCCCTGCAACAAATCCCACCTTTATGAAGCTTTGTAGACACTTTTTGGACATTCATTCTTTTCAATTTTTGGACACTGTACGGGAGAAGTATCAATTTAATTGGCCTACAGGGACCCCAAGTCCTGACGTCACCTCCAGGCCAGCTGCCTCTCTACTAGCTTCTGTATTTCAAAGCAAAATCATTGAGGATGCTTCTATCTTTTTGAAAATGTAAAATGCATTCCTGGGATTAAATATCCATGTTCTAAAATAAGATTTTTTTCCCCCAAAGTTAAACAAAAAATTACTTAATTAGCACACAAAACATACTGCTTTTATAGCTGTGATCACTGTTATCTTAAAAAGGTCTACACCATTAAACTCAAAAGGTCACAGCCATGTTAAAGGGGAACTACGTCTATTTCCAAAAATATGTACATTATTTCTATGGTCTAAGATCATTTAAAAATATAAGAGATAAACATATGAGAGATAAACATGAACAATTCTCTCCCAAATCCAAAAGGTAGAGTGCTAAAACTTGTATTTGTCATGTCATAAGGTATAAAGGCTGGAGCTGCTCCACAGACAATTAATGGGGAGAGATGTTAAAGATGACACTGAGACTACCCAGGGGGAAATTTTGATATCAAGGTACTTTTTCTGTTTCAAACCCTCGAACACTACAATAAAATAAGGTTCATCTAGGTATTAAAAAGAGAACAAACATCCTGTGGTTCCACAAAATCAGGCTCCCATTCAATGTCTATGGAGCAGCTCCTGACTTTATACCCTATGAAATTACAAGTTTTAGACTTACTTCATTAGTTTCTGGGTTTGAGAGAGAGTAACTTATGTTCACCAATATTGATTGAACTTCTAGGCCATGGAAATAAAATATCTGAATTCTTAATTTAGGTGGAGTTAAAGGCCAAAACACTGGACTTGCTGGTCTGGGGCTTTGCAGCTAAAAAAAAAAAAAAAAGAAATATTACATACGCAACAATACTGCTTGAGATATACCATATTTTACTGTGCAAAATCCTATGCATTAGGATGTTATTAGCAGAGCTATTGCGTTTTGTTGGCAGTGTTTTCAAAGACCATGTGCTATATTTAAAAATTATTACAATGTTGATGAAGACATAGTAAAATACATTTGTTAATAAAAGCAGACCTTATATTTGTCACAGAGCTACAGTCTGCCCGAACTCTGATTTCAGTTTATTTTATTTCTAAATTAAAGCCAATTTAAATTGAATGTAACACACTTACTGTACTGTCCTTTAGGCAGGAACTGCACCATATACATAAACTGACCTTTTCTTGAGCACCGTTACCAGAACATCTGGCAAATAACTGGAATTACCATTCAGTCCAAATCTGCGCATGTGTGTATGCTCATATGAGCATGTGGATATCTGACTTCAGGCGTGCAGGTGTTTGTGTGAGCATATGCAGACAAACACACACAGGTCAATAAGGTTCAATGTTAGTAGTAGGCACTAATGGACTCTCAACATGACCTTTCACCTCTGACCCCTCACCCTATTGCCATATGACCTACACCACCTGTCGGGGAATCAGAGAGGGAAGGAAAGACAGAAAGAGCTGAGAACGAAACAGAGGAGTGATGAGAGAAAAGAGAGAGCTGCGAGATTTAGATTGGGTCAAGAAACAATAGCTGAAGACATGAAGAAATAAAGCCAATGAGAAGAGGTGGATGAAGGTAAGATGAGACTTAACAATGAATGGCAGACTGCAGATACTGTAACCATATGTTTCGGGTTTGGTGGTTTGGAAATCAATTAGTCTGGCCTAGCTGCAGATGCTGTCATGTGCACTTAATTACGAACACATTGACAGGTAACATTAATTATCCTAACCTCTTTGTCATAACAACAGCCACTCATACATTAATTGGAAGCTCTTTGGTGCTTAATTGTATGTCTCATTTAATAACTGCATGTAGAAATAGTCTCCCTCTTTCTCTCTTTGGAAGAATGACATATTAATTAAAAAGGCCAGCATCGTATGTTACTTATCAAAGGGTAATTTACAACAAGTAAATGAATCTGAACAAATAAATGTGTCTCATTATTCATGTTAACCTTACGAGGCCACAGATAATATAGCAAAATATACATTTGTTGAATGGTAAAGTAAGAGTAGACTTTCCCTAAGTCCTTTATTTAATTACATTATACTAATTAGATCCATCTAGTCATCTGAATACGTCCAGCAATTACATGTACTTACATGGCTTTTATTCTAATGAACTGCTGCAAAATTCATTGAAAAATGAAAAACAAAAACCCCTCATATGGATATGTTTCAAGGTTGATCAGCTCTGTCATGAGTTTCAGTAATTACTAACTATATTGCCTCAAAAGTAAAGACCGGATGCTTTATTGAGAAGAAATCGAAAATACACATAGTAAATGACAAAGATTTATTACATCGAGGACAACTGTAGGGAATAAATTCATACATTAGTCTGCCGACCTTGGACATCACAATCGATGCTTGTGAGCGTTAGTGGCCCTCCAAAAACTGAAGAATAGAGAAGCAGAATTTCCATTTTAACTCAATGACGGATAATCCTACCTTGAATAACTACACTTATAATAAATGGGCCGTCAGCATTTGGTCTTCTCGGTCTAATCTAATAATTGCTAAAAGCGGATAAAAAGAGTGAATTGTTAGTGATATTACTAATTACTGAATAACTAATCAAGCTAAGTGTTCCCTGAAAACGCTCCCAGAGTGAGTATGATAAATTAATAGTAATGCATGCTGGAAAGTTTGTGCATGTGTTGTGTACATTGAGTGTGTGTTTGTGTACACTGTGTGTGTGTATATGTAAGAGTGATAAACCTAAGGTCTTGAACTATCTCTTTGGGGATGTAGCTAATGAATTGAAGTGAATATGTGATTTGATAAATATTCTGTCAGAGGGCCTGAGGTCTGAACAGGGGGAAAAGACTGGAAAATTTAAATTTTATTAAACAAATTTACTTAGTTTTTGTCATTGTTTTGAAAAATTATTAATTTATTCACAGGACTCACTTCTTTTGAATTTATCGGTTTAAGGACGAAAGAAACACAGACAATGTGGCATTGTTTTATATAAATAAATAAATTATGATTATATTATAAGCATGACATTTACGTCCTTCAACCATCATTAGTGCGACTGTGAATACAGCAACTTCCTGTTATATTACTGCATTGTTCAGTACCTGTCAGATTCATGTGTATGAGTTCGGTTCTCCAATTATACACCTAGGTATTGGAGAAACCACAAGGAGAAACAGGAAAGATGCAAACACAAAAGAGCAGACGCATTCACATAAAAACACTGCATATGCACATGCATATAAACTTGTTACACTGAAAAACATACATGCAGGCACATGCTATAAAAGCCATGACACAAGCATACACATATGCGCACACACACACACACACACACACACACACACACACAGAGGTGTAGCATGATAAATAAGTGCTGTTCCTCCTTATTAGCCCCAGTAGTATTCTAGGTAAGAACAAATACTCCCAGCCTGATTAACATGTTGTAATTAACCTACAACCCTTTGTGTGTGTGTGTGTGTGTGTGTGTGTGTGTGTGTGTGTGTGTGTGTGTGTGTGTGTGTGTGTGTGTGTGTGTGTGTGTGTGTGTGTGTGTGTGAGAGAGAGAGAGAGAGAGAGAGAGAGAGAGAGAGAGAGAAAGTGAGAGAGAAAGTGAGAGAGGGAAAGAGAGAATGATTTTGTGGCTTACTGTACTCATTTGTGCCTGGCATTTAGGACGGAAGAGCTACACCAGTAAATCTTGCAGGATTGAAATTAAATAAAGAGAGGGGGACAAAGAGTAGAAGAAGAGATGGAGGGAGAAGAAAGACAGAGAATTACTGCAAGAAGAGTACTTTCTTTCCCTCATCGCTCTCACCAAAAGGCCAAGTGACAATTTGAACAATTACCTGGAGCCATTACCTCCATCTGAACCTGGCTGGTTAAGTGTGTGTGTGTGTGTGTGTGTGTGTGTGTGTGTGTGTGTGTGTGTGTGTGTGTGAAGGTGAAAGAGTGAGGGACAGTGAGGGGGACAGTGAGGGGGACAAGATAAAGACTGACAGTGACTGACAAAATGATGCACGAGGAAGAGGAGAGAGAACAAATGAGAGAGAATTCCTTTATTTACAGTAGTCATGGCGTCATTCACCACTTTAACATTCATGTGGTAATTACAAAACAGAAGTTTGAAAAAAACAGAAAAGATGTGAAGCACGAAAGAGTATTGAGCAGACAGCGAGATGAGAGGGGAAAAACAGTAAAGGAAGATTTTTGATACTTAATGACTGGACTAAAACAATGTAATTTATTCATCTCCACTGTGAATACTCCTTTTATCTCCCAAACAAAACATATCTATTGAAATATCTTGCTGGATATAAGATAATCACTCAATTGTACTATCAACATGACAGTGAAATTATGTGTAGTATAAATTCCTATACACTTCTTGAGCATAAAGTTTACATAAGTAACAGAGTAAAACATCGTAGCTTTCTTACTGCCTTTAATTCAGATGGCAAGCCTACATTAAAACTGGTCCAAGTTAAAGTTATACACAAGTGGAGGTCTGAGCAGGAAGGATCTAACTGCTATCAGCCATCAGGTCTCCCTTCAGTAGCAAATTTAAACAGGGGAAAATTACTGTCTGATCAATGATCAATCTCAGAACCCATCGGTTATCAGTCTGGTGTCACTGTTTACAGTGTGATTAGCAATGTTAAATGCTATATGCACTGTCATGATGCTTTATAAACAGATAAATTGTTGTGGGTTCTGAGAATGCATTGTGGCCAATATGTTCAGCCTCTTCTGCTCTCCATACCGACTGTTGACCGGCATGCAACCGAAGCCTGCTCAAACGCGACTGGTCAATCCCACCTGGATCACAAACGGACTACTGACACAAATCAGACCCCTTCTAATACCAAACTTCTAACCCATTGCCTTCAGATTCTGCATTTATACGCAAGTAACTCTTTAAAAGATTACTATCTGATGCTGAACATCAAAATAGGCTCACCACGCCACAACAAGTCCACAAGGTTCTCCAAAAGTTACAGGGACTGGAATTCCTAAAACTTTCCAGTAAAGAGGTTGATTGTGACAGAGTCACCACAGTTGATTATGGAAGCTGATAAGATCCTGGTTAAAGTTGAAGCTGTCAAATGACCAGCAGATGGTGGCTCAAACTCTGGCGATACAAAAGCCCTCCGTCTTTCTTTAGAAAAGTCAAATAACTTTTTCCCACATAATGTTAACCAAGTTAACATAACTTAATTTGTGTTTTTGTGTCATTCTGTTAATAACTGTTATGTAAAGAGGGTAGGCTTATAGAGGGGTATGTCTAAACTATGTATGCCTTGACTTGGAGATCTCTCTGTAGCTTCGTAGCACAGCCATGGTGAATGATGCAAGATTAACGGCACAACATGTTAAAAAAATGTAGTAGGAACTTATATGATCTATCAGCTCCTATTTCAAAACAAACTTTAACCATGCTACATCTTTTTGAGGAGCACTTGATGAAAAACAAATAGTGACACAGCTAATATAATAACTTCCTCCATTTTGGATCTTCTCTGTTGCCTCAAAGATGAGCTAATTCACGTGTCGAAGTTCACCAGTGTTGAACTCTATGTGAAAACTCTGCTATGTGGGATGAATAGTCGGCCCATTATATTACAGAGCTGTAATGGTTTGAGTTTCGGTCAAGAGTGATAGCCATTTAACACAACACTGTGTAGATTACTAACCAGTACAAAGCCATGTGATATTAGTTTTAATTCAAGACAGAACTAAGGCTACTTTAAGCTGATCAAAGCTGTATTGTTATGTGTAAAATGAGACAGTAGAGAAACCTGAGGAGCTAGCATGACCTGTAATAAAGAGAGTCCACAGCAGGTGTGGTTGAGGTAACATATATGCATGCCATCATGCAGGCACACCAACATATAAAACACCCAGATGCAACACAGTCTGGACAGGCCTACTGTGTAACGGACACCCAGTAATATTTCTTATTGACAGCCACAGGACTGAAAGCGTGCAGTGAAAACAGAGCTAAGATGTAAGGAGTGGAAGGTGGGCTCAGAACAACATGATCTACATTCCTAAGCTTTGGATTACGTTTCAACAGGGAAATGAAAGTAAATAGATTAGTGCTGGCAGTTTATATTTATTAGTGACAAGTGTATCCAGGTTTCTTTTCTGCTAAAACGTGTTTCATGTCACTCTAGACTGCAAATCAGAACAGATTCAGGTCTTTTTTTGGCAGATCATCACATGACAGGTTTTAGGTTTTAAGATCAGTAGGTGTGGTTGGGCTACATAACAGAATACAACCAGCATTTTGTTGTTACACTTTGTGGAAAATGTAACTGTGTATAGTCACAAACATGTTAAGTCACTGTTATTAGTAGACAGGGGACTTTGCTTTCTGTTCCTCCCAATGCAGCCCTTCCATCTCTCTTCCAACAGCATCAACTACTACGACTACTTTTCAGCCTAAGCAAGGTGAAGGCAGGAGACTGGCCACCTCTGAGAAACAATCACATTCCCCAAAAGAACTGAGCCTTGCAAACAGGTTGTTCTTCGGGGAATACAGTGTGGATAAAATAGGATGTTTGTCCAGTGAGCAATCTCAGGAGAGGAGAGCTCACCACTCAAGAGTCCAATCAGGTGTGGAGTCTTTAACCAGTGAACCTGAGGGATTTACTGTGTCCAACCATCCACAGGGACTATATAACGGTAACACTATCATAGCAAGTAATCAAAACTGCATCTCTGTGTAACCGCAGGTACGGTAAAGGAGTGGAAGAGAAGAACAGAGGAGTATTTGGTGTTTTCCTTCCAGAGAGTGGACAGAAAAACATTTGGGGATGATAACTATGTTACATAGCTGTCTCCTACCTCCTATTAGATACAAAAGTGGGAGCTCAAAGAAAGGGTCGAGGAAGGA
Source organism: Epinephelus awoara (assembly GCA_035609425.1). Taxonomy (NCBI): domain Eukaryota; kingdom Metazoa; phylum Chordata; class Actinopteri; order Perciformes; family Serranidae; genus Epinephelus; species Epinephelus awoara. The sequence continues at coordinate 12,483,950 of CM069307.1, forward strand.
ATAGGAAGGAAAATAAATACATGGATAGAGTGGTGTTATGGTAGGAGACAGAAACATGAGTAGATATTGAGTAAGCTACTAGTTCCCCAGTAAATGAGGCAACAGGAGATGCAGGAAAAAAAGAAAAACTGGCTTCAAAGGAGAGAGAATGGACAACACAGATCAAGGGTTTAACATCAGACCCTGAGGTAAAAGTTACAAAGCAAATGTAGAGGCTGGAAAGAATAGAAGACAATTGATTAGAGAGAACTGTCTTGATAGAAGGAGTAAAGGAAAATAGAGTAGCCAGAGGGTTGGGAATTTGGAAGCATTTACGAAACTGCAATTGTTGTAGAGAAAAGAAAAAAGCATGAGATATGATAAACCAAAGAAAGGTAGGTTTGTGATTCAATAACAGCTAATTTTGTGTTGACTTGACGTTAGACATGGACCCCAAATTATTAATTTTGACTCCACTTGGACCAAGGAAAGAAAGGAACAGAGGGGAAATGGAAAAGTGGGATCAGCAGAGGTATGGAAGGAGGGGAGGAGGGGGACGAAGAAGCAGTGAAGGAAAAAAGAGAAAGGGGCAAGCATTTGCCCTCTGACCTTTTGAGAAAAGGAGAAACAGGATGAAAAGAGAGGAAAAGAAATGGAGAGAGTCATCCATCTTTGTTAGAGGAGTTTGATGTGACAAAGCATGTCTGGATTAGAAAGAACATGAAGACACCACAGGCGACACTCACCCCTGTTCTTTAAACACATACACCACTACACACAGAAACACATTGCTGGCACATGTCTGAACTTCACTTGTGGCAAAAAAGGATTTATTATGATTTGTACTGATACTTGATTCACTTTTCAAACTGTTTGGTTAATATAAAACTGATGTATTCATACTTTTTTGAATTTTGTAGGTATGAAATATATATAATAAACAGGGGCAGTAACTCAAGCCACATTTAAGTACATGTTGTACAACAAACCAATACAATTACAATTCACCGCTAGTTATTATCTGACTCAGAGAAGTACCTTTTATTTATTCTCAATGACCTTTACAGACTCAGAGGGAGGAATTAGGTAATTCCAATGAGAAATACATTTGTAGGTAGTAAAACATTAAGACTATACAACAACTTACTATGTCCTGAGCATTACCAGCAGTGGCGTCCTGAAAGGCCATGGGGTCATTAAAATCAAAGTGTTTATCCCCTTGGGAGTACTAACGTGCTTAGCAGTTTTCGTGATGATCTGCCTATTAGATTACAATAGCACAGAGAAAAGCTCATAGTGTCCATGAGGATCCATCACACTAAATCAATATCTTACAAAAGCTGTTGAACCTCTTAGAAAAGCAAACAGAAAAGCTGACCATAAGACATGAAAGAAAATTCATGCAAATCCTTTTTCCCTTTTACACTTCTTAGAAATTATTATCTTATTAATGTTAATAAAAGGGCACTATACTTTGCAGTACTAAAGTAAACCAATATGATGTCCCTTTTGCATTGCTACGCAACTGAAAGCCGTAGATGGTGTTGTCCGTGCTTGCAATTATTCTGACACGTTTCTCACATTTGTAGTCTCTTCTTGACACTGGAGGAAAGTTTATAGGATTGATGGTTTAAGGGTTTACTCTCTGGGGAGAATGAATGTGCTCAGTCACTGCCCCAGTGGAAACTTTGACCCAACGTTGAAGCTCGACAAAAGCTGAATGGGTCATGGCAATCATTAAAAATCTTTCTCTGAGGGACCTGCACGATGTCCTCCTCATTCTTAAATGAGGTCATTGTGTTGCTACTGGAGCAAAAAGATGTAAAACATATTAAAAGGAAACAATTAAAAATTAATGTATTGTGCGTGAGCATATTTGGGACTTTTTCAGCAATGTCTACTACATACAATTAGAAATGAAAGCTGGCTTCCTGAGCAGTGCATTTATTATATTGTCAAAAAAATGCTTGTGTGTCCATTTGGCTCTCACCATTGCAACTGTGTACTTGACCACATGGGAAGACCATTTTTATGTGTTGCTGTTCCTCTTTCTGAATGTTACGTGCGCAAGATGTGTGTACAGTATGGTGTGTTTCAAACTGCATGTGTCTGTGGGTCTTTTTTTTCAAAGTGCCTCAGGGTCTTACCATCCCCGTGCTGTCCTCATTGAGGGAGGGTTCGGTCTCTGTCGGCTGGGGGCTGAGGGCTGAGTCGCTGCTGCTTCTCACCAACAGGGGGGTGTCTGTAGAAAACACAAGGACACAAACACATCTCATATGTGCAGGTAGCCTTGAGTGTTGTTGTTTTTTTAATTGAGGCCTACAAGACAAATAAATCACACAAAATATCAAATACTTGCCTGAGAATATTTTGCATCAAAACTATTCATACCGACAGCAATGTAAAATTTTGAGCAGTTGCAACACTTGTTCAATACAAGATTCACATAGATTCACGCCAGCTCATTCTTTAGAGAAAAATACGCCACTTTGAGGTCCATCTGGGGATGCAAGCGCTGCATCTGATGAGGCAGAGGACCAACTACAAGAATCCAATTGACCCTGAGCAGTGTGTGGCAATCTGTCTAAGGTAAGATGCTGTATAGTGTAAGGTACTGTAAGTTGTGCAGTTGAGTTTTTCTTTAAGCAAAATGTTGTGAATGAATTTGAGTTTCCTCTGGTAAACAGTTCTGCAGTGTATATGTCTATGTCTTTCAATGGAAAGGTAAGAATGGAACAAGTGGACCTTGTATGAGCTGTCTTTTTCAAGGTTGAAGGTTGAATGAAGTGAGAAGGTACAGAGAAGCAGTACAGTTTGCCTTCTAAGTTTGGACTACGGAGCATCTGTGTTGTTGTCCCACAGAATGTGATTGGCCGATGTTTTTATTTGCAGAGAGAAAGCTCATAATAATCAACCTTGGTTAAAAAAAAGACTAAAAAGGCTTTTTCAACACATAATTTTTGGGCTTCATGTGAAAGTACTCAAGTTCAAAAAAAAAAAAAATGATGATGAAAAGAAAACGCCCCCAGTGTGGAAGGCATTTCACTACAGCCTTACAGAGGTAGTTTCATAGCTGGGACGAGTTGAAAAAGATTGTTTTAGCTGAAGAAAAACAACTTGAATGTGAGTCTTGAATGACCTACAAGAATGCTAGGAGGCTTTCACATCAATTCGTTTGAATTGTGTGGACCCTGTGTACTGTACCCTGGCAAGGTACACCAATCTATGCCTGACTTCACTTGAAAAGGAGTATGGTTCATGTGTACTCCAGTAAGGTACAGATAAGGTATGTGTACCGACTGTACCAAAACATAGAAGTTGGCAGCCATTAAACACGACTAAGAGGAGTTTTTAACCAGTTATGAAATGGCCTAATTTCATTATTGATGTCTCTATATCAGTCAACCGCGATCAGACCCAGATCTGGCTTCGCTGCCGCCTTCAACCTGTAGTTTTAGCTTTGGCAGGAGGCACCAGACAGCAGCGGCTCCTCCTCCAGCCAGGGGCTTACTTCTTCACCTCACTGGTATGCCAGTCCCATGGCAGCAGTTTCCATCTCTAGCATTCTTTTCTACACTGTAGCCCAACAAAATAATGTCACATAGGGTGATGACACAAGGGTACGCGGGTACAGACAACATTACTAATGTGAAAGCTGAGCAGTGAGTCAGTCGTACCTAATATGAACATGTCCTTAACCCCCAGTTCTAAAAAACTTTTTGTTCTCTTTCTTTTTAGTTTTAATCTACATTAGATATGCTGTATTTCTTCAAGCTGTGCTCTTTCCCCCTCCAGCTTGCTCTGTTGAAAACCAGAGCAACCTGGCTCTCTGTCAGTCCATTATGACACAGTGTGACTACTTCCTATCAGACTGTTAATGGAACAAGAGATATGACGGAGAGGGAAAAAGCACCAAGAGAGACAAAGAATAATGCAAAAATAGTGAAAATTGAGAAAGTGCATCTGCACTGCTTCATAATCTACAGCCAGTCTTTCTGACACATGCACAATACACGTGTACACACACTCACAAAACTGCCTTAAAACTTTAAATTTTTGATGGAGTCATAGTTCAGTGAAATTCATGTCTAATAATAATCTTTTAGATGACAAGATACAGACCTTAAGCTAGTCATGGCACACTACAGAGAGGTGCTTGTGTGTGTTTTTTTCTGAGTGTCAAAGCATGATAAGGAAGAAAGAATAAGGATACATGAATATTTTTACTTTGTTAGGTTGACAAAATGAATTTCCTCTCTACAATGCAATGTGCCGGTGACATCAGTCCAAGTCAAAGTGTGCTTTCCAAAGAAAAACAGAGCATCCCAACAATCCGTGTCATAAATTAATGGGCAGGCTTTTTGAGAATGCAACGCTTCCCAAAAAAATAGTTAAAGGTATACTATGCAGAAATTGTCAGCTACTGTTTGTAAACAGTATCACTTGAGAACATGACGGTGAAAACCAACTCCAGCTTTGTCTGCTTGGCATTTAACTCCATTACTTTGCATTTTTTCAGTAGTGTTTCCACAATTTTTGTAGCTTCCTCTTGCATGCATTCTGGTTAGGGTCTGGTGCCTGGTCGCAACATTTTTGAATGTTTGCGGAGTTTTGCACAGCGGCGACCGAACCTTTGCTCTCAAACCACAAAAAAAAATGTGATGGCACAACAGTCTTCTTCAGTACATTATTCTATGCTTTCTTTTGATTTTCACATTGGCTAGCCATCCTGTTTAATTTGTCTTCTGATTAAATTGGAACCGTTGAAACAAGTTGTAGGAAGCCTCTGCAAGTAATTGGTTTGCTGGCAGACACTCTGTGCTGCAATAAAATGGTTAATCAGCAGTGCCATGCACTGTAGAGCCGATGCACTGCTGGTTCTGCCGGCCTGAATAGAATATAATGTCTATAGCCTACTGTTGTTTACAGCTTTTATAGACTGAGCTGAGTATTGATACGCGGGTCAACCCGTAACCCGCGGGACCCGCAAATGGACCTGCGGGTCAGGCAGCAGTGATCGTCTGTTAAATCGGTCTGTAAATGATATTTTGACATTATTATTATAATCTATTAATCTATAATCTATTACTGTCATGGCATCCAAAGGTACTGATGTGTTGAGCAGGTGACAGTCCGAAACACACACTTGTATCACGCGCTCTAAAAGAAACTTGTTGAAACTTTAAACAATAATTTATTGTACAAAACGGGGGAAACAAACGTTGACAAAAACGGTTCCATAATTCATATTAAATTCAAAAGATAACGAAAAAACAGCTACAAGTTAGAGGGAATAGTGATAAAGTGGTAAAACTTGGCATTGTTCCACAGCCTCAGATGGATGCGCTCAAGCGTGCCATGTGCACAAGCTCAGTTGGTAGGCTATACTATATTTTAACATTTTTAATAATGCAATTTAAAAGTTTTGATTTTTATTGATAACCTACATTTACCAACAACAAAAACAATACATTTAGCACCAAAAAGTATGTAAAGAAAAAATAAATAAATAAAATAACGAATATCGAATACCAAATTTTCATAACGAATACCTACCCATAGAAACGAATATTCGAATATCCGAATATTTGGGTACACCCCTAGAAGCTACATGGGGCTTCTGCATGTCCAAGTATCCTCGGTTAGTTAAATAACCATCTCCATGGAAACTAAGGTACATCTACCATTTTTATCTTGTTAAAATAAAAAGAAATAAAGGGAAATAGAGCGGTGTGACTAGTGGGTGGTGGATATTTATAGAGAGATAAAAGTCAAAAGAAAATAGAAACAACGAGGAAGAAAGCGTGAGCCTAAAATATTCACAATGGTAGTGAAACATAATGGTTTCATTACTACTTCTTTTTATCATCCAAACTCATCAGCCAGCACAGCCCAAGACACTTAAGTGTATATACAGTATGTCCATGTCTTCTGATTACATACTGCCGCAGTGTTATCAGAAAGTTCATTCCTGAATGTTGTTTTTGGAGATGTACATGTGCAGCACTCCATGTGTTCATTATGCCTGTAAGGAGCAGCTCTGAAAGCCTGAGTGTGTGAGAAGTTAATGTATGATCCATTCCTTTATATCCCTTCAGTGAACACACTGGTGTTCATGCGTCCAAATGGCCAATAAGTGTCTGGTTTGCAGATCTCTGTGTGCATGTAAGTAACATATGATAGTGTCTCCTTCTTCACATCTCATCAGCCCACTGCATAAAATTATCATTTAAGAGAAGCTGATGGATGAAGCACACCACACTTTTGCCTTTGCTTCTGCTGGAGCTTGAAGAAACAGTGAAATGGTGAGAAAAGTCAACACTGTAGAAAGCTACCCGAATAAATAACATTTATTGCTGGAGGTATTATTATGTTCTGTGTGTCACACTGCCGACCCTCAAATCTACCACCCCCATTCATAGGGCCCATCAATCCATATATACATTAAGAACGTTGTCATGTTAGCCTGTATGGGTCCACTGGGAATAAAATGAGAAAGGTGGTGGTGAGGGTGGAGGGAACCTCTGAATGAGTGGACTACTCAGAACACATGCCAAATGATATTTGCAGGGTCATATATTGATTGTCACAAAATGGACCCTTGGTGCTCTTAAGACTGGCTGGGGGGTATGGATTACATCAAACTCCTAATCAATTCATCTCTTCAAAGAAAGACAACGAAAGTCGGATAAAAGGATCGAGGACAAAGGACGTAAAAATGAGAAACAGATGAAGAAATAGATAAAAGAATGAAGGGACTAACAAAGAAAAAGATAATCAATGAGATACATGTGGATATGGCTAGGTGAAATTACAGTGATTGAAATGAATGAAGATTAAAGAACACAAAATTCAATAGGAAAAAAGGTAAGATTAAAAAAAAGAAGCCATGAAAAAAAAATGTTATTCAGTTCTTTTAAAAGTTGTAACATCTATCCAGTATTAGACTGAAGCAGGCCTGTTAACGCCAGGGCCACACCGCCCGCGGAATTGCTGCAAAGCGCAGCGCACCGAAATTCTTGCGCGTGCCGGAGCATTTCACACCAGACGCGCATTTCTCCACGCTGGTCGACAAGCGCTTCTGCTCCCAGCTGTTGTCTCCGTCACATTTGGGGCTGTTTTTCCATCATGGGTAAGTAAATAACCTCATAAAATTATAACGCCATGTTTTCCTAACAACTGTACATGTATGTGCACTTCTTAGTAATGATTATCATCCATGAATGAATGTCCACAGTAGGCTGGTAGGCTACATACACACACAGAGGCTACACAGACACACACACACACACACTCACACACAGACAAGGAGTGTATGTTACCAGCGTTGTGTAGTTTGGTCTGTATATACAGTTGAAATACCAGTTTGTAAACGGAGTATTTTATTTTGAAATTCCTTGTATTCTGAAAATTGACCGGATTCTGTTGTTGTTACTTTGTTTGACTTCCTGCCTGACTTGACACATTCACTCGCGGCTCACACAGAAAATAGACCAGACGCCGAACTAATCGCTGCAAATCGTGAGCCTGCTGCGGAGCTTCCCGGCGCGGCGCGGCCAGTGTGGATGACACAGTCGGTTAACATGGGCGCCGAAAGGAAACTTCACTTCTCGGCGCTTCAAGGCTAACCAGCAATGCTCTGGTCAAAATGTCTCATTATGTGGGTAAATGCTGGTCATGTCCAATGGCGAATCAAGATAGACCATCTAGGGAAAAACAGTAATACTATTCTGTCTATGTGCCCATACGTCATCCAACATCTGTTATATTTACCAGACTGGCTTTGCAAAATGCAAAGTTATTTTTTTTTTTATCATCGAGAAATCCCCACTACCCTGTGTTTAGTTTTTTTTAAAATAAAATAGCTTAAATTTTGTCTTGTCCTAGTTTTAAAGGCTGCATCAGTTCAGTTAGACTACATTTAATAATCAATAAATGTTGCATCATCTTCTCAAAAAAGATGGGAAATATCTTCTTAAAGCAAATAAATAAAATATCTCATTGTTGTGGTAACGGTAGGAAAAGAACAGCTGTTACTAACATTAACGATGGCGTCAATCAACTAAAGTTTCCCAGTGAGTTGTGACAGTGTGACACTGAGCCAGCGTGAACAATACAAAGACCCTTTAAAGGTCCACTGTGTAGGATTTAGTGGCATCTAGTGGAAAGGTTGCAGAACTTTAACTTCTCTTATGCACTAAGCGTGTAGTAGACACAAACACAAATGGCACGATTGAGAGCCAGTATTTGATTTGTTCGTTCTGGGCTTCTGTAGAACAACATGGCAGACTCTGAAGAGGACCCACTCCATATATAATTTTAATGGCTCACTCTAAGGTAATTTCTTATTTTCAGGTGAAGATAAACATTACTAAACATTTATGTAAATGGATGCACCTAAATCCTACACACTGGACATTTGACTAAAGCTGCTAAGTAGATTTCAGCCATCATTCATTTTATCATTTTACAACTTCACTTTTCCTACTCTGACATCAACGTCAAAATGTGTTCTGTGAAAATGCCGATTTTGGACATTGTCACAATAACTGTACAACATTTGACACTTTTCTGCAAGCCTTTCATTACACTGGAGATTCTACTCATGATAACAATTACATCTAAAACTACCATTAAAGGAAACACTGTATGGTCTTCCCTATCAATTCTAATGCTGATCATGTACCCTAGCTAATTACGTCAACACTTTAATTCTTAACATTTGAGCAGTGAGTGGTGCTCACCAGCACTGCTATACCTGTTTTTGACTCTGTTTAAGTCCTTGATGGAGATTATAAAAAGTGAAACATCATGTGAGCTGGTTAACAGTGATAGAAAAATAGTAAACAAAGGAGAGAGAGAGAGAGAGAGAGAGAGAGAGAGAGAGAGAGAGAGAGAGAGAGAGAGAGAGAGAGAGAAAGGGAGAGAGAGAAAGATAGTAGCAAGAGCAATGAGCAAGAGACTTACAGAGACTTGTACAGTATAGACAGTAAGAAAGAAACAAGTGGTTAGAGTCAGGAGCAAAACATTAGACTGTTAGAGAGGCCTAAATCTGACCTTCTCACACTGACAGTGATAGTTTCCAGAGCTCCGTTACCTCTAATCTACCGTGACAGTCACACATTTCTACTAATCTCTGCTGACAGGCGACCATACAGAAACAGACTAAACTTCCTGTCTTAACAGTGTCTGGATCATACAGCTAAGGCCCCTTCAATCAGGAAGGTCATACAAGATCAAATATCAATTCTGTCAAAACTAGTAGTATAGATGCAAGATACATATTTTTTTCTGTATTAATAAATAGTATGTGGAATTAAAATCTACTGCAAGGGGAAGATGAAAGTAGGGTTATAACTGTAATAATATAATCCTGCTACAAGCTGCAGCCCACTGGTGGGCCTCAAAGCACCATCTTACTGACCACAGAGGTACTGCCAAATGGTTAGATTTCATTAAAAAATTTTGATAATTTATGAAACTAGTTATTTTCATATAATCATGCTCAAGAATTCACACAAATTAAAATAAAATGAAAATACATAATTTCAGAGACCAGTTACATTTCAACATTGCCACACCAATCAAGGCACATCATCAGGTATACAAACATGTTTTGCCAACCCTGCACATGGTGAGGACATACGGCCCTTAATACATAACATTTGGATTCATAATTTATTTTGGTCATGACAATTTGCAATGACATAACACATTTAGAGCCCATCTTTTGTTTTGTTTTTCACTATTTTTAGTCATGTTGTGTTTTGTTTTTCCATCATTTATTTGGGAAAGTGGTCTCTGGAAATTTTCTAAATAGTAGAAGTGGGCCTTATGTTACAAAAGGTTGAGAACCCCTGATCTATTGTACAAAACTATGTTATAACTGAAATTCACTGTAGGAGTTGGTGATCTGTGGGTCAGCCCATAACCCAGGGGTTAGGTGGTTTGGGCAAGCTTGTTAAAGAAAATATTGCAGGTTTCGGACAGGCAGGTTACTAAGTGACCAAGCAGAAGTTCCGAGTAAGTTATTAGTAACTTACAAAACATTGTGCTATAGTCAACTTTCCACTTTATCTTGAGTGCTGCTGCGTTCAGCACCCCCAATATCCCATTTTTGACCAGGAAAATATGTTGTAGTCTGACATATTTAAATCTCTCTGGTCATAATGTCTGGTAAAATATTTTCCTTTGAGAGAAAGTAAGCCTAATACAGTGTCCTAACAGCAAGCAAGCATGTATAGATTTTAATATGCATGTCAGTTTAATCATGTAAACAAACCACAGGAGAGACTGGCTATGCGCTCAAGATCATACTTAAGACTTAACCCCCTAAAAGATGTGTGAGTACTTTATATTGGGATATTTACTGGAAATTACGACACATTCTTACTCCGACCTCGTCACATATCGACGTTTTGGTCATGGGATTTCCACGTCCACATATGACGTGCAAGGTACCCTGGGTGCACTGATTGTTGATGTTCTGGGACACTGTGTCTAGTTCTCTTCTTTCAAGATACAGTTCAATTTTCACAGGAAATGTAACGTTTAAAGTAAAAGTAAAGGCACTACGTTGGTACAACACTGCGAATTGATGTTCTTTTGCCTTCATCAACAAACAAACATGGTTGGGTATAGTCAACAAAAGCAAGTGGGTAGGTTTAAGTAACAAAAACACGTGGGTTGGTTTAGGATAAAGGAACAGGGATTGACTGTAGAATCTTACAGGACGCAAACACTGCTCTCTCTGGTGAAAGTTGGTGTTGGTTAGTGTTTTAAATAACCCTAACATGCACATCACTAGTGGGAGTCCTTGAGCTCAAACAACTGCTAGACATCCTTAAAGCTCAAATTCAACAGTATCATCAAAAACAACAAGTGTAAAGTAATGAAACTTGCTAATGGAAATGAAACTTACAATAGATGGATAGCATTATCACACTTCATTTGGCATATTAATGACATTTTGAAAACAACCATGACAGATTATGTTTAAATGTCAAGCCTTGAAATGGATGGTTGGTACAGAGTGTGCAACAAAGCATACATAGAGTCTACAATTCACAACTAAAGGTAGTTGAATCTATGATTAGCTGACAGCGGGAAGGAACTGGAAGTAATGCATAGGCTTCAGTGAACTGCAGGTACACACAATCCATCATCCCCATGGTTTGTTATGTTAAGGCAAAATTACATTTGGACAAGTTACTGTGACAGCTCTAAGCCCTCTCACACTCGCATCTACAGTACCTCTAAACAGGCACTTGACTTGACATAAGACAGAAAGAGATGATGGAAGGGAGGGAAAGAGGGACCAGGACAGAGTGGAACAAAGGAAGAGAGGTAAAGAGAGGGAGACGTAGAAAAAGAAAGGTCATTCAGATTGGTCTATCCCAATGAACAGTAAGCAGACACAGACATCAGAGTTTGTTCTGCCGCCTGACATTACGCATACACTTCCTGTCTTCTCTTTTCTCTGCTTCTCTTCATTTGATTCTCTTTCATCCTCATCTCATTCTGCATCTAAGAGACAGTGCTGCCAACGTTTCAGCTGTCCTCATCTTGTTTTCAGTATTGTCCTGCAGAACATGCCCATCATATCCTGACCTTTATCTGCACTGTAATTCAAAGTTAACATCATTGCTGTTGTCTACAAAACATATACAGTATGTCTCTACTCTGAAACTAAATGCAATATTCTGTACCTAATAAGCCAATATGTGATGTCAAATAATACTTCATTATTAGTTTACATAGTATTCATTTTAGCCAACTATCCATCTCTCACTACTTAACTACCATCCTTCACCTACGTGACCTAGCAGTCAATCTGCACATCAAATTTCTGCCCCATTGAAGCTGTTTCTTGTCTAACATCAGTAGTGACATTGACCTGTTTATGCACTGACCTACAGGTTACACCTAAAAGGTAAAATCAGGGACTCCCCAAAGTACTTTTATTCCTTTGTAAACGCAGAGCAGTCCTTTGAAACAGCATTTAGACCATGTGTTATTAAACCTTGAAATGACCCAGAAGCAGAGTGGGGATTTCTGTTACAACTTCACCTACATCCAAAATGCATTAGTGTGAAAAAAGTCAGAAGAGTATAAAGACCAAAGACTTCAATGTTTTTACCATGCAAATGTTGCTGGAGATTTGACTTCTTGATTAAAGAGTCCCAGCCTTGTTAACGACAGGGAAAGTACTGGAAATACTTGGAGTATTTAGTGTCTAAGAGCCAGCAGGGGCAAAACACACAGCAGTTGCGACTGCCAGCGAAAACATGGACTGGCTTGTCTTCATAAGCACAATACTTTGTCTGATTTGGAAGAGATTTTGTGATGAGATGGCAAATGCTAGAGCCTGACTGATGTTAAGGTTATTGCTCATCTTCTAGAGAGCAGAGAGCTACCACAATATTACTTGGAGCACAGTACTGTGGCTAGGATGAATATAGTTTATACCACATGATACAAGATGTGACAACTACCTGGCTTGTACAATCTGTAAAATTCACAATAGGGATCTAAGGTATTCACAAGTCGACTGCATTATGTGCTCAATCATGTTTTACATCTAAAAGGAAAATAAACATAAAGCAGTGAAGATGAGTCACCAAATAGGGTTAGGCTGCTGGACAGCTATATCTCCGCAGTTAGCTGAGCACACTGTTGGTTGGTTTTTGGGGTGATATTTTTGGGCAACTTTTGCTGTTTTATTTTGCAAATTTAATAGTCTGCCTCCAAAGAACAAGTTAGAGATACCGCTTTGCAGGCAAAGCAATGGCTGAGAGAGATAGCGAGGAAAAACAGCATGTAGAGCCTGCATATTCTAACTTCTACCTCAGTGAATTAAGGGTTTATTGCAACCAAAGCGGAGTTGGTGATTGTAAGTGCTGTAAGTGGAATGGCTAACCAAGCTGGTTTTGATGACTTTTATTTTGTTTCTACCAATTTTGAATGAAGTGTGTTTAACAATGAGTTAACTTAGTTTGGTGGAAGAGTGCAACTTAAATTTAGAAGATACATGGCTGTTTCAGAGAGGGGGAGGGGCATACATATGTCACACACATCTCAAAATGCAGTTTTGCATTATCAAACCCTCACTTCAAACATTTGCACATTTGCAAACCTACAAACTTAAAATCTGCAAAGATTTGCTTTTTTTTTGTTTTTAGCAGCGTGGGCTTGTCCACAAAGAAGAGAAAACGCCACATGGCGGGGCACTACCAACATAAATATACAGTAAGTAAATGAAAAATGACTCACTGGACTTGAGGGCTGAGGAATTGACTTCAATCTCTCCTCCTGCGATTGGCTGGAAGACAGACAACTCAGACTGGTAGAGGTCAGGGCTGGGGGCTAGGCTTGTGTTAGCCACACCCCTCTGCTGGGCTTCCTGTTCCTCATACACCGCCATCAGCTAGACAGAAAAGAAACCACACAAAATGTAGCTGTTAATTGTTTTATTTCTTCTACTCTTTTCATCCATTATGAACACAGTATTTGATCAGAGTGGAGCAGCAGGAATTCTGTTCAAAGAATCTTATATAACTCCACTCACAGTCACTCTAGGTTTTCTACTTGCAACTCCCTACTCGCTCTCCTCTCACTGAAAATAAAGCCACTTCAGTACACTCAATTCACTGCAGTTCACCTCCATTATAAAGTACAACACAAAGTAAAATTTAGAGGTGACATAAATGCATACAAAGTCAAGGGAAATATGCTAACAGAAGGCAATAGATTCAGATTAACCCTAAACACAAAAGCAGTCAGACGTGTACTTTTTTTTTTATAAAACTTGAGCCATATTCAACAGATGTTTGATCACAGTTAGAAAATGCATATACAGGAGCTAAAGGAAAATCCTGAGATAAAAATTTTCCAAGTAAAACTTTTCTGGCTTTTAGGGACCTTAAGAAAAACTACAATATACCCCGCTGGTCAAATCTTTCAACAAAAAAAAGAAATCCACAACATTGTGTCATGTGTGGATTTGCTGGTACATAGTTTCTGATTTACCTTGTGAATGAGGACGCTATAGAGGACGTCCAAGGAGCCCAGCATTCCTGCGACAGAGTGTGTGTCTACTGTTAAACAACTGCCTCCATTCGTGTCTCCCTTCTGCGTGTATGCGACGCCCTGCTAGCTCTAACTGTGTTATATAGTGGAATCCCTGTCTATTGAGTATTGCACTGAGTCTGCGTTTAGCCTAACATAGCACACAGCTTGTCAACACAGCGTTCTAGGGGCCTCCACGTAAAACCTGAATAGACATGTGAGTGTGTATGTGTATCTATGTGTGCTTCGTGCCTATAGTGGCTAAGAGTAAAGAAAGAGGACTTTGCCAGTAAAGCCAGAGGCTTCCTGCTACACTGGAACCCACAAGTGTACAACATACGCTCTCACTGATACAGACATATGCGCATATGTATGCATGCTACAAACAGGTACATGTTAAAGTGTGCACACACATTCAGATATGAGTCACTGCATTGTGATTTGCTGGCTGGCTTTTTTGCACAAGAAAGCAAAAAAACAATGACGCCAACATTATTAAAATGTAATTCTAAAGCCCAAAGTGATGCCAACATTTTTGACTAAAAGCTTACGCAGGTGCTGGTACAGAGGAGTCCAGCGAGGGCTTCGTTTTATTTCAAAGACCAGACTGATGATTAAAGCAGATTTTCACTGGAAGTTTCTTTATTGGATTTTTGATAAATATGGAACTGGAAAAGCACAGGAAAATAACTTTCTGTCTCACTCCTTCTCTAGCTCCTTCTCAAAAAAATTAAAAATCTAGGGCACTTATATGTCATTTCATGCCCCTACAAGCTCTGTGGCACTTGTGTCAGGTGGAACTGAGTATTGAGGCACTTACAGAGTGCCCCAGAGATGACACTATTCTACAGGCCATAGCAGAAGTTAGCATCACGCTGGTTCCCTTGTCTAAAAGCCTACAGGAATATTCCATTGGATTTTGGAATACTGCCAAAATAAGCTCTGTGGCAAACAAACATTCATGATACTGGCATATTTCGTTCAGCAAGATACTTTTTACACAATCTACATGGTCACATGACCTAGCTGTTATGCCATGTTCATTGCAGCTTGGCGTGATGACGTTCTGTAGTTTAATTTCTCCACTTGTTAGCAGCCGCCTTTTGTAAGACACGTAGAAGCTTCAAAGTTCACGAATGGTGTAATATCAGATGTAATTTATATTGTAGAACAAAACGTTAAAGTCTCAAGCTTGTCTTAACCACAGACCTTATTTCAGGCATCTAACGGATCTGAAGAGATCTAACGCATCTACCCATTCAAAAAACCCATTGACTTTAAGTGCAAAAATGCTCACTCATTTCAGGGTTTTAGGACTCATTCCTGGGGCACTCTGAACATTAGTACATCACTTTGGACCAAAGCATTTACAAATTAATTCATGCAAATGTAAAAGCTCCCTAGTGATACTGGGGTTGGGCCAATGCACAATGGGTGAAGTGGTACCTCTTTTAGTTTGTCTCCACCACTGATAAGATTTGCCACTGACACTGATCAATATCCACTATCTGCTGGGCTGACTGGCATTGTTTTAAATCATTGTTTTTGACCTGGTTATATAAATATCACAGATTCCAGCAGGTGGGTCAAAAAGAGACAAAGCAGCATCCCAAATAAACTGGGCTGTTAATAACTTACAGAAACATTGCATGCAATAGTCTACACCTTGTCTTCCCCTCTTCACCAGTCTCTCAGAAAAACACAGTTGTTATGAACAGGGAAATTAGCTACACAGACTAAAACAGTTTTTTGTATCAGGCTGTAAACAGGTTTATTTCTGCTGTACAGCGCTTTTGAAGCAAACCTCAAGTGGCCATTCAAAGAACTGCAGTTTTTGGCACTTTTCAGCCCTGGAGGTTGCTGCTTGGTGCTGCATTGCTCAGTTCTCGTGTCTGTGTCCATTTTAATCTTGTTTTATTTTTTGGGGCATTTTTGCCTTTATAGATAGAACAGTTAAGCATGAAAGGGAGAGAGAGAGAGAGAGAGAGAGAGAGAGAGAGAGAGAGAGAGAGAGAGAGGTAATGACATGCAGCAAAGGGCCACAGGCTGGAGTCGAACCCGGGCTGCTGCGGCAACAGCCTTGTACATGGGGCACCTGCTTTATCCACTAAGCCACCGACGCCCCGTCCATTTTAATCTTGACAATTGTTCTATTGATTATGCAACAGCACCCCAACAACAATATCATTGTCTATCGCAGTGGACATAGTCCTATGCCAATTTGGCCGCCATTGCCCAACCCTAACTGAGATATTACTTACTTGCGAAAGGACACAAGCATTATTTAATCATGTATGTCTCTGTTCAGATATACGTACTGTATGTGCCCTCTCTTTCCAGCATGACCTCCCCAGACAGAGAGCAGAATAATATCAAGTTATACAATATCGCACCTTTCTCTTCCTCTCATCATCCATACCTCACCAACTATTCAGCACAACCAATGCCTCTCAGTCTGTCACACATTTATGTTCTGTCACACCCTCCTGTTCCATCTAACACACATCTTTCTCATCACCTAGCTCTATCTTCCCTCCTGTAACAAACATCTTCTGACATAGATTTTGCTTTTCTCTACACTCCTCGTCTCCTACCCCCTCTTCTGTCTCAGTGCTAAATTTACCCCTTTCCAGCGTCAGTGTAAAACTTTGGTTTTGTTATGTAACCACAGCACCATAGGCGTAGGATTGGGTACGGACGGTCCCAAATATTCAGCCCCTTCTGTATTGTCCCTACCAATATAAACACTGGCTGTCGGCGTCCGCTTAATATGGTACACAAAGGGTTAACAATCGTTGGTGTATACCATACGTCCCACCTCTAACCTCGTATTGCTCATCGATTGGCTCTACCGTTATTTTGGTAACGTGTGATTGGTCCTCCCCAGCGCCGCTCTCTCCACTGACTTTGTGGGTGAGCGTCACCGTACAGTTCAGGGCAGTTCATGAGGGAACGACACATACACGTGCGTCACCGTTAGTGTGAATGGTGAGTCGGTTGGTTCAGTAATTAAGCTAAAAAAAAATTATATTTTCTCCCAACACCTGTTGATGTTAACTGAATGGCGTTCCTTGGCAACTCTTTGCTATATAATGAGATGATAATGAGCTTATACTAGCTGAGCTAAGTTTGGCAACTATTAGATCAGTATTATATGCCAGAGAACATGAAATTCCACTTCACATGCTCCATCAGCAATCACAGATGTCATGAAGTGATGACACAGATTAAATTAATGTTTTTAGTAAGATTACATGATAGAAACAGTCTGAATAAATAAAGTGTAAACACTATAAATAATAGCTCCTTCAGTGACAGTCTTCAGCATCCATGGTGTGTGAAGGAGAGACTTAGGAGAACAGAGATCCACTGCTCCCAGTAAAAACACCAACACTGAGTCATATGTATGTAAGAGATATTGGGTGTAAGTGCAACATTTTGCACACAGTTGTATTATAATGATTTTGGAGCATTTACTTTTTTGCTGATTTACTTTATTTATGTTTAACATGATGAAGATGACTAACTTGTGTTGACATTATGGCTGTTCTTTAGCCTATATACATTCAGATGTTGTTTAATAAATTTCACAAGTGTAAAACATACAGTATGTTTTCCTCAGGCTACAACAATCAAAATCTATGACTGTTGCATCTCAAATTGTCCCATTGTTCACATGTCTTGCATCAATATATATATTTGTCAGATGACAAGTAGTAGAGAGACTGGAGGAGATGGAGGAGAGACAGGAGCCTCACAGGTGAGATTGAATCGTGAAGGATATATGTTGATAGTGAGATTCAGCATTGTGACTAGGGGTTAGTAAAAATATTGATTCATGCATAATACATGTTTTTACCCGATATCAATATCAATTCGGATCACTATTACCAACCCAACTGCAGACCGCAGGCTGGTACTGAAGTTAAGCCCCTTCGGAGTATACTGTTATTGTTTCATTCATTATAGTTTACCCTGGGAAGCACATACAGACAGATGTGGTGAAGTTATCAGTGTATATTCATGTAACTGATAACATTAGAGAATACATTAATCAAGACATTCTTGTATTTAGTGTAGATATCTAAATATGCATTATAAAGCAGTGATCAGCTTCACATGATGTGAAATTGCATTAAAAGATCATCAATGTACAGGTTGCCACCATGGAGCACTTTTATGTCCATACCAATGTGAAAATCAAACCTGCGCCCTTGCACAGAGCTTTTACATTGGTGATGATTAGTTAGCATTGGTCACTTTTTTGCCAAGCTACTTCAGTGTAAACCTTTTGCTAGTATTGTCCAGCAGCTAGATGCAGGGATGGCAAAAAAAAGAGAGACAAGAAAAAGAGAGGTGGGAGGATGAAAAAAGTGAACATATCTAATAAAAAATAGCTTACATTCTTATCCATCTGTCTGTTAAAGAGATTGGAACAAGACTAATAGCTTCCAGATAAATACACACACACAGAGGGGTGGCAGAGATTCTTAAAAAAAGAACATCTAAAAGAATGACAGGAAGAAAAATGGGTAGACAAACCCAACATAGCCTTGCTGAGTCTCTTAAAAAGCAGAGGTGGAAAGAAAGGAAAGACAGCCAGACGATGAGAGATTAGGACTCTGCTTCTGTTCTCTTCGACAGGGGACTCAAAGACCTGCCAAACAAAATGACACTGCATCCTGAGCATGAGAGGGAGAGAGGGGTGAGAGAGACTGGAAGGTGAGACTGCATACATCGAAAGCACAGAGAGAAAAAGAGAGAAATGGCCATAGAGAATGTAGGAGACAGCAGCTGAGAGAGAATTATAATGATAGTAATGAGGAGGACTGACAGATGTGCTGTGATGTAAAATCCTTTGAGATGTCAGAGAGTAGGAGCAAAAAGCAAACCTGAAGCTTGAGACTGTCTGAGAGTGTCATCGTGTCAAATGTGAGTGCAACGATGTGTCCATTTTCAGTACAATGAAGAGTAACATGCTGCCAACTCTGCCTCCATTCCTCTTACACTACAACCCCTTTTCCCCTTAAGGTCAGTGCTATATTGTACGCTTACAACATGTTTCCAGGTACAGCACACACCAGATGTTTTTCAGCCTTCAAGTAAGAAGTTAACTGTTACTTTCCGCAATAACACACTGCTACCAGTGTGCATCTGCGTCATGCTATTATATGTAACATTTAACCTTCTCATCAGCTATCCTGTCAACAACCTCGACAGACTCAAAGATAAAGATGCTAGTAAACTTCAGATTTATTCTGTTTTTCAGTCTCAGCTTCCTGTCAAAACACACATTTTACTTTCATCATGTTGCTGACAACCTCATGTACAAGAGCCTTCATCCATCTATGAGCTGGAATACTTGAGCTCAAAAATGCATCTGAGCGAGAAATAAGACTACATTTTGTCTTCATTTGGGTTTCAGAAGAGGTGCTGACTATGGCACAAACCATATGAAAGTTGTGTAATGCTGTTGTGATTCTCTCCTGCTCCAAGGGAGGTCAGAGGTCAGGTTCAAGCACGTAGCTGTAGCCGGCTGTCTAGCCTAAGGCAGCCTTTCAGGTTAACTGCAGCTTGTTGTACATACTCACAGCATCACTCCGGTGGTACAAAATGTTATGCGATGAACTTATAGTGATGTGCTCCTTTCCTTGGGATTATATATGGTGTTTCATGTGATTTTATGTCAGAATATATTATATATATTATTATAATATTTATGTCATTCATTAATTTTCCATAACCGTTAACCCTTTTAGGGGTCACGGGGGGCGGGCTGGAGTCTATCCCAGCTGTCACTGGGCGAGAAGCAGGGTTCACCCTGGACAGGTCGCCAGCTTATCACAGGGCTGACACATAGAGACAGACAACAATTCACACTCACATTCACACCTACAGCAAATTTAGAGTCACCAATTAACCTGCATGTCTTTGGACTGTGGGAGGAAGCTGGAGTACCCAGAGAAAACCCATGCTGACACGGGAAGAACGTGCAAACTCCACGCGGAAAGGCTCCCCCACCTCAGGGTCCAGACCCCCCTTCCCGGTTCAAACCAGGAACCCTCTTGCTGTGAGGCGACAATCCTAACCACTGCCCCACTGTGCCGCCATTTTGTTCAGCTTTAACTAAGTACACGGTAACCCAGAGGTTAAACTCTAAAGCTAGCTACATCTTTTTCTGTAAGCTCTCTCTCCATCCCTTCTCTATTCCATATATTAATCATTACTGTGTGGTCAATACAAGATTTACAAAGGTTACCTAAAACAAGAGGAGACTAGTGGGAGGTAACTTGGTCTGCGTTTGTGTTTGTGTGTGTTGGGCTACCTGGGTCAAGCCTGGATCAATCAAGGGCCTGACCCAACAAGCCAAAATCAAACACTTCCACCCAGACACCAATACATGTATGTGTCACACTGATCTAGTTTGTGAATTCTAAGTGTCTTAGTCTCAGCCACACTCATTCTCAGGTCCCTCTCTACAACCTTGTAAAATAGCCATCACCAATAACATAGCAAGATCTATATGCAAAGATATGCAGCCCATTGGCATTGTTTTGGGAGAAGCTTTTCAGGATAATAACACAGCTGAAGTTGCAATATAAAATTCAAAGTCACACATACAATGTGATAGACATTACTCTGTCCAGGAGGGACATACACAATAATGTGAAAAATTAACTTTCTAGCAGTCTCTGTGAACAGTTATTTCAGAGCACATCATTATCAACTTTCATTTGTTTATTTTGTCAGGCAATATAGTGATTTATTTTAACAAAATGATTTCATTTGCAGCCCAACTTGCTAGTGACTGCTGGTTAAGGTAGTATTTCTAAGCAGTTTCACACTACTTCATATATCTGACAACAGAAACCGGGAAAAAAATGTAAATAAGGACAACCCTATTGTAAATTTAATGCAGCTGGATGTAATGGACATTGGTGCACAAAGCAAAGCTGTGGTGAGCAGGCATATAGGGAATGGAGAGGGTTTTTTCCGGTTTGTGCAGCATAGGACTGATGGATGGAAACAGGTTTGCAAAAGAGTGCTTTAAATTGAGGAGGACAGTTACTTGCTGATTAACAGTGAACATCACCACAGTGTGCAGACATGCCAATCCACCTGAAACCTCTTCTGTAAATGCACAGTGGGGAGCAGATTTTAGATTTCATTTTCTACAACAATTTAGTTCCTTGATATCAAGGACTGCGACTGCCTTTTCAATTGGCGATCTGATCACTAAATGGCACAAGCTTACTGCACACCAACAAGCAAGTATGTTTTTTTATTTCCCAGGATGGCAAAAGTATGACCCCCCCTACTGTGCCTCTGATTTGCTTACCCTGACATTCTTACACTAAAGCCTGATTTATGGTCGTGCGTTGAATCGACGACGTCCCTACGTCGTAGGGGACGGGGCTACGCAGAAGGCTTGCCGTAGCCCCCGGCGTAGCCTGACGTGCACCTCCCCAAAAATGTAACTACGTGTCGAGGCGACGCAGACCCAGCGCAGACCGGCATGGCTGTGATTGGTTTGCTTGGTAGCAACGCATTTCCGGTTCCGTATTTCCAGATTCCGCCATTCCCGCCATCTTTAAACATCTTCTGTTGCGATGTAGATGTTGCAGTGTTAAGGCTCATTATATACTGTATATGCCATTATGCTCAACGTTCAATACGGATACGGATACGGCCGGAGCCATCTGTCCGTGCTCCGCATTCATTTCTCTGTGACCGGAAAAGCCGGAAGCTAAACAAAGAATCAACTAGAGACGACAATAACCACTCAGGAAAGGAACGCAGCCTCCTACCGCTCTGGCGGTGAATTGCACCGCGACAAAACGGAGTGACGGAGAAGTTCGAAGGGTTCACGACGGCGTCACAGCAACCACGTAGCAACGTTGTCGATTCATCACACAACCATAAATCAGGCTTAACCCTAACCAATCTCATTCCTCTAAACTGGACATGCCTTTGCTATTAAAAAAAATAAATAAATTCAGTCACCTACAGAGGTGTTTTCAATCATTCAGGCTGAATAGACCTAGGGTCAGGCTGCAGTTGGGTGGAGCTATACTGGGAAGGACTTGAGGTCACTAAATTTCACATACCAATAAGAATGAAAAAAAAAAAAACAAAGACAGCAATTTCAAAGAATAAACAACAACAGTCTAATTTGCTGGAAAGGATATGTTAGGGGAACACTGACCGTACACACTTTCATCACCTTGGGAAGAGTTCTAATTAGACAACATAAGTGAAACCACCTGTGTGGGTGCTCAGTCCAAGAGTGTATGGAGGCTTCATAAGTACACCTGGGATACTGATATTGGATAATTTACTTGCCTTCAACTTTGGACATTAATTGTGACCAGTATGTCATCCAAGATGAACAAAATGGGCCAGAGAGTGACACACACAGTCAGCTAATACTACATTGTTTATCTACGGACAGACTCATCATGCTGCCAGACTATCTGAACGGCAAAGAGTCATAATTCAATCACTATCCTTGTAAATATCAATTTTTAATTCACCAGAGAACTCAGTTAATTAACATTAATTGACTATAGCTGAAAAAATCTAAAAATGAGAAACCCACCAACAGCAGTAACGGTGCCCTTGATTTTACGGGGGCAGGAAGACCACAAGCCCATTAAAATCTTTTATTTTTTATTTCTTTGCTCACTCACCAATAAACTGATATTTCAGTGGGCTGCAAAGAGCATGTGCATGGTACTGTGTGTACTGCTCACCATCTATGAAACTTTGTGCATGTGTGAGCAGAGTTGGCTACTTTCCTTTTATTAAAATTAAAACAGCACATGAAATTGAGGTAGGTTGATTTATAGCAGTTCAGGGTTTAAGTGCACAACATGGCATCAGTGCTCACACACACACAGCCATCTTTTTTTCACATCATACCCTTTATAATCGGGTCGATTAGGGCCTGATTGATTAGTTTGGAGTGGATCGATAAAATGCTACAATCAGCCAAATGCATGAGCTTAGACACAGCTCAGAGACACTGCACACACACACACACACACGCACACACACACACACACACACACACACACACACAAACACACACACACACACACACACACACACACACACACACACACACACACACACATTCTCTCCACCACATACACACACAAAAAGCAATCTTTAAATATGCTTAAGCTATCAGAACACCACTGAGCTTTGATTTCCACTCATGACCACTTACCATAAAAAATCTATGATGTTTAAGTGTGTGTGCATGTGTGTGCTTTGGCATCTTATGCAGTCAGCAATATCTTTAGCAATGACCACTCCATCACTCGAGCCTTAAACACAGACTGAAGGGGTAAGGTGGCTACACATAGTGGCACCTGTCCGTCATATGATGAATGTCTGTGTGAGTGCAGGTCTGTGTTTAGTCAGGACATGCTGCCTTAGACAGATTATGTTACAGGCTGGATACAGCTGGCTCAACTGGTTTTGGGTGCGACGCATAAGAGGACTCAGGGAAGGTAGGATGGTGTACTAAAATAATTTTCTATTTTCTCTCCACAAATATGCTAATTTACTGCCATCTGTGCTATTTCAGCTTCTTGTGTTGCTTTTTCATTAAAAAGAAATGTTATTAATGAACTGCAATGATCTGAATACCGCAATAAATTCAGGATAAGAAATGTGTCATCCAGGTTCAAAATCACAAAGCTCTTATTCTGATGCAACTGTTCCTCTTAAGAAAGAGACCAGGTTTGATCACTTAGTGAAACACACACACACATTGACCGTGAATAGACTCACAGCACCACCTAGCTCTACACAATAGAAGCTGCATCTGAAGTGCATCTTGAACTACCAGATGACCCCCCCCCACTCCACGTCCCCGGCCCTTACTGTCAGTTATTGTGTCATTTGTGTGTTTCCTATCAAAACAAAAGACCTGTTTTCTGCCTGTGAGAGGCAAAGAAGGAGGAAGACAAAGTGCTACAATTACTTTGTTATTATCTGTCTGTATACCTGTCTCTCTTAGCTCAAAGAAAGAAAAGCTGTACAGGAAAATGCTCGATACTTTGCAGTACATGCAGAATGTTTTAAACTCCATATTTAAAATCTGTTTTAAATGTGGTGCTACATCCATTTCCCTCTCTGCCCTTTTGATGTAATGCCAAGGCTTAGTTCATGACATAATTTTGATGCAGCCCTTTGTAGTGCACCCATAAAAAAAGTCAGTACAGGGTTACTAATCTGGCAAGAGAAGGTCACTCGGGCAGGCATACAGGCCCTCTGTAAAGCCAGCATGAGTGCTAATTTTTAAAAAAGCGTCGCTCATTTCTGTGTGATGCCCATAAAAATAATTGTGCAGATCACAAAGAGAATTTGAATGAACCCTGAGGCAGGTCAGCTCTTCTATGCTAGGCTATGTACAAGTTGGCCTTTTCGTCTTTCATCAGCAAATATTCCTGCTTAGCCCTGTTTTCCCCTCTGGCTTCGCTTTGCCTCCTCTCCTTTGCTTCCTCTCATTTCCCCTCCCTTCTCTTCCCTTTCCTCTTCTCCGGTTGCCTCCTCTCTTCATAATTCTGCTTCCTCTCATTTACCCGGCCTTCTTTTGCTGCTATGTCTCTCCTGCTCCTGTTCTCCCTCTTCGCTTTGCCTCCCGTAACCTTCTCCACAGCTTGTCTCTCCAGCTGTCCCCCTCTCCCTTCTGAGTTGTTGTGGTTCCTTACAAATCAGCTGATGTAAATCATCATGTTCCAGCACTTTGCTCTATCAGATACACCCACAAAGCAACAAAGAGCTTATCGATTAACACATGAATCTGATACACCCGTGCTCGCTCTCTCAGTCTCGATACTCTTAATCACGCTATTTTATTCCTTCGTGTTTACCCTTTCCCCATCTCCCATTTTCTTTCTTGTTCTCTTCTCTTATAATCTTGAAAGAGTCAAACATGAACAACAATGGATTTATGTACAGATAGGAAAACACATTTTACACAAGGGGATACATACACTGTAAAAGCATTCACATATACATTGCACAAAGGGACAGGGACAAAAATTATTATCTCTCTCTCACACACACACACACACACACACACGCACTCTGACTGTGACCTCTCCGCTGCAATCGATCCATCGCCATCGTAATCCATAACCAGGATGGTGTTGTCTCCGTATGGAGAATATGGATGAATGAAATTCACCCGCTCAGCAGTTTCAAGTGTTTGTGTAGGTTAGTGTTCGTGTGTGTGCTGACCCTCTATTGATCTCCAGTCACCTTACCTCTCAGTAGAGCATGAGAAATCCAGACAAGACAGACAGGGAGAAAAAGACGAATGAGGGACAGAAATACTGCAAAGAATGAGAAACACAGACATTACGACAGTGAGAGAAAGAGAGAGACAGACATACAGTACAGACTGTTTACATAGACAGCAGAGAGACAGCGAGATGAAAATACATACTGAGAGACATTATATAGACATATTACTGAGAGACAGAGAAAGCAGAATGATTTCAACTGTTACAAGTAGAGCATCCTCCCTCAGCACCAGCAGTGCAACTACTCTGTGACTTTGTGAACTTCACACAGGCAGAACTTCAGCGTCTGTCACACAGCCAAAATATAATGGCCACTTCTGTTTACTCAGTTATGCAGACAGTGTGTGTAGTTGCCTGCGTCCATATTTGCATGCACATGCATGAATGTCTGTCTCCTTGTATTCATACATGTTATGTATATGTATTCATGCTTGTGCATAAGGAAGAATGCATGAATGTAAGTGTCTGTGTGCGTGTGTTAGCTATCTACCACCGCCTCCCTGAGGCTGTGTGTAGACCACACTTGGCCATATGGAACCGCATTATGGAGACACACAGTGGCACAGATGGACACATTCTGTGCAGGCCATATTCTCAATGATCCACCAGTAGCGGTCTGAACGACAGCACTCATAAACCAGAGGGGCCTATTAACCAGAGGAGACTGCACAGGCTTCACCCACTGGGAAGGAGGGAGTAATTGTGTATCAAAGTGGATTTATTATTCACAAATTTGGGGGAAATGGTGAAAGGAAATGGGAGCTGGAATTATGCTCTTATGCTAATGAAAAGTTGTTGTTTTTTCAATGGAAAAGCAAAACTGTCATAGAAGAAACTTAAGCCTAATAGGTGTTTTTGATACTTAGTCTACCCTCATTGATTTATATGCAGTCAACAGAGTATTAGACACTAGAAATGTCCTGTCCAGTTTTTGCGCCCTGATTCTGATCTGAGTCCTTAAATACAAAGTATCTGCCAAGATAGAGTCCAGACAAATACTTTTATATCTATATCAAAATGTTAATTGATAACAGCTGAAGCCTACTAATTAGGCTGAATCCCAATACACTCCTTTGCCCTACCACTTAACCCTGCGTAGGGTAAAGTGTAAGGGTGACATGGCCTTACAAACCGAGGTTTTTCAGAGGTACACTTCAAACCGAGTGTTATGAGTAAATATCAGCAAGGTGGCAGCACAAGCAATAAAAAAACAACCTACAAATGTATTTTCTTCGTTATAAAGGTTTTAAAATTACCATAACCAGTATTTTATTTTAGTTTAATGTTGTTTCAATGTGTTATAGTCCTTTTCTTTATAACATGCGTAACAACAGAAATCACTAGCATCCCAGTGTCTTACTAGCCAGCTAGGTAACATTACAATGTTATTGCTATTTTGTAAATCACAGTCCCACATTTTTACACATATTTTCTTGAAAAATGACTCAAACGATTCCTCAATTATCAAACTTATTGCCAATATCCCATAATCAACTAACTGATTAAACAATGAGGGTTTTTTCAGTGCAAGTCAAGGGCAATGTCCCACACCATTGTAGTTCAGAACCCAATTATGTTCCAAACACACACACAAAAAAACTGTAATGGTGGATTTCAAATCTAAACCCATTTATAAATCATTAGCTCTATTCTAATAGAACTTCTCATAGTAAAAATGATTACAATTAGTCTTAACAGACAAAGATGAGTTTATTTATTTCCATGAATGGCATGTCAATGAATAAATAAAGCACACTGCAAAATAATTTTTGTTTTGTATCTATCATCACAACTCAAAATATCCTCAATTTTTTAAGTATCGTCAGATAACAGTATGTTCAAAACATCGTGAGATGAATACTCTGTGTACATTATCAATAGGATACGTTATAATCATATTGTATCAATAGAAAATCAAATCAGAACAATATTTCCGTTTTCAAACCGTATTTTCCTATTCATTTTCTGGTGACATTTAGATCCCCATCCATTCCAATAGACTGAGTAAAAGCTATACATTTTCATATAATACTTTGACAAGTTTCAGTACTAGAGCATTTTGTGTTTACTTTAAACACAGTTTAAACACAAATTATGTAATTTAACTTTATGATAAATAGATTAAAATGTGTCTTACACTTCCTCCTTGCTTGAAGGTCAAGCCATGCTTGTTGAAAAAGTAATGTGTCTCTACTGCAATCCACTTTAGATGATGTGGAACACTGTGATAGTCTTATAGACATCCAGTCAAGTAAGTGTATGCATTAGTCAGCTCCATCATCCTGGAAAAGTTATGTCCACTGGAATGGACAAGGGATCTTTTGAGCCAAGCTGAATCTTTTTCAGTTTAAAATTCACTACATTGTCAAAATTAAGTGAGAATTGAAATGTTACACCCATTTGTTACTGTTGAAAATCAAATTCAAAGATCGAGGACATTGGTATTCTGCATGCTTGTCCAGAACAAAACTCAGAAAACCATTTTTTTTTAAGCTTTGTACATGGGGGCACTGTCATGTTAAAACTAATGGGTGTTCATTTTGTACGTAATTACAGTGAGGTCTGAAATGTTAATGATTTACTAATGTTAAAATGCTATGCATAGCCTTTAAAAGTCATGAACGTTCAAACCAACATCAAGGTTTGGTCTACAGCTCTCACATGCCCCGATAGCTCATTTATCCAGCCTTGCTTTCCTTCCTCCTCTCCTTTCTTTCCAACATCTTATCTCATTCAATTGGCTCTCCACATAACAATGGATGTCTGAGTGGCTTTTGAAGTAGGATTTGCTGTCTGTCAGATGTGACTGATTACGCTACGCACACCCATACACACCATGTTCTCACTCACATACATGCAAGCGCAGTTTCACACTCGCACGCACACACAAAGTGTGCTGACGGTGATTATCTGAGGCTTAACATGTCAAAACGCTAAGCAGTAATAATTGTCAGCTGACAGTCCTAAAGCTAGATCAATGCACTTCACATACACCCATGCACATACACAGGGAAACCGACAAGAATTAAGAGAATAGATTGTATCACACCTACTAGTACTACTACATGCATTTTTAGCCCTCTTGGACTGATAAAAGGAGCAGCATGATTTCTAAGGGTTCTTTAATGTATAGTAGTAAATGTTTTATTCCCTCGTACATATAAAGTTTTTAAAACTTTAAACATGTTTGGGGGAGGGTCATTATCCTGTTTTATACAACAGAGGATTGCTGTTTTGGCCATTCACATGTCTACAATCTTTGACCACTTTGGAGATTATGGGGTTAATTGCTGAAAGGTTGTCTCCTGACCCCCAGACAGCTTATCTGCTTCAGAGCTGAAGGAGAACAATCAGTCTCACCATGTCACTTGAAACCAGTGCAAGGAAAAAAACACTTTCAACACTAACTATTTCTGCTTAAGAAGGAATAACGTCCATCATTTAAAATCAACAAATTCTGTCAATTATTTTAAAAACTGAGAATATGGGTTAACCTGTCAAACTAAAGCAGCGTCTATGATGTTTTATTCTTGGTACAGTCCTTGCCTTCCAAATAGGAAGTAAAGCTATAAAACAACAGCTATCTGATTATTGACAGTGGACACAAAACTATTAATTAGCTATGTAGCGTCATCTGGAACCCTAAAACACTTGATTACACTGTACATGGTTAGGTACATGTATATGGGTGTCTAGCTCCAAGTTCAACCCCAATTCCAAAAACCTTAGGATGCTGTGTAAAATGTAAATAAAAAACAGACTGCAATGATCTGCAAATTCTTTTCAACCTATATTCAACTGAATTCAGTATAAAGACAAAATGTTTAATGTTCATACTAATAAACATTTCGATTTTTTGTAAATATAGGCTTATTCTCAGATTGATGTCTGCAACACATTCCAAAAAATTTGGGACAGAGGCAAAAAAAACGATGTAACACAGGTGTTATAGTGCCGCTGTCCAACTTTTTTCGCACGTGTTGCAGGCATCAAATTTAGACTGAGTGCATATTTGCAAAAACAATAAAGTTTATCAGTTGCTTCCTTAGATATCTTGTCTTTGTCTTGTAATCAACTGAATAAAGGTCAAAAAGGATTAGCAAATCATTGCATTTTGTTTTTATTTACAATTTACACAGTGTCCCAACTGTATTTGAGTCAGGGTTGTAGGTTTTCCTCCGACTACCATACGGTTCTTCCCGTAGCCTTTGAACTGTCATGTCTGTGAAGTGGAAGGATTCATATCTTTTACATGTCTGACTTTCTATGGGGTTTACATCTCAAGCAAATGTTTATATACCAAGTCTAAACAGGATAGATAGCCTTAGCATCCAAAGAATTTGTGAAGAATGGAAATTACAAAAGTGTTTTGTGACAAGAATTATACACTGCAGGCAACAATGGTGTGACTGATCAATAAACTGCACCTGTCCATTGTTGCATGCCGAAGAAGGCTGTTTCCTAAAAAAACCTCTTTCCTATTAAATTTCTTTTTATTTCTTTTTTCTTCCTAGTCAATAACTCATGTTTCCTCTGATTTCCTAAAATAGCACTGACATAGTTGGACAAACAGATAGAGAGACAGAATGATAAATGGATGGACAATTGGTCAGACAGACAGAGATGACATGTCTTCTGTGAGCATAGGGGGATCCTTTGGACTTTGAGCAGAAACAGTTTGACCCCAATGATCTTCCTAATTGGGCTGTTCCTATCTCTTCCTTTGTGAATCTGTGCAACTTCACTCAGTCTATTCATTAGTGTCTGCAGATGCTCCCATTATAAAGAGCATGTGTGTGTATGTATGAGTGTGAGGAAAGGAGAGAAAGAAAGAGTGAGACAGGTCATATGTTTGGGGGTTTGATGTAATGTGTGCTTAGCTGTACCTAAATGTATGTATGCCTAAGCATAACATGATAGCATTCACATTAAACATATAGTAAATACTAACAGACTGAAAAAGAAAAAAAATTTTAGGCCGAAATAGCTTGTTTCTGAACTAGTCTTTCAAGGTATGTACATTAAAGTATGCACATTAAATGTTATAAAAATAAAATTTTGTTTACTTTAAAATAATCTTTAGGTCCTTAAAGTCTGCTCTAACTGACCTATTTGTAAGCCTAAAATTGAGTGAACTAATTGTAGATGCCAAAAAACATCAACCACCCAATGGACTTCAGAGTCAAATGCACTGTCCATGTCCGTTTTGGGAGTATATCTGGCCCATGAGTCTACACAGAAGCCATAACTTCTTTCTTCAATGGTGCCTAAGTTCACAAAGGACAACCTTTACTTCTATTTCTTATTATTTCCCATGGAAAGTTGTTGCTGCAGGATGTACAACAGAGTCGTGCATGATTTTAGCAGCAGGTGCCTGGTTGGAAAAACATGTGGACTTCGAAACCTTCGCTTCTAGTCGGTTGTCAGCAGTCTCATAGCAACAGCACGTAACCAGATGATGATGATGATGACCAGGTCTTCTCCCAAGCATCTGCGTGCCAAAAATAAGATGTTCCATTTCTTTATACTTTGTTTAAATATCTAATATTAGCTATTACTTGGCAGCATAGCTAAGCTTAACTGTGAGTCATTGCTGATTGTGGCAGGAGGTTTAAAGATGGATGTAAGCTTTTGGAATGGGGATTTAAAAGGTAAACTCCGCAGGAAATGACCATTTGCTGAGCCCCGACTCTTTGTGATGGTCCGTCAAGGTGTCAGAGCTAGCATGGAGCCTACACTGTAACTGTACTCCCTGAAGAAACATCACATTTTTTGAAAAACGAAAAAGAGATTTCAGTGGAAGCAGACAGAAGACAATATCCATTTGAAGGCTATCACCAGGATATTTCAGCAAAAACAGGTTGAAAGGATTAAGATAGTTAGAAGTTAAAGCCTTAATATAAGCCACAGATCACAATGTAAAAGTGAACCACCACATCACTGGCGATCGAGACAGAGGACAAAGAATATAAAGGAAAACTTTGCAATATTAACCAGCTGCCTGTCATTATAGTGTGTGCAGATGAACTGTGTTTGGCTTCCCTTCGTCCCGCCAGCCGCCGGACCTTTGAAGGGAAGCTAAACACCGTTCATCTGACCACACTGGTTGAATATGAATTAACTGAACTGTACAAAACAAGTAATTTTGTGTCAAAGTATTATCTTGCCAAGATGCAGCTGAGAAACATTCAGTTATGTTTAGTTTTAAGTGGATTTCCAACTGTTTACAAAAGTGAAAGCTACAAAACAATTCATTCCAACACCTCTGACCTAGAATTAGCTTCTGCCCCATTTTTCTCTCTTGATGACTGATTCTTTCCATTTTATTTCCTTTCTCACACCTTTCCATCATACTGTCTTACTTCCACCTCCTCAAGGTGAATGACAGAAATTATGGGACGCCTATTCAGAGAACTTATGATCTGAGCATGTATGTGTGTGTGTGTGTGTGTGTGTAAGGGTTAGGCAATTAAATGAGCCTGTTATCATCACTCACACATTCAGGGACAGGTTCGCTCTTTATAAAGCTCTCACCGCCCAGCGCATTACTCTGTCAATGTATGTAAATCTGTCTGCTAACTGCTGGTAGCTTTGTGGGTGTGGGTGTGCATGTGTGTGTGAGATGAAAACACACACATACACACACAATAAATCTCTCCTAAACACATACACACAGTATGCACTCACACTCACACACTCTCACACTCACACACACACACACACACACACACACACACACACACACATCACAGACTGCTTTTCTTTCTAAAAGGTTGACATGAGAGGTGGTCCTTCTAACATCTCTATGATTGAGGTGAAGAGTAAAGCACATAGCCAACACAGAGTGATTACATTAGTCTTCCTAAAAGATCATATCTTCTATTCACAAGACCATGAATCAAATCCATCTTGACACTAAATAATGTGTACTTAAAGGGACAATCCACCTTAATACAGACTACACACTGCCAAAAGCACGGCTGCAAAAGTCAGCCTACAATCTCTCAGGTAGATTTCCACACATTTCCTTGGAGCTGCCCGAGGCTCGCTGCAGCAAAATGCATAATATCTTCAAAGACTTACATGGCTATGACTTGAGGCTTTTAAGTCATTAGATCAAGCAGCAAATTATGCTGTCTCAGTGTAACCATAATGAACTACAGAATGGGACTGGCAGGTCTTTAGAGGTTCAATGTGAGGGATTTAAAAGCTGTTTTTTACCCGTACAAATCTGCATGCTGTCGTAATCTCATCTGATTTGACTGTTCTCATACGGCAAAAAGGAATTATTTAGAATTAAATTATTACTACTAATCTCTCATTTCGAAAGCAATTAGGGCTTTTAGCTTGGCCATAGCTTGCAAGACCCGTTGTGGGAAAAAAAAGGGTAATTTTCAGAAGGAGTTTTGGATTCTGGTGAATATGTTGTTAGTTCCAAATATTAAGTTGACACCAAACAAAAACAAACTTGATATCGAAACAATTCAGTATCATAAGAACAAATATTTTTCTTATAGACTGATTGTTTTTCACAAATATATCTATATCATATGTGCGTATCTACATAAGAATGAATTCTTTATTAACATACAAGGTGTTTAAAGTTCGCCTCCAGACGTTTTGCACACCTGCTAGGATCAATATTTTGGCTTTATCATGATACACTATATATACCTTGCTATTTTGAAATCTCCTTTAAACTTTAAACATTAAATAATATCTGCAATAGTGTGACAGCATGTTCACACTGTCACACTGGTATTGCACCAGAGGTCTAATCAAAGTTCACAAGATATATTCCATTTTTCTAAGATTTTTACATTATGTGTAATAAATCCACTCTGCACTGAAGGGTTCAGGGTTTTTTTGCCAGCATTTGCATATCAGACAGTGCTCGGATTTTGAATTTGTGACTAAATCGAGCTTGCCCGGTAAATTTATAACCCAGATAACATTAAAACTAATATTAAAAGCCTCGTCCTAATTAAACGTCTAGTCCTTTTTATTAGCCCAGTGTGGCTACACATTTTGACAAATAAAGGCCTGTCTCAATTAGATGCCTGGTCTGGTTGCCAAGCAGTTCATTTTTTTATGGAAGTTCTTCAGGTGTATAAAACAAATTATGTGTCCATTCCGCAATTACCCTGTGAGTTATTGATATTTCTTTGATGTGCTGTCTGACCGAGCTAGGTTAGATGAATGATTCAAGTTATATTCATACTGGTTTAAATAAACAATCTGATTGTATTTCCTGATCTTTGCTGAGCAACAGTTTTGTATGACAGGAATTAAAGGCCTGTCCCATATAGACGCTGGCTCCAAATAAAGGCCTGTTGATTTCAGCGATTTAAGCAAATAATAGCCTGGGCAATTAATAAAAGTTTTATGGTATTCCTGTTTAGAGAGTGCACAGATATCGGCCATTTCAGAAGAGGAATATGAAAACATCTCTTTAGTGAAAAAATTGGCACAGCTACAAGTCAGTACAGTCAAGGTCAGATATTTAAGGGGACATAAACATAAGAAAAACGCATTTTGGAGTGGAGGGGATCTTGAAACAGATGTGTCTGACTGAAAGTAATGGCAGACTAATGTGCTTACTTGGCCTCATGACCTAGAGCCCACAAAATATTTCCAAAAACCTCTAAAATGTCTATTACGGTAGCAGATATGCCACACCATCAATCCAAACACAAAGCTTCTTTTCTTAACCCCTGAAAATGTGATTTAGTCCTACAAGTTTGTAACAATCAGGGCACAAAATGTGAACTTCTACTCTGCTACTCCTAAACCTCATGGCTTTTTTCATGCTTTCCCCTTTAATTATTTTGTCCGTAACACTTGATTTTCCTGTGTGTATCTGTACACACAGTCTGACCAACACACAGGCATATGATAGACCAATTTTTAGTCATCTGGTCATTTAGTTACTCTATCCCCAACAAACCCCCCATTTAGGCACTTCATTAAGATAATTCATCAGCACAATGAATCCATGAGGAGGTGGACTTCATAACAATAACAATTAGTAACACACACTCACATTTTCATGCAGTGCAGTGTATCCATCTATTCTAGGTGGGTCCCAGGTGCAGCTGTGTTTTCTTAATTAAGAGCCAAGGTCCATGAAGACCACAGGCTTCATCGTTTATTATATTCATAATTAACCCTTTCGCGTTCACCCTCCCTGCCTCTCTCTTTGTTTCGTTTCAATCACTCTGTTAACCCCTTCTTTATCACTTAAAATCAATCTTCCATATCCTTCTGGCTGACTGCCTCATGCTGTCACCTCGTGCCCATCTCACATACCATCGCCATTAACCCCACATTTGTCTTTATTTCACCGTCTCTTCCACAATTCTTTAATTACCAGCCTCCCTGTGTCTTTCATTTTATTCACTCTAGCAATTAACCCCTTTCTCTCTTGCACCCTGGCGCTCCCCTGATTTTCATATGCTCTTACAAATTGCACCTTTCTGTCTCGTTCCCGCCCTCTTAATGCTCTCATTCCTATCGCCCCTCTCTCTCACTCTGGCATTCTGTCTCACCTCTCTCCTAGTATACTCTCCCTCTCTGGCAACTGTCATTACTCAATTAACCCCCCTGGTTCCTGACTGGGGGTCAACATATGTATCAGGTCTGGATCACGTCTGTATGTGCCTTTGACAAATGAAGAGTCCACGTACACACACACTCATGTACACGCTAAGGTGTGACTCAGAAATGATTGGATTCATTAGAGGAAAGGGTGAAAGAAAGAGGTGCATGGTGAAGGGGAAGGAGAGGGGCTGGGGGACGCGGAGAAGTGGAGGCCAAGACACTAAATACTGGTAGAGGACTCAGGACATGGCGAGAGAAGAGCTATGTTCATTGAAAAGATCTGAAAAAGAGAAGCCAAGAAAAGGAAGGTAAATATACGACAGGTATCGTAGGAAGGAAAGGGGGAAAAGATTGATGTTAGCTTGGAAAATGGAGTGTACATGGGTACACTCTGTGTAGATTGACAGGTAGTGTTAATCAAGCCAGAGAAAGAGTGAAGCGAGGAAAAATGAGGACAAATGAAGACAGCTGAAAAGGCAGCACAAAAAGCCAGCAAAGAGTAGACATGGAGTAGGCAGAGAGGACAGAGCGAATGGGTGTAGAGAGGATAACTACTGTAAAGAGGCAGAGTTGAGGTGGAGGACGGGTAGAGCGGAGGAGTGAGGTGAAGGTGAGAGGGAGCGTTTAGGTTCATTATGGTGAGATCTCACTGTTGTCTCCTCTTTATCCTGTCATGATGAGTAACCTCTCTACGTAACGGAGATAATGATGCACGAGCCAAGCCTGGATGACCTTTAGGAAACAATTTCCATTAATTGGAAAGTGAGCCCCATGTATCTTAAAACATCGGCTCATTATAATGTTTGAGGCTGGTAAAGACATTACAGACACTACATAGACACTACAATCTACGTTACCTTAATATTTTTCATTCTGTGATCTATGAACACATCTACAGCATCTGTTTAGTAGGTGTGAAAAGGATTTTTGCATTGTTTTTCAGAACTTCTTTTCATACAGTCCATATACAGTTATCTATCTTTTGCTATCAGCTAATTGAAAACAAAATTGTGTATTTGCATCGGTTTCTACCTAAAATTACCACAGTGGCTTGACGTTATACTGTCCTTTTTTAGAGATTTTCATGCATCAAATAAAGCACTTCAGTCAACGATATTAACAAACCTGAGGCATATACCATATGTCTTTGTGTTTTTTCGCTTCTATTAATTAGTAACTGAGAAGCAAGACCCAAAATTCAGTTTGAATCACTCTGCGACGACGAATTAACAGTATCAGCCAGTTTAACATGATGAGTGTTCATCCAAGCCCTCGGGGAATTAGACTGATCCATTCATATGCATGTGCGTACGCAGCCGTACACAAACATACACACACCCACAGACACAAAGACAAGAATGCGTGCATTTAGCAGATGGCTGGTGGTTAAGAGAGTGTGAATGATAAAATCTGCCCACTATTCCATCGCCTTGTCCATTATTCCACTCCGCTGCTTTTGAAGAGTGTGAGGGTGTGTGGGTGTGTGTGTGTGTTTAAGCAAAAGTATATCTGTGTGTGGATCTTTCTGCGTGCATTTTTTTCTCCCCATGTATCTGTGTCTAAGTGAAACAATCTACTCACGTCACTTGTGTCGTAAATGAACAACATTAAAATTAAGCCATTAGATTAAAACATAAAAACAGCCATTTAATTGAGTTTTGCTCTTTTCTGATTTTATTGTTTCTACCCATCATGTGTGACGGGTTGTAAGCAATCAAACTAATGGAACATTACGGACCTATTCAAAATGTGCCACATGAGTAATATTGTATTACCCATCTGTGTGTGTGATCAAGTGAAACATGACATGTCTGTAACATATGAGGCTATGCGGCATTAAAGGTTACGTTTGAAGTCATTGCATTCTTGATGAGTTGTGTTGTGTTTCTCTGTGTCTGTGTGTGAAAGAGAAAGACGTACAGCTGGAGGTGGCAGGCGTCAGCAGCATTTTGACAGATGATTCATTGGAATCACACACACACATAAAAGAGCTCACTGTACACACACCGACAACTATACCTAAAATATACAAATATGATTAAACACACACACACTCTAAAATCCCCATTAGAGTTTACTGCCAAATAAGATTCAAGAACAATAAAGGAACTAGATTGTTCTGCCTGCCACCTAAACCATGAAACACACACACACACACAATCATGGTTACTATTAAATCTTTCATAATAGATCACAAACATATACTATTTTACCCTGTCAAAAACGCAGAGCATAATCATCACAGTGACTGACATTGTAAATCCATGCTGGAGATATAACCTAGTGAGTCTTATATCACTAAAAGCTGACAATATAGCGACACACATAAATACAGAATGCACCTATAGTACAGGGTGCTCTGTTAATATATGTTGACTGTCAATGGAGACTGATATATGTGTCAGTGTACAGCAATTTACCAATGAGGCCATAGCCTTATCAAATATAACTCACAATTCAGCTGATAGCTGATATCTCAGCTCCTGGAGAAAGATAAGGTTTATGGTCCCTCTACCCTTCTCAAGGACTCCCAGATTCACCTGCTCACACACACACACACACTCACGGACACAGGACAACCCATCAATGAAACTAACACATATGATTACTGTATAATGAAAAATGTCAGGCTACATAAAGAAAGTGAGAGTACCTGAGTCAAACGTACAATGGACAATCAGAAGACTTTATGGCTAATGTACCCTTTTGAAGGACTAGGAAGAGTAACTACACACATCCAGACATGATAGTGTGAGTCAAACCACCACAGACACAGACACAGACACAGACACAGACACACACACAATGTAATTGCTTTCAATGACTTGTGTTGTGGAGAAAAAAAAACAGACTGGGACACGTAAATAACAATCCACAGACCCACCTATTCCACTGCTCCCAAAGCTACACCCCAAGACACACAGCAGTGGAACATATATCCCACCTCTCCTTATACTTGTGCTTGTGCACACACACACATCATTCCCCCACACACACCTACATACAAAGATACCCAGTAAAGGAAACCAGTGTGATGTGTGAATGCAATAAGCAGCACTGCTTTCTTTAGTGGAAGGTCAATATTATTCTCAGCAGTTGGCCACTTCATATGGAGGGCTGAGAGGGCAAAGGTGGCTAGAATGCTGTTTGTATTACATGACTATACTGTGTGTGTGTGTGGGCATATGTGAGAAACACGAGTGTGTATTATTTGTCCTTCCTGCTCATTCACTTAACCTTTGCAAGCTGACATCACACTTTAAAAGGAAAATATCTCTGAACTCAGCTTCCCTGAAAGATCTATTGATAAATACGATTAGGAAAAGCTGAAAAAATAGCAGAGAAATAAAGATTATGCTATGACGGTGTATTTTCATTGTATCTTTATTAATTTCAATAGGTCCAGTTACATTCAATTTATGTTGAAAGTTTATAAAAACCTAACTAAATGTAAGACAACCATGGTTAATATATTTAAGGAAAAGTAGCATGCCTAAATGAAAGTTATCTTTTCTTTTAATCCAGTTGAATTTTACAAATTAATTCAGCTTCAGGCTCATCAGAAGCCAGGTCTGGCAAAAACACAAGCACCACTCACTGTCAGAAATATTGGAATCTGCAGGTGATTGATGTGTTTTTTCATTCGTTAAGATAATCTAACCTATAATCTAAAAAAGTAAAGGTGCGGGCCGAGTAAAATATCAACAGAAAACACACTTCTTGAATGGAAAAGCTTTTCATTCAATGGACCAAGTCTGGGGTCAAGCCCAGTCAACCCTGGGAGCTAGAGATAACAGAGCAGCCACTCAAAGACAAAACTCAGGTGAGGGATAAACTCTCAGTGGTATGAAGACATGCACACAGAAGGGCACAGAGAGCAGTCTACACTCGGATTGTGAAACCTAAATGCCAAATGCCAACTATTTGTTTTATTAATATCAAAAGGCACAAGGTTTCACGTCAATGTCGAAATAATAATGCTCAAACCCTCTAAAATCGATCTAAATAAAATGTATGGCTAAATAAATAAATAAATAATAAAAAGCCTGTTATTGGACTAGTAAATTGAAATGGAATATTGACCCCATAATAAAACTTGAATTACAGGTTGCACAACAGCTACCACTCAGAAAGCCAATGTCAGCAGGATGATACTGGCAAAACCACAATAAAAAATGAAAAAAAAATCATAATTTCTTAATATTTAACACAATGCTAATATGATTACTAAGCTCAACACATAGATTGAAGGTGAACAATGAGATTTGTTGGATGCCTGTCTGCCTGGCTTAAAAACCAGGTTTTTGGTAAATTGCCTGGGATTAAAATGTCGTGATTAAATGCGGACTGTGTCAGAGGCCACCCACACAAATTGCTGCTTCTCAATATGTCTGCATGTTTTTCTAATCCCTTTCAAGTTTCATTGTTTTGTTCTGGGTCATGGTTCATTAATGTCGACATGTTAACCAGCAACACAGGCACACGTGCACAAAATACTATAAGGACATTATCATCAACAACCTTAATGCACAAATGTGAAACTTACACAGCATGCTGTGCATAGAAATCCAA
The DNA here is from genome assembly GCA_035609425.1 of Epinephelus awoara. Classification (NCBI taxonomy): domain Eukaryota; kingdom Metazoa; phylum Chordata; class Actinopteri; order Perciformes; family Serranidae; genus Epinephelus; species Epinephelus awoara. The sequence continues at coordinate 12,523,489 of CM069307.1, forward strand.
TCATATACGGCCTGTCTGTCTGTCTGTCTGCTGTCTATTGTCTTCATTATCTTGTCACACCAGAATAAGCAGCAATAAATAATCACATTACAACTGCATCATTTTTACTAGTAAATGCTTTAAACACATCTTTATGTGCATGTGTGTGTGTGTGTGTGTGTGTGTGTGTGTGTGTGTGTGTGTGTGTGTGTGTGTGTGTGTGTGTGTGTGTGTGTGTGTGTGTGTGTGATTTTAGAAACCAAGGCCGAGGCTGGTTTTCTTCACACAGTACTAGGAGGTTTCTCTCAGCACGTATATACACAGCACAGACTTAATGTATATGACATTCATGATAAAAACTGTAGAGGAGAATTATGGGGCATTATGCATAATAACCCTTCCAACAGGGTCATAATTGCCTCATTCTGACTGGCTGGTGTTTTGCTTCTCGAAATGATGGAGCTAAGCTGGTAAGAATGGGATGGAAAAAAGATGGAAAGAGAGAGAGGGAAGGAAAGAGAAATGAGAAGAGACATGTCCAGTAGTAGGAGTGCTGGTTGAGGAGGAGGAGGAGGAGGAGGAGGAGGAGGAGGAGGAGGAGGAGGAGGAGGAGGAGGAGGAGGAGGAGGTGTAGGAGGAAACAGCAAGAGAAGGAGCCACTTGGAAAGGTTGGAAAGCTAGAGAGCAAGCTTAGATCGTTTGTAGATGGAGAGGTGAGGATCCAGCCCATGCCATATATTAATAACTTCATACCTTCTACACATTAAGGCAATGCCAGAGCTAGTAATACTTAGTTAAAAATGTTCATGCAGTACAAGCTTTTGGTATCATAAACGTACTCCCCAAAATCAGAAATACATTTTTTTCACTTACCTGTAGCACTTTTTATCAGTTTAGATTGTTTTAGTGTGAGCTGCCAATAACAGCTGTAAAGATTTCTGCCTGCCCTTTTATATAATGGAAGTAGATGGAACCTGACTTAAAAAAGTCAACAACTATGTCTGTTCGCAGAAATCATGACCCAGTTACTTGAGATAATCCACAGGCTTTGATGTGAGCAGTTTATGTTGGACCTATTTTGTTTCTACTGAGCTACACCCACTGACCATATCACTGCGCTGAAGGGGTCACTAGCACCACTGAGCTAGCTACTGTTACAGATCAGCCAAGGGGGACTTCATTAAAGCTACGGTTGGTAACTTTTATGAAAAGGCCTCTGTGTCATATTTCCTGAAACTGTCACTGTATTCTGGCAAAAGTACATGGTAACAGTCTAGAAAAAAACATGGCCCTTATCCTCTTCCTACTGCCTCTATTAGCAGTCACTAGAATTGACCGCAGTGTACCAAAAAAAAAAACAATTCGAGTTCAGAGGTCTCTAAGGCAGCTGTCAATCATGTTGATTCCAGCTTGTGAACCGCAAAAGTTGATTAAGATTCTGTTACTGCATTGCCTATTTTTTTGTCTCAGATGTTTTCAGAGATATATTTTAGTGTACTGCTTAGTTGTAAAATGAGAAAGCTTGTGAGCCAGCAGCCATGTTGGACACAATCAACTAAATTGCCAAGCACAGCCCACCGGCCACACCAACTTTCTCATTCAAAGCTAAATAGTTCACAAAAATAAATTTCAGAAAACATCTGAGGTGAAAAATAGGCAATGCAGTACCAGAATCTTTATTTCTGGGGTGAACTGTCCCTTTATAAACATTATTCCACCCCCTCCCTAATTGTGCTTTCCCCTTACTTGTGTATAAACATATGACAAGAGGCTAGCACACAAAATCTTAAATTAATTTGCAATAATACTTTCCAAACAAAAAATAAACGGTATTTGAAGTTTAAAGATGTGTTTTGATCCAAACAGAGCTATTAGCCCCACAGTTAATTGCCATTAAAAAAAGTTAAACTCAAATGATCAGTGATGATGAACGTTTATTATATTCCAGCTCCAATGTAGATGCTATTACGAGTTCACACAATCAGTGATGAGTGCAATCAATCTGTAAATGATGCAACACACATTAGCCTGGCCAAATTACTTTTGCATGTGTGTGTATATGTGTATCTACGTAGGTGCACGTCTAAATAAATTGTGCAGCGGCGCGACATCATCATTTCTCACTCACACTTAGTAAATGAACATTTTTGTAAGCCCTTAATTGATTCATTTGTATCAAGAACTATCACGTCTGGCAAATATAGCATTAATGCGCGTGCATGCTATAAGTTACAAAGGCACTGCTTAGACAGAAACAAATTAGCAAGTTTTACAGAGCTGCATCTGTTTAGCAGCAGCAGCTTGTGTTTTTAACCACTGATACAGATTTTGCATTATCATGGTAATGGCAACTGTAGAATTAGAGAGCACGAAAGGGAGGGAAGGGTCTGATGAAAACAGATAGAACCTGCTCAGAATAACTTCCTCATTATCAGAGATTTGGCAACTTTGTCGATGATTCTGATAATGTAGTGACCTTTAACTATTTTAATTGTTTAGGTTTAACTGGCTGTTAAATAATTTAAAGTAGGATTAGAGTTTGTTTTTAAAATAATAATTAAAAAAGAATAAATATTCAGACATAGGCAACTGGTAAGTTTTGGCCAATCTCTGACCTTTGATGTGGGCTAGACTAAAGCAGGATTAGAGTTTGTTTTTAAAACATTAAATAAAAAAGAATAAATATTCAGACACAGGCAACTGGTAAGTTTTGGCCCATCTCTGACCTTTGATGTGGGCTAGAGTAAGACATTCAAATGGAAGAACACAAGCAGAAGAGAAACTGAAGTAAGCTTCACTGAGAGCCAAACAAAGGCCACATGCAGGTAATGTTTTACTTCCTCTCAACTCAAACACTTCCTCAGCCTGGGATGAATTTACAGTTGGTTGCACCAGCTTCACACTACAGCCTGACACATGTTCAGGTTCATCTTAACCTCTTTTAAGAATATAAAGTACATCGTATCCTCTTTTAAAGTATAAAGTTGATCTCTCTTGCACATTTTAAAGACATTTTATATTCATTGTTACTATACTAACACTGCAGACACGTCTGTATGAACAGCAGTCTGTCTGTCCCTCACCTGCTCCTACTCTTGCTACTACACCCCCCATCCCCGAACCCCGCCCCAATGAGATGGCAACATCAACAGAAAAGAAAAAACAGAGAGGAAATCAGACAAAAAGAGAGTTCAAAAAGGAGAGAAAATGAGAGCATTATTTAAATATTAATGAAGCTTAGAGATGAACTGTTGGCCTGATTGTCTTCTCCGGCAAATGGTTTTGGCTGACTGGAAACCAACGCATACACCCATGGGTGCAAATACACGCACACACACACACACGCACACACACACACACACACACACACACACACAATGTACTCCCCGCTGAGTTGGCTTGAGTCCACCAACTGTCCATCTTAACATCTCCAAGTCAGACTGTTTAAGGTTGTTTCATCTCATCGGCCAGCCAGACAGTATAATCGCCAGACATGCTTCAAGTTTGATCAATTCAAAGTGCATTTTAACAGGATTAACAAGGCAATTTACAAACAGTTTTCCAGAAAAGTACACTTCAGTGTTTCCCACAGGTCTGAAAGATATTTGTGGTGGTAGTCAGTGACGGGGCCACCGTTTCCTGCCAGCACAAAAACGGTCTACTGTGTGAGACGAACAGCAAATTCATGTGACCTTTAACATAATATTTTGATTTATTAAATATTTATATTAATTTCATACACATTACATTATTATGCTTATTTCTAATCATGTTCTTTTTCATCTCTGTGGAATGATAAGCCTACGTTATTTCAAAAACACAATCACACACAGCAGCGATACTAGGCCATTTCTAATGTATAGTGGATGGGCGAGTTTCATCACGGGGGGTAAAAATCGGGGAACTGAAACTCCAGGAGAACAGCAGGGAGAAGGGCAGAAAAATCAAAAGGGTTGTCAAGCACTAAATGCATATTTTAGCATAAATCATAATCAGACCATATATGTCATATGTATATATCCTTTGTATTGTTTATCACAGATTATCAGTGTTTTCTTGGCAGATTCACTTGCGGATCTAACAGAGCAGACACGGAAACTATCACTGCAGATTGCAAGTAGGTGTGTCACAGACTTTTTCCCTGAAAATATGTTTCCTTCTTCCTAAATCTGATCCAACCACACAGGGGGGCATTACAGAAAGCATCACTTTCACAAGAGGGAAACACAATTCAATGAGGAAACAGGCTGACACAACACCAATGCCTCGAGGAGCTTCCACCTCGGCCTAGGTAGCAGAACGAACAGGTAGAGCAGTAGTGGAGACTGTCCAAGAGTTAATCACTTACGAATGGCAACGTTCTTTCTGACCTGATAAAAAAAAAACATTGAAATAAAAAATCCTACAATTTACACCAAATATACCAGTTGTTCATATACCTGGAACGCGTGCTTAAGTATATTCTATGTGTGGTAAACACCGGTCACTTCTGTGGCTTTATGGAACTAATTGAACTTTCCGAGGTGCTCACTGGACAACCCCAGAAACACTGGAGGTCTCAAAAGCCCTTCTTTCTTTTTATGTTCACACAGGTTTCTCTGCTATTAAATTGATAAACTAATCTTTGACAAGGTTATACTAGTGTAGATCAGGGGTAGGATACAATAATGTTTCCAAGGTAATGACCACACCAAGCAGGGTAACTGTACATCCATTTGTAACCATAGCAAAAAAGTGAATCCTCCGTCATGAATATTGATATTGTGGAAAGGGGGCAATAGAAAAATGCCTTTGAGGAGAGCAAAGTATATTCACTCATGAATATAATAATTTTGCTAAAAGCAGAACGAACAGGAAGTCCTTGTGAAGGTTATCTATCTGAATGAGGATGCAATATAATCAAACCATTCGCCAGGTTTTGTGCATGTGTCATACTGTCAATAGTATCAATAATGATTGGCACAATTACCCATGATTAAAGCTCTGTTTATAGAGAGCTGTCCTACTTCCAGGCTAGCTTGTGTTCAAATAGTCTATCCATAGTGGATTCCTAAATAGCTGGATACCTATAATGTATTATAGGTACCCAGCATTATGGATTTCTTCACTGGTATTGTATCATAATGATGTGAATGATCATATTATGTTGTCATTGTACAAATGTAAAGTCCAAAATAATCATTTGAAGCTAACTGTAATCAAAAATTGACTTGGATTATATAATCTTTACATCTGCCATATAGTCAAAACAATATTGTGATACTGATTTCAACCTCATCACCCAGTCCTTTCGTGTGTGTGTGTGTGTGTGTGTGTGTGTGTGTGTGTGTGTGTGTGTGTGTGTGTGTGTGTGTGTGTGTGTGTGTGTGTAAATTTTTAAGTGTTAAATAGTTCAATGGGAGCTGTTTTGTAGTGTGTACCAACTGTAGGTTTTTTCATTAGTCTCCTGTAAACTGGTCAGTAATATAATGCCTACTGCATTTGCAAAGCAACACACAAATGCATATTCTGCCTACTAATTGACTCAAAGAATGTGTTGTGGGTATCAACAAAAAACAGAAAGGCACTGTAAATGGCTGCTTACTGTGTGTGATCATGTGTGTGCATGCTTGAAAAATAATATTTATGTTTAACACTGATGTGTGTGAAGGGATGCATGCTGTGTGTATTTGTTTGTATGTGTGCGTTTGATCAAGAGTATGTGTTATTAATGTCCCAGAACAAACATCAATATCATACAAGGGAACAGTGTTTCCCCCTCTCTCTCTCCATTACCAGCAAACCTTTCAAACAAACCCTGGTCTCTGTAAGGCTGTTTCTGCAATACCTACAAGATGGGAAAAATACATTAGGAATTACACTTCCAGCTACATAGAAAATGCTGATGGGAGTCCATACTTCCTGCTTACTTTTCATTTTCTTTGGCATAAAGCTGTGAGTGGGCTTGAAAAACAGCATGCAAGGGAGACATTAGGGTAATGGAGAAAAAAGGTGGGGGTGTGGGTGGTGGTCTAAAGGTAAACTTGCACAGCACATGCACAGAAATAGTACCGACATTCAGCCACTATACTTCATCATCTGTCTTTGAGGTGGGAGTGGGGTTATGTTAAGGGTCAGGCTACTGAATAAGACCTTCTCTCAGAGGTGCTAGTTTGTATTATTGTAATGGATAACTTTATTTGCCGTCTCCTGTTGCTTTGTTAATAACCACGCAGTGTTGGTTTGTTGGGGGAAAATAATTGCAGCACCTCAACATACCTTTGACAGGCCTGGGCTATCAGTTTCCCTCTGCTTCCAGTCTTTGAGCTAAACTAAGCAAAGCTAAACAGGTCCCAGACAAGTTGTCCCTGTTCTGGACACACAGAGATCATGGTTTCCCCACACACTCATTTATTTGTAGCGGGCCACCACAATCAAAACATCTACCACCAGTGGAACGACTAGTGCTTTTGTTTTGATTTAGTCTCGATCTGTTAGTTTTGATGTTTCTGCTGTGAACTTGAAGCTTCTTGTTAGCAGTCAGATGTTAGCGGTTAGCACAAAATTAAACTGTGGCCACTGCTCCTTTTAACATGAGGATTTATTCACTGTAAGCTGAAAACAGACTTACAGCTCTCCAGTTCACATTTTTTACAAGTTGCACTGGTGCTCCATGGTTGCAAACTGTGACTAAACAGTCGCAGTCTGAAGCCCTGCATGTACAAAGACACACATTTCCTCTGCTCACACTATTGTTAATCTCATTAAGGTAAACTGCAGTTAAACTTGTTGATTTTTTTCACCATGAGCTGGAAACACACTAACGCCTCTCCAGTCTGCACGTCACAATGGTGCTCCATGGTCGCAAAAATGTGACTAAATAGTAACAGTCCAGAGTCCTGCTTTTTGAAAAACACACCCCACCTACTCTCAGTATCACTCAGAAAAAGTAATCTAGATGGGTTGGTTAGTGTGTGTGACATATCATGTTTGTAAGTCTTCCTTTGTGTGTGTGTCTGTGAAAGAGCCACGGGGAACTGAAACGTAAAAGCAACACTCATGCAGGTGGCTTAAAACAACATGACCATTTTCACTGGATATTCATGATATGGTCATTTTATACATTCCATGTTAAATAAGCTGTGATACATCGAGTAGACTATATTCAATATATTGCCCACCCCTATATCCAAGGTATACTGACATATAAAGATAAATATCCTGAATTCAAAGAGCAGACAGCCATATTTCCTCACAGTTGGTACATAAATATTACTTCAAACACTCATAAATTTGAGCTCTCTCTCTAAAATGCATCACTTGGGTCTATTTCAGTCATGGATTTTTGAAACTGTATTTTTGACCTCTGTCTTCAGCAGACCTCAAAAATCTTCTCTGTTTTCTTTGTGGCTATAAACCTAAAGCCAGGCAGTCTGAGTCTGCCTACAGTAAAACACTCATCTGGGATTAGGAGCCATTTATTCATCTCAGCTCAGTAATACTATGAGAGCCTCGCTTCAGAATCCAATGAATATTTCACACTTTCATTTCATATGCAATCTCTAGTGCTCAGAAGAAGTGTGTATTGCTGGGTATGATTCTGTATGCTTTACTTTTGTGTGTGTGTGTGTGTGTGTGTGTGTGTGTGTGTGTGTGTGTGTGTGTGTGTGTGTGTGTGTGTCACCATACAGTATGTGTGTTTGGGGGAATTAGTGTGTGGCACTTTATTTGATCCTAGTATTGAAGTGTGTATTTTATAGTATGCATGTGGTTTTACACTTGGTTTCTGTGCTGCAAAGGTATGTTTTGTGCAGTTTGACTGCATTCACGGAAAATTAACAAATAGCATTACGACCCTTTTTGAGTGGACATGAGGCCAGAGAGTTCAGGACATAGCGGAGACAAAAATGCAATGAATTGTGTATCTCTAAGGAGCACTCACCAACACACACACACACACACACACACACACACACACACACACACACACACACACACACACACACACACACACACGCATTTATTTCCAGGTATTATAACTCCATATTCAACACAGAAACCTACTAAACCAGGTTCAACATAAGACCCACCATTAAAATGATCCAGTGTGTATTTACTCATTTTACTTCTAGCCAGACGGATATACTGCTCCTGCTTTGACATCAACTCATTAACTCAGCACCTCCTCAACAAAGACTCAAAGTCAACTGAGCTTTTAGCTGTGAAGCTCCCCTCACTGGGGTCTAAAAGCACTGTGGTCAACTCTGCTGTGAATCCTAGACTGTTACTGAAACAATCTCTATCTGATAAATAGTGACCTGCTAGCAACAGACTGAGCATACTGCCAGACTGCAGAAAGTCCGAATTTGATTGTGATTTGAATCAGCAAAGTGATTCCTGATATCTACCTTTATTTCTAACTTCTTCCAACCTAGTGGAGAGGAAAATCAGTTTAGCACACTGATATGATATAAAAAGAAATCTCCTCCACAACTTTACAGTCAATTAATCAATCATTTATTTGTCACATGGAATTATACAAAGTACAACTCAAGTGATCCCATCAGCTCCTTTAAATTGTGCACTGTAATTTAGTAATTTAGTTTTTTGCATCTTCTTACACTGCTGGTTGCTGCTTTATAACTGCCCATGTTTCTGGATGGTTCTTGTAATCCATGGTTTCTGATTGTGGAATGATTTAACTGTCCGCACAACCCACCCAAACAAGATGGCCAAATGGTTGCTCATTCCCAACAAGGCAGCGCTGCACTGCAGCTGCTTATAAACAGCGAATTTCCTCATAACAATGAGCAACTCACAGCCATATGCCACCACCATCCAAAGCCAACAACAGAAAGCACCACGAAGACTTGTAAAATAAATATTAAGAGCATAAACGTAGCACAAATTTAGTGAAGCTGAAAGAGAGGCAACTGGAAACGTCCATGCCTGTCATACTACTACACTGGCTCTATTTCAATGTCACCTAGTTTATTGAACTTGATTATTGTCTTTGTGCAGCTGTCAAAAATATAGATTTATCAATACATATTGATTCTCAATACTTGAAACAGTTTCAGTACTCATTATCACAGTATCAATACACCATACAAGCCTTGTTTTTCACTCTCTCATATTGTTAATGTTTACTACAGTCATTCTGCTGTAGGAAAAAGAAAGAAAAGTCATCATTGTCATACTATAGCCTTGTTATAGTTATCTTTAAAAAAAAAATCTAAATATAATGCGCTTAATGTAAATTTCCACCATGGTATTGAAAATGGTACTGAAAGTATTTTTCAAGGCGTGTTTAAAGTGACATGAATATATTTTTTAGTCCAACCTCGTAATCTTGCCACCTTGCTTACTTGCCATTCACACATGACACCAACATGTCACACTGACATCATATCAACATAATATAAAGATGTGCCAGCCATATAACTAGCTACTTGGCTGACATTTTTGAAACACCTCACCTCCATAAAAAAAGCAGAAACCACCACCTCCTGGAAGATGGGACATCTGTCTTTGTGACAACTGTGGACAAACTGCCCTGAAAGCCCCTAAAAAAGTACATTTGGGCTGTATCCAAGCAATGATTCACTCTATGGTGACACAGTGAGTGGTAAAGTGAGATTTCACTGATAAATCACAATTATTTTGTTTCATCTCGGACAGGTGTAGTGGTATATCGCTCGACTGTTATTTCAAATCTTTAAAATATGGAGATTTACACTGTAAGATTGTTAGCATAAAGAGGTGTAGATTCCACGGACAGTACTTTTTTTTTGAGCCATTGTGAAAATAGGTAGCACAGGGGTAGTGACAGATAGCCAACAGCAGGACCAGTGCATGCTGCTCTCTGACTCTCTACAACACCATGGCAACAGACTCTCATAATAGTAATCCCCTAGGTCAGTTGCTGGTCTCCTGACTCTGTTATTGCTTCTGTCACTGAGTCATATGGCCCCTGGGCTGTGGCTTAGTATGTCATGTAACACCCCCCCCCCCCACACACACACACACACACCACACACACTCCACACACACACACACACACACACACACAGAAACATTAGAGCTCATCAGGAAAACTCATCCAGGAGAGAGAACAATCTAGGCTTCAAGAATTTCTTAGAAATGTCATGGGAATTTTAATTCTTTACGGTTAAGATAGTTCTCATTAGTCACACTCCAACAGCAGGTCTGTCTTAATCTTGTTAAGGCAAAAACATTGCTCAAAATAAAAGATAATAAACATTTTTTATGTAGCTAGACTCATGCAAACAATATTATCTCAGTCACAAGATCAAAAAATCCAGGTTTGAACCATAAGAATGATCATTTTGACATGAACAGAGACTAGAGTCCTGTTTAGAGAGAGATCGCTTCAGTTCTTCCCAAAGGTTCTCACAGCCCCCAGAGAAATTGTCAACTAATGCAACTTTGTTCTTAATTAGTTCAGAGATTCTCCAACAAATCCTGCAGTATTTATACATCCTTAAAGGCATACAGTATGAGCCGAGGACAGGGAAATATACTGTGCGTTACATTTTCTAGCCAGTAGGTTCTTAAAGTTTTTTAAGCTGTGACCTAAATGAAAAATTCACCACAGGACACAGGCTCATTAAAACATGTTGATACTGTTTTAATGCGCAGAGCCACCGAGAGAAGGTTCCAGATTCATTTAAAGTCCTATGCCATGGTTCAAAAAGCCCTTAATCTAAGCCATTTATCACATTCTTATAATGTTGGAGTATATGTGACAGTATGAAAAAAAACTAGACTTTCCAAAGGGGAAAATGAAAAATGACACATTCCTCGGGGGGACTAAGAAAAACGGGATATATGGATTGAGTTTGCAAAGTCTCCAAAAGTGAATTGCTAATGACACAGGCTAATGCTGAAGGCAAGTTAAAACCTTTTTCCCTTTGAATTTTGCTTGTGAGGCAATATTCTATCCAAGGGAGTGGCTTATAGGCCACTGCAGCTCAATACTCTCGAGTGTGAGCACACACACATCATCCACACACACAAAATACAAGGCACTGATACCTGCTCAAACATTCATATAGGCACATATGCCCTGTGCACACACACACAGTGATATGTGACTAATTAATACCTATAAATCAAAAGGATTATATGCATCATATGAGAGGTATCAAAAGGATTGAAGGGATAGAGATGGCTGACTTAAACACTGATTTTGTAGCTCTTTGTACAGAACAACAGCTGTCTGACACTTGTTTCTCTTCTTTGTGACATGTCTGGCTGGATGTGTGGTTAGTCACATGCATGTCTGTGTAATCTGCTTACTGCTGGTCAATAAGGAAACACGGTATATTAATTAGAGGCTATTTAAGTCTAACTCACACGTGTTAGTTTCACTTCACAGGTATTAAGTAAGAATATAAATGCTACATAGCTATTTGTGGTCACCTTAAATTTACATAAAAGCACTTTACTCATTGTTTACAATGTCTTTTTTTATAATACGGAAACTAAAATTAAATGAGTAAAACTATCTCACCAATTTCTTTAATTACTTTATCTCAGAGGGTGACAAGGGAAAACATGTACATGGCCCAAAACATTTTTATTAAGAGAAATGTACTCCAGCTTCAGCTTGATTTTGGAGCTGAAAGAGACCACACAAGAGAGTGTGTGTTTGAGATAAAGAAGCGGTTTTGGGTTTTTTTTAAATTTAGCCTTTGTATGTTACAATATTATATACTTCTGTGCAATGTATTTGCATTGGATTTGCGTATGTGTTTTTGAATTGCCATCATTTCTGAAACTGAAAAAAGTTTCTCCCAGTGGAAATGTTTTAGGCCGTTGTGGCACATTTGCAGACACAAAACGTTACATTCTAAGGAGAGGTTCTTACCTTGTCCTTGTCTTCAACCAGATCACTGAGGATATCATCAGGATCCAAAATTCCCCCGTCACAGTATTCAACATGGTGAGTCCGAACCAGGAAGTCTCCTTCCTTTAACAGAGGACACAACATGTGTAAATCAAAAAATTAATGTGTGAATAAACCTGAGATCTGCTGACCATGAACTTTGTTTTACTTAAACTATATGCACTTTAAAGGGTGGCAAGTGCTATGCATATCACTATCTAATTAAATTAAGCCATAACTACATCATAAAATACTATGAAAACATTCATTGTTAATTATTAAATATGATGAAGAGTTTGCAACACTTTGACTATCAGGAATTATAGCCCTGACACTCTCTTCACCAACTTGATTTTGTCTGTTCACTTTTAATATGCTATCATGAACATTAAACTCCAGATAAAATTGTACAGCATCATATTTTCTCAATGTGTTTTACCTCCTGTGAAAACAAGATATTCGACGAGGATATAAAACATTGAAGCATCATCAAAAATAATATGGAGAAAGGCCTCCATTTCTGGTCACCACCTCCTTCCCTCCGCTCATTTATATACCTCTGTTCTGTTCAACTTCCCCTCCCCACTGCTGCCATTTCTGCCCTCTTCTTTGTTTCTTTCCTCCTTACATCTTCCACATCTTTCCCTAGGTGCCTTGTACAGATTACAACTCCAGCCTGGCCCTTTCTCTGTCCCTCCTCACTCGCTTTCTCCGCTGTGTTGGGTCTGTGATTAATGACATCGACACTGCACCAGACAGCTGACTACATAGAGCTGGTTGTTGAACAACATATTGAGACAACACACATACACCCCACAAGCACAAGCGCACATACAAAACCACAAACAGCCCAAGGAAAGGTATGACTCAAAACATACAGGGTGCTGATCCATTAAATCACTCTTTCAGGGTCAGGCTCCTGTCAATGCTTTTCAAAAACTCCCATCAGGGAGAGGGTAAGATGGAGCAAGGTGCTCTGTGTCCCTGGATATCACTCCAAGTCTCTATTGCTACACTAAGCTCTTTCCAATTACTTCCTTATTTATACTTCCTAAATGATATGATCATATAAATATGTTTCTTTGTACATTCATAAAAAAGATCTGGTTTGAGGTAAGACTTCCTTTTTGATCTGTTTTTAAATACAAATCAACAAACCAGCAGAGGAAATGCCATTTAATTTTAACAACCAGGTCCAAAAGTTTAGAGCCACCTGGCTATAAAAACTTCAATGTCTTAAAGGAGTTCCAGACGTGAAACTTTAAGGTCCAGTGTGTAAGATTTAGGGGGATTCAGTGGCATCTAGCAGTGGGGACTTTAGATTGTAGCCAGCTGAAACTTCTCCTGGCTGGAATTTATTCCATGTTCATCATTCAGGAGATATTTTTACCAGGAGTCCCATTATCTGCAGACCTCTCCTCCTCTAAAAAACAAACACACCTGGTAAAAACATTAAATTAATCTGTTGTTGTTATAAATCAGTGTTTCTTCTGCCCTGTTTGGCCATTATCTACTCACCCATATGCCGATCCGATGGAGGCCCTGGTGAAGTTTTAGGGTCCTCACATCCCTTGCGGAGATTGGCGGGGGAAGTGGCCAGCACACCTAATGGCAGACGGCGCCCCAGACTAACGTCCAAGAACACGAAATTGAATCCACAAAGTATCTCCATACTGCTCATCCATAGTGATCCAAGTGTGCTGCAGCCCTGACATAAAAAGTTGTTTTGAAAAACATCATATGAACTCTGTTTTTAGCCTCACTGTAGCTCTGACTGCTTCTCTGTGCTCCACGCTCACATGTGCGTGATCACGATAATTGGTGATCTCTGAAGAGCAGCAGTCTTGTCAGTACTGATGTCCAGATTCTCAAGTGCAGGCATCGCCAATTCCCAGTCTGAGCAGCAAAGACTTTCCTCTTCCGTTGGCATTGCTTTGCATTTGAAACAACTACACCACCAGGTTTCCAGTGCTCAACTCTGGCATTGTGCGGCTGGCTGAGGGTTAGGCTCATGCGGCGGCTGTTTTGTACAGTAGCCTGAGTTCCGTCCGTATATTCGGGCTCAAACAAATACGGCTCAACAAAGAAATGCTGTTCCTCCTCAATTTCAAAGTCTTCAAACATGTCTCGCGCAGGCGTGCACACGTGAGCGCAGAGCACAGAGAAGTGGTCAGAGCTACAGGCCACAGTGAGGCTAAAAACAGAGTTCATATGATGTTTTTCAAAACAACTTTTTATGTCGGGGCTGCAGCACACTTGGATCACTACGGATGAGCAGTATGGAGATACTTTGTGGACTCAATTTTGTGTTCGTGGATGTCAGTCTGGGGCGCCGTCTGCCATTAGGTGTGCTAGCCACTCCCCCCGCCGATCTCCGCAAGGGATATGAGGACTCTAAAACTTCACAAGGGCCTCCATCGGCATATGGGTGAGTAGATAATGGCTGAATTTTCATTTTTGGGTGCACTATCCCTTTAACTTTGTTCATGAAGGCAAGACATGGAGATACTCTGAAATAACTACTTTCACTAGTAAATGCTTGTCCCCCACCAAAAGGGGGACACACACTACAAGATCTTGCATCTGTACGTCTGGTCTCCAAACTACATTTTATCACATGTACACACATTAAAAGTTACACAGGAAATGACATAACACCATGCACGACATTGGATTTTTGTAGGTATACGTGTTCAAAGTATAGTTTGTTTCCACGTCTTTAATTTGTATAGCCTGTTTCCTCTGGGTGCGACAACAACTTAGGTCTGTGTTGTAAATGCAGCCCAAACAGCACCTCTGATCTGAGGCTTCTGTCGGGGAGCTCCAAAAACTTCAAGGCTAAAGTCATTTGGTAAGAACTGAATTACTGAGTGTAGCAAGGCTAACAGTATGTAGTATGTGTTGGTGCCTTGGGGATATACCTTTTCTATAGTAAAAAAAATGGCATTTACCAGACTTCATGAATAAGTGCACCAAGATATGGTCCACCTCTTTTTGCATTACATGAGAAAAACATACAATGTTAGATTCTGAGTCTAGTCATTCTTCACTGACACCTGGTGCCAGCTGATATATACAAGTAACTTACAAACATGGATGTGTTTGCTTACTAAAGGTAAAGCATTTATCCCAAGTTAAGTAAAGCCTGGGTACCTAAAAAACATATTTCCATTGTGTCACAAAACAAGACATTTCAATGGATTTTCAACCATCACTGTTACACAAGACTCTAAGACTGTGGCTGTTTATACAGTTAAATTGTCTCTCCCTCCCTCCTTCCTGCTGGAATTCATTGTACAACTCCATTGTAACAATGACTTGGCTGACACCCAGGCCAGATGTATGAGAGAGAGAGAGATTTTCAAATACTGTGTTTACATTGTTTTATTTTCCCTTTTGCACAGTGTTTATCTTTCTTGAGCACTATCAATCAGGGTTTTGGGGCATATTAACTCTGGGACAAAACATGTGAATGTTTTTTATGATTACTGGGGAATATCTCAGTGCCAAAGTGTCATGTAAATTATTTTGTATCTTTTCTGCCCTCAGCTTTGCACATAACATCTCACAAAACCCAGTGTTTTTATTGCCGCCTGGGCCTCAGAATGTGTCCCAGTGGTGTTAAGAGTTTGTCTGTACTGGTTTAATGGCAAGTCCTTAATCCATCATCCCAACACAAACAGAGTCACCACACAAGCAACTTTACCAACTACGCTTTGTCAAAAAACATGACAAACTCTGCCATGATTTACATTCTTAATAGATAACAAGACTACAGAGAAGCATTAGGAGTAACATTTTTATGGTTTAGAGTAAAATATTCCCTTCCAAGCTAAAGGGAGCGGAGGAAAAACAGCAATACAGCACAGTAACGGAATATTTTTGCATGGCAATATTATATTGTTACTTAGATGCAAAGTATCAATTCTTTATTATAGAATTATTAACACCACAAGTACAAATAAAAATGTTGGTAGCCTAGTTAAATCAACTGGCCAAAAACCTTATCTTATTAGATAAAACAGATGTTGACAAAGTTTTCCTTTGGGGAAATAATAAAAGGTAATAAATCGCAATATGTTTTATCACAATACTCAGCATATCACAACACATTTAAAATCGCAATAATATTGTCTTGTGACTTAAGTATCATGATAATACTGTATAGTGGGGCCCCTGGTGATTCCAACCCCTACAAGCTAATTCTCTTTTATATAGCCTGACAAAAAAGTCAATCATCTTTTATGTCAACAAAACCCACTCTGGTCATTACCTCTACATCAAAGCCCTGAGGTGCCCTGTGGGCCCCTGTGGTGTACAGCTCACACAGCACACTTTAATGTGCTTTTTATTTCAGTTAACACTGCACCTTAGAGGTGCATGGTCCCAAAATAATTAACAATTCATCAATTACAACAAATCCATTGACATACCATAAACATGAAGCTTTTGGGGACCTCTGGGATCTGGGGCCTCAGGGCAGTTTGCCCCCTTAGTGGGGTTGCTAATCTAGCAGTAGTGCAGTGCAATGCTTTACTTGGGATATAGTAAATCTTTAACTTGTTTTCTTTTCTTCCATTTTTGCAATGCTACTGCATTAGTGCTGAAACAATGAGTCAACTGACAAAAACTATTAATTATAATTATTAACTATATTAGTCAAAAACTCATTTGATGTCATACAATCTCAAAAGCAACGGGGCTTGCTTTTTTCATCTCATCTCACTATTAGCTATTTTCAGACAACAGATACATCACATTGCTGGCTAATTGTATTTTTGGGGGTGATGGCATTTCGTCACTCAGAAATAGGTGTTTATCTGTAATGTGCCTTATAGCTTCATTCAGATATTTATAGAAACAGCTGTGTGCTCATACAGTATTTAATATTTAGCACTTTGGGTAACACTTTACTTGAAGGTATCTACATAAGAGTGACATGACTCATGTCATAACTATGACATGACACGGTCATGAACATTAAGAAGGATAAAGCATGACATTACCAGACGTTGTCTTTGTCATGACAATAATAATCATTATGTCAACTTGTCATGAACACAAAAAGAGGTGCATTTCTTGTTAATGTAAAGTTGTTATGACAAAGACATCTTCTGGTAATGTCATCCTGGTTAATGTCAAGTTGTCATAATAAGGACATCCCAAACAAATTTAATGTTAACTTGTCATGACAAAGACAACTTCTGTGTCACTTTGATTAATGTCAAGTTGTCATAATCAAGACAACCCAAACAATGTCAACTTGTCATTAAAAACACCAAATGACAATTCAGGACAGCAGTCATAAACATTTATGACATGTACATAATGTTAATGACAGGTTCATGACCGTGTCATGTCATAGTTATGACAGTGTCATGTCACTCTTATGTAGATACATTCAAGTAAAGTCTTACCGCACTTTGACATCACTTTGAGATGCCTAACTTGTAATAGGCATTTGCTGTTTTTAACATTTTATAGATTAATGGCTTAAGTGGTATTACATTAAAAGAACATTAAAACGATCATACATCAATCAACTATCGTACATATCAATCCATTTATCAATTAATCAGTGCATCACTTAGTGTTATTGTATCAACATGTTATGTTACAATTAGGAGTTGTGATGTTTTCAACCCCCATTTACACACTCCTGTGGGTGCACAACTTCACTGAACCACAATTTCTCTTTGTATTTAAGCTGACTGCTGCAGATGTGAACCAACACACAGCTATTACAATTAAATTATGTTTTACTTATTAAAAGAAAAACACTGTATACTATGTGGTGATAGATAGTTTTTGCAGAACAACATCAACAGCCATATTTCTTTGGTGACCTGCTGTTGTTTTTAGGTCAACAGCCCCCTTTGATCTCCTGTTACAGTAGGCAAGCCGCACAGCTAAGACGACAAGAGATGGAGAGGTAGAGCGATAAGAGCTGTGAGGGCACCGATCTAATCTGTTATTCGAGGGGGTGCATGGATAATATGTTACATATTTTTTGTGAACTGCAGAAACCCTGTGCCTCCAAGTCTGGCAGTTTAAAAACCTAGAGGGACATTCAGATATTGTAGGACTAAAGATAAGAGTTGTAAACACACTGATCTAATCTGAAAAATCAGGGGGATTAGCACTTAATACAGTGTTTTGCCTGATACTATTACAGATAATCTTGGGCAATTTAAGGTATTTTACTCTCAGGGACATGATCTAGAAATTATCATAAAGTTGTAGTAAAATCCCACCAGAGTTAAAATACTATGTAGATTATTCAGTGTTGTCAGGTGTGTGCCTAACCCTCCACCTCCCCCACATT
The DNA here is from genome assembly GCA_035609425.1 of Epinephelus awoara. Lineage (NCBI taxonomy): Eukaryota > Metazoa > Chordata > Actinopteri > Perciformes > Serranidae > Epinephelus > Epinephelus awoara. The sequence goes on from CM069307.1 coordinate 12,541,683, forward strand.
CTTTATCTCTCAACAGTAAGCCTTTCTAGTCTGCCAGCTGACACAAGAGTTTGGCATGCTGTTGTCAGGCTGTGCAGAGAAGTGGACTTGGGTACAACACAAAACAGCTAACTTAAAGCAAACTATGGAGCTCATGCTGTCTACACAATGTGAAAGGCATCTGCTTCATACACTATTAGGTTGAGTCTGTGGAGGTTCCTATCAATTCCAGAAAAAAAGAATAGCATTTCCAATATTAAGGTCCCCTGGGCCAAAACTGAGAGGTCTGGAATTATCACAATTTCAACAAGCAAGGCAGTTATGCCAGTGATTTAAGGTATTATTGCCCCAAAGTATTATTAAGTACAGAGAGTGAACACTGGTGCATTATCTAATTCTGGAAAAATAACAAAATCAGACTTAAATTGTCCCTTGGCCTTGACCCATCTTGTGACCCTGCAGTAACAAAGCTTGTTTTCTGTTGACAGCAGAACAATTGCTGGTGGGAATGCCATGGTAACAATTACTCACCACGTTAACATTTGAGCATTCCACATGTAAGCTGTGCACAAGGTGATTTTTCACTCATGTAATTTTATTTATCTAAGTTTATTGTGATCGTCCAAAATAAGATTACATTAGCATTTTGACTGCGGGTCAAATTTAGATGAGTTGACTTTTTTTTTTTTTTACACGGTCTGGTGAGCAGCCATCCTTTCATAATTAATGTGGCATGTAAAACAACACAATTAAACAACTAGGCTGATGTGTATACAAGGGCATTCATTCTAATATATATTGATGATCTAGTTATGATAAGCTTGTCAGTCGCTGAATAGAACAGAACAGAACAGAATAGGTATCAGGCTGTATCAACACATTCATGCAGTTTGTGTGCGGAGAAAGCGGCACGCGTCTCCTCCCTGCCCCTCCCTCCCTCTCAGGAATAATTGCCTGTGCTCTGGCGTGGGTCCAGGATGTTTTACGATTTTATCAGCTTGTTTGGCCACGCCTCATCAGCCCTCCTGCCCTGGCTAATGAAACCACAGCGTACACCCACAAAGGCAGGAACTCTTTCACACACATTCACCTTACAATCCATACATGCAAACATGTAGAAACAAACCCTTAAGCTTACAAAAGGTTTCACAGTTGTGGCCGTATTTGGACCACACACACAACATTTTTAGTGACAACATTGTGTCAAATATAGATATAATCTAATAGTACATGTGTGTAAACCTGTACTGCATGTATATTTTAGAGAGACAAGTCAAATCCAGTTCACCTGAACATATAAACCAATATCCAGTTTGATATTACACAGCAAACATCTTACTAAACCTGAAACCACATAAACAAGCATTCCTAAACACACAACTGCACACTTGTCTGTTTGGCCAAAAGTAATTAAGAAGTCTGTCAACAAGCTGATGACTTCCTGACAACTCCCCTCGAAAAACAGCCTCCACTGTCCTCCCTCCCTCCTCTGTCTCTGGCCACACTTCCCTTTTTTGCCCTGCTGTGCCAGCTATCTCCCTTTTTACATTTATCATATTTGTTCTGATCTCTTCAAAAGGTTTATTCATTTCCTCCCTGCTACCTCTCTCCAAGAACATGGTGTACTGTTGTTTTAGTTTTTCTTTAATAGTACTTCCATCTTCCTTTTTTCTCAAACCACAATTTTCTGCTTTGCCTCCATGTTCATCCATCAAGGGTGATAGCTCCATATTATGGCTGTCAGCAAGCTGTTTGCTTCTTGGTTTTATAACAAATAATTATAGATCTTGGTGCATTTAGTTCCCTGATGATTGAGTGAGGTGAATGACAATTAACCCAATCATGACACTTGCTGAGAGACAAGCTACTGACTGAAGACACCTCTCAGTTCAACAGTCCACCTCCAACCTTCAACTTGGCATGCTGTATATTACAGGGGTGTCCTAAACCCTCTGAGTGGTCGCATTGGAGCCAAATATCAAGGCATTTCTGGCAGACTGGTAATGGCTAAATTATACCCAAACATGCTCCATTTCTTTGCAGTTTATTGCATTTTGCTCTGTGTTTACAATCAGTCTTGTATGTTATAAATGCATATTGTCTCCAATTTCTAGTAACAAAGATGTGTTTTAAATATCAAAAAGACAGCTAAAATGCCTTTGAGTGAATGAAGAGATAATCAAATGTCTTAAACTGGATTTGCACCACTGTTTCACAAACTAATAACATATTTGATAGGGATTATTAAATGACTGGGCTTGGGTTTAGATGCAAAAAACTATCACCAATACAGTAATATGCACCAATACAGTAATATGGCAACTGAAGTGTATCCCTTGTGTTTCGATCCATCTTGTTTCCCTATTTTGAGCTTTATTCCAAATTGTTTTCCTCCACCAAACTGCCTATGTTTTTACAGTTTAGCATCAGTCAATGATTATGTTAATGTTCAAAAACAGGTTAGCCAAACTCAAGGTTGTACACAGTTTTAGTGAAGCAAGACTTAAGGTTCCATTAAAACTTTACATGAGCTGTGAGTCTCCAGAAAACTTCTCATTGACTTCTCAATGCAGCACTACAACAAAAGCCGGGTGTACCATACATACAAACACATCAGCACTCTCTTATTACCTTCGACTTTCTAATCCCATATGTCTCCTCTATCCCTCTTTGGTCCCATACTGGGTAACACAAAAGGGTATACAAATTCTAATAATTAGGCTGCGATCAATGTGAATCTAAAAGAAAAAAAAATCAATGCAGCTGAAACACAAAATAAATCCTCTCTGAAACTCAACTTAAGACTAAACCTCAAGAATCCCTTCACTAAAGCGTAGCTTTAATGCCTATTCTAAGTGTTAGCTCTTCTTAAGCACCACTGTGGGAACTCCTAACAAAGCAGCTGATAAATGGGACTGCCAGTGTCAGTTAGCTACAGTGGGTGCATGCAGGAACACACAAGATTAAAAGAAATGTTTTTAATACAAGCAGCATACTTTCTGAGTAGGATGAAGCAGATAGGGAGGAGGGGAGGAGGGAGAGAGTCAGACAGAAAGCAAGCTGTCTCTGTGACAATTTAAAAACATGATTTGCCTAGCACTGGGAGGGAGGATTAGGAACTGGACTGCTCTGCAACACACACATATCCTTGCTTTCTAATCCTGGAACACATTAACAGCCATAATTACACAGCTACAACAGCTTAGTGTTGCAGGGAAATGACTGAGTGATGGGAAGAGAGCAAGAGAAAAACACACAGAGAAACAAATACAAAAGGGAGAAGAGGGGATGAGATGAAGCAATTAAGAAGAATACGTATTCTCTTTCCCAGAGAGGAGGTACAAGGGAGAGGAGAAAGAAGCTGGGGAGCCTGTCACAGGAGGTGAAAGGGGAGTATAAAAAACACAAACAAAAGGAGAATATTTAAAATGTCAAACAACAAACACGGAGAAGAGAAAGAGGCCAAAACTATCAAAAAGTGGGAAGAATGAGGGCGGAAGGAGAAGTAAAAACAGAATTACAAAGGAGGATGTAAACATAGTAAGAGGAGGAGAGGCTGCAAAGTGCTGACAAAGGTGTGGGAGAGTCAAGAAGAGAGAGAAAACAGAAGAAGAGCCGTAAGAGGGCAGGAAAAAACACACACAGCGTGCATGGGCTTAACAAGGCATTTCATTCACACATACAGGAAACAAAGTATTTAAACACTGCGAGACCTAATCGATAGAGCGGGGAGGTGCATCACTACACACATCACTGCTGCAGGGATACACACCTGGAGCACTCATTCTGTCACTCAGTGAACATTAATAAAATCTAAAATGGTGCTGCTCTTGTGTTAGACCAGAGATAAACTGCACTGCCACATGGCACGTATTAACCTTTAGAGTTTCATTTTTTAAGCAAACTGAAATTAAAATGTATTTGTTGCTTATAAAATAGTACGTATCTAGTTGGTGAGTCCTTGGACTTTTATGCAATATGAAGACCAAATTTTGCTGGTAGGGCCTCTCAATCAAAACAATAACAAAAGATGGGGCAATGCTGCCATTGCAGTCAATGTCTCCTGTTAGGCTTCCCTCTGCATTCACTGTACAGGAGGTTTGTACCAGGAGCTGAATTATTTGCAAAGGTCTCATCCACTCCAAAACAAACTGACCCAGTGATTTACCAGTAAACCATTAACACTGAATAAAGCAGTGTCACGCTGAAAATCAGTGGGGGGGTTTCGACACTGTTTGGCATGGTATGGGCTGGAGCTGAGCTGCCACTAACATTTGCTCAGCTTGTTTCCCTGATGATCCAGACGACAGATGAGTAAAATCCTTCATCCACATAAAACATACAGTCAAAAACGACCAAGTATAACATAAAAATGTGATTTACAACCACATAAAATGTCCATTTCTGACAGCTTATGGCAGGCAACCACAACCCAGGTACATGCGAAGTACCCCAATGGCAGGCGATAATGGCCAAATGACATGGATCATGTTGTTGCTTAAAATTACAGATTTCTCTGGGTTTGAATATTGTTAGAAACATTTTAATTAATGTAAGAACACAGCTACACAAAATATGTAAAATTGGTCTTGTCATTATTAGACATTTTATTGCGGAAAAGTTACATAATATGTCTTTATCTTTTGGCATCAGAAGTACCGGTAAAACACATTTCATTATGCCCAGTTCCATCAAGTGTCCCAGTAAGCCATGCCAGTGAGCCATTATGCACAATTCCAGGACCCTGGGACGAGCTCACCAAAGTGGAATGCAGTTGTTTTTAATGTTATCAGTGACACCTGTGCTTTTCTAACTACGACATACCAAAATGTCTGCTGTGAAAAAGCAGGCCTTCAGTCAGTCAATAGGTGCCAACAGAAACGCCCACCTAGAGGCTTAAAGCTTAGGCATTGTTTTCAAAAAGTATTCAAAAGTTGTTTTGTCCTTTTTGAATGAAATGCCAAATATCATTACAGTTTATTATAATTCCTTACAAAAACTGAACTGAGTTTTAACACTTAAAATATCACTACCTGGACCTAAAACAGTATACATTGCTCTAGCCTTTTCAGCTGACCATCCTTTTAGTTTAGAGATTTAAACATTTAAAATGTAGAGTACTCATCTCTACTTCCAGGAGGAACAGACACTTCTCATAAAGAAGAACAGGAGGTGAAAGGAGGAAGTGTTCAAAGAGGAAGAAGAGCTCAAATGAAAGGGAAGCGAGGCAGTGTACAAGTGAGCAGAAAAGGATGATAAATAAGATGAAGGGTAGCAAAACACAAAGAGCACTGAGTGGGGAGGGCTTGTATACGGGTAGATGAAAGCAGATGAAGAAGCAAAAAAGGTAGAGCAAGAAAGAAAGTACAATGGAAAAAATGAGTCCATCTCCAAGTGCTGTCTCTGTGTCTGTCCCACATAAACACAAACAGACACACAGCTCTGACATCTCCCCTTCAATCACAACTGAGACCATCTATCTATATGACTGGTGTGCTCTTTGAATAATGGAGCCAATATTAAGTGAGTCACTGAGAAGATTTGGTCGTCTGATGGAGGTCACGAGGTTTCTGCCCCAAGAGCAGTGCAGGGAATCAACAGCAGTCATAAAGGAATCACAAGAGGGAGTCATTTGCATTTTACACTCACAACTAAAGTGGAAGACTCATGCCTGCTCCTGTCTAGACCATCACAATTCACATCAGATATGCTTTTAATTTTTTATACAGCAATTATGGAGAACTGGACCTCCATGGCTTTGTCTAATTTCCCAAGACTTTGGGATGTGAAAATCATATGGCCCTTTCATGATATAAAAATGACAGAGCATTCGATTATTCTTTTATGACTTCAGGGGAAAACCTCAAATGTTATGAAAGTGCTGTTTCATAAAAAGTTATCTTGCTTCTTTTCCAAGTCTTTCAGGAGTTCATAAAAATCTGCACACTTTATTACAAAACTATTTCAGACAATGAATAATGTAGCTAACTGATGGCTCAAAGGTCAAACAGACTCAAAAGGAGTTTAAATTACATTTGTTCATGTTTTTGTTCATATTCTTGGACTAGTTGGTATCAGTGGAAATTATTCTGCAATGATTGCCGCTCAAGACAAATGAGCTGCATTAACATGAACAAAACATCCACCATGACTGCATTTTCAAAGTGATGTACAAGGTGTTGTAGTTATTATTAGGTGTATAGTTATTTTCTAAATAGCAGGTATCAAAGACTATTGACAACTCTAAAAAGTATTGTTTAGGTAACAAAACCCTAGTATTCTACTGGTACCTGTCACAAAACATCTGTTTTTAAAAAAAAAACAAAAAAAACAATCATGACTGGATAGTGTGTCATCTCTTAACATTTGGTATGCTGGTTTGTATTTTAAGGCTTTCTTCAATTTTTAGTCATGTTTGTGCACTGAGCAAATAATTCAAAATAATACTAATAATGATAAACACCTTTGCCTGGATTTGGAGCAGCTATACCAAAGCTATAATATCACAACAGTGCCTATTCTCCCAAGAGGTTAACTGTAAGGTGCAAATGGGTGCATTTTATGAGCCGTACCTGTTCCAGAAGTTTCCTGTATCTCTGCGTGGCTTGCTGGATGAGGTCCCTCACAGTCCACCCTTCCTTGCAGGGCACCACCACACCTGTCTGCCCAAATGTCACTGTCACCTTCATTATAGCAATCTCCACTTCATCCGAGACGCAGGCCCTCTGGATGTGGGTGATGAACAATGGTGATGATAATGCAGACCACTGTGAAATGCCCTCCGGTAAGTCTTGATAAAGAGGCAGGGATTATGACCAAACAGAAAAGGCCAAAAAAATGCAGGGCTGGTAGAGAGTGGCTTGGGGTGACTTACATCACTCAAACCAACTTCTTTAAAAGTCCCACAGCTTGTCAAAGTGGTCCACAGCCAACACAGCTCCTTACTGAGGCTGTCAAATGTGTTTACTGCCTGTACAGGCCATTCTTATCTGCATTTACAGACAAAACTGAAGGTGATGATGACGACATGAGTGAGCTCCTTTCTCTTGCAATGAGGGTTATCACTCTCTTTCTCATCTCATCACATCTCCTAAAGTGGCATCCAGCAAGTGTTGATACTATTCAGTTGGTCCATGCAAGTTATAAAGCGGTTCAGTTTCCAGGAATGGTAAAAACAAAACACTGCAGTCTTTAGTGATGGAGAGTAAAAGTAGACGAGAGGTGAGTGTCATGTCATTTCCCACTGAGTATAACTCACGCTAACTCTCGTTAACTTCACTTTACAGAGGCTAGCTGTCTCCCAGCTAGCTCCTCTTGGCTAAAACTGGTTAGCTTGATACTGTAACCTGGTCCGGCTGAGATAACAAGCCGAGGGTGAAAGGTTTCGGCTTGTCACGAGCTTTAGATACCCACACGCCCTTCTCCACCACACCTGGTGCGTTACTACTCGTTTTGACAGATGAACAAGCGTTTATCCAAACTTTCACATCAGAGTTAGCAAGCTGAGTCCCAGGCTAGCTAACGTTAGCCACCTTAGCTGAACTTTGGAGGGAGGGATGCAGTCGCTCGGGCATCATTCCATAACTTTTTTTCCTCTCCTAAGTTTCCTTCTTCCAAGCGGTCAGTAGCATCCACTTCATCAGCCACACACACAGTATGGCAACGGAACCGTTATTTTGGTAAACCCGAGGCGAAGTTGAAGAGTAAACAGAGCACGACACTATGTGTTGGAAAAGTTTTGGGATTCCTTCACTGCCGTCCGCTCCTGGCCAGTTCCTGACCAGCTCCTCCACCGCTTGTTGCTGTCACTTTCTTAAAGGGGAAGTACTCCATTTATCACTCGGCTGAACGACCACAGAAACAATGAACGACTATAGAAACAATGCACAACTCATGATTCCTCATTCTCAGTGACAGACACTGCCCACAGTGTAAAAAAAAAAAAGTGGCAGTGATCTCCACTCGTTAGTCAGAGAAGACTGATTTGTTTTGTATTCAGTCAGTCACTCTCCTTACACCTCTATTTAGGTCTCCAAAAACAATGAGCTAAAAGCTGCTCACAAAAGAACTACACCCATTTTCAGACTTCATACATGTCATTTGTATTGTCTAGCACAGCCTATAAATATTAATAAATGCAACAACATCTCTCCTCCAAATTCAAAAAGAGCGCTAGAACTCAAATTTGTGATGTCACCATGTATAAAGTCTGAAACTGATCCACAGATAATGTATTGGTAGAGATGTTATAAGCAGGGTTGTAGTTGTAATGAAAATGCTACAATAATCTTCATTGGAAAACCTTCACATAATGTAGCTTAATGGCACATGTTTTTATGTAGCTGTTGATGTAACATACCTCTGATATGTGTGACATTTTGTGTACCATCACCATGTTTCTTCATTTTCTCCTTGTGTTCTGTCTCTTCCTTCACGTATGCCTGCTAGCTGAATTTATGTTTGAATAGAGTTTCAGTCTGATTCATTTGGAAAACGCCACAAAAATGGGGTAAGAAATCAAACTCTTTTTTAAATTATCATGAGTCATTGAAAAGTTAAGTCAAAGTATTGAAAGTTTGTCCATGAAAATGTGTGGACATCGTATGCATGACGCTGAGCACTTGAGAATATGAGTTCATTTTCTATTTCAGAACCGAAAGACACTGCAATATGATAAAGCTCATTTGGGTATAAAAAAAGAAAACAAACATTCCTTGAGTCCGCAAAATCAGGCTCATAGTCATTGCCCATCAAGCAGCAGCTCACAGGGCTGAAAAATGAAGCCAGCACGGAAGTGCCAAAAACTGCAGTCAATTGAATAGCCGCTTGAGGCTGGCTCCAGAGGCCAGTCAGTCCCCAACAATTTTCTTTCAAATCCAAATCCAGTGATGTCATCACATATAAAGTCTGGAACTGCTCCATAGACAATGAATCAGTAAAGATGTTATACATGACACTGAGAACACTCTGGGAAATGTTTTGAGTATATGGGTATAATTTCTGTTTCAGAGCTGAATAAAATCATCTAAATACACATTTGTAGAATAAAAAAAGCTCATTTGGGAATAAGAATGGAAACAAACTTTCTGTGGGTCCACAAACTCAGGCTCCCATTCATTGTCTATGGAGCAGTTCCAGGATTTATAGGCCTACTTGATGACATCACAAGTTTGAGATTTGGGTCTACTTCTCTGGTTTATGGCTTTGAGAGAGTGGCTCATCATCACAAATATTGAAACCATTGGCATTCTTAATTTAGGTTGTGTTCCACCTGAGGGGAGCAGCAGTGTTGGGTTTGAGCAGAAACCTCCAGGGCTGGAAAATGAAGTCAATGCGAAAGTGCCAAAAACTGCAGTTCATCAAATAGGCACTTGAGGCTGGCTCCAAAACAGAGTAATGGAAACTGTATAGGGGGGATTTTTTTTATATCTCACCCATCTATATTTTATCAAGGCCCAAAGTTACGCATATTTAAGGGCTGATTGAGTGACAGACTGCCAATAGTGTCCCAAGCAAAAAAAAAAAAGTGCTGAACTCAAGACTTCAAAACGGCATGTCCACAAACCTAATGGGTGATGCCACAGCAGCTGTGTCCATTATTTATACAGTCTATGGTTCAGTGCTAATTCTCTGTGCATTTGTCACAACCAGGGATCCATCTCAAATTACATTAAATGTGATCAATTGTTAATCAAAAAATATATTTGAGTGGAACTTTAGCTTAGCCTACTCAAATATCAAAGACAAAAAGTACCACCTTTGACAAATGATGGCACCATGGACCCTTTTCACAGGGCACATTTTGGCATGTCAAAGTAAATGACAGGTTTAAATAATAAAAAAAAGAATGATGGGTGTGTTCCATTTAACTGACTCAGTATCAGGGTCCGGGTATTGATCATGCATGCTGACTCACTGTCACACAGGGTTACTGGGACACTTGAACAGATCAGAGCCATCGTTTATGTTATTAGTTTCAGCTGTGTTTCACTTTTACTCCTCTCTTATAATACAGTTTGTTAACTTTTTCGTTTCTTTGAATGTTTTCCCCCTTATTGTCCCTTATAAATGGCAAAATCAATAAAATAAGGCGTATTAGTATTGTAAAAACAGACACCAGTCTGACTGAATTATTACATTACATTATTGTAAATATTATTAATAGTAATAAATAGATTTAGTTTTAGCTTTGTAAAACCTAGAGTTGGCGTGCATTCGGAGACAGTCACAGCTATTTTAAGGTTATAATTAGGTGTCACAGCTATGATTTTAAGGGGTCATCATTAACACAGCAGACAGTCAAATTTGTGTCTGAACCGTGAAACCTGATCAAATCCCTCGAAAATCTTCTTCTGCTGACTCCAGCTCAGCATTATAGTGTTGATGCCAACAAAAATAATGTATTTACAAAAGATTTTGGTATTTCACGGTTTGATTCATCTTCAAAGAGGAAACCCCTCCCTCTGAGGTGGAGTTTGGCTTTGTAATTAGCAGCTCAAATGTATGCATGTGTATGTCTGCTAATTGATTTAGGCTAGGTTTAGTTTCTGGGTCACTGAATTCCATTGCTACTAATGAACCCCATGGGAGGAGGAACATTGTGCATGCATGCATTTTTTTCCCCTCCTACTTTCTTTGGTGAAAGTTTGAAAGTTAGAAGAACACTTGAGTAATCATTTAGGATATGAATTTTGAAAGGACTGGATTAACTGAAGTTGAAGAAAAAGAGCCCCCCCCCCCCCCCCCCCTTTTAATAAATTGTCTGTCTTTCTTTACTTAAAATTATATGACTAAAATTAATATAGTATTAATGACCATGTTGGAAATCTTCAGTCATAGACAACAAAAACAAATACACTGTAATTAAAGAATTAAGGATTGAGAGCATGTTTAATAACACTATATCTAATCTAAACAATAATCAGATTGAATTATTTTCATTGTACAGACTGTATTGACAGTTTTTTTTTTTCATATTTCACTTACTCTTCAAATAGGCATTTTTCATAGAAGACATTTTGACATGTCACATAAAAGCACAGATGCTAACGATGACATTAATGATGGCTGAATTCCATTCAGTTGCTTCATATTTACGGTCCTGGTATTATGCATGCTGGCTCATTGTTACACTGTTATGGCAAACTATGACACTTGAATAGAACAGCGCCACCGTAAATGTTATAAGTAACACTTAGCCTATACTTAAGTTGGTCAAGATGTCTGCTAGAAGCCTATGCTGAGACAAGATCCACAAGATGGTGGATAAATCTAGTGTTATGGCCAAGACACAACATGAAAATCCTTTCTTTGTCCCTAGCAACAAAACAAACCTAACTGGGAAGATAACAAATATAACCTAATTTAATCAAATATTACACATTATAATAACTTAATTTTCTTAACTTACATGATCTATGGTCTGTTTGTTACCGTCTTTCTGCAACAACTCAGCTTGTGAGACTTTAGAACAAGAGTTCTCCTCATGCAAGACTTGGTTAGATGCTATAACAAACACACCTGTACACTTTTCCCACTTTGGTTTTATTTTTCACTCCAAGATACACAGACATTTGTATTCAACCCTTGATCCATATGGTTGCTCGTTCTCTCACCTCACCCCCATATGGTAAAACCCTCACCTCAGCAGTGTTCTGTGTCGTGCCTCCTCTATTATGAACTGTTATGAACCACAGCGAACATGCTATGATGTGAATGGACCCCTGCTGTTGGGCCAGATGCATCCAGACCCTGGCAAACAAATCAATATGTGTGGTAGAACATGTTTTGCTTCCAAGAAAGAAAAAAAAAAGAAAAGGGAAATTAAGGTGCACAGTGTGAGAGGGGAGTGGATTGTAAGATACAGTGTAACACATGCAGGATGGAAACACACACACATACAGGGTGCACAAACAGTTCATACTGTACGTGAAAAAAACTTAATTGCATGTGCATATGTTCTTTGTCACTCATTCAGTCTCTCAATCACCCCCCTATTACACTGAATATCAGGGTAGAATACCATGTACCTCTCTGCAGCCTCAGAAGGCACTCAGAAGTGAGAATGAGAGAGGCACATCTGGCACAAGACAACAGGGGGCCACATACACAATAATACCCACAACTATAATTTCATAGCTTAATGTTGTTGCATATACTCCCTTCTTTGGGGCTCATACTGGACCATGCAGGCTCTCTTTCACAGTTACAGACAGATTTTAACTTGAGAACGAGGGCCAAACAGACACGGGCAGACATTTGTTTGGAGGAGGCATAATGGATAGTAAAATAACATGTTTATATAATTGTAGGATATTTAAAAGATGCATGTGCAGTACTGTACACACTCAATGCAATGCAATGCATAGCATGCACAACCATGTGATCACGGTATATCATGGAAAACACACACCAGAATGCTTGGACAATAATCATAATCATTGTTTTGGAGACCCAAAGACCTAGAGGTAGAAGGAGACTCGTGTTTGTAAGTTAAGATCCAACTCCCAATGAATAAATGTTGCTTCATATCTGCTTGATCAGTAATGAACACAGACTGTATGAAAGAAGTATATGTAGCCACCTTTACTTCACCAATTGGTTTGTGGACTGAAGTTTGGCATTTTGGCCGTCGCCATTTTGTTTTTTCAGTGCCAGAAGTGGCTTGACTGGACAAGACAGTGTAGCTGTAAATGAGCGAGGGATGGATCTGACTGACAACCCATGGACACTATGCACACCCATAGAGATAGAGCGGATAAGTCCCGCTCACACTGGAGAGGAAAACAACTTATTGCTCTCCTTTGACTTTGTATTGCATAATGGTGCCTCCTTATTATTTATGTCCGCTGGCAACCAACACAAAAACGTCCAAGAGCTGCTTTGTGGTGGGATGCACTACCAACAAGGCAAAGAGTCAAGACTGCCAAAGTGAAAAAAGGGCTTTTAAGCTATAAGATGTGACATATCATCAGGAAGAAATAGGAAAATTGTAGGATCCTGCTTATGTAGTAAGTAATGCAGTAAGCATTTTGCTAATTTAGCCAGACAAACTATAAAGGCTGAAGCCAACTTAGCTATGTAATGTCTGGTTTTGGTCTTTCTCAGGTGAAATGATCTTACCTGATGATTACATCAGATATAGTTGTAAATATCATTTCACCTCTGGCAGTTCACTGGGATCATTTCTCTCAGATAAGCAAGATAAGGGGAAGGGACACTAAGATAGATCAACAACACTGAGTTTGTCAAAATGCTTTGACTTGCTGAAATCTCATATTTTTTGCTAGCTACATGAATTTTGCCAGTGTTTCAGCTCCAAGCCCCCAAGAGTGCTGCCCAGCCTTGCAGCCAGTTTTTCCCATTGGCCACTATTGCAGCGAAAAAATCCCCAGTGGCCCAAAAACATTTTCCCTACAGACCACCTTTATAAAAGAGAGATCTGTAAAACTGTTGACAGAACACCTCGAAATAGAAACAAGGAGCCAAGAAAAAAGATTTAAAAATCTGTGACATCATTACAATGTAAAGTCTATGAGTTGAGTGGGAACTTGTGGACGGAACCAGCAAGAGAACAGAACTAACCACTACACTACCGTACCACCGAAGTGGCCACAATGAGATTTAAATTTCCAACCCAGGACTGTATAGTTCAGCTATCAAGTGCTGCACAAGGAGACCTCTTTTTGCATCTGTGAAAAACGATGGTTAGTATCCCCTCCACTAGCACCATGTAAGCATTGTGTTCAGCTCTTCCTATACTATAGATGTTATCGGTTTCCTCCAACCCCTTTTTTCATTGTGAACATATGACCATAGAAAGTCTTTCTTTATGGTCCTAAAATCCATTATGGTAATAGGGTGCGTCCTGCAATGGTTGACAAAAGAATGAACTTCTATAGTAAATGACATTCTTGTGCTATAAAGAATGCATGTCAAATGCTTCTACATCAGTGTCCGTGTCTTCAATAATTTCTTCTTCATCTTAATGTTTTTTCCTCGTGTGGTACTTATTTGTTGTCTTCATTTTGCTTTTGTCTGCGCACATTACTTTGCCTGTTCTGTGTTGCATTCTAAATCTCCAAATCTCATCAATAAATTATATTAACAAAATAAATCCTGCCCAGGCAAATGCTATGCCCTGGTGCTCAGCGTGTTATATGTTACTGAAAGATTTTTCCTACACCCTGCAGACTGGGCTTGTTTGTGTATATGCATGTGTGTGTGTGTGTGTGTGTGTGTGTGTGTGTGTGTGTGTGTGTGTGTGTGTGTGTGTGTGTGTGTGCGTGTGGCCATGTGTCGGCCACAGATACAGACAAATCGATACTAGGACTTGTCAGCAGGGGGATTTCGATCAGTCCACACCCCTAAATCCTCAGCACCCCCCCCCCCGTACACACATATACACACGAATGGTCACACCCCATATCCCACTGCACTGTGAAAAGAATAGCAGGCTGTCAATAGACCCCTCCACTATTCCGCTCTAAAAGACACACACACACACACACACACACACACACACACACACACCAGTAATCGTAATACTAGCCCCGTCGATCATCCCTCGTTGATGCAGAGATCTTCAATGTGTCACATATTTACAATATTTACATAAGTGTGGTTATTTACAACAGTGCGGTGCCTTTTTATAGTTTTACTTATGTATGATCTTGAATAACTATTCCTTTAGGTTGTTTGTGTAGGTTATTAACAATGCTGGACAATATTGTTATAGTGTTGGGTAAGGGTACTTTACTGCATTACTTTTTTGAAAAGTAACCAGTTACTTTACAAAGTTACTCCCTGAGGAAAGTAACTTAAGTACTTTTAAAGTATTTCCAACGTTACTCCCTGAGAAAAGTAACTCAAGTACTTTTTGAGTACCATCGAGTATTCTACATTTCCTGTTGGGCAATGGGCCACAGGGCGCTAAGCCTAAATTTTTTGTCTCCAAAATTAAAGTTATGGACCACTTGCCCTTCACTGAGATCCAATTGTCCCATCACAGCCGTCACTTTGACCAGTAGAGACACAGAACGATCTGCTGCAGTAGACAACTGTATGACAACAACACCCCAGCATTTTTAATATTTCCTCTAGGGATGTTAGCACACAGAGTAAAAGGGGGAAATGATGGTGTGAAACAGCAGAGGCACTTTGTCAACCCGCTGAGTTAACGCTACTGTCATTAGCATCAAGCTAGCAAACAATGGTACATCCTCACGGTCGGACATAAAGTAATAACATTAACAAATAGCGGCGGGGCTTTTACTCACCACAACTGCAGAGGCTCCCAGCTTCATTTGAAACAGACTACATTATAGACGGTCCGTTATTTATTAATCCCTCTGTGTGTTTATATATTTACTTTTTATCCGCTCCGTTGTCTTTATAAAGTTAACATATCGCACCGTCATTTCAAACTCAACACTTGTTTCAAATTAAAAGCCCCTTATAACCTCGGATAGAGAATCCCTCCATTTTCTAAATAGGCTTTTATTGTGAAACATTTGTAGGAACTTGTTGCGGAGGATACAATAGCTTAAATGTTTGCATACAGTGCTTCAAATGAAGCTCCTGTCATCTGCTGGTGCTTTTAGGTGACTACAAAAACATTTCGGCTGGCACATGAGCAGACAGTGACTGAAATAATAGTAAAAGTTTGAGTTTATTTACTTTATTAAAAGTAATAAAAATAGGACAAGATTAACCCAATGACATGAAAGATGACCGGGGATAATTGGTGAGTACCATCGTGTAGTGTGTCATGTCTGTCGGCCAAGTCACAGCACGATTTTATGACCCCACAATCGCATAGTGTGACATAGTGACTTTCAGAGCGGGCAGAAAAGCCGTGTAGTGTGTACCAGGCATAATGCAAGTCCTGAGTCTGACCTGTCTGTCAGCAAGTCCTACTCCTCCTATTGAGTCATGGGTATTTTACTGAAGGATCCTGCGGAATGTTTTAGACTCCACCGTAGACAACGGCAGCATTTCTTCTACCACGTAGCTTCTTTCAGACTGATAGGTTTAACGTTATCTCTGCTATTAGAACCAAACGACAGTCATTGCTGTTTTGGAGCTGAAGGACCAGCGTTCTAAAAGTAAAAGAAGTAACTGATGTCTTGTTTGAAAATGTTGTATTTGATTACTCAAACAGCAAACTAATGCATTAGGTTACTCGTTACTGCAAAAAATAATCAAAGTACTCTAATGTTACTTTGTAACACGTTATACCCAACTCTGATTGCTACTGAGACAAGTGACGTAATTGAAGTTTAAGTGATTAAGAAGTGATTTAAGGCCACGTGTTTCCGATTTTCTTATGATTTTTTTTCTGTTTCGATAAATTTGTGAGATGCAACAAATAACTCAGCTACTTTTAACTTAAATTTATTATATTATTACTCTTTTTCTTTTTTAATTTAAAATGGCAATTTATTCAGAGTGATATAGGGTACAGTTTTACTTTTGTGCTCAACATTTGTCCACATATCTTTGGAAACACTTTTGCTAAGACCTCACGTGACCCCTATGACTCTGCAAGGGTTCCCACCCACACAGAGTTTATAGCCTGCAACTTCGTACCAGTCACTTAGAACTGAAGAAGCTTCTTGGATGAGAAGTGAAAGGTCTTCAAGAAATGCAAGCAAGTCAAGTTGCCTATGATATTAGCACTTATGATTACCATGACCTGGATGACTGAGAATCTTCACCGACAACTTCTGCTAATGTTATTCAGGGATAGTTGACATGTTTCAGCTCTTTTTCTTTTTCTGAGAGAAGGCCTACTCAAAACCCAATCTAGCTTTGGAAAAAACATAGGGCAATTTACAGGGCCAGTTTGCTATACAACAACACCAACAACTATCCCAATTTAAGGTCAGACTGTTTGCCTGGGCCTGTAATGCACCAGACTACTGGCTCTGTTACATAGTAGTATGGGGGAGGTTTCTTGGACAAGGAACCGAACAGGAAAAAAGGGAAAAATTTGGCACATATACTTGAATAATTTAAGGAGAGTAAAACAATGACTAAACTTCCATCAGTGAGAACAGCAAAACAATGGGGAAAAAGAGACAAAAAAGAAAATGAGAGAGAATAAAGTAAAACAAAACAGTATGTGTTTGTAATTTCCATTTTTCTTACATTAAAGGCAACCTAAAGTACAAATGTCCATGAGTAACAATTCCCATGAAAATTGCTTTGTTACTCCGTCTAGGCTGGGCTGCCAAACATTTGGATGATATTTGAGTCTAACACTAAGAAACATACAATGCAGCAGATGGTCAAGCAAAGCAAGATCAGAACATACAGGGAAAGAAAAAGGTGATTTATCCTATACTTACTTACTTTTACTTGTTCACAGCTAATGCAGATTACAAATTTGTGTTATTCATGTTAGATTTAGCCTGTAAATTTCCAGCAAAAATAAGGAAGTTTTCTGTATATAAAAGATATACTGTGGAGGATTTTCCTAAAAAAACAAAACAACGTAGAGACTGAATCACAGTGATTGTTCAGAATAACTTCCGGGTAGAACCCCAACATCACACACATATAATCAAACATCTCTGAGCAAATGCTGCCTCAAGTCATTGAAGGTCCACCGAAAAAAATCACTATCAGTTTACACTATGTTTTCAGAGCTTTACTTCGCTGTCAGACAGCCCTTTCCGACCAGGAACTGAGGCTGATATCTCAAAGCTACCAGACTCCACTGCCAATAGCAATGATTTTACTTTGCAGAACAAGAGAGTTGCTGTCTACTACTGCCTCAGTCAGTTAACGTGTAAGGTATTAGCGGTGAAAATATTCCAAATATAGCATAAACTTAAATTGATAATATTTTTCTGGAGGTGGCTAAAATAGGTCTTGCTGCAACCCTCGTCTACAGCAGTACATTGCTTGGGTCTGTCAGCAGTACATTGCTTGGGTCTCTGTTGCCTAGCAAAGCAACAGAGAAGAGATTTGGTGATTTCACATAACTGCGCTATTAAAATCCTTTTCCAGTTATCTACCCGGAAGTGATTGTTGTTGTTAGTGCAATGTCAGGGTGATTCAGTCTCAACTGTTTCACTGGAATTGCATTGCTAGGCAACAGCTTACGAAGTCTGTCAAATTAAGCAGACAAATTTTGATTATTTCCAATTAGTAAAAAAAGTGAGCTTCTGTATTTCACACCTATCAGTTTGATTGTTAGCTGGTGTTAATTAGAGAAGAGAGACAGAAAATATGAAAAAACACCTGCGATGATATACACACTGGCACCTACCACGAACTGAACCTGAACACACCTTCAGTTTGCATCTCCTTTTCTCTCTTTCAAACGTGAACACACACACACACACACCTCTGGCTAATAGCTCAATTAACACACTGTCACGTCAGAAATTGTGAGCCCACTGAATCCACCTGTCTCCAAGGAGGATGGCAAAGAGAGAGGAGGTAATTGATACTATATTCACGGAAAGCTACTTTGAAAACTAATTATGTGTGTATAACAAGCAGAGAATTATTCCGACAGCTCCTGAAACCTATTAGTTGTGGTGTGTGTGTGTGTGTGTGTGTGTGTGTGTGTGTGTGTGTGTGTGTGTGTGTGTGTGTGTGTGTGCGTGTGTGTGTGCGTGTGTGTGTGTGTGTGTGTGTGTGTGTGTGTGTGTGTGTTCTATCATGTGACTGTGCTGTGGTCTCTCCATTCACCACTGATGTCATAGAACAGAGTTAAAATACATCAAGGCTCAACTGGGAACATACAGTTTGGAAACTGATCTCTATTTCATTTTTATGTCATTTACTGTCAGAAATATACTCTACAATCAAGTGGAAAAGTGCTTCAGTGTGGGTTGATCATACATATCAAAACAGCAACTCAACTGACAGAAAAAAAGGTTTGTTCCAGCAAACCACGGATATGTTACATGTGACTGTTATTATGTTATGTATATGTTGAAACTTTATGTTTTCACAACACTGTGGTTAATGTGTGGTTAGGCTTAGGCACAAAGAATACTTGGTTATGGTTAAGAAAAGATCATATTTTGTCTTAGAAGTATTCGGTTTGGGGTGCACAATCCCTGCTGGAAAAGTAGGGATGTCTCTGTTTATGAGAAAAATAGCTTTTTGTGCCACTGTCCTGGCAGGAAATGCAGCTACGTCTTGGTAAAAAAACAAAAAAAAAACAACACTTTTTGTGGCACTATCTCCACTGAAAAAAACATTGATGGGTCACTACAAAAGGCCCACATTTGGTGTCTAAAAAGCTAGTGGAGACAGTGACAGGTCGCTACGAAACACCCACACTGGTGCCTTAAAAGCCATTGGAAACACAGTAATGGGTTGCTCCAAAACACCCACACTGCTGCCTAAAAAGCCGTTGGAAACACAGTGACAGATCACTACAAAACACCCACATTGGTGCCTAAAAAGCCATTGGAAACACAGTGACAGATCACTACAAAACACCCACACTGGTGCCTAAAAAGCCATTGGAAACACAGTGACAGATCACTACAAAACACCCACATTGGTGCCTAAAAAGCTGCAGGAAACAGTGTGACAAGTTGCTACAAAACACCAATGTTGGTGCCTAAAAAGCCACTGGTAACACAGTAATGGGTTGCTCCAAAACACCCACACTGGTGCCTAAAAAGCCGTTGGAAACACAGTGACAGATCACTACAAAACACCCACATTGGTGCCTAAAAAGCCATTGGAAACACAGTGACAGATCACTACAAAACACCCACACTGGTGCCTAAAAAGCCATTGGAAACACAGTGACAGATCACTACAAAACACCCACATTGGTGCCTAAAAAGCTGCAGGAAACAGTGTGACAAGTTGCTACAAAACACCCATGTTGGTGTCTAAAAAGCCACTGGTAACACAGTGACGGGTTGCTACAAAACACCCATGTTGGTGTCTAAAAAGCCACTGGAAACACAGTGACAGGTTGCTACGAAACAGTGAGAGGTTGCTACAAAACACCCTCATTGGTGCCTAAAAAGCTGCTAGAAACACAGTGACGGGTTGCTACAAAACATCAATGCTGGTGCCTAAAAAGCTGCTTGAAACACAGTGACACGTTGCTACAAAACACCCATATTGGTGCCAGAAAATCAACTGGAAATACAGCAGGTCACTGCAAAACACCCACATTGGTGCCTAAAAAGCCACTGGAAACACAATGATGGGTTGCTACAGAACACCCACATTAGTGCCTAAAAAGCCACTGGAAATACAGTGATGGGTGACTACAACACACTCATGTTTGGTGGCTCAAAGGGGACAGGAAACACAGAAATGACTCTCTATAACACAACCAGTTGTTTTTTTTGTTGGTCTCAAACAGTGGTCTGCAGCTTGACATGAATCTCACCTAGGAGACATACCATCCAACATCACCTCCTCCTCCACATGACAAAGTCAGCTCATATACTGAGTCACTTTAGAAGTGTTGATATAATATGCATGAAATGTGGAAAGCAATGTATTTGTGGTTTGCAGAAACATACAATGCCAACATTACCTTCTGGCGACTGAGCTACAAAACAGACATGAATCTACAGCCAAAGGAAAGGAAAAGCACTAACCTAGAAAACTGAACTGCTTTTGTGATCACAAGTAGATTGAGAGTTTTTATGCTGTTTTTCTACAAGGAAAATATATTAAATATACTCCATATTCTTTAAAATGGTCAGTGTTACCAGATCCAATGAAACAACCAAAACCAACAATGTGTTAGGCTGTCTCTCAATACTTTCTAGCTTCTCTGTCTTGTCAACAGCAAGCCCATTTGGAGCTGACTGTCACAGGCTGAAGTCTTTAAAAAATCTGTTCTTTCGTTGTTGTTGTTTGTTGTAAAGGGCTCATTAATTTTCCAGAATGTGTCACCCATTGCAATGCTGTGGTTCACTGATGGGATTTTTACAACAATTGAATTTGGACAATAATGTGTCAAAGAAAAATAAGCAACATCCGGTTACACAGGCAATAATTGTTAAGGAGATTCAATTCATTGTGGGTTTTGTTCTTCTCATGGGATTTGTTGATGATAGGAAAAATGTTGAATATCGCCAGCCTGGTCCTTGAAATCAATACAGTTGGTTGTATTTGCCTTTTCATTGCAATAAGAATGTGATCTGAGCTGATGAATAGGGTGATGGAATGGAAAGCAGTCTAACTCTGAATTGGATTCAGAGGAATTGCAGACCAAAAGACCAACGGGTTCACGCCCTCTATCTCCTTCCTCTCTCTTTTACAAAAAATATGACATTTTCAATGCATGAAGCAATTTAATCTCCCTCTCTTCTATGAAAACGCCTGTAAATGAGCGTCTGTGAAATTAAGGAGATCGCCCAGAGATTGGTCAGTCTGTCGATCTCTCCCTCTCTCTTTCTTTGGCTTCCGTCCTGTCTCCCTCTAATACAAAATATAAGATATTATCAATGCATGAAGCAATTTAATCTCTTTCCCTTCGCTCTCTCTCTTATGAAAACGTCTGTAAATGAGTGTCTGTGAAATTAAGTGGGAGATCGTTCTGTTTTCTCTAAGGTCAGTCTCTCCCTCTCTGTCTCTCTCTGCTTCTGTGATCAGTCCATTTGTCAGAGGTCAGACTTGTTCCCATCTGGGTGCAGCATTCTGCCTGCCAAACATTCCCCATTACCGTATGTAAATTCATTAATTGCAAACCCATAACTACATCATCCTTATACTTTGACCTCTCTTATCCAGCCCCCACACACACATACACACACACTATCACACCCTCTGCCCTCATGCAAATAAGAAACAAATAAATAAATAATTGAATTTACAAGCATTTTATGTCTGGGGCAAATCCTCAGAGAGGAGCGAGAGACACAGAGCGATGAGAAAACCGAAAGTGAGGAGGAAATATGACGAGAAAGACATAGGAAAACAAAGAAAGAAAGAAATGTTGTGAAGGGTAAGAAAAAGATGGGTGCTTACGGGGGCTTACACAACAAGGCAATGAAAAGAAGAGATGATAGCAGACTGACTGACTGCCTGAATGAAATCAAGGTTTTTCAGAAAACAGAATAAGATGCAGGGGAAAAACATCCTTTTGTTATGTTAAACACGCCATCTCATTGGAAATGTCTTGGCCTGCTTTATTCATCCTAACATTGTCATCGCGAATAATAGTGGAGATTGACACAGACTCTTGCTTTGGATTAATCCCCTGAGCAGTTCAAAGAATTTTACACAGAATGCAATGTGTTGATGCCCCTAAGCTAGAGAATATTATGTATCTGCACTTCTAGCTATCCACCTACTGTAAGTGTGCAAACTCTTAAGCTGTCTTAGTAATGGCAACAGTTGCAAAGAATCGTTCATTGTGTGCTTCCTGTATGCAAATGCGACGCTTCCTTTCAAGTATAGATGTGCATTGCTGAAGATCAGTACAATAAAAAAGCAAGTCATGCATTCTTTACAAGAATGTGTGCTTTTGCTGCAGGCACCAGTACCTAATATTTTTTCCTGAAAAGCACAAGTTAAACAAACAGCATGTAGTTATTAAATACATTATATCATTAAAGCTGCAAGGATAAATCATTTTATATCAATATGGATCAAATAACTGTGTGTAGTGTGAAAGGAGTTGACTTCAATGACAAATGCAAAGAATATTATCGCCCAACTCTGCAGGTCATGTCTGCTCCACAGAGCGTTTTAGTATCTTTTAGCTTGTTGTTTTGGTTTTATGGTTATGGTTCAGCCTCACTGTTTGGATTGGTAAGAGAAACCCACTGTACGCTACCTGTCCAACACTAAATAGCACACAGACAAAGTTGGTGACTAGCTGGTAAACACAGTGACGCTTTTAGCATCTGAGCCACATTTTTTCTTGCCTTTGGTGGATACAAAACCAGAGCTAAAGGGGAGTGAATGTTGAATTCTGATCAGCCATGACTCAAGGGGGTGAGCCATGTGAGATCATACATTTGCTATATGTATGACCGCTGTTTATCATGGTTTCAATCATGGGTTCAAATGATTGATCTAATGGGGACTAAGCTGCTCTTTGTTGTTATGCTGACACTTGATGTTAACAGTGAGTAGAGAGATCTTACATGTTTTGTGTTTAACTACAGTGTCAGGGTACTGCTGGGAATTCAGATATGTACTGGGCTATCTACCTCGACCTGTGCGCAAGCTGCTACCTTGCTAAGCTGCTGTGGTTCACATGCATGTGGTGTTCACACAGACAGGGTTGCTACTGCAGCTGGTTGCCAGCCACTGTGTTTCAACATTGAGTTTTCCTCATGTAAGAGCCACAATAAAAGCCTTGTGTTAAATGTCCACAGAACGCTAGAGGCCTTTTCATTTGAAACAGAAACATTAAGTGTTGAGTTATAAATATTTACATTTCTTATATCTGTGACATATTCTACATATGCAGACATTAAATTTGTAGTGAAAGGTGTAATGTTGCTGGCTGTGATGTCATCATGACTATCAACACATGCATTACACGGAAAAAATAGATGAGAGTCTGAATCTGGAGACGAGCTCCAGCCAAGCTGCACTGCTCATGAGGGCAGCGTGACTGCTATATCCTGTTAGCATGGGCGCCAAAATAAAAAGCAATAGATTCATCTTATAGACTGTCTGAAATAATGGACGTAGCTATGCAACGTCACCAAATGGTTTGTAGACTCCAGCATTCAAGCTATCACCATGTTGGCTTTTTGGAGCCAGAAGTGACAAAATTTGGATGAGAGGATGTAGCTGTGGAGGAGCTGACAGCCTGTCGCTCAAAGTTGCCCGTCCTTAATTATATGTAATTTTAAGCTTTGATCAAATGTAAATGGGTGAGTGATATAAAAATTCACCCCTCAAGAAGTTGACCAAACTGTAGGCTGTAAATGCTGGACAGCTGGGCTTTTTAATATGCGGGCCTATGGGGACTGACTTGCTTCTGGAATAAGCCCCAAGTGACCATTCACAGAATTGCAATTTTGCCACTGTCACACTGGCTTCAATTTTAAGCCCTTGAGGTTGGTTCCAGATCAAGCGTAAAGCATACTGTGTACCTGGATTCTACCAAAGACATAATTTCCTGGAGATTGTGCACTTTATGTTGAGGATAGTTCACAAAAGAAAGTAAACATTTCACTGCACAAAATTAACCTTACTTTACACATGTAGCTCAATTTAGTGAATATTTTTGTATATGTATATAATATTTGTGAGATTTGAAAAGTATGTAGTTTTCACAAATACACTGACAGTAATGCCACTGTAGAGGTTCTGTTACTTACTTTAAAACAAAATGCACAGTTGAGGACATTTGAAAATGTCAGAAACTCATAATTACTTTAGTAGTTACTTACATACAATTTATTTAGGATTCATCGAACTTACTTCTGAGAATGTTTGTGTGTGCGTGTGTGTGTCTAGATTCAGTGCAAATGGAGGACATTTCTGTTGAATAATTCCCAACCTTAGCAAAGAGGAGTACATTTTCTTTTTTCAGTTTTCATCAACAGAGAGGAATTAGCACTACAATCAAATTTTAGGACTTTAAACTTAAAATTCTTAACTTCATTTCTCGAGGCTGAGAACACCCCATGAGTGGGATTCTGTGCCTTGTGGTAAGTGCTCCCCCTAGAGTTTCCTGTGACAAGTTTCAGTCCCACCTCTGAGTCTCTCTCACAGGTTTCAAAGAAGACTTATCCTCTATAGAGCAGTAATTCTAGAGAGGGGAAATGTAATTTCAGATTTTTGTGTTTTTTTTAGATGCTGTTAGGCTTTAATGTCAGTCTGTCTTTTTCTATTACACTTTCTCGTAAATACTTTTCTCTTTGCTTCTGTCTCCTTTCTTCCACCTCAAACAAATGCTTTCAAGGAAAGCAGCCGCAGAACAAGATGTATAAGCTCTTGTGTGTGTGTGTGTGTGTGTGTGTGTGTGTGTGTGTGTGTGTGTGTGTGTGTGTGTGTTTAGTGTGCGTGCACCAGACTATGCCATCATTAAATGTGTAAATCAATCCCAAGTCTGCCATTGCCGAGTTGAGATTATGTTGTTATTTTTCTATCCCCCACTGTGAGAGAAAGTCTGACCCATACAGACAGAGAACAGAGGGAAATCGAGATAGAAATGGGAGGAGAAAAAAAAGGAAAGAAAAAACACAAATGGTGGAAAAAAAGGAGACAAAAAAGGGGGAGAAAAAAATCAGTAACCAAAAGGGAGAGAAAGGATTCAAAGAGACGATGAGAAAGTGAAAATATTCAGTTCTGACTGTGAGACGAAGTGAATCTATTTTTGGGGGGTAATGTATATTCAACTTCATACACTGTCCTACAAAGCCACAGCCAGCTTAGAAAACACCAACAGATCTATTTATTAGGAGCAATATTTTCATAGTCCCCTCATATAAAATTCCATTCCTCTGTTCACTTTGCCGAAATAGAAGCCACACGCCCACAGTGTGAGAGATATTACTATGTACCTCGTGAAAATGAATTATATATGATTGTCCTGAGACTGTGGCGCTCCTGAAACCTCAGGAAATCATATCCTTCTTCTTCACACTCCTCTTGCTTCTTTTGCAGTGTCTGTTTCGTGTGTGTGTGTGTGTGTGTGTGTGTGTGTGTGTGTGTGTGTGTGCGCGCGCGAAGTGGGGGTTGGTCAGTGAACTTTTTAGCCTGTAATAGTGGGGGCAGGGACAGATGGAGACATCACAGTGCTCTTAAATTGAATTTTCAACAGGCCATGGTCTTAACAGGTCACAGGACCAGAAGAGGGAGAGTGGAAAAAAATGTGAGCCAGAAGGAGAAATAGTGTGTAAAAGAAAGATTGTATTGTATACAAAATGAAAGGATGAGAGAGAGAAGAGAATGGAGAAGAGAATTTTTTTTTTTCTTGGCATTCACATGTGATCGCCACTGACACACAAGCCGACACATATGCACACACACACATACACACTGACCTTTCAAAGCTCTCCACATTTTTGATAACCTGTGCTTTTCCCCCTCCTTTCCTTTCATTATGGCTCAGGGTCATTTTCCTTAAATCACAACCAAAAGTACAGTAATGAAAAAAAGCAAGCAAGCAGAGAAAGAAAGAAAGAAAGAAAGGAAGAAAGAAGGAAGAAAAGAACACCTATTCATATTGAACTAACTCTCAGAAATGGTCTAAGAAGATGATGATCATCAAAGCAGATAATGTCCTATTCATCTATTGTAATTCTATGCCCATGTGCCCGCGTTTCAGCCTTCAGCTTTGTGGCATATACTTCACTGACAGGAACTGCATTTTAAAGATGTCAGCATGAATGTTAATTCTTCCTTGGATCAATAGTGTTTCTGGGAGTTTGACCCTTTAACCTTCTCCAAGAAATAGAGGCACTATGTTTTCTGTAAAGCAAATTGAATTGACATTTTCCCTTCAACTTTTACTGGATGGTGGTACACATTATTTAAACGTCAATTTTGAATTATTTTATCATCCCACATCCTGCTGGACATCTGTAGCTCTACACATTTTCTGTTCCAGTGTTTGACTTTGTAAAGAAAAAACGTTTTTGTAAGTAAGGAAAAATATGGACCGTGCCTCTACAGACTGAACAAAGGAGTTACAGGGTGTGATTGCAGGTGCTGCTAGATATCAACTTTGGACAGGGTCAGGTTAGCTGTTTCTCCCTGTTCTCAGTCTTTATGCTAAGCTAAGCTAACTGGCTACTGGTTGTAGCCACAGTATGTATAACCTGGATCTTACACACCAAGGGGCCCACAGAGCAAGAGCATTCAAGACTTGTGGAGGCCAAGCAACTAACTTCCGGTTTAGGCCTTTGCTGACTTGGATGGGGATAAAAATGATTTAACTGTATGGCTCTTCTAGACTTTAGAAATGTTATCGGACCGAATTGATCAAATCTAGATAGTGGGGGGAACGTGGAGATTATGACGCTCTTAAAAAAATGTGTCCACTGATTTACAGATGTCTTTTTCACAATCGAAGCCTAAAGGATAAAGTCTTTTTGGGCCCAATGGCATGATGCGACGGACGCTTTTACTCTAAATGGGACCATAATTTGAAAAATGAACATCGTATTGTATTGAAGAAGACTTGAAGCTAGTGATTGAGACCCTTAGCTCATTAGGAAAATATTTGCTGAAGTTATAAGTGAAGTGAAAAGTTGGCTTATTTCTCATTGACTTTCATAGAATTCTATTGCAACCAGTGAAGTCGTCCCCTGCTGGCCATTAGGAAGTATGCAGGTTTAAAGCGTTCCTGTGTTGGCCTAATTTTTCAGACCCTGAGGTTGCCTCTTGGTTATAGCTTCATATTTACTGTGCAGCCATGAAAATGGCATCAGTCTCATCATCTGATTCTCAGCAAGAAAGTGAATAAGAGTATTTCCCAAATGTCAAACTATTCCCTGAGTATTGAAGATTTTTTTGTGTCAGACTTCTCACACACATGCACACACAGGGACGATCATATGACCTATGCATGCTTCTAAGAAGAATAGAAGAATTTTATTTGGATACAAACTGGTAATTTATTTTTTTTAAGAAGCTCTCTTATTGCCTCTTCTGTCATTATTACAGCTCCTTCACTTTATTTGTTTTCTCCAACTCCCTGTTCTCTGCCCTTTTATCTTCATGCTAAACTCTTTCTGCCCAGTTAATCTGAGTTTATAACTTTTTAAATATTATTCTTTTGCCCGTCCCCTCTCAGAGGTGAATTTCCTTTGTGTGTGTCATGCTTATATAACAATCTGTTCATCCCTGGTAAAATAAATCCTCAGACAGAAGAAAGGAATCAGATGTGGGGAGGACGAGAAGATGGGTATTAGGAAGCAGATAAATAAAAGACAAGTGAAAAGATAAGAGATAAACAAGATGTTCTTTAGTTTCCCTGAAAAGAGATATAATAACACACTTAAAGCCTGATGGAAACCTAAGCTTTGTCAAAGATGGAAAAAAAGACTGTGTGTTATTTTAGTGTCTCTCTTTTCCTTTGAAGAAGGTTTGTTCCTATTTGTCTTTGGAGAGAATAGTTACTAGCCTCACTATGACCTTTCAAACTGTTTTCATCTCCATCAACCTTCACCTCCTCCTCTTCCTCTTCCTCTCCCTGTACCATTACCTTTGTTCCCTTTTTTCTCCCTCCACCCATCCCTCCATTTCTTTGTCTCCTCTCCATCACTGTGAGCATGTCCTGCTATAAGCAGAGCATCTTGTCACCCTCTGTAATCTCACTTTTCTTTTTTAAAAATGTCCTTCCATTTCTTTGTTGCTCTTTTATCCCTCACTACTTTAACTATATCTCCATTAAATGCTTTCTTGTAATGCTACATCTTTCACCTTTCTATCGTCTGTCATTCCCTCTGCCTTACGGGTACTTGGAGGACAGGGGAGAAGGTACATAGGAGGGAGGAGTGCGAAGTTGGGTGTGAAATGAGCTGAGCCACTAAGCCTGTAAGCCAAAGTGAGGACAGGGATGGACACACAAAGAAAGGCTTCATGATAAAGTACAGTTTATAGCAAATACGTGCCAAATATAGAATGCTGGGATACCATTTGTTTGTAACTATAGAAGAGTGTTATTGTGTATTCTTCACTGCATGCAACAATCCAGCAGAAGAAGCAATATAAGATGGTGGCAACAGTGCACCCAGAGTGTTGGATCTGATATTGTGGTAAATGACAGCGCTGATGTTTGACAAAGAATAGGCTGCAACTGCTGCTGTCTGACCAACAAAGAACAGAAGAACTCTATACTGTATCATTTTATTAGTTCAGGCAAGACATGAGTCTCGGTTTATAGCTTGTTACCATGGCACTGCAATGACACCCACTGTACATCTGGCTAGGGTGCTAACAGGGAACAGGCTCACACAAACTCAGTGTCTGAATGTTTTTGCGAGTGAGTGTGTGGATGTGTGTGTTTATGCGGGGTAAGGCGAGAAGGGCGGCAGTGTTAGCATAATGGAAAGGATGACATTTATCCCACAAATTGCCTTGAAGTCAGCAAAATAAAATCCGGTCCTGGCAAAAAAGCTGTCTGGTGAAGGAGAAAGGATTCTGGGAGAGGAGAGCAGAGGAGAGCAGAGGAGAGGAGAGGAGGCATGTTATACTCTAAAAAACTACTCAAAATAAAGTACCAGGTTGTAAAGGTTTAATAGAAAGGGAACAACTTGTTTTCTCTGTTTGCAAGGGGAATAATGGTTTGAGAATTGTAACTGAAAGGTTACACGTTTGATCCTAGCAGCAGCTAGACAGATACAATCAATTGCTATGTGTCATTCTTGTGCAAGGCAGGTCGATCTGATCTCATACAATGTAAGTCTGTGTTGAAAAGAGCATATATGTCTTTGGAGATTTATTCACATACTCCAGTAGTCACTCTCGAGACTCTACTACTGTCTACTGAACTTTCAGATCACTGTCTTTGCTTGATCCAACATTTAATTTAGGCAGATTGCTCTCAGTCTCCTTTAAGCGAAACAAAATGGAACAACCGCAGATTGATGGATATGTGACACATGTATTAATTATCAATACTAATGCTGTGTTTGAAATTGGATACTTCTGTGCTTATACTTGCTATTTTGAGTGAATACACACATTCACACTGAGGAGTAAATGGTGCATTTATAACATTAGACCCTTCTCAACCTCAGTGGTCACCAAGCTGCCCATGTAGCTGAAGGAGCAGGACCACAGACTCTTTATAAAGATGACAATACGTCTTCATTTATTCCCAATGTACAGAAGTGAAGCTAAAATATGCCGGCTATGGTCGCTGCCATCTTGCTCTGATGACATCATTTGGAGCCAGAGTCTGCGCAGTAGCAATCTCCCCTGTATCAAGTTTCACGCCCACACACCTGGCCGACCAATGGCCAGCAGCGCCACTGAATGCGAGTCCACTGTTTGGCTCACACAGTTCTCAATCATATTGTAAAATTCCCATTTTATATTATTAAATAACTAATTAAAACCAAACTTATCACAAAACACTTGAACTTTCAGCAGCTGGATAAAAACTACCTTAAAAGACAGAAACTACTTTTAGGAAAGAAAAATCTGATGTGTTCTTTGAGCTTTAAGTTTGGTCCATGTCCCATTCACTGACATGGCGAGGGCAGGCTTTATGTCTTGTACTGCAGCCAGCCACCAGGAGGCGATTGAGATATTTTGGCTTCACTTTTAGGGTGCTGTCATGATGTCCATCTTTATATACAGTCTATGAGCTGGACAACAAACATATTTCAAACTTGTGAAATGTCGGCTGTGGTGAACACTGAAGCAATGTACAAATATAGCATATGAATTTTTCACTACCGCTAATGCTGTTGTCGGATATAACAATAGTAGTGTTGTTTGTTTATTAGATTAAAAAAAGAAACAGTACTTGGATTACCAATGCTTTGGTACTGCAAGAGCTAATGAAATGCTAATGTTATCATTAGGTGCTGGCGTTATATGTGTTGTGGCGTAAGCTGTATGATCTATGGGTTTAAGTTGGTGTTTATGCATGTTACATTGTCTTCTTCTCTATAAAGAGTTTTTAATATCGGATCGTAGATGCCTGACAAGCTGTTAATATTCGACAAATTCAGCTGTCATTAACACGGTAGATCAGCCTGTGATATAGCCAGCAAATATCAGCCACAGACATTCACAGATATACCATGAAAAATGCTCCTTTTTAATACAATAAGTAAAATACAATGCATACAATTTATTATTAATATAGTAATAAAATAAGACACGTGAGCAAAAAAAGCAGATATAGCAAGAATATATATTGGCATGTGACATTTGTGTATGAAATGTTGGCAATGCTCCGCCTGGTTATGATTTGCCAAGCAGCAGAAGAAAAGCTGCCAGATCTTGTGATCATTATTCTAGTGATGTGTGCAACAGCTTTGTTTGATTTAAGATAACACTACCCTGAGGAAATTTGTACACTACGCAAGTAAGTACATATTGTATGCCATATACTTCCAACGTAAGTGTACTAAAGGAAGTATCTGATTTGAGACACAGCATGAGTGTCTGCAGCCATGTTAGCAGCTCTGCAAGGAAGGTCAGGATGCTAAGATGCTCACAGTGACAATGCTAAAATGTTGATGTTCAGCAAGTAATGATCACCCTCTTAATTTAGCACTAATCACAAGGAATAGTTGAGTATAATGGAAATGTGGTTATTGTAATGGGTATCTGGCCCAGTAGACAAATTAAAAAATTTGACCAATAAAAGTGCTACATAAATAGTCAGATGGTCACATTAGTCTTTGGAATTATCGTCTGGGCACCATAGGTATATGTACCAAATGTCAAAGCAATCTATCCATCCTTTGTTGAGATATTTCACTAAAGGCCACAAAAGTCATTCTCATGATGGTGCTAGAGCCCAAAGACAGTGGATCACCAAGAGAAGCTGGCTTCATCCGCTTGACACCATTAATGTCTGTACCACACTTAATGGCAATGAATCCAGTAGTTGTCAAGATACTTCAGTCTGGACCAGAGTGATGGAGCCACTGATATTGCCATCCCTAAAACCACATTGCTAGTTTGGCTAAAACCTGTACTGAACTGCTCAAATTCACCTGATTTGTCCTTTGATCATGTTGCAGCATAACTTGCTGAATAAAAGCTGACGTATTGATAATGGAGGATAGGTAACAGGAACATGAAGTTAGTTGCTCATGTGTGTATGACAAGATCTAAGAGGTGTCTATGAACTGTTTTATTGCTTTCGTTCCTTTCTTCATCATAGCTTATCTACTAGTAATCTTAAGTAGGCTTAGAGGAAATGCAATAGACAGGTTAGAAAAGATGGGAGACATAATTTATTCATATGGTGTAGAGAGGTTTGGGGTGCATGAGAGAAAGAGGAGTGAGAGGGTACAGTCAGGTAAGTCTAGGCGGCAAAGAGAAACAGAGAAGTTAGTCAAGGAAAGGAGACAGTTAAGAAAGCAGTGGAAAAAGGCTACAGAAGAAGAAAGGGAGGGAATTAAGGTGTTGCAAGAGGAGTTGAGAAGCAGGCTAGCAGTTCTTAGAAGGGCAGAGCATCTCAGGAAAAAGAAGAGGAAGAAGGAACATGCTAGGACAGGTTTTTTCAGGGACCCATTTAAGTTTGTTCAAGGATTGTTCAGCCAGGAAAAGGGAGGGCAGCTAAAAGCAGAAAGGCTAGAGGTTGAAGAATATTTGAGAAACACATATTCAGATTTAGAGAAGAATAGGATAGCAGGTTTCCCTCCCGATATCCCTCCATTAAGAGGGATAGAGCATGAGATGGATGTCAGGCCACCTAGGTGGAAGGAAATTCAGGAGGTGGTCAGGCGTGCAAAGGCTTCTTCGGCCCCAGGGCCTAATGGAGTCCCCTACCGGGTTTATAAAAGTGCGCCTGATATCCTTAAATTTTTGTGGAAACAGCTAAGAATAAGAATTATATCAAGAGCATGGCGTAGGGCAGGAGGTGTCCTCATTCCTAAGGAGAAGGAGTCTGTGGACCTTAGCCAGTTCTGGATGATTTCTCTCTTGAATGTGGAGGGGAAGATTTTCTTTAGTGTAGTAGCACAGAGATTAGCTAGCTACATAGAAAGGAATAGATTAATAGATACCATGGTGCAGAAGGCAGGAATACCAGGTTTTTCAGGGTGTTTAGAGCATACTAGCATGATCTGGCACCAGATTCAGGCAGCAAAGATTAACAAAAGGGACCTACATGTAATATTTTTAGATCTTGCAAATGCGTGTGTTTCACTGTTTCAGAGTGCCACAGGTAGTTGTCAACTTAGTGCAAGCATACTTTAAGGATATTAGGTTGTGTCTAAGTACGGCAGGCTTCACAACAGGTTGGCAGAGGCTAGAAATAGGCATAAAATTTCTCCATTAGCATTTACTATGGCGATGGAAGTAATCATCAGGGCTTCTAAGTGGGTGGTAGGTGGGAAGAGACGGCAGAACGGGTTGCATCTTCCACCAGTTAGGGCTTACATGGATGACATGACACTGGTGACCACAACAATGCCATGTACAAAGAGGCTGCTAGAGAAGGTAAATAAGAACCTGAAGTGGGCCAGCATGAAGATCAAGCCTAGTAAGTCTAGAAGCATCTCGATAGAGGGAAGTTAAATGATAGGAAGTTTGTCATAAATGATGAGGACATCCCAACAATTAGGGAAAAGTCAGTAAAGAGCTAAACAGGTCAGTAAAGAGGAACAGGTAGTGAAATTTAGAAAAGATGTCGCAGAAGGATTGGATAGAATAGATAAATCAGAACTTCCAGGAAAGTTGAAGTTGTGATGTTTGCAATTTGGTCTATATCCCAGGTTAATGTGGCCATTGTCAATTTATGAAATTCCAATATCCGTAGTGGAAAGAATTGAAAGGTGGGTTAGCTCCTATATTAGGAAGTATTTTGGCGCTCCTAGTTGCCTAAGTAGTGTTGCATTGTATGGAAAAGGGATAATTCAGCTGGCAGTGTCTAGTTTAACAGAGGAATTTAAATGTACCAAGGTCAGGACAGAGCTCTTGTTATCTGGGAGTAAGGACGTGGTAGTTGGGAGTGTGGTTCCAAATCAAACCAAGGGGAGGAAGTGGAACCCAAGAACGGCAGTTCAGGAGGCAGAGGCAGCTCTTAGGCATGCAGAGATTGTAGGTAATGTTCAGAAGGTGTTAAGGATAGGAGTTTAATAATTCAGTTTGTCCATGAGGGGGAGAAATACAGAAGCGATCAGTTAGTAAGGAGGCAAGGGTGTGGCTGCCTAGAAGGTGCTTGTGATTGGTAAATGCAAGTAGATTTAGGGGGAAAGCTTGTTGTTCCCCAGGAAATAGTTTGTACCAATCAGAGGCCTGACATAGTGTTGTGGTCATTGAGTCAACGGATAGTTTATTTCATTGAACTGACAGTTCCTTGGGAAGACTCAGTGGAAGAAGCCTGTGAAAGAAAAAAGCTTAGATATGCAGATTTAGGAGCAGAAGCTGAGCTGCGAGGATGGAAGACTAGGATTTGTCCAGTGGAAGTGGGGTGTAGGTACACCTGGGGGAACTCGGAGTGCAGGGACAGAGTTTGAGGAAGACAGTGAGGGAAATGTCAGATGAAGCGGTTAGGTGTAGCTAATGGATTTGGAAGCATAGAAATAATGTCGGTTGGAGGCCAGCAGGGGGAACTACTAAGCAGAGTACATAACTCCTTGAGATCAGGTGGAGAGATCCACTTCCTCTCAGGAGGAAATCCAGGAAGAGGAAGGTTATTTAAGTGTGGGAATGGCCTATTTGAATCCATTTTGTTTGAGGCCATGCTGCAAGGTGGGTGTGTTTGCTGATCCTGTAAGTTTATTTATCTCCTTTAACTTTAGCTTATATTGTAGTTATGCTATGTAGCGTGTGGAATAGAGTATGGTGAATGTGCTAGGAAAGGTAGTATCAGCACTGCTTCTACCTGGAGCTCGCATGTACGGAACCTGGGTTTGGTTGAAGGTGGCAGTGCTGTTTGGGCTGAGAAAGCCACGTGTAAGTAAGGTAAAGGAGGTTATTGGGTTGGTGTGGGGAGGGGAGCAGTGAGACCTGGCATTAGGGGAGTGTCTCTGGGACGCCAGAGATCACTGTCTAGCCTCCTGGAGGTGTCGTGGGACCAACTAGATGAAACACTGGAGAAAGGAGGTTCCCACCCGATGACCCCAAAGACATGTTAGTTATCACTGCTCACTGGTCTGTATAGTTAAGCCTTGCCATAATAGCTTATCATAGGGCTTAGGAGGTTATTCACTGAGTCCTGATCCTTTTCTAGAGCACAAACGTCTTGTGTTTATTTGAATTGAACTATATATATATATAAAAAGCATGGCCATAACAACCTTACCTTTACCTTACCTGTTTCCTTGGTCTGGACCACAGAAACTAAACTCAAGTATAATCCCAGCATGAAAAGAACTACCACTTCAACTTTATACAGTTTTACACTTTTTAGTAGGCCTAGAATGTCAGCCAGATCTACAACAGTAACAGGTGCAATGAGCTGCATTATGCAGGAGTTGGATGGCTGCAAAAAGGACCTGATTTGCCATCAAGCTCTAATTGGAGCAAAGACACAACTAATGATCGTTAAGTGGGGAATGATAGCCCCAAGCTAACTTTTCTCACTCCATAAGGATATAATACATAATTCATAGCTAACAGCTGAGCAAATGAGGACAAAGACAGAGAAAGAAAGAACAAGGGAAGAGACGAAAAGGACAAAAAGGAAGAGGGCCAAGGAGACAGAAGAATATACATAGACAGAGTTTGTGTGTGTGTGTGTGTGTGTGTGTGTGTGTATGTGTGCGAGGTGAATGATAAATGCCAGTGTCGTGTGCATTCACGTGTGGGTGTGCATATGAATTTGGATGCAAAAGTTTGCATGTGCACACACAGTGCACTGTGTGTGTGTGTGTGTGTGTGTGTGTGTGTGTGTGTGTGTGTGTGTGTGTGTGTGTGTGTGTGTGTGTGTGTGTGTGGATGCTTTTGGCAGGCTGCTTAGTGTGTGAAACTGTGATTGAGGTGACAGTGAGCCCGTGAGAATAGTTAGCATCCACCAGACACACACAAACTCGCTCACATAAACACACACATGAACACACGCACACAAGAACAGCAGCTGTTGCTAATTATTAATTCATGCTCAAATTCCTGTGAAAACTCTATGTGGCAATGAACACTGGGGACAGGAAGAGAGGGAGGAGAGAGGGAGAGAGAGAATGATAGACAAAGACGAAGAGAAAGACGGAGAGAGGAGGAGAGAAAATGATGGAGACAAAATGGGAAGGTGGGAGAGATAAAGCGTGTGTGTGTGTGTGTGTGTGTGTGTGTGTGTGTGTGTGTGTGTGTGTGTGTGTGTGTGTGTGCGTGTGTGTGCTTTAAACTTGATGTTTTTACTATGCAACAGATTAATGAATATGAATTTAATTTCCTCTGAAAACAAAGGTACAACACTCTACTTTTAGTCAGTGTGAAGGAGCCTCAGATGGTACATGCTCTTGGGATCATAACAGCACTGCAACAGTGCAATAAGCATGCAAAACTGTGTCTCATAAAAGGGCAATATCTGTCTGCGATCACTAACACTCTAATGATGATCTGTGTGTATAAATGTTTTGGCCTCAACTCAAATATCTTATGTCAGCCCCAATCTAATACAGCAGTGCTAAAATAATTTATGCTGATGATTTATTAGTCATAAACATGTTGCCTCACAGCAGGACAAAGTGATTTACTACATAAAACATCTTGACACAGACTGTCATGTTAACTTGAGACAACCCATTCTTATTCTCAAGGCATCAAATATAGCAGCTTGGTCAGTGTTCCTTGGCGTGTGATACCAACACACAAGGCACCCTTTTAGTGTCTGTAAGAGATGCATCAAGCTTTAAACCTACTACAATGTAAACCCACCCGCAGTGATAACTCAGTATAAAGAACGACAAAGTTGTGGCGAATGGGTCAGACAGACACAGGGCTTTCACCCAGGAGACAGCTGTTCATGTTCCTTGTTTTTTTTTAACTACTTATCGTTGATAACATCCTGGATGTGCCACAAGACATAACTTTTGCAAGAAAAGTTACGTAAGAAACATAGTTCTATAAACTAAAAACCATGATCTTTTTCTAAATGGCAAATGGACTTGCACTTAAAGCCTTACATGGTCTGGCACCCAAGTACATCTCTAAGGTCCCCTGCCACCTTTCCAACCGAAGATCTCTCAGATTCTCAGACCAGTTGTTCCTGGCTGTCCTGAAATCGATACTAAGGGGAAGGACGATCATGCATTCACACTAACCGCCCCAAAGCTTTGGAATAGTTTACCTTTTTCAATTACGTGCTCCCCCTTTGTAGACACATTTAAAGTGAAGCTGAAGTATGACATTTCTAAGGCTGTGATTGTCCTAAAGGTTTATGTTTTTATCTTTCATATTTTAAGATCTTACTATTCTGTGCTTTGTTTTCTTTTTACTTGTTAATTTGTGCATGTTTTTTTTGGTTTGTTTTATTATTTGTCTCTTGAATTACTTATTTTATTGCACAAAACTTTGTTCAACTCTGGTTGTTTTTAAACGATTGATTTGTATGGCATCTTTCTAGTCGTCTGACCACTCTACAACATGCAAACTGCAGAGCTTTTGAATAGTGGAAGACCCGATCTACCTCCTAAGCCCCAGCCGCACCAAGTAAACCTTACCATGTAGTGTCGTTGCCTAAATCTAAAGTAGCTGCCAAAACGTATGTTTCCTGTGAACATGGAGGCGTTCAAGTAGAACTCCTGAGCTCTCAGAAAATGTCTACTCACAAGGTCATTAATACCACAGCAGGGTGCATTCATGTGGACTCTTCTCGCCAACATGATTAACATGAACCCATTTGAGTGCA
The DNA here is from genome assembly GCA_035609425.1 of Epinephelus awoara. Taxonomy (NCBI): domain Eukaryota; kingdom Metazoa; phylum Chordata; class Actinopteri; order Perciformes; family Serranidae; genus Epinephelus; species Epinephelus awoara. The sequence continues at coordinate 12,579,067 of CM069307.1, forward strand.
GCATTTAAAATGACACTCTAGCATGTAGCCTAACAAGCGAAAATTGACACATGGTCTCTGAGCATCCAAAACTGATGCTAGAGGGGCACCTAGGGCATCATAGATTGAAGTATAGGGCCACAGACCAAGCAGCTGTATTTTATGAGTTGGGAGTGAGAATGTTATGGTTGAGGAGTGGCTCAAGTCAATAAGAGATCAATTGATAGTACTTTAACAGTATTTATTGAGGCTAACAACAGAGAAAAACTGTGGCATTTTCATTAAGCATATGCCCACAAAGATAGGAGATAGGACAGGATCCTCAACAATCTATGCTCTTAGTGGTGGAATAAAGCCAGCAGGAGGAAGATGGAACCTTTCAATTGCACATCCTGAAAGATTCAGTAGAACATTGTGGTGATGGTGATGGTGAGGTGGTGTGTTACACAATAGTTCTGTAGGTCTGAAAGACAGAATGACAAGATTGCAGTAATATTTAAAGAACAGCATCCAGGCAAATTGGCTTGGGAAATGCAGGCATAAAGATCATTGGTTCAATATGGTGATGTCAGAATTGGTGAAGGTAAGGGACTTGGAAAAGCAGAAGCGACAGAGAAGATTAGAGTCAGTAGAAATAGCAGCACCTCATCCACAGGTAAAAGATGGTAGAATGTGAGAGAAAATCTTCCTTTACTGAACTTTTGCCTGAACTTAATTTACATACAAATGCACAGACTGCACTACAGAATCAGCTTTAAGGCACAGTCACACCTGGATTTTAAAGGCAACATTTTGCAGCAAAATCAATTTATTTAATTGAACTGCTGTGATGGCATAAAATGAGTCCAAAATGGATGAAGCTATTGTAGCTTTTTTTTTTTTTTTTTACATCCATTTTAATTTAATTATCCTCTGAATAAACTGCTACACAAAAGACAAATGGTTTGTAGACAGTGAGGAGACAAGAGACAGTGGTACAGATATGTCTGTTGAATAAACTGTGTGAAGTTACTGCCCTATTATTGACTAAGCTAATGAGCATGCTACTGGTAGCAAGCTAGCTAGCTCAGAGAGCGGTTCCCCCTTTTTGATAACTTGTTATTGATGAAATGATGTCCAAACATGAGAACAAAATGCGAGGAGTGCAGTACAGAGGAATAAGTTCTTGTAACTGATTAGCGCAAGCATTTCCAGCTGGCTAGGGTGTTAGCTGTTACTTCACAGCATCACCTTCAGAGTGCGACCCTATGCTGCCCCCTGCTCTGATTGTTGTGTCTGGCCAATGTGTAGCAGCCTGGCATCACAATAATGACGCTGGTGGCACACTGTTTGTATGAGATGAATCTGGCTTTCAACCAACCCCAAATTACAGCAGTTCACATTATTAGGCTATTAGACATTCAGGGAAATGGATGTAGTATAGAGAGCGTGAAAATCAACTCAGGGCAGATGGATAGGTCTAACATGCACAGGACTTTGACCCAGGACACAGGTGTTGGTGTTCTTTGTCAAACTATAAGTCACTGTTGAGTTATTTTGTCATGTCAGTCATTAGTGACGTAACTTTATTCTTTTCCTAATCCTTACCAAGTAGTTGCTACCTAAACCTGACCACCGACCCCTTTGTATTGCTAACCCCATCTGTGTCAAGACACAACACAAAATGCTGCTCCAGGTATCATTATAGTGACACCAGGGGCTTCTGCCCAAGCGTCACAATATAACAAGTAGGGATGAGATCATGTTGACAGCAGATATGTATGTAATAATATGTAGCTCAAAAGGTATACTGTTTTTGAGGTACCCAGCAGACAGCCAGTGTAAAATCGAACAAAAGGTGTCCTGAGGGGAGCTTCACGGATCATCAACAAGAAACATGGCTAAAATAATGTCTGTGCTTCATCTAGAGTCTCATGTGGGAACAAAGACACTATCTCATCAACGCAAAGAGCTGTTAGGAAGCACTTTCTTTATAAAAGGCCCCTGTAGAGGTCTGTAGTGGTTTCACAAAACTGAGAGGTATAAATACATTGTACATACATACATAGAGATTAAACCCCTTCAAATCCTCTCCAGATATAATTACACGTATACAGCCATCAAGCCAGAAACAATTATATTCATCATAGCAACTGAAAAGTTTCAAGTCATAGACTTTACATTCAGGAATGAGACTGTTTTATGGCCTTCACCTTGACAGTAATGGACACAGACTTTTAAACCTCCTCTTTAATGATTTCACTTTAATGGAAGACATTGACATATATCCAGAAAATTAAACCTAAAGAAAATAATTTAGCCATCAGCATTTTTGGAATGTTCCCCTCTGCTACAGGGTCTTTGTGTTTTGCCGAAGCATCGGATGCAATCATAATAGCCTTTTCTTGACATTTCCAGGCAATCAATAATTACATGTGCCTGGAATTTTGTGAATTGCCTAAAGTGCAACACTTTACACAAAGATGGGGAACCGTTGGCTGATTAACTACACAAAGCATTGAGGCTATTTTGACTGATTCAAAAAAACAAACAAAAAAACAGAACAATACTAACATATGGTGACATTTGAAAATGCTGCAAAGTTATTTTTGCCCAATGACATTTCATTGTTACATCTAAAGACTTTGTTAAATTTTAACTACAGTACTTTGGGATAAGAAGGTATTGATTGTTGTTCTGAAAAAAATGAAATGGAGACATTTTGAAGGTGTGTGTGTATGTGTGTGTGAGAGAGAGACAAGTGTCTTTATAAAGTTAAACCAGTTAACAAATAGTACAGATACAACTGATCTGTACACACACACACACACACACACACACACACACACACACACACACACACACACACACACACACCAGTACAACAAATAAGCTAAAATATTCATCCAACTGCAATCGATTAGCTAATTTGTAGCTGCATCTCCTTTTATTATGATTCCCTGATTTACAAAAGTACCTGTGTTTTACCAGTATTAAGCCCTGAGTGTAAGCAAGCTGTGGAAGGTGTTGAGGTTGATTTTACAGTTTATTAACACTTCACTTTAGCGCTACAGTAATATCTCAAGTAAACAAAACTGAGGCTCTTAGAAGTGAAATGAATCTCCAAATCTCAGCTACAGTATGGCAGGAGCTACAAAACCACTGAAAACTGACAGTCTTTTCATATTGGCGTCTTCTCCTTTGTCTCCTGCATGATGACAAATCTTGAGTTATCAGCTCACTTGCTTTGTTAAGGCCACCTGGCTAAAACGTGCTGCACTTGCAGCAATAAGTCATTTAAGTTACTGTATACTGTGAGCTCTTAATTAGTTTAAACCTCTAATTCTGTTTCTGAACATGTATCTGCAATAAAGAATGGACAGACAGAGACTCTGATGATGAAGCCAATTTATGTATTTCCACAATTACTTTATTATGCAAAAGAGACCACTATGTAATTAACGATGGGTGCATGGTTTCCACAGACAAGCAGAACAAAGACAGACAAAATTAGAAATTAATACTTCTTTCATTGTTAATTAACCATTTTTTAATCTCCAATTGAATCTTGAGTATAGCATCCAAACTAATTGCTAAATTACTGTTTTTAGTTTAGAGCTCCCATATTTTATCTTCTGTGTATTCCTGCAGCTCCTGAAGAGGGTACAACAGAGGTGGCCAACCATATGCAAGGAAGGGTTAATGGTCTACAGGCTTGAGGTTAGGGAATGTAGGGTCTGAATGAACTCTACCACGTCTTCTTGCAGGGTGTTTTAGGATTGAATAAAAACACAGGATCAGACAAAAGGTAAAAAGACAGTTAACCCTCAATCAAAAACACATAATTTTTCTCATATATGTAGTGCTGTTTATCAACTAGTTTGGTGCGAGCTGACAAGTGTTGGCGATATCGGCCGTAGAGATGTCTGCCTTCCTTCTGATATAATCGAACTAGACATCACTTGCTTGTGGCACTCACAGCACCAAAGATATACATTTAAAAAAAACTCAACAGCAGTGTGTCATTTTAGAAATCATGACCTGGTTATTCAAAATAACCCACAGACCTTGTTGTGGGCAGTTTCATGCAGGAACTATTTTCTTTCTACCAAACTACACCAGCACACCGTATCATCATGCTGAAGGTAGTTGTGCATCTAGTCATGGACGAGAGGCTGGTGCTCGTGACAACACGAGATGTAAACAATGATGGCGTCCTCCTCGGCTGAGCTGTAATGTTAGTTAGATCAGTGGTGCTAGGTAAGCTAGGCTTAAGCGTGCTGATAAAGTTGGCGGGTGTAGTTCAGTAGAAAGAAAATAGTTCCTACATTAAACTGCTCACAACAAGGTCTGTGGATTATCTTGAGTAACCATGTCATGATTTCCAAAAACAGACATGACTGTTGAGTTTTTCAAATATATATTTTGGCGCTTTGAGCACCACAAGCCGAGTGCTATCAAGTTACATTGTATTCGAGAGAAGGCAAACATTTCTACTGCCAATATCTCCAACACTTGGCAACTCACACCAAAACAAACTAGATTGATAAATAGTACTACATGTAAGACGACAAATATGTATTTTTGATTTTGGGATAACCTGACCCTTTGCTAAAGAAGACATACAGAAAAACACTGTGATACAATTAATGCGCATTATCAGGATGGGTCCAACGAGTGAAAAGGGCGTGACAGCATTACGAACTGTTGGTAAGCTGCAATCATGACTGCATCCATATATACAATGGGATATGTGCAGACTTCATGCGCTTTTGTTTGCTGACTCTTACTCCCATGCGTGGTTATTAGGTCTGCAATGTACAACCTGTGCAAATTACTGTTGGAACTCCAACAGGCACATTATAGTCATTTGCAAGCCCCTTATAGTTATTTTTAAAATGCCATTTTGATGGTTCCCTCGCTAATTTCATTGAGACATTACTAAACCCTGTTTGGAGACTTGGCTGCCATTTCTGCTCCAGCTCTGCACTTTTGTTTGATTTGTGATTTGGTTTATGAACCTGCAGAGGCTTTAATGGAAGAGACACACACTCTCTGATCCCCATTATCTACCTTTTGCTGCACAGAGAGGCAGATAAGAGGAGGAGGAGGAGGAGGAAGAGAGGAAAGGGGCTAAAAATGAGGACCAAGTCATGGCCCTCATTATCAAATCCCATCAATGGGGAAAGCAACAGACTGAGAGGGAAGCAGAAGAGGAAGAGGGGGTGTATTTATAAATCGAACAAGAGAGAAAATAGTGGGATGTTAATGACAAACCGAGATAGGGAAAGAACAGAGAAGGGGTGATTTACCAACAAAAAGAAAGTGAGGGTCACCTATGGAGCGAGAGATAATAGGAAGAACAGGCCCAGCCTCTGATGTGCAAGTGCGAGGGGAATGAAGGAGCCCAGTCAGCCTTCATAAGCCATTGATTTACACAATCCAAGTCACCACCTAATATTTCATCTGTGCTACATTTGCAATCTCCCATCCGCTGAGGCCATGAGCCATTACCGATGGCCAAGATCACAGCATGGTGGCCCCGTCGGAGTAATGAGATAGAGAGAGGTGGAAAGTGAGAGACGGGGCAGGCAGGCAGGAAGGAGGTGGAGGAGGAGGAGGAGGAGGAGGAGGAGGAGGAAAGAGTAGAGGACAAAAAGGGGGATAATGGAAGAGAGGAGGAGGACGAGGATGAGGGTGGATGGAGGTTTCTCAATGTGCCATTATGGCGCATGAAAAGGAGAAAATCAGAGATGGGCAGAGAGAGGGAGTGATTGAGATGGGGGTTGAGTGAGAGTACAGGTAGAGAAAGACAGAGAGAGATATGGAAGGGAGATTGCTTTTCTCTAATTATGTCCCTTTTCACTGTCGGAGAGACGGATATAAAGCTAATTCCACCTGCCCTCCTTCTCATCCCCGTTTTTCTCTAAAAGCCTGTACTCGTTTTCTTTACCCCCTTTCACATGAAGCGTGTCAGAGGCTGTTTTCATGACACTGAAATGAACAGATGGCAATATCAGCCCATACAAAAGAGACATTTTGTGGTTGCTATCACCTTGACAACAACCCTCCACCACCCGCACGATGTACTTTGCTTCTGTTCTGTCGAAAGCAAAGCTCCATCTCCCTCTGTCTGACTTGGTCCACGTCTATCTGTCTATTCATCTGACTCTCATCACCCTCGGTCTCTCCATGATATCTGTGTTTTTCACAGAGGCATAATCACTGGTAGCTACTGAAGCCCATCATACTGCATCTACGCAGTCGCTTGAATAGATCTTGAAATTGAATTGGCTGCACAGTACTGTTCTTCAAAGACTGTGATACCTCTGTAATGGATAGCATAAAGGCAAACAGGAACACAAGATATAAGATATCAGAAACGCAAAATGCACACATGCAAAGACATTCCATTTATATGCTTGAATAACGTATCAAGCATAATCTTACCACCATACATCAGTAGCCCTGTAATTGGGGGCATTTCTTATTAAAACGCATATTATATTGTAACTTTATGCTACAGATAAAAGTCTTAATTATTCCATTCTGATTATGTTTGATTAAGCCTTTCTCTCCACACTCTCAGAAATCACACAATCTCATTGAAGGGGTAATTTCCTACTTCAAAAGCTCATTAAGCCAATCAGAGCACAAAAGACTGGCTTTAGCCATGACCCAGCATGTATTACATTTAACAACCCAAAATTGTTAACAAAGTTTAATTTCCATCCTCTTTATTTCTGCAAGGTAATTTATACTTTGCCCTGAATGTGTCATTATTCAGGGCAAACTTTTTCAGTTTAAATAAAGGACGGTGATGCTATCTATCTATCTATCTATGAAAATATGTAAACTTTCAGTGAACAATCAAACGCTACAGGTAATTAAATGCATATACAGTATGTAATGTATTTTGGTGGCTGTCAGTTGCATACAAAAAACTGGAGCAAAATTGAAGATGTGTGATCTTGCCTGGACACCGACAATGTGCGCTTTTCACAGCAGTCCGGCGCACCGCAGAGAACTGTATAAATGAACTGCAAAGTCCTAGCAAGGGAAAGCCCCTCTGAACGTGCCCAGAATGAGTGGCAGGACGCTCTGAACACGACTCCGTCTTGCCATCTCTGCAGGAGCAGTGGAACCTGAACGAAGGGCTCTGATAGGCCCAGTGGGGAGGAGATTGCTCTGTCCCTGATTGGATGATTAGGGGCTGCGGGGGCTCAAATCAGCCGTTTTCAGGAGGAGAGTGGTTTGGTTAAGTGGATTGGCACTGTGTGTGCTCTGTGTGTGCTCTTTGTGTGCTCTTTGTGTGTGTGTGTGTGTGTGTGTGTGTGTGTGTGTGTGTGTGTGTGTGTGTGTGTGTGTGTGTGTGTGTGTGCCTCGCTTTTGTCTTGTGTCTATTTCTGTGTTTAAATGTGTGTATGTAGCTTGTGTGTCTGCGTATGTGTGTGTGTTTAGAAACAGGTGAGTCCAGCCCAGTAAGCAAGGTAAATTTGCAAAGGAAAAGAGTAGTGATGGAGGAAAGAAAAACTTACAAAACAAGGAGCAAGGACAGAAGCAGAACTCTCAGTAGGCTTATTTCATTTGGAAAGGAAAAGTAATAGGAGAGGAAGGAAAAGGTGAGAACAATAGTTTTTTTGTGTGTGAGTCCTGCTAATGATGGGTGGAGGCTAAGTGCAGTGGATGGATGCATGTTGTGATTAAGGAGGATGGGAAATAAGCACAAAAGTGCATAAAGGTATAAAAATAAATAAGAAGTAGCGTAAGAGTAGTACAGATGTTTGAACAAAGAACAGTCGTTATTTTAATCAGCTGGGTACCCATGACAACTGAGTGACTGCAGTGTGTGTGTGTGTGTGTGTGCAGGCTGGCAAAATCATCTGTTCACACACTCTTCCACTGCAACTGCTGTCAGCACTCGCTGCTAACCCCTACAGGCAGCGTCTGTGAGGACTCAGCAGGTTTGTTCTGTTGGAACTGATGGTTGGAGCTGTCAATCCTGTCGGGACCATTAGAATAATTTACGACCATGTTTAATTTTTACAATTTGAATCTGGGTAGGCCTGCCATATGAGAGAGGACAAAAACGCAGATACCCAAGACACTAGCAAGACACCATTTGACATGTAGAGAAAGAAAAAGGCTTGAAACACATTTCGGCACGTTAAAGGCTTCAATCAAGCACAAAGTATGATTGTAATATGCCTTAGATATCTGCACACCCATAAGCTGGTATTTCCCATTGTAAAGAATATTCCAATGTATCGCTATGCTGTAGATAAGTCCTAATTATTCCATTCTGATTATATTTGATTAAGTCATTCTCCTCACACTCTCAGAAATCACACGATCTCATTGAAGGAGTAATTTCCTACTTCAAAAGCTAATTAAGTCAATCAGAGCACAAAGGACTGGCTCTTGCCATGACCCAGCATGCATGAATTATCTAAAATTGCTAACAAAGTTTTAATTTCCTTGTCTCCTCTTTGTGATGTGCGTCATAGTTTTGTGGCCTAATACTGTGTTAAATTAAGTCTTACGTGAGTTTTGTATTAAACCTTGAAGCTTTGATTATGTGGCAGTGCTGTAGTTCCATGACAGATTACTGTAAAAGACGAATTTAAGTCAGGCTTTTACACATTAAATGAAAAGGTCAATTTCTGCCCATTGTGGCCCCATGGGACCCTGAAAGGACATGTTTGCTGCCATCAAATGTTTGAAAAGAAAACCACAGCATTTCTGTCAAGCTTTGGATTTCTTTGCATCTCTGAACAGTGCACATGGAGCATTACATGTAATGACAGTAAACATTTAGCTCACAGTATTTGAAGAATTTGGATCCCCCAAAAAACAAACATACAAGAGCAAAACTGTAACATTGTGTTTATTATCTGTTCGAATGCAATTCACAAAAGCTAGAATTACTGTTTAACAAGTCATGGTGCAAATTACAGGGGGGATTGGGGGATGGTTTTACCCCCTTATTAAGACTTGAACCCCCAAAGAAATACAGGTTCCACAATGTGAAATGTTAAATGAGATGATTTTGAATGTTGCCATTTTCAATGTACGAAAACAGCTGACAAATTAAGATTGGTATTGGTGCAGGTCCAGTGAAATGTGACCCCATCAGCTCCTTTCATTTGTGCACTGTAATGTGGCCCTTTTTTCTGCTACTCACATTGTTGGCATCTGCTCTATTATTGTCCATTATTTGGATGGTTCTAGTAAGCCATTGTTTCTGGCTGTGGAAAGATTCAACTTTTCACACATCCCGTCCTCAACAAGAGGGCCACATGGTCACTACTCCCAAATGCGAGCAGTGCCGCACTGCTCTGAACAGGTGCAGTGCAAATCCACAGCAGGACTGGGACAACACCTCTCATTCCCATTGTCATACCAGTCCTTATTTACCAACCTGATCTCACAGAAATATGTGAAATGACCACGACCTCTTAACATCGCATTCTGTGGTGGCAATATGGAAGGTAATGGGTCGAAATTATGTGCTGCCACCACGGAATGTGGCCATGCCAATATAAAGTCAATTAGGATCCTCTCCCGTGGTGGACACACGGATTCCCAGATTCAATTATGTCACGTCAACCTCGTTTTCCTCAGTGATTTCTTTAACATTCCTGTATACACACAAAAACGTGGAAGTGTTCTTGATATTAAAACGGAAAATATATTCCTCTGTTATAATTTCCCACCAATAATAATAATAATGATGATAGATAGACAGATAGACAGATAGAGAACTTGCTAAAATATCTGAAATCAACCATCATGCCTACTTTTTCTTAACGTATTTCATCTAGGTGCAGTGTAATAACTAGTTCAGCTTCACTAGACATTTGACATATTCAGTAGATGTATCTTTTTACGACTCTATTTTACACACACACACACACACACACACACACACACACACACACACACACACATTGAACACGCGATTGAATGAATGAATGAATGAACATTGGAAATGGTTCAGCCACAGTCCCACCAGCTGGCGCGATAACATTGAGATTACATTTGTTTTTTATTACTAACAAAATGATTTTTTTATTGACCGTATGAATGGTTTCGTTTTCAAATAAATATTTGGAAACGAAAATATGCTTTGGTGCCCACAGACGGCAGACAGTATCTACAAAGCAGTAGTGGAACGCGCCCCATCCGCCCACAGCACAATGCTCTTAAAGCCCTACGCTATCAAAAGCTGGCAAAATACATTTATTTTATTTTATGGCCTTGACATTAATCCGTCATATTGTTGAGTTATCAAGGACACTTACGCGTTTTTGTGCGTATACATGAATGTGAAAGATATAATTGAAGAAAACGAGGTTGACGTGACGTAATTGAATCAGGGAATCCGTGTGTCCACCACGGGAGAGGATACTAATTGACTTGACATTGGCATTGTTTCCGTGGTGGCAGCACATCATTTCAACCCATTACGTGCTGCCACCACGGAATGTGGTGTTAAGAGGTCGTGGTCATTTTACGTATTTCTGTGAGATCAGGTTGTTATTTACTGTAAAGCACCTGGTTCCTCTCTTTCTCTCACCAGAGTCCTCTGCTCTGTTATACTGGCATATGGAAAAAGAGTCACCTGGTTCAGTTGCACTAATTTAGCCAAGTTTTCAGTGACGCAAATTTTATGGTTTCTGATATCCCTCTGGAAACTGATGTGGCACGGAGATCATCCAGTTTATTTCCAACATCTGTACAATGGCTAGCAGGAAGATAGTTCAGCTGGTGCCTATCTTCTCAATCTTTTCCTCTGCTGATATTTACATTTGAAAACCTCGACCTAGCTCGGTTGCAGCTAGCTGTCAGAAGTCGGCAGGAGAAGGGTTTAAAGCCTGGTGGGTTGATTTCCTCATCCTGTTATGGTGTGTAGTGTATGATGTTGCTATATGTGTCTGAGTGTGTGATTTTCAGCTGTGTGTCCTGTTCTGTTTTGTTGTACAGTTTCTTTACTGTAAACATCCGTTCAGTCTTTCTCTCCAGAGGGACAGCAGACCCTTTCAGTACCTACTGCTGTGATTCCAGCAGCTAATGAGCCTGTCTGACAGACACACACAAACTCCAGTACAGTCTCACATACGTGCACACACACACACACACATATAGTCGCATATACACATATACACGAGTGTGTACATGGAAAAGCAACTAACCAGCACTAAATACTAGGCTGCACACAGAGATACACATTTCAAATGCATGTCTCATCCCCTAAAGGATTCAGAAAACATTCTTTCAAGGTGGGGGGAAAAAATCCGTCAGCCAGTACAGTATGTGTTCTGCATCATCAACACCATCAAACTAAAACTCCAGCGCACCATGTGTCTAATTAATCACATGTTCAACAAACCGGTCAACTTGCTCGAGGGAAGAGTGTGTCACTTAATCTGTTCAGCTGTGACAAGAAGAGAAGACAAAACAGCTATTGCCCTGAACATGGTTTTTGTTCTCGCTTTGGCATGTGACCAGCAAAGTTTATGGGGTCATTAGCAGAGATGACACTATTCTGCCGTTGTAATTTGTGTAACTTTATGTGATGCTTTAGATGCATTTTAGTGAGTGTATGTGTAGAGTTTTCTTTGCTCTGCCACTGAAACACTTTGTTATTGATGCCATATCAATAGCAGCTCAGTAAATGCACTTTCTGTAATTTGCTTACTGCCTTGTTTGCTTATAAAATATTGGGACTGCAGCATGCTCACTAATCTTCTCTTTCCTCTTTGGGTTAAAACAAGTCAGTTAAGGTGGTCTGGTGATCTGATTGGAATCCCTCCCACTTGCCTCCCTGTGGAGGTATTCTGGGCATGTCCAGCTGAGGGGAACTCCCGAGGCAGACTCAAAGCACACTTGAGGGATTTCATGTCCCATTTGGCATGGAAATGCCTCAGGATTCCCAAAAGGAGCTGGAGGATGTGGTTGAAGAAAGGGATGTTAATGCAACTGCAACTGAGAGCCGGGCCCTGGATCAGAAGAAGGAAAAGGATCCTTCTAACAGAAAACTTGGAGATTTAAATCACTGGTTGAACTTCTAAAAGCAAAAACACACAACAAAGTAAGCAGATGCAGCTATATTTATAGTACACATTCTTCCATAAAACACTTTGCATCACTGCATGCCACTAAAGTCATGTGCTTAGTGAGTACCACACACTGTACGAGACTAAGAGCAGTGGTCCTGTGTAGTGGGCCATGGCACGATTCCCGCAGTGTTGTTCACCCTAAAAATATAGGCACTCAGGCTATTTTAAAGCACCTCTGTATGTGGTCATGAAATCTTCATCCAGATTGAAAAACAGGGACTATAACAAAGGTCTTTGTTTTTGCTGGTTCAGTGGGGGAAATGCACTGTCCCTTGGATCATTCTTTCCTACTACTAAAACATTTAACTTCCCATTGTGTCTTTCTACGACAGGAAGAAAATGTTTGTGAGTGCAGTTTAAAAAATCAGCACGCAACTTGTGCCCTTAAATGAATAAACGTCTACATCTACAGGGAAGTACATTGTGGTGTTGTCTGAATGGGGGATACTATGCCTCCCTAACTCTGACAATATTGTCCAAACTGAATTGGCTGTTTTCTGAGCTGTGAATCCAGCTATGTTTCGTTAACGGTGTGTACATATCAGGCAACTTGTTCCTCAGAGCAAGGAGTAAAAATGGAGCTTTGTTAGAACAGGTGTAAGTCTATGGAAGTTAATCAAATGTGTGCCACCTGTCACTGCCTTTTTTTTTGCCATATTTCCCCATTTATCCTCTTAAGTGATAGAACAAATCCTTGTTTTCTACTGCCCCACTTATTACCATCATCTTAAAGCCTGATTTATAGCAGGGTGTTTGACGCTTTTGCACTACAGCCAAAAACAGACAAACCAAACACTGGCTCTTCACAGGGCCATTCAGGTTTTTGTGTTGACCACTATAGTTCTCCAACACGCTTGGCACTTAGCACTTAGCAATTAGCAACCTTACCGTTAGATGCCACAAGATCCCACACAATTGACCTTTGAGTCATCGTTTGCGGTCATACGGAAATATCATGAGAAAATGAGAAAATGACTGCTTGGAGTCACATGGATCTTACTCCTGAAATCCATTACAATTATGGAACATACAAGTCAGAGGATATTATTGTATCTCTCGCCATGGCCACTCGCTAACAAGCATATGACAATATGAGTCACTCTTTTACTTGTTTGACAATCTTCTGATCTTGCTTTTCTGTTTTAAACATCATTAAACAAAAGTTCCTGTCCTGCTACCTGTGTTGCTGGGCAACAAGAATCTAAACACCAAACAGTTGTTGACAGAAAAAGGCATGTTTCACAAGGCTGGGCAAAGAGTATTTAAAAACCTGACAAATTTTAGAGTTTGCTTTCATCAGACACAAAGAATAATTCCACTGATTGCTCTCAAATTGTGAATGAGTCAAATAAGGGCTCTGGAGGCCCGAGGTTCACTCAGTGGCAATTTGTTGTGGTACTTTGATTAATTGCAAAATTGTTTGGAAGTATGAATCAGTGGAGCACAATATAAATCAGTGGAGCACAATATGAACGGACATGATAAGGGTCCTGTTCAACAGAGGCCTTTGACAATTTTCTCTTGACAATCACTCGTTTTCACGCGTATTTCCACTTGTCTGTCCCCTGAAGCTGGCCTTCAAACTGCAGGCCACCAGCTTAGATTGTCTCTCTGTTTCCTCCTCTCAATATTAGTTGCTTTGAATTTCCAGATTTTCACAAATACCAAAATAGTTTGAAATCAGATCATAATCATTCTCATTAGCTGATTTTTCTACAGTAACTTTGTATTAGGTGCACAAACTACACACCAACTCCAAGTTCAAGGGGACATTATCAGAAATACATATTTTTTCTCTTACCTGTAGTGTAGTGTGTCTTGTCTTGTGGTGCTCAAAGTACAATAATACAATTGGAAAAACTCAACAGTAATGTCCAGAAATCATGACCTGGTTACTCAAGATAATCCACAGACCTTGTTGTGAGTTGTGGATTGTTTTAAGTACCCAAGTCAAGATTATCTGGAAAGACACATTACTATTGACTTTTTCAAATGCATTTCTTGGGCTTCAAGCACCACAAGCTGAGTGCCATCTAGTTCCATAGTATTCAGAGAAGGCAGACACCTCTATGGCCGATATCTCCACCGCGCAGCAACTCACACAGAAACAATCTAAACTGATAAATAGCACTACAGGTGAGAAGAAAAATAGGTATTATTGATTTGGGGGTAAATTGCCCCTTTAAACTAAACTGCTGAAGCTCAACCTGTTTTTATAACCTACAGTTTTAATGTTGGTGCATTCATCTATAGCACTGGTGTCAGAAGTTTCTAATTATTCTGCTCTGTAACTAGAAATTAATTGACTCCTGCCAGCTGATCGGAATCAATTCTTACTGGCCATTGTATAAAGGAAAATAACTGCCTATCCAGCAATAACTATGGACACATACTGAATAATATATTCAAATTTCACAACACTGAGACATTTTTGCATGGCTAGAGGTACATTTATTGTTTTCCTCAGTGAAATATAACCCTGGTAATGGAGGATATTAAATTCATGCACTGCATCAGCCTCGTCCCTCTTCCCTGCACACTCACTGTACGTGCATATGTGTGGCTGTGAGCCTCTCTCTCTCTCTGTGAGAGAGAAAAAGACATGGCAAATATGTAAAAGCAAATATTAGCCTGACTGACAGCGTGTGCGGTGTTAAATAATCTAGAACTAGATTATATGACTAGAACATACATGAAAGAAGTATGTAAGTGCCATATATGGCTGGTTCAAGGTTGGATAGGACTATTTAAGGGAACTGAATACAATGATTTTTTTTGTGAAATCTGTGGGAAGAGAGTACAGTATTTTAGTATGGCATGCCCCCATGCACAAAGTGAGGTCCATAAAGAAATGGTTTTTGCTATGGAAGAACTGAACCCTGACCTCAACCCCATCCAACATTTCTGGGATGAACTGGAACGCCGACTTCGAGCAAGGCCTTTTGACCCAACATCTGTAATGGTCTTGTAGCAAAGTGGCAGTGAGGTGCCTAAATAATGTGAAAAGCTTTCCCTAAGGAGTGAACACTGTTACAACAGTATATCAGTGCCTATGATGTTGGAACAAGATGAGCAATCACATATCAGTCTAAACTGGGTGTCCACATACTTATGGACATGTAGCTTACTTATCTGGCATCATCTTGTTGTATCTCTCCCTCCAGCTTTGCATCTTTGGTGCTTCTTCTAACACATACGTCGCTTCTAACACATACGTCGCTTTCTACTTTCTACTTTCTACTTTCTACGTCATGTCACTTCCTCCTTTCCATCTGTATTTACTACGGACATTAGAGGGTGCCTCCTTAAAATAAACTTGAGTATGGATCATAAATATACACTGTATCATTAATGGACGTAGCTATCATGACATCACCCTTTAGATGGATTCTGGTTTTGAAGCCTTGAGTATGGCATTTCCGCCATCGCCATCTTGTTTTTTTGGAGCCAGAAGTGACCACATTTGGATGAGATGGTGGAGCTGTCGAGTAGTGATGGGTGGCTCTGACCCCGCCCTTAACTATGCGTGAAATGCAAATGAGTGAGTTATATAGAAATTCACCCCCCATACAGTTGTCACAAATGTTGAAACTAGCTATAAAAACCAAAACTGTTTTTTTGTACCAGACTCTAAAGATTGATTCATTCTGCTGTAAAGTTGGGCATTTTTACATGGGGGTCTTTGAGGATTTACTCTACTTTGGAGACACCCTCAAGTGACTATTTGAAGAGCTACAGTTTTTCTGAATTGGTTTCATTTTTCTGCCTCAGAGGTTGCTGCTTGGTCGTAATAAGATGCTTGCACAGTCGACCTCTATGGTCGTATATTTAGTGAGAGTGGGCTGCATACATAGACATTACAGCTGTCACCAGTCCAATCTATCTTTTCACACATACAGTATTTCTGCGTTACTATCTATGCCTTCACACACCTATAGACATTACACACCTCCCAAGAGGTTGAATACAATTTTGCCTCAAAGTGGCATTACATACACTACAGTATTGCTACCTCATGTGAAATAGATCCAACAATGCCACAGCATGCCTATCTCCCACTGAACTGTCTACTGTGTCAGACCAGTTAAACATGATGACATAGCCTGTTACACACTCCCATCGGTATACAGAAAACTGACTGATGTCCTGAATCGTTTCTCTTAAATAAAACCTATTCTCACTGTCCTTTTGTAATGTTTTTCCAGTACACTGTTTTGCAAAGCACTGCACACAGTGTTTTACATTTAGCAGGAGAATGGGTGGAGGGGGCGCAGAAAGACGAAAGGCTGTGTACATTTGATCAGCAGTCAAGGTTCGACAGAGAGAGAGAGGCTGGGCAATGAAGCCCAGCTCGGTTCACTTCACTGTAGCTTCTATGTCTGGGCTTAATAAAATCAGAATGAGTAAGGGCTTTGCCACCATAATGTGCTACTTTTTAATAATAGTATAAAATATTCATACACAATTCAATGATTGCTGAATACAGAATATAAATTTGCAAGTAGACCGGTGAGTAAGTTCTATGGTTAAAATGAAAGAAAGAGGCCTGCTACACAGATTTAGTCAAAAACATTTTCATTTTTTGTGCTATTTGCTTTTTTACTGTATCTGTAACTAATGTCCCGCAGCTAAACCCAGCATTATTACTTCCTTTATTCTATTTCTGTATTCATTTTACATATGAAAGGGCCAGTGAGATCTCACACTGGGCTACTGTACACACATTACCAGGAAGTGTAAGAATAATCAAGCTGACCAGCAGTGGTATTCATGTTGTATTCATGATGTTCATGATTGAGCGCATTAGATTCAGGTGGCAGAAACTAAATAAGTAGAGAAGAGTGATGAAAAGAAGGAAGTGTGGATTAAGGAAGGGAAGGAGGAGGGAAAGAAACATGAGGGTAAGTTCTGAAGCAGCGCTGTACTTGGAGGGTGACTGTTCAAGAGTGCCATCTAGTGTTTAAAGGTGGGAGAACTGAACGAATTTAGTCCGGGCCTGCTGCAGCATCCAGGCTCATTAAATGTACTTGAGCAGAATTGGGGAGCCCACACAAAAAAGCATATTACTGCATTTTGGGGCCCTGAATAATAGTTGAAGAGACATTGATGGAAATGTACTTTGTAATATAAAGTAATTCTGAAATTTTTCTTTGCTGTTTTTTTCTCCCTACAGTGTTATTCCATTAGCTGAAATGTGCTCTGAAAGAACCTCCTCTCTCTACATCCATCACTGATCATTATGGCATCTTAGCGTAATTGCCCTCCCCCTGTTGTGTGTGCACACTCGCCGGTTCTGAATGCCAGCAGTAATATCTCTGGTAAAGGGAGAGAGAGGGAAAGAGAGGGAGAGAGAGGGAGAGAGAGAGCATATGCATAACCAGCTCATTTCCACCGCCAATCAAATTACCTGACCCAGCCGCAATACATCACTGCCAAACTGTTTATTAAACAAAAAGCCATGATTAAATTATTAATGACAGAGATTAATTAAGACCCCATACACCATACATGCACACACACTCACACACACTCACAAAACTTGCACGCACGAAGGCAGGCGGCGAGGCATGCACACATATACACAAAAATCCATACACCACATACACACGTGCTGGCAGAAAGCTAATACACACACACACACACACACACACACACACACACACATACACACATACATAGACAGGAATGCCATTACTCTTTCACACACTTTTCGAGCACACGAATGGATGCACAACACACAATAAGTTACGATGTCTGCAGCCGCTCCAGATGAGGGGGAGTGGGACGGGAATAATTTGACGTCTAACTTTTATATGTGCAGCAGATACAGAAAGAGTAGTTTGCCGGCTGCGTAAACAGTAAACAGCATCAACAAGAAGTCAACAAACAACATTAACAAGCTCGTTGTCAGCAAACTTTTCTTGATGTTACCATGAGGGTTTGTTTATGGTGGTGCTTATGCTTCTGTAATGGTTTGTTAGCATCTGTTGCAGTTTGGGGC
Organism: Epinephelus awoara; assembly: GCA_035609425.1. NCBI lineage: Eukaryota > Metazoa > Chordata > Actinopteri > Perciformes > Serranidae > Epinephelus > Epinephelus awoara. The sequence continues at coordinate 12,597,148 of CM069307.1, forward strand.
CCAATGTGCTTTTGTGTGTGTGTAATGGCAGTTTGTGTGAGGTGAATATAAGTTCTCACAGTGTAGTAGTGTTTGTGTGTTTATGACCTTTCGTAATTAGTATTTTTGTTTGTTTTCAAACACAGCCTCATTTTAAAGGACATTAGGTGGCTCGACTGAAAAAACATCTTTGAACTTTTTTTGTTAAAGGTAACTTAACAGTGTATATGCAGAAATGTAAACTGTTGAGCTATATAAAAATTCAGCCCCCGCACAGTTGTCATGAATGTTGAAATCAGTTATAGAGACCAAAACCATGTTTTGTACCAGCTATAAACATGTTTATTTCTGCTGTAAATTTGGGCATGGGAGTCTATGGGGATTGACTGGCTTTTGGAGCCAGCCTCAAGTAGCCGTTCGAAGAAGTTCCATTTTTGGCACTTCTGCATTTGCTTCATTTTTCAGCCTGAGCTTGCCGCTTGGTTGCAGGCTGCACTTTGCCGCTGATTAGTGTGCTTTGGGCGCAATAGGATTTGATAACATTGCTGTCATGCTCACAATAACAATCTTGACAAGCTGACCTCCACATCCAGCATGTTCACCTCCAAGATCGTCTGAGACCAGCCACCCGGACAGCTGCTGCAACAATCGGTTTGCATAACCAAAGAATTTCTGCACAAACTGTCAGAAACCGTCTCAGGGAAGCTCATCTGCATGCTCGTCGTCCTCATCGGGATCTCGACCTGACTACACTTCGTCATTGTAACCGACTTGAGTGGGCAAATGTTCACATTCGATGGCGCCTGGCACGTTGGCGAGGTGTTCTATTCACGGGTGAATCCCGATTTTCACTGTTCAGGGCAGATGGCAGACAGCGTGTGTCGTCGTGTGGGTGAGCGGTTTGCTGATGTCAACGTTGTGGATTGAGTGGCCCATGGTGGCGGTGGGGTTATGGTATGGGCAGGCGTATGTTATGGACAACGAACACAGGTGCATTTTATTGATGGCATTTTGAATGCACAGAGATACCGTGACGAGATCCTGAGGCCCATTGTTGTGCCATTCATCCACGACCATGACCTCATGTTGCAGCATGATAATGCACAGCCCCATGTTGCAAGGATCTGTACACAATTCCTGGAAGCTGAAAACATGCCAGTTCTTGCATGGCCAGCATACTCACCGGACATGTCACCCATTGAGCATGTTTGGGATGCTTTGGATCGGCATATACAGCAGCGTGTTCCAGTTCCTGCCAATATCCAGCAACTTTGCACAGCCATTGAAGAGGAGTGGACCAACATTCCACAGGCCACAGTCAACAACCTGATCAACTCTATGCGAAGGAGATGTGTTGCACGGCGTGAGGCAAATGGTGGTCACACCAGATACTGACTGGTTTTCTGACCCCCCCAGACCCCCCCAATAAAGCAAAACTGCACATTTTAGAGTGGCCTTTTATTGTGGCCAGCCTAAGGCACACCTGTGCAATATTCATGCTGTCTAATCAGCATCTTGATATGCCACACCTGTGAGGTGGGATTGATTATCTCTGCGAAGGAGAAGTGCTCACTAACACAGATTTAGACAGATTTGTGAACAATATTTGAGGGAAATGGTCTTTTGTGTGTATAGAAAATGTGTTAGATCTTTGAGTTCCGCTCATGAAAAATGGGAGCAAAAACAAAAGTGTCGCATTTATATTTTTGTTCAGTGTACATATATATATATATATGTGTGTGTGTGTGTGTGTGTGTGTGTGTGTGTGTGTGTGTGTATGTATGTATATCAATACAAAGGAGTGCATCAAATCCATTTAAGATGTTTTCTGTGCAGCTTTTCTTTTCTCCTTCAGCCAGCACAGGGAATGCTATGAAAAGCTTGTATGACGCAGTTGGACTTCAGTCCCTTTCCTGTTGTGCCTACTAACATTTCAGACTGAATAGGCTGCAATGGTCGGTATTAATGGAGGATATCTGCAGAGGAGATGTACAATGGAGAATTTCCAGCATGGCTACCACAGTCTTACTCTACACCACACTCATTTTATGATAAGGGAGATCTACGGCTTGAGATTGGTCCCAGGGCAGACCAGTAGACACTAGCCATAAAAAATACACAAGCTATAAAAGAATGGTAATGTGTGTGCATGTGTGTGTGTACGTAAAAGAGAATGGATTTGCGTTGTGTGTGTGCACGCGCCTGTGTGTATGTATGTACGTAAAAGAACAAGCCTGAGGAGGCCAAAACAATCAACCAGTATCAGCACTTTATGGTGGAGAATACTATATCACCGTGACAACAAAGGCAGTAAAGTGCTCTATGCCGCTGTAAAACATTGTGTGATTCTGCGGTGAGATGATCGTTAGCACAGCTGGTTAATTGCCTGACCACTCCTCTCCTGACACACACACACACACATGCACACACTCACCGACCCACCGCCCTACACGTGCATGTAGCAGTGTGATTGTGTGTGTGTGCACATGCACAGAGACTCAAGGAGACACACGAACAGACATACAAGTACTGTACACATTCACAAACTATTCCCCAAAGAAGCCATAAAGATGTATGATGGATGACGGGGGAGGTTGTGCAGTATAATCAGTCAAGAGACACGGCAGCATTCAGATGCTGCTTGTTGTTCCAAGACAAATTCATCACGCTGCAATTAGTTTGCAACACTTCAACCCCGCAGTCTCTTTATTACTTTACGGATGCAACCCCACATGCACTGTACCTGTGGTGCTTATCAATATAGGCTCTGCCCCATTAAAAAAACATCAGGATGCTTTGCAGCACTGTTATCAGATGGAATTTGAAACCTTGATACAAAAATGCTGAAGAGTGATTTTGTCACCCTAAAAAGCATCCTTTTGACTTTGTGAAGGTGCAGTATTTCATATAGATCTATTAATATTAATTTAAAGTCTAAAAAAGTTTGTATAATGTGAAAGGAGTCTCCCATATTCAAGAAATTACAGAAAATTATAACCCACCTCAGCACCCCTCAACTCTACAAAGCTTTATAGAGTCCATTAAACCATGGTTTTGACTTTCTTGCCCGCGACTTCACTGTTTCGGATCAATCTCACTGCTCTTATCAGCCCTATTTCCAGCCACATCAGACAGTTGTTATAAGCATAAAAAACAACAACAACAAAAAGCTTTGATAAACTTACTGTACACTGCCTGCCCAGCAGACAAACACAGTTAGCAACCAGCTAGTGGACATATAGTGGAGCATTTTTGCAGCTAAAGAACCAGGTATTTCCCTCAGGAGTTGGTGGAGACCAAACAAGAGCTTAAAGGAGACATTTCTCAGGTGGCCACAAACACAAGTGCAAATAAAAGTTAATGTTGCTCTATGTCTGCTGGATATAAAAAAGGCATTATCTACTGAAACATTCACAATAACAACTTGAATTTTGCACAACTGTGTATCTAATAACTTTATGTCAGTGTTGTGTTCACAGCTGTAAGGACTGCCCCATAGTGGCCACATTGCAGCTTTAGTTATGAGTGTTGAAGTGTTTAATTTTGTCCCTTTGTGGTGGATTAAAACGAATGTATGAGATCTCCTAAGACTCCATCAGCAGGAAATGTATTTTCTAGTATAAATATGTAGCTCAGTTGTTGAGAGATGTCAGTAAAGCAACAATAAGTCAAAAGTAAAATAAAGCTAAACACTATAAGTTGTGTTTCATTGTTATCTGTTGGTTGTAGACGGGCGGCAGTAGCTCAGTGCCAGTGGAGAGATGCCAGTTCATTCTCCTGGCGCTGGACCCCGGCATGTCTATAGGTCCTGTTTGTACAAGTGTGTGTATGTCGGGCCTGTGTGTATGTAACATACCTAATGACAGAGTGAAAAATACTGTATTAATAACTTGGGAATTAATTAAGTATATCTCCTTCTTGTACACAAGTGTGCTTCACCATGACCTCACTGATGATGAACGTTTGACTGACAAGCTTCATTCGCTTTTCTTCTTTGCTGTACATGTGTAACATATAAGGTTATATGTCTCATACATATGTTTCCCCAGTTAAATTTATTTCAACATCACCTCTCCTTGGCCATTGCACTAAATGATCCTTTAAGCCTCATGTGCTGAGAGGACGTCCAACATGGCTTCTTATGGCATGTGACCAAACCCTAAGACAACACAGAGAAGCACATAGACAAACAAGGGAAAGTACTTCCATATGCTTCTGTGTATAGGCTTGTGTGAGGTCTGATAAAAATCAACGTAATTCGCAAACAGGAGAATGAGTGTCAGACTCATAAAAGGCATCTGTCAGATAACTTTCTACACTGTGCATGGTTTTCTCATATGAGAGCGAGGGAGGTATCTGTAGTGTAAACAGCACTGGTATCCTGTGACCTATAAATCAGACACAGTGTTGTGTTAACAGTAACGGCTGAGTGAAGGGTGTGTGTAAAGGATCATTTAAATTATCCGATGTAAAAAAAAAAAAAAAAAAATCACACTACCAACCTGTCTTTCATCCCTGACATTCCTCTCTTCACTCCTCTTCATCCAAGACCACAGCCGATGAAATCATCCATGTGCTCCCAGCAGTGTTTTCTATTAAGTCATGCTTAAAATTCAGCACATTTTACATGGAAGGGACAAAGGTTAAATGGTAAGTTATCTAAAAGTCATCGTAACATATATTTCAACTTCAAAACAGGTCCGTCTGCTTTCCTTATATTTTTTTTCCTGGCTTCTACCAAGTAATACATACATAACATCCCAATATCAATATTGATACTGTCGAAAATTTGTTAACAAAAGAAAGGGAATTCTTAATGCTTCATATTATAATACATGTACTGCAAAGACTGGACTTAGCTGTGTGTCCTCTTTTTAATGGTCATTTTAAAGCTATGTCTGTCTGACAGAGTTTAACAAATGATTCACGTTTACCGTTTTCCATTTTTGCCATGAGTGGATTTAACAATATACTTTTCATTTGTTAAATATAAATATGGTAAATGGACCTGCATTTGTATAGCACCTTTCTAGTCATCTAACCACTCAAAGCACTTTTTTAACACTACGATTCACATTCACCCATTCACACACACATTCATACACTGGTGGCCAGGCTACCATACAAGATGCCACCTGCTACTCAGTTTTTTTGAACACACTCAGCAATTTGGGGTTCAGTATCTTGCACAAGCTGGGGATCAAACCACTGATCTTCCGATTGGTGGACGACACGCTCTACCTCTGAGCTACAGCCGCAAAGCTGCAAAGACAGGGCGTAGCACAAAATTCTGGACCCTTGACGTAGGAACTGTCTATTGGCCCCTCACTGCAATCACAGCCATTCATTCTGGAGCACCCTCTTACTCCCAACTTGTCAAATACCAGGGTTTGGTCAGTGGTCCTACATGTCAAAATGAAACACTTCAGGTACCCCTCCAGCATCAGTTTTTAACACTTAGGGGCAGCGCGTCAGTTTACATTTGTTATATGAATTGTCTTTTCAAAATAAACTCATAGCTTGTATAGTTTCTGCTCATCTAATGCATACAATTGGGTTTCAGAATAAAGTTAGAACATTGTTAAAAAATGTTTTAAAATTAAACTATTGCTTTCATAAACATATATATTTACCAAAGTGTTATGCACATCACATACAAATGGAAGCTTTCTCATAGGCTTAGAATGATTTCTCTCTGATTTCTGTGTATACATACACAGGCAGGGCGCGGTCTGCTGGAGGCTGCCCACTTCTGTTGCCATCAGTGTTGGGTAAGGGTTACTTTAAAAGTAATCAAAGTACGTTACTGCATTACTTTCTAAAAAAGTAACCAGTTACTTTACTGCGTTACTCCCTGAGTAAAGTAACTCAATTACTTTAAAATTACTTCCGACGTTACTCCCTGAGAAAAGTAACTCAAGCACTTTTAAAGTACTTTTGAGTATTCTACATTTCCTATTGGGCAATGGACCACAGGGCGCTACGCCTACATTTTTTGTCTCCAAAATTAAAGTTATGGACCACTTGCCCTTCACTGAGATCCAGTTCTCCCATCACAGCCGTCACTTTGACCAGTAGAAACACAGAACGATCTGCTGCCGTAGACAACTGTATGACAACAACATCCCAGCACTTTTAATATTTCCTCTAGGGATGTTACCACACAGAGTAAAAGGGGGAAATGATGGTGTGAAACAGCAGAGGCACTTTGTCAACCCGCTGAGTTAACGTTGCTGTCATTAGCATCAAGCTAGCAAACAATGGTACATCCTCACGGTCAGACATAAAGTAATAACATTAACAAATAGCGGCGGGGCTTTTACTCACCACAACTGCAGAGGCTCCCAGCTTCATTTCAAACAAACTACATTATAGACGGTCCGTTATTTATTAATCCCTCTGTGTGTTTATATATTTACTTTTTATCCGCTCCGTTGTCTTTGTAAAGTTAACATATCGCACCGTCATTTCAAATTCAACACTTGTTTCAAATTAAAAGTCCGTTATAACCTCGGCTGAGAGAATCCCTCCATTTTCTAAATAGGCTTTTATTCTGAAAAATTTGTCAGAACTTCCTGTGGAGGATACAGTAGCTTGAAAGTTTACATATGGCGCTTCAAATGTAGCTCCTGCCATCTGCTGATGCTTTTAGGTGACTACAACAACATGTCGGCTGGCACATGAACAGACACAGTGACTCAAATAATAGTGAAAGTAATAAAAACAGGACAAGAATAACCCGATGACATCACACACGCCATGAAAGACGACCGGGGATAATTGGTGAGTACCAGCGTGTAGCGTGTACCAGGCATAATGCAAGTCCTGAGTCTGAAATATGTCTGTCAGCGAGTCCTACTCCACCTATTTAGACTCCACCGTAGACAACAGCAGCATTTCTCCGACCACTTAGCGAGCCACAAGCTCTGTGGCTTCTTTCAGACTGACAGGTTTAACGTTATCTCCGTTATTAGAACCAAACGACGACCAGTGTTCTAAAAGTAACGGAAGTAACTGATGTCTTGTTTGAAAATGTACTTAAGTATTTAATTACTCAAACAGCAAACTAACGCGTTAGGTTACTCGTTTCTGCAAAAAGTAATCAAAGTACTCTAGCGTTACAGTACTTTGAGTACTAGAGTACTCTGTTGAGGAGTACCCAGTTCAACTCACTCTTACAGTACCTTCACACAGGACAGTGTATGGTAAATTGCAAACACAGACAAGTGAGTCATATGGAACATTTTAGTATCTGTTTAGTAACTTATCCAACTGTTAAGCAACAGGCAGGTCTCCCAAAATCTCTGTGAATCACATTCTGTGCAGCGGTTGAGTGAAACCACACAATCTTCCATCTTTATGCTGTCCCTCGCTGTAGACATTGTGTGTGTATCTGTCTGTGTGTAGTGTACTGTATGTGTGCAACAGTGTGTGTATATTCATGTGTGTGTGTGATGGCCAGTTTATGGCCAGTCAGCACTAATACAAGCACTCAACGATAATGAGTAATGAAGTCGCATCAATAACAGCCATGAGCGACATATCTGACAGGACAGCTTTTAATAATGGCCACAGTCAGCAGAGACAGACAGACAGACAGACGGTGAAAGAAAGCGATGCAAAGTAGAGATGGAGAAAGAGATGAAGCTGTAAAGGAAGAGAGCAGACAAGAGGGTACGAGAGCGTTGATAGAGACAGATGGGTAAAGATTAGGGAAGAGCAAAGGAGGGAGAGGTAGGGTAACAAATAGAGACAGAGAGCAGCTGGAGGCATAAAGGGTGATCCTTCCATCCATTTGTCCATTATCATACCCACTTATCTTTAGCAAGGTTGGAGGGGCTGGGCCTATCCCAGTATGCTTTGGGCGAAAAGTGGGGTACAACCTAGACGTACTGTGTCACAGCTTCGTCTCACAGAAATACGAGAAACGACCACAACCTCTTAACACCCCATTACGTGATGGTGGTACATAATGTGTTAGAACTATGTGCCTGCACCAAGATAACAATGCCAAAGGAAAGTCAATTAGGGCCCTTTGTCATGGTGGACATACAAATGCCCTGGTTCAACAACGTCCGGCAATGGGTGGTGGTGTTACGATCCCATAGGTAAACTAAACAGTGACAAAGGCCAAACAAACACAGAACTTTCACCCACAAGATCGCTGTTAATGTCCAATGGAAAACTAAAAGTCAATACTGATTTAGTTTAACTTAACATACTTAGGTATTTATGTACTTATGTCACATAACGGCACACACTCAAGTGACTATGTACACTTTATTTCCTAAAATAAACTGTTTGCAGTAATTTAACTTTTTTTTCCAACCCCCTCATCTCTGGTCAGTCCCATATTGCATGCCATTCTGCACGGAGGCAATGAATTCACTGGTGGATTTGTTGTTACACACAATTGCATTCATGAAAATAATATTATACTGACATCATGGTAAGCTACCAAAGAAAAACAAAAGACAGTCACTGGACAGTTCCTCATCTTGATGAACCACAGTATCCTGGAACACGATAAACTCAGTCCGAGATAACTTAGAGTAACTTTTATGTTTTATTCCTTTAGATAACTTGCATCTTCACTTCACTTCACACTAATTTTCTTCTCCAGTCTTGTTTGTTTCCCTCTCTTTTTTATTCTCTTCGCTTACAACAATTTCTGCATGCGGCTTGTTCCTTCTGCTAGACATTTAATTTCATATTCTAGTTTGATGCACCTGTTATATACTATTTTAATGACTGTGGTTAGATACACAGAGGCATATGCCCTCTCCTCTTTTCACTGTCTTTTGTTCAAACGCATGCATCAAACCCATTCTCAGAGCCTATAAAACTTAAAGTTATTATTACATTGAGAATTGATCTAGTGGAGATTCTGTGGCATGTTGATAATTATGTTGTAAATATGGTTGGCAGGGAAACAGTTCCAATTTCCTTCATGGACTGTAGGAAATGACTCAGCTTTACAGAAAGCAAAACCAAAAGCAATTAAGACCTTTTGCAGTTCTTCACTGAAATTGAATTGTGTGAAATACGAGCCAGTCATTATTAGCTGGCTGCGGCGCCGTCGCCAGACACTGAGATATGTATATATTTTTTACAAATAATTGCGAAAAGCAGAGGAAAATGGATCGCACAATTTTAATTAGGCTAGAGCTATGCATTATGTGATCATGTGTGCCATGATAATAAAGAATACCCATTGCCTAGCAGGGATAAAGTGTCTAATGAATGGTATGTCTATTATTACTTTAATCAAACTGATTTCACACAATTCTGACAGCGAGATAATTCAGTGGAAAAATAATATGCAGTTGTTGGCGGCTGTGTCTTTTTCTCAGTGTTTGGTTTCATGCTTTTAATGAAAGTCCCAAGTGTCTCTGCAGCAATTTCTTTTGGGTGACAGCACCACAAACTGTCTTTGGACATGAATATGCATTTGATACATTATGTGCTTGTGTGTGTGCGTGTGTGTGTGTGTGTGTGTGTGTGTGTGTAACATTGATAGATGGACAGAGGAAGAAAGAAACGGATACAGACAGACAGACAGACGAACAGACAGGAACACAGACAGATAAAAGCTCCATCGTCTGTCTTACTTAAAATGTAAATGGTTGTGTTGGGATTGGTTAGGGCCTCACTGCTAACGAGGCACATTGGGGTGATAGATGGAGCTTTAATTCTGAAAAGGAATTGAACTACAGGCCTGGGAAACATTAGTTAAACAGCATGACACCCTTCCCATCCATCTGTGCCTCACCATCCTCCCTTTCAGCTCTTCTTTCCGTCCATTCTGCCACCTCGGTTCACCATTAGTCAGACACCATGTCCTGCCTCGGCCATCTATCAATCTATTGTTTCCTCCCTCTTTCTCTCCATCCACTACTTTATCATTTTCAAACTTTCATCTGGCTATCATTTCTTCCTCCTCCTCTTCATCCTCTGTTTATTCCTCCAACAGGTTATTAAATCACTGCTAATCTGCCATTCAGGATAAATAAATTTAGTTTTAGCCAGGCAAGAAGCACAACTTCAGGACATTCATTTTGGTTTATTTGTCTACCAACTTTGGTCCAAACGGAATTAGTTGCTGGATTGGTATGAAATTTGCAATGATGTAAAGCGGCTAAGTACAAGGGCTGTACCTAAGTAAATGAGGAGTCATACAAATCAGATTTGGCTGTTCAACACGAATGTTTGACCATGTCTTCCTTTTTTCCATATAGAGTTTTAGAATTCCGCATTCATCAGGGCAGTCAGTGTGACAGTGAGGGGTCACACTGACTGGGGTTGGAAATGTGCAAAACACTCTTCTGCCAAAACTAGATATCAACAGAGACTGTATCATATTACGTTGCTGTGAGCTCTATATTCACCACTTTAAAACTGATGGCAGAAGATAACATGAGCCTCTCAGAGCCTTAAAGTGCAAAGCCTTCCTTCCTTCAGGCTGCTGCAACATGTCCAAAGCTGCCTGTACCAAATAGCAACATGAAGGTGAAGAGCGGTCACTCTGCTTCAAGCTCTGGGGTTCAAAACACACGCAGAAGTAGCCCACACTGCACACTGACTGGCAAAAAAAAAAGCCTGCTCAAGTTGAAGCTCAGTCGACTGAGGGATCTCAGACTGATGATCTGAATCTCAGACTGGCAGGGATCAGCCCTACTAAATACATTGATGTAGTATTGTATTTAAAGTAATACTTCACCCAGAAAGTTATTTGTATATCAACTGCTCAACCCCTGTTATGTTGAATTCATGCAGAAAACTTTGGTTTTCTTGCATGCCACAATGGTGAATGAAGAATCCAAAAAATGGTGAACATTCTTGATGAAGCAAAATAACTGAAATGCATGCCCCTTGTTAACCTGCCGTCCCTCTCCACAACCTGGGTCTGGACCCAGACCTAATTTAATTTTTTTTATATACTTTATTAATCCCCCCTGAGGGGAGAGTCAATGTTTTCACTCTTTTTGTCATTAACACACAGGCCTGAAAGACACACACATGCACAAAAGACCTTTTAAATCATTTGTTTTAGCAAAATTGCATTGTGTGTGATTTCGTAAACAGATGTTCTCATAAAGTTTTGTTGTTGTTAAATGCCACCACCCTTTACTTCAGTTCATCAAGTATGTTTGCCATTTTTGGATTCTTCGTTCAAAACAAAGTTTTCTTTGTGAATTCAATTTAACACAGGATGATTACTTTATATACAAATGGTCATTTTGGGGGAGAAGTATTCCTTTGAGTCTTTTGAGGTCCTTAACTTGAGTATTCCCATTTCATACTCCTTTATACTACTCTTTATACTACTTTGTAAATTAAGATTTTGCACACAAAACGCATGATAAGGTAATAAGATATAATCCATTATTAAAGATTCAACTACCAAAAGTATATGAGGCAGTCAAATTAACGTACCGCTTACATACATCAGTAATAATGATCCAATGATATAATAGTACAACACTAACAGCAGCTACTAATGTGTGTGTTTGTGAGTACTTTGTTGCTTATGTGCTTTTACTCTCTGATTTTTTTTAAGCAGGCATATTTTTACACTGTGGTATTCCTACTTTTTCTGCAGTAAATCATAGTTAATAATTATATGATTCAACTGTCAGGGCAACCCTGCATCAGTATTCCTTTCATCATTACTTCTCCTTCAGTCATCCCTCCTTCCCCTCATCGAGCTTTCCTTACCATCCTCCTGCCTACAGCGCTCACCATTCATCACCCTGCGTGCGATGGCGTTTCATTCTTCCTGTGTGCTTACCTTCTCTCCCTCTTCCCCTGCAACACATTATTCCTCACACCAGCCGTCCGTCCAGCCAGCTTGATCCCTCCCACTCCTACACTTTTTTATGCCTCTTTATCTCACCCTTACATCTCTCTCCCTCCTGACTGTTGTCCGCAGCGCCACACCCTGCCATCCCTGCCTCTCTGTTGCATATACTGTCCATTGATCAGGTCTGCCTTAAATCAAAAACACTTGTCCCTTTACCTGTTCTCGCTTACATCACACTCCCACAATTTCTCTATTCATCTTCCTCTCTACTTTGATGCTGTTTGGTAGTTATATTGCTCCTCCACCTTCCTCCACCTATAGTCTTTTCTTTTGTCTTTCCCTTCTGTTCAGAGATCTTTATACCACAAACTGCTCCCACTATGTTTCCCTCGCTGATACTGTACTATGAGCTCTTTTTTGATATTGCAGCTTCAAGCCAGATTTAGCCATAACCCAACAGTCTGTTCCTCTCTGCTTATGGTCAATCCATCTTCCCCTATTTCCCTCCCTCCCCTGACCCCACCCTCTCTCGCTCCCTCCATTTATCCATCCACCAGCCCTCCTCTCCTTAGTGTTCCATATGAGCCAGCGGCGATGTAATGATTGGTTTAAACAGGTAGTCTGTATGCATGGAGGCTCACTAAACTATACTAATGTGTGTGTTTGTGAGTTGCTCTGCTGTCCTCTGTGCGTGTGTGTGTGTGGTATGAGGCTGTGCTCCCTTTCTCATATTATCAAGTACCTAAATGATGAGTGTGCACTGCCAGGAATTCATAGCCAAGTGTGTTCGGTGGTCCTATTGTCTTCTCAGGTGCTTTATCAGGAGTTTAATCAGAGTTTATGGCTAAAGGGGACATAGCGTGTATCTGTGTGCTGATTTATATTTGTATCTGACACACTTTGTACATAATGTGAAATTAAGGGTGACTACATGTGTGTTTTGTATCCTTAGCAATGCATCTTGGTTTGATTCCTGTTCCTTTAAAAAACAGCATGGTAGCACAGAGGCATTAGACATCTTAAGTGTAAAGCAAAGGGCTTTTAGTGTGGGCAGACAGGAATGACTGTGATGACTTCACTTGATGAAGTCACCACTGAAGATACACGTTTTCCAAGAAGTTCAAGTTCTTTAATGATACCCTGTGGAGTTTCTTTTTGTTAATGTTTAAATCCAGTGTAAAAACCATAGACTGTCTAAAATAATGGACATAGCTACCACAACCTGCACATGTAAACTGTATAAAAGAAGTGGATGTAGTCATTGTGACATCACCCATTTGGTTGTGGACTTTGACTTCTTGAATTTGATGGTTTGGCTGCTGCCATCTTGATTGTCGGAGTGACTGTATATGGATGAGAGGGTGGAGCAGTGGAGAAGTAAGGGATGGATCTGACTGAGAACCCAGGAACATATCCAGTGTCATTCACAAGATGATCACACCCCAAAGCATACCCTCCTTAATTGTCTGTTTTACCCTTAATGGGACCATAATTTACAAAACCATCAACATGCTGTATTGAAGAAAACTTAAAACTAGAGATTGAGACCATAAACTCATTAGCTCTCAATGTTTACTGAGGTAATAAATCAAGGAAGAAGAAGGGCCATTTTCTCATAGACTTCTATACAAGCAGACTTCTTTTTGCAACTGGTAGAGTCCCCCCCTACTGGCCATTACAAATAATGCAGGTGTAAGGCACTTTGGCTTTAGTGTCTTTATACAGACTCTACATTGAGTGAATGTAGAGTGTGTAGGCAAACCCCGGAGATCTTGCCTCTGGAAGAAGAGCGGAAGAGCTCTGGTTTCTGGTTGTAGGCTGTTTATAGTCCACTTGGTATTGATCGATCACGTTTGAGCTGGCTGCAGTTGTTGCCAGGTTAAACGGTCCGTGCTGTGAATTAACGAGGCGGAACATAATTGCCGTCGCTGCAAACTCTGAATCCATCGCAGTGGTTCAGCATATTTACTTATATATAAACGGAAGTCGGAAACGGAAATTCGCCTCCTCCGCTCAAATCAAACCGGAATGCCAAAAAATTGGGGGTCCAAGAGGTGCACAGCATACCTTTAAGTGACAAAAGAAGATAGAAAATATTTTCAATAACACTACTAACAGCTGCTATTTCCATTGTTAGTGTTCTGTTAGTTTAGTTATTTTAACCAGCCTTGGTTTGATTTGGTCACATAGCACTGACTGTTTGGCTGGGGTGAAACTAATGTTTGAACCCACAGACAGCACCAGCCCCTGCCCTGCTGTTCCCTGTGGACAGTTGCACAGCTGAGTGCATTTTAAGTGTAAATATTGGATTTCCCCATGAGGTCTGTGTAGGGAATGTAATGTGACCAAATACTGAGGCAGAAACCATAGATTGTATAAAATAATGGATGTAGCCACTGTGACATCACCAATTAGTTTGCAGACTCCCGTTTTGAAGTTTGGCACTTTGTCCGTCTCCATCTTGGTTATTCTAACTGCAACACTAGCTGCTAGCTTGGTTTGCATGGTGCAATTACAGCTATGGTTAAATGTGATAATGCTACTTATATTTTTTAAACCACTGAAACAAAATGTACTTACCTGAAAATATACTGAACTGGATATTGAACTCATTTCGTATAACCAAACGGTGAACAAGACTTTTTTTCTCTAACTCCTGTTAGATGTTTCATCACAGACAATGAATAGCTTCCTTAGTCTCATCCCTCCTCTGAGATCAACAGCAAGTTTCTTAAAGTTGTTATTTCACCCTTTGTGACTGACAGCCCTTTTTCATCTATGAACAATTGCATCTCCTTGAACCCTGAAAACAAGGCAAGGCTATTCCCTCCACTTCCTGTTTGGCACGCTCTAACTGTTGACCCAACATTCTCCACATGAGATAACTATTCCAAATCCTATATATTCCAAATCCTTTTTTTTTGGTTGGTCATGCACCAAGAGATAGAGCAGCAGTGACATCACACTGAAATAACAACAGCTCCACCTATACTCTATGAATCTGGCACTTCTGAGTCAGCTTCATTTTTCAGCCCCAGAGGTTGTTGCTTGGGACAAACGTACGGTATGATGAGGTAACAAATGGGGCTACTGTCCGACCATCTTCATTGCAAGGACTACTGTAGGATTTGCCTATTTGTCTAACAAGTGGTCTTGGTTGTGTGTGTATGTGTGTGTGTTTGAGTATGCTGGAGAAGGAGAGCAAAGAGAGAGATTAGGCAAAAGATAGAAAGATAAGTGCTCTTTAAAAGGGCACGTGCTTAAATGGAAACAAAAGCACACCTCTGGTGAGTTTACATTATTATAGCTGAGTACACAATATCCGCATTTTGTGTTTCTGGAGTGGATAACAATATCATTCTTTAATGTCCATCAGTGGAATGAAACTTAATTCTCGTTCAGTGCTTTGCTGTAGCGCTAATGTTTTCTCTCATTTGGAAGAAATGAACTTTAGATGGAAAGCCATGTGTTGCTCACACCATTAGAAACCAACCTGCATGATTTCTTCATCAGGTCTGACCCTGAATGTCTGCCACCAACAGCTCAGCAGCATCCCGACTCCGACACAGCAGCGTGAGAAATGATGACACCCAGACATATGCGGGAATACTGCCTGTTTCTTATGTAGGCTAAAGGGCACTCTCTCCTCAGAGGACAGTCGGGCAGGGGCCCAACACAAGTCGGCTCCTATTGTGTGCACATTCATGCCTGATTACTCCAGAGCCTTATCCATCTTTTACTGTGGGTAGCAGAGGTTTTTATACAGCACTGTGTCCTTATGATGGGTATCTGTGGGTTAACTAAGTTTATGATATGTCGGAGCACAACATATAGTGAGAAAAAGAGAGGAAGAAAAAAGGGACTGAGGCTCGGACCACTTTTATGTTAGAAAACTGAGAGGGAACTGTCTCGTGTTGAATCTGTTGGTAAAATAAATCAAGCTTGAGTTCACAGTTATATGCTCATTTGTGCGAACCACCGCCCACACACGCCTACACACACACAGAGTCACAAAGAGTGAGTGAGAAAGAGTCAAACTAAGAAAAGACCTTTGATATTTAGCTTTCATCATTTGGGAAACATCTGCTGTACAAACCTAAAATAGGAAGAGTACTGATTCTTTTAGCCTTATGCAACCAATCTTGATAGGCTATAATTTGATACTACTTATTATGGGTTGCTTTCTGTAGTATGATCTCACCATACAGCTTCCTGTGCTTCTGTTCATCATATATCCTTTATGTGTGAAAATTAAGTCCACACACTGTGCAGCAAACTACTCCAGACATGCTGCCTCACTTGATGGTCGTCACTTTTTGTTGCTTCGGTTTTCTGTTTAACAGTGCCACCTAGAGGTAGAAGAAAGTGCAGCAACAGTGAACCTGTGTTAGAAGTGGCTGTGAATTCCCCTTCTCCTCTGTTTAACCAGTGAACACAGCACAGGATCTGTTTTCTAGCTTCAAAAGACTCAAAGAGAAAGACTGGACTTTGCAGTGCTGTCCCACTGCAAGTGTTTCTGAAAGGGGAGGAAGAGGATTATGATATGTGTGTGTGTGTGTGTGTGTGTGTGTGTGTGTGTGTGTGTGTGTGTGTGTGTGTGTGTGTGTGTGTGTGTGTGTGTGTGTGCGTGCGCGCGCGTGCGTCTTGTCGATCAACTCTAGCCTTCCACAGTGGCCAAGGATCTGTGCAGCTATCAATCTGATCAGTATTCACAATCAGCTGTCAGGTCATGACACACAGACGCAGACACTAATGCAAACGTCAACGCACAGACACACAACTGACTCTCAGAAACACATCTACGCACACAGACACGCGCAACCATGCACACACACACACACAATCATTATTCAGACTAGTGGTACCATAAATCAACATGTAGATCTATAAAGCCACCGACTCAATCCATCATGAATGTATTACACACACCCAAACTCACACACAGTTTCTCCCAGAGTACGCCCAATAAAATAACATTAAGTCCAAGTTTATTCCTTCCCACATTATTAAAACAGGGTGATTCAAACTCAGTCCAGGAATCGAGTCATTATTTGCAATATTAGGTTAGTCACTCATTCTGTTCTTCATTTCAGAATTAGTCTTGCTCAAACACTGTTTCTGTGCCTTTCATTATCTAGTCTGTGCCGAGCTGAAGTTAGAGCCTACTTGTCCTGAGAGACTGAAGATGTACGATACAGCTCTGACTACACACATGCACACATTCAAGCACACAAAGTATTGTCGGAATAGAGACGTCCATCAGGGCATTCTGTGTGTTGCCTCAGTGTATTAGTGCGATATTGGCTATTTCCTGTTTTGATGGCAAGTCATTTTACAGGCGGACAGAGACACAGATGGCTCGGTCACCTCTTGGTGATGGTCTGTGACTGGCGTGATTGCTGTGTGGTCTCTGTTAGTTTGTCTGCTTCTTTCTATTTCACTGCAACGTCCCTCATTCACTCTCCATCAGCCTCCTTCCTCCGCGTCTCGGTATCTACTCGTCTCTGTTGCTCTATCTATTGGAGCGTGAACAAAAAAAAAAAAAGGATTTGAAATATTTCCATAGTTATCTCATGTGGAGACTGTTGGGTCAACGGTTAGAGCGTGCCAAGCAGGACGTGGAGGGAATAGCCTTGCCTTGTTTTCAAGGTTCAAGGAGATGCAATTGTTCATAGATGAAAAAGAGCTGTCAGTCACAAAGGGTGAAATAACAACTTTAAGAAACTTGTTGTTGATCTCAGAGGAGGGATGAGACTAAGGAAGCTATTCATTGTCTGTAATGAAACATCTAACAGGAGTTAGAGAGAGACTAAGATACAGAAACTAATGGCAAGAAGTTGAACAGTTAATTTTTCAGCAGTTTTCTCCTCTTGTAAAACTCTTGAGAGGAAGCTGGCCCCAGTTTGACAAGTTCAACCTGGTTAAATAAATAGAATAAATCACCCCTTTGCTCACACGGTCACTGGTGAGAACTGGGACAAGAGAAACAATAAATTTTCCATGTTTTTACAGGAGTGCCACACCTATGACATGTCTGCATTGGCATATCCTCTTCTGCTTAACAAAAGGAATAATTGACTCTGCCTTTAAAATAAAATCAACAGTACTTGCAAAGGAAACCTTAAATATCACGTAATCTACTACTGATGAAAGTACCATAGACTTTCCAATCACCCGTGAGTATCTTGAGCTGGAAAAGTTCACATAAGTGTATAGGCTACTAATGCACAAGTGTATTTACACTCAAAGAGACAGAGATAGAAAAAACTGAAGACTTATAAGGCGCCTTAAATATTGGTTATAGCAAATAAACAATCATTCGTAAATAAGCAACAATATAAGTCTAGAAAAAACATTAAGCTAATCTGTTTTAACAGTGTGTCTCTATTTTATGTTACACTTTTTAAAAAAAGCTACTTTGATCATTATTTTTAAATGAAAAATGAATGACAAAACTATGTTTAATGTGAACGGGCTTGTTTGTGATCAAAACCCTCCAAAAATTGGAAACAGGAATCGCACGAACTCTAGAAGAGCTGCGCAGTTTTTGGAGGGTAGTGTACATAGCTACAGATGTTTGTGTAGCCTACATGCAAAAGACAAATTGCCACCCATCAGGTCACTGATGTTGGCGTCTATCTAGTGATGGGTGTTAACACTTACAGTTGCCAGCAATTCAAAAAATATAAACTGTTGGAGGTCCATGTCCAGTTAACGAACAGGTGAGTGCTGGACCATCAGATCTACAAGCCATATGCCAGCTACAGGACAAAGATAAGGTAGCTTAATATGTTAACTGAATGTGAACAATATGTTTGCTCACCAATACATAATTATATAATTACTGGTATTTTAGCAAAATGAAACACATAACATTAGCCTACTTTTGTGTGTGACTGTTTACTCTACATTTCATGTTTTGAACCTTATTCACAGAGCAGTGTTTTGTGTTAGTTCAGCAGTTCTTTTTGACATAGAGAAAAGAGCCAGTGGATGGCACTCCTACCCTTAATCTCAAAAAAAGGCAGTCTTGCTGTGGATGACAACGCATTTCCATTTTTTCACTTCCAGTCCCCTCATCTTGAAGAGGGTGGTGTTCATTTGTGATTATCTTACTGAGCAAAATGTTCAAGTATCATACATTTTTGTTTGCCACACAGCTTTTTTTCTGTAGTAATCGAAAATGAAATCGAAAAATCCAAATGGTTTTTTGATGAGGGAACCACAATGACACTGACCTTTGCGTAATCCTGCAAAAAAGTCATCCCTGCAGTACTTAATTCGCACCTGACTGCGGTTCCCTTCGACTCTGTGGAGCATTTTAGTGTATTTCAGCCCATTGTTTTGGTTTTACACCACAAAACTTTAACGTTTTGATTGACTGTTGCTCTCAACAGTGTCATTTCCAGAGTCAACAGGCAGACAAACCTGCTTTGCATTTCAGACCAAAACTCCTGACCAAACAGCAGACAGATAAATTGAACATCTATAGGTAGGGAACATACTGGCACACTTAACGGTTAAAGAGATAGATATTTCTCTTAGGAGTTGGTTTAGGCCATGACAGAACAAACAAAAAAAAACAGACAATATTTGACTGACATTTGACAGGAAGCCAGAAAGGTGACTCCAAATGAATGCTACTTCTCCTCTCTGGTGCATGTATAAATAAACTGTTTGCTAACATGTTCAACAGTTATACTCTCTGGGTGATAGTATGGAGCATGAGGGTGGCAGAAGGGAACTGGAGGGTAGCTGGTTAAAGTCCTGCACAGATCAGGTATAAAGTGTGGACTGGCAGCTCCAGAGGTGTCAATTCACCTCCTGGGCACTGCTGAGGTGTCCTTGAGCAAGGCACTGAACTCCTAACTGCTCTGGGCTGCAGCAACCCATCAATCTGAAATTTCTATACATTGTTTATATGTGTAAAAATTAAGAAAATAGCAACACAACAAAAAAAACAAAAACAAATAAACAAACATGTTAATTAAATCTCATATGAAAAATGCGTGTTTTTGCAAATCTTTGGGATAAGGTATTGGGAGGAAAATGGTTTGCAGTTCCTTTAATACACACATGATAAACCACTTTTCAATGACCCACTCAGTGTCCCACTGTGAGCACCTTAACAGTTAGTAAGGAAGGAAGGAAGGAAGGAAGGGAGGGATGTTGTGTTGTCTACTGTACCATCTGTTGATAACCTCGACAGAATGATGGCTTGAAATATGTCTGCTTCACTTCCTGAGCTTTGTGTCTCTCTGGTGTCAAATTCTTTCCAGACACCTTTGTCTGTGTTTTTGTCTTTATGAGTTCCCTCCCTCTGTCTGTCCGCCACTCGGCTTCACGTATTTCCATTCCCTCAGATCACACACACACACGTGCACACATATCTACCTATCATCGTGGACTGCAAGTATGATGATCATGTGTCATCCCGAGCCAGCTTCATTATTGATCACCAGATGTAATGATCAGGAGATGCAGATGATGGCGCCACCCTCATTGATTACCAGTGACAGTTAAAAAGCATGGCATAATTCCCATTGATTGTCTGTGACAGTGTTTGAAAAATGGTGTCATCTACATTGATTAGCAATAAAAATATGTGGCAAAGATGTGTCATGGGTCCAGAGCAGAGGAGCCCTATCACACACACTTCTATTCATCCTCTGAATGTGTGTGGCACACGTGCAAACATATATGAAGAGCTGAGGAGAAACCCACGAGTCTCAGCTTATGAAAAAGTATCAGCAGTGAAATGTACTGACATGCTGCAGAAATCAACTCATAGTCACTCTGTGTGGAAAGGAAAGAGCAGTACAGAGGCTTTTCCCACTGGTGTTTCTGTGCAGTAGAGTGGAGCAGACAAATGAGAGGTTAAGTTCTCACTATAGTCTCAACACTTAGCGAAACAAAAATATGATTTCTCCTCTTTTAACCTCACGTCTGGAAACGAAACCCTGGCTGCCACCTGGGGGATTCATACAGAGTTTGTGAGAGTTTAGACGTATTGTCTCACTCTAAAAATACATACTTTAGCTTGAATAAACATATATTACAATCATTCTCTTTAGCTGGCTGTCATTAACATTTCAACAGGGTTTCCACTGGTGAAATAATACAGGAAATGTCCACTCATCAAAATTTCTCTCAATAAAGCACGTTGGATTCTGTGAAACTTTTCCATTGAGATGACCGTCTGACACAGAGGCAGAGCGGTCACTGTCATGTGTCCCTTGGTGACTGCTTCCATATTGATTGGAGACTAAAATAGTCTGTGGAACTATTGCCTGAAGGTCCCACCAATATCACTGCACCAATATATAAGATTTAATGAACTGAGACAAAAGAGAAATAAAAATAGGCCTCAGCTCCATGCTCTGTTTAATCATCTTTTCAATCAAGCGAAGGCTGAATCAAGTGGCAACCTCCAAGGCTAAAAAATGAAGCCAACACTGAAGTGCCAAAAACTGCAGTTTCTTGAATGGCCACTTGAGGCTGGCTCCAGAAGCCAGTCAGTCCCCCATAGGCCCTCATGTTAAAATACCCGATTTTACAGCATGTTTACAGCCTAGTACTAGAAATGGTTTTGGTCTCTAAAGCTAATGTCAACATCTTGACAACTGTACAGGTATGAATTTTTACATAACACCCGTTTTTACACATCACACACATAACATTTTACTAAGGCTTAAAGTTGCGCATATTTAAGGGCGGGGCAGCTTCAGTGGCAGGTTACTGCACAGTGTCACAGTCTATGAGTCAGATCCAGCAGCCCGTTCTTATTCCCAACTCATCAAATACCATCACTTTGTCAGTGATCTCAGCGAGTTTACAAAGAGTTAAAAAGTTATTTAGTTACAAAATAATGATAAATAACTGAATAAACGTGGAAGTTAGTTATCAGTCATGTCTGTGTGTATGGGTGTGTGCAAATGTGTGTAGAAAAAGCACAAGAACAGCAGCTGTGACAGGAGGGAGGAGGGCAAACTGATGGAAGGTGGTGAGCTTTATATCAGCTCACTTCCCAGGTGTGGCTCATGAGATAAACAATGACACTCTGCCTTGACCCGCATCCTGAAACAAGAGAGAACAGCAAGGACAACAGGCACACCTAGTGGGGCGGAGGGGTGCACAAAGGCACCTTTTGCACTGCATGATATGCACCGGATGGCGATAAATGTTGACACAGCCAACAACAACCAAATTTGGCAAATTTGTCAGTGGATGTCTGTGTCACATATGACGCACAAAGGCACCTTTCAGGACAGGATGAAAACAAAAGTCAATGGAGTAATTTCAGTTACAAAGTAGTGTGTTAGTATATGTATCATGCTACGGTAGTGAAGTACCATTGTGCTTTTGTTGCCTAAACTTGAGAATATAAACGTAAAAACAAAGTGTTTTATCTACGTTGTAAGTTTATTTTGAAAAAGATTGTATGCATATAATGCATAAATTGACAGGCAATCCCACAAAACCGAAGCAGGAGGGTACCTAGCACATCATATTTTGACATTAGGTCTACTGACAGAGTGGTGAAATTTGTTGGGATGAGGACCCATTGGATCGCTCTTCCACAGCTTCACCCTCTCATTCAAATGTGTGATGGCCAAAATGCCAAACTCAAGGTTCCTTATCTGAGAAAAAACGCAGGTACACACTGTTATGTTCACATCGTTTTATCGTGGCATCTTGTTTTTTTTTTCTTGTGTGGAAGACCTGAGTGTAAGTTATTGCTGTTTACTTAAGCTGAGTCCATTTTGTTTTGTGAACCACACACTCTGATTTCAGGTACATTATTTTCCCCTCCTCTGTTTATTGTCTTCCAGTAGCCCTCTCTTTGTTCCTCCCATCCATTCTTCACTCGCCTCTTCCTTGATGGGTAGGCTCGATTTCTTCCTCCCCTCTTCCCCACTTCCCCTATCTTTGTGATTTATACGTCCACGCTGCGTTTCTCCCCTGCTACCTTGATGAGTGCTCAACCACACATGCGCACGCACAAATAGATGGATGAGCTGGTGATAGCTAAACCAGCCAGACTTCACTGTGAATTATAATCACCTTCAATCTGTGTCTCTGAATCCCTGCCCAGTTCTTATGTTCGTGTGTGTGTGTGTGTGTGTCAGGAAGCTCTGCTCTGCCTCACCAAGTCATGTGTGATTATCTTTCATGACTGTAAGTGATGGAGCAGTGAATAGTTTGTTCCCTGAAGGGCTGTATATTGTATGTGTATGTGTGTGTGTGTGTGTGACTGTTCCTTCTTATTATTCTCTGGGTCCCCTGGTGTTTGACCCGTCTTTCTGTTCTGTCGAGGTTTCATGTGAGCTGGAATATAATTCTATTTCCAATGCTGTCCCATTGTCAGTGGAAAAGTGTGTGTGTGTGCGTGTGTGTGTGTGTGTGTGTGTGTGTGTGTGTGTGTGTGTGTGTGTGTGAGAGAGAGAGAGAGAGAGAGAGAGAGTGAATAACGGGTGGTCTAGCAGTCACATGGGAGGATACACTGTGGAAATATAAATCTCACACAGAAAGAGGAGAGCGGATGTCTGAGGGAATATATCCAAAGTTCTCAACGGGAACCCACTCTTCTACACAAAAATCATGCTTTCGAGCAAAATTGAAAAAGGCTTTCTTCTCGAAATAGGCCTTAAAAATTAATATCCAATAAGAAAATGTCAGAGGAGACCCCTCCATTGTGGAAAAGCAATCTGAATTGAGCAATCTGAGGAATATAGTATAACACTTGACCCTGTACCTCGAGTCAAAGAAGTTCAGGTTGGCAACAGTAACGCAACTAAGCCTTTAATGACACTTGAAACTTTTCAGACAAAACATCAGTCTTACAGTCCAGTCCTTTTCCAAAACACTGCATGAATTGGATAACAAAGGGCAATGGTAGTACAATCTGCAATCTCAGCATGTTCTCATTCCCAGGTTCTCAGGTAACTCCAGTGTAAACCCATCTGTGGCCATACTTGATGCTGAGAGCATCTGATGAAGGGTCCAGAGTAAGAAAGTGCACATAGGGTGACATGGTGGGTCAGACAAGACCAGACTTTCAGCCATGAGATTATGGCTGCGTTCAACCCTAATAAAACATAGCAAAAGTAAAGATCAACCATAATTTGGTTTTTATGTACTGCTGATAGGCTAACACCTCTGACACTCCCACCAAACAAAAAAAAACATAGCTCAAAGCCCATTTAAACACTGTTTCAAGGAAACATGGTTCACTTGTGTGACATATTTACCATACTTACGTTTTTTCAACACAAAAACATGACCTTTTTCTGAGTTTACCAGGTAATTATGTTTACTAAACCTAACTGTGATCGTTTCATAACATAAGTGTTCAGGTGTGCGTTACATGGATACATTAAAGGGTGCCCTGTGCGTCACTATGATACGCCAAGGGCTGTGACAAAGCATCTGTATTTCAGGACCTCAGAATGAGAACAGGTAGCTGAGGAGTCAGTGCAGTGCAAAGAGGAATGATAATAGTAAAAATCTATAACAGCACATGATACTGAGTTTTACATCGCTGTGATTAACACACATTTTCATGGTCATTGGTTTACACAGATGTGTTTCATTTCAATGCAATGCCAGCATATGTCTGTGTGTCTGTGTGTATACTGTGACTGATTTTTTGGGCAGATACATTGGGTAAGAACCCTGCTTTACTAGCATTTGTCCTAATTTATAACTGCAGTAAACACTGCACTGAGAGGGAGGTCTTTGATGTTCGAAATTTACATTTTTATGGAAATCTCGTAAAAAGTAATGAAAGATAAACCTCAAAGCACCTCCAGTTTATTATCCATATATGCAATACTGTTCATCCTCATTAAGGTGCATTTTCATCGAGTCATGTGGCATATAACTGAGGACAGATAACGGCCTTTGTGTTGCCAAACTTCAGCCCCTTCACTCACATTAAGTCTAAAGTCTGATTTGATCATGTGGTAAATCAAATGAATGCTTTAAGTAAGGACAGCAGTTTAATAATTGTGTTGTGATAATGTTAGTTTTTTGGATGTGGGAATGAGCAAGACCTATGCACAAAGACAAAAACAAATATGTTTGTGTTTCTGTCTTTATGATGACAAAACATAGATGAAGTTTCTATACTGTATGAAAATCCCTCCAGCCACATGACAGAGTCAAAGACAGAAGGATGTTGTAAAATATGCGTGGACATGAGAAACCTGTGCGGATGAGAAAGAGTGGGGTGCATAAAATGGGACGATACTGTCCCCTGCTGCAGAACACAGGAACAACATCATGATCATGTCACAGTGAAAACTGATTTTGTTTAATAGTTGGTGCTCTCTTATAACAAAAGCAACAAAGCACCCAAACTCTTTTTAAAGACAATCTTTTTAGGTATAATAATAATCATACCAGTGCAGTGCTTTAATTTGAAGGAGTGCATTGATTGTAAGGAACAAAACATTTACTGCCCCTCAGGGCCACCCCTTAGTGCCCACTGCCTTGTAGACCTTGAACTGTCTATCTCTGTTTGTTAAAGCTGTGTATTCTTCTCTAAAGGTACACTCCTTGTGTCTCTGTAATCCATAGTACACACACTCACCAGTCCATTGTAGTTGGGTGCAGAGATTTTAGAGTGGCCATATGGCAAGAGTATAAATTGCCCAGCAGAGTGGATAGTGAGAAAGCAGTCTGGTAAACCATCTTACCTAGATACAGACAGAATGAACGTGATTAATACCAAGATGACTTCACAACATTATTTTCTAGGTGAATGTTAACAAAAGTGAAGCACAGCCTCAGTAATAATAGCAGTTATAAACATGGGCATTTACATTTCATGTTTTTTCTGTTTTTATGGTAATATCAGCCCAGGGACACACATTTATAATTAATCTGTAAGTAAATTTATCCACTATTGAACATATCTGTCCATGTAATTTATGACACATAAAAAAACCTTTTTTGTTTTTATAATTTGTAATTGATAGGTCCTTACCAACAAAGCCTATCACAGCTCTGGCGTCTGGCTCTGACCCTGGTGACTTCCCATAGTATATGTCCACAATGAAATAACATTAAGTACATCAGTGGGACTGGTTTTACAAAGCACTGCGAGGTTTATGTTTAAAACATGTTTTCTTATGTCAAAAGTAATTATAAAATGTGACTTAAAGGCTTGTGAAAACCATCTCTTGAAGAGTCAGAGGTCTTGGGCCATGTCTTATGGGCCGACACTATCATATTTAGTTGTACTGTACGGCCCTCTTGATTCTCAGAAAAGAGCTGATTTCATGTCAGTAGCAATCGACTTGATTTGGAGTGTTAAGTGGTTGATATGTTTTTGAATAATGCAGACTGACATGACAACTGACAACACTGACATCAGGGAATATTTAGCTCCAAGAGGTGTCTGGCTGCAATAACATTTTGGCTCACCAACTATAATTTGTTTGTAGGGAGATGACACATCTATAAACTGGTTAAAACTAGGTCCATCTATGTATTGTTTCCATCACAATCAGTCTGTTTGCAAGGTTTATGACATTTTTTATACGACCAATAGAAGTTGCACAAATCAAAAATCTTTTATTCCTACTCATAGGTGCTTTGAGTCCTTATTAGCTTGAGGCAAATGACAGGCTAATTAGTCATGTTGTGATTCTTGAAAGCATGCAACTCACTTTCCCAGTTGGCACTGAAAATTCTGTTGAGGTCAACACCATAACAGCTGCTTCCTGGAAGAGGGGTTGAACAAGAATTTTTCCATAGACGAGTCGAAATGGAAAACAACACGCAGACACAGAGGTCAGATAGTTTGTTAGTTAGACTCTGCAAGGTTGAAGAAATGAGAAGGCGTTCAGTTGCAGTATGGTCACATATTTGACACAAAGTGATCATAATCCTATCAGTGAGCATGGGCGGATTATGAGACAATGCGCCCCTGGGTGCAGATATGCCCCACCACCTCTGCATAAGTGGCTTAGAGACAGTTCCAAACACAAGTACACAAATTGGCTTCACTATAACTCGCAGCATTCACAGACAGATTTGTCTTTTTCCCCACAAATACAACATGCTAATGTTTTTAGCACAAGCCTATGACATTTTACATTGTATAAATTAGCCTAGCGGCTAGTGGACTTTTCCTCTACTCATATGAATGCCATAGGTACGGCATATAAATCCCGTATAAGACACACAGACTTTGTGGTTTTGCTTTTGTGTCTCTGTTTATTTTGCATCTCTTTACAGTCATTTTGAGGCTCCTACAGTACGTGTTAATTTGAGTGACATTTTGGAGATAAGAGGGGCACCTGATGCTTTGGGCCCCTGGGCCTGCGCACGTTAGGCCCATTCAGTGATCCATCTATCACACCAAGAAACACAAGTCACTCAGTCACAACACTGATGAAGTTTTATGTGAAACAACTGAACTGAATGAACTGAAATGTGATTCAGACTAATAAAACAAAATATAGAGTGTATGACCGGGACGAGAGCTCACAATGGCACCTCACAAAATGAAAATCAGAATCACAGTAGTTTCCAGTAATAGCCACACCTCTTCATGAGTTTCACAGTAAAATTCTGAATATGAAATATCACAGTAACATATTGTAAAATCCTGGAAATAATTACCAGTGCAGAAATATTTAACATTACTGATTGCAAAGCTGACTGTAGATGGTAGTACAGTTCCAAGTCTAAACTGCAGGGTGTGCACTGAGCCTGTGTTTTGCAGCAATGGAGCTAGAAAGCTATGCCTCTCTCACTGCATTCTGCATCATCAGGAGTTGCTGAATAAATACGCTATTCATCCGTGACTGTCCTGTCTGTGTGTGTGTGTGTGTGCTGTTGTTGTTGTCCCCTGTTTGGACTCATGTGGATAATGTAATTGACAGACGGCTCTCACTCAGGCCAAGCTAGGCACAGGGAGAAAGGGGATAGACACAGCAGGTTAAGATATTGCCTAGATTTGTAGTCTTTGACATTTGCAAATGAGGACATTTCAAGTTGGATCTTCCTGAGGAGCCATCATTGTTTTGGGGTTTTATCAAGAGGGGATATATTTTGATTGTTTCAAACTTTTGGAAAAGGCCAATGGGTGCCAAGGTTACCATCTGCTGCTGTCAGTATCTGAAACACAACAGGGAAGAGAAGAATGCTATTTTACGGTGAGACAAACACCTGAGAGACAAGATGACTGCCTCTAATCCTGCTTTTAAACCTTTTATTTCCTCTTCTTCTTTCCCTCCAGTATGCGCACCACTACAGCTTCCAAACAACCAGTGCAGTTATCCAGTGAGTCCAGTGACAGCGACATTGAAGAGGAGAGCCTTTTTGGGCCACAGCCTTCGAGAAGGAGGCCACGAAACAACCAGCCGAGCCAGAGGAGCACAGTGGATCTGTGGACCAACACAGGCAGACCCTGTGAGTCTCCCATCAGGAGAGGATCGGACAGAGAGTTACAGGCTTTTATCAGCATGAGAGACCAAACTGACAAGGCTACAGAGGTGAGAGGAGGTGTGTTGTTGTTGTTGCACAATAGGTCATGCATGAGGAAACTAACACACATATGTACAAAGACAAAAGCAGCAACATATTTGTCCATATCGTTTCACTTAAAATAACAAAAATCAGGCTTTCAGTGTTTTTTAACACTGACAAATCTGAAAATAAAACTTTTTCTACCTGGTATGTTACACAAATTCAATTTCGGCAGGATGCAGGACACGCTAAAGTTTGCCAATGTTTTTTTTTTTTTTTTTTTTTTTGCTATTAAGATTCATGATTAAATGCCAAATGCTCCACAGTAAAAGTGTGACACATAACATACATAATATAATTTTAGTTGATTTTAACTTTTTTTAGTATAGTTTTTCATTTTTATTTCAGTTTCAGTGTGTTTCTTCACACCTAGTTTTCGTTTTTAGTTTAGTTTTAGTTAACTATAATAAACTTGATCTTTACATATACTGTGCAAAACTATAAATGTACATAATATAATAATTGGGTGCTGAAAATGCCAGAAAAATAGTTATGATTTTAAACTTGAAACCCATTTTTATATCAGTTTGACTGTTTGATTGAATTGATTTAAAATGACTTTAAAATGAATTTACAACATGCTTTTCTACAGAAATGAAAACAACTGTGAAAGCCCTTGCAGTTGTCTGCAGTATGTAAATAGCTGTGATCGTTAACTGGAGTTTAAAAGAATTCTTTTGTGATCATCTATTAACTGGGTTATAGTGAATCGTTAAATCTATTTGACATTATTTATGTGCAAAGCTTTAGTTGATCAGTTTCACATGGAGATCAGTTGCTATGTGGCAACTGACCAAAGCAGAGATGCACTATATTTTCCCATGGTGAGATGCTTTTAGGAATTCCTCACATGTACCAGCACAGGATGTACTAATTCAGTAATTCACTCTATTTTCCTTATCTGTTCCACTACAGCTCTCTAATGTCATTATTCAATAAGGGAAGAGGGCGAACACAGGTGGCTCTCAAAGAAGCCTTTGACTCACTTTCATGTCGAACCACATCAGTGAATGAACTTGACCTCATTTCCAAAATAACTTCAAATTTAAAATATCACATTAGAAGAAATTAACTTGGTGTTGCCAGAATCATGAGAGTAGGTGAGCCAGAAAACAGTTTACTACACAGTGCACACACACACACGCACATACACAGTACACAGAGACCAGACATGCTGCTTTATTCACTTACTCAATCAGTGACATACACAGTAACATACTGTAGGTTGTGTATAAGTTAAAATGGATTAGACATACAGTAACTTTTTTTGTGTGTGTGTGTGTGTGTGGGGGGGGGGGGGGGGTGTATAATGGTATCTTTAAAGGATGATCCCTGCTGTACATACAATACCTTTTTACTCCATTTCTCTGGAACGGATTGGGGTCATCACTCAGGGGCTTCTTTCCTAGAATCAGGATCTCAGTGAATCTCCACAGAGGAGCTGAGTTGCTACAGTCTCTGAGCAGAGAGTTAGAGTTTGGTGAACATGTGACGACCAGTCTTCGTATTGAGAACAGCAGGCTGCGGGACACAGTGGGCACATTGTGTTAATAAATGAAATTCCTTAATGGAGATGTAGGCCAACAGCCTGGCTGGCCTTTCAAAGAGAATATTCACTGAACCATTTCAATCATGTCGTGAGGCTGTTTTAATATTAGGACAAAAGAACTGGGAATGAGTCTGTTACATTAAAGGGAAATTCCACACTAAAGAAAAACTAGACCAATAAATAAAGTAGAAGATGTTGGTCTGTAAACTCTCTGCTTTCTGTAATTTAAAATTAGTTGTGAGTATTTTTCTTGTTTAGTGAAAAAAAAAAAAAAAAAAAGTTTCAAACACTACTAGCTAGGTTGTTTGTCTTACATTTGCATAGCATTTTCAAAGCAGCCATTTTGACTTCTTATAGAAAGAAAAGCACAAATGTTCTTATTAATGTTAACAATGACTCTGTGCTATCTAAGGCTACATCCACCATGATATGTTTTCATTTTAAAATCGATAACTGCTGCTACATTTATGCCTACAGTCTTCACTACTCGTTTGAAAACTCTGGAAGTGTTTTAGTCTGGACGGGCAGAAACAGAGACTTGTAAAGACAATGATGCAGACACCCACATACACTCTCTCAGTTGGTCTTACCAGTCTTAGCAAATTTTCTTTGCAATGACTTCTAATCTGTTTCTTCTGCTGCCTTGATGGCCTTGTGCTCGTTTTACTTTCAGCAACAGCTCCACCTAGTCCTTGGTCCAGGTAAAGAAATCTCAGGGTTTTTTTTGCCATTGCTGTTTCTCTCCATCATATTTTCTGCAACTAAGCAATCAGCTCAAGTGTAGACAATCTACTTCCTGTTTATACTGTCACACGTTCAGGCGCATTAGTGCGGACAGAGATTATTTCTGAAACGGCACTTAAATGCTTGTCTGTATAGAGATTGTTTTCATTTTAAAACATAATTTTAGAATCAAATTGTATTAATGTGTCCCAATAGGCCATGGCAGCGTGGCAGTGAGCCAACATGCATGAATCCAGGACCAAGCAGCTAAGTGGCATGCAGCCATCATTAATTTTATTACGTAGACTTGTGATCTTCCTGCTGTGACATGTCAAAATGTCTTCTTTGAGAAAAGCAGGCCCTTTTTAAGACATGTTGACATGTTGAGATTGACAC
Source organism: Epinephelus awoara (assembly GCA_035609425.1). NCBI lineage: Eukaryota > Metazoa > Chordata > Actinopteri > Perciformes > Serranidae > Epinephelus > Epinephelus awoara. Next base: position 12,628,140 of record CM069307.1, read on the forward strand.
GTTTTATTAAGATCCTGCACACTGACACTCATGTCACTCATTCTGGCCGATTAGCCTTCTGCTATACTATATTAACTGCTGAGAATGATAAAGGTGCAACTTTACTACGCCTTAAAGCGGAAACCAAACTAATGAGGGTCAGAGTGATGTCAGCAAAGCTCAGGCTGCACTGTCCATACTGAGGTTTAATGAGAAAACAGAAGTGAAAACACCTGTCTGGGTGGACTGTAGGGCCTTCCAGCAGCAGGTAAAGTTTATGTATGTGCAGTTTCACGGTGGTTAACAATCATCACTTTATCCACGACTTTCCACATTAATTAAGAAGACTCACTGTGTGGTATACCTCTGTGTGTTTTTGCTCTATAGGAATGGGAGAAACTGAATTACGACATACACACTTTACGCTACGCCAGACGAGAAGTCAGATCTCGATGGAGGAAAATCCTGCTGCAGCTAGGTGAGACACATCATATTTGCTACTGTCAAATCCAGTCAGCAGTCTGTTGTAAGTGTGTGATTCCCCCTTCATCTCCCTGCAGGTTATCAGTGTGAGGTGGACGCCTTGCTGTGTGTGAACAGACAGAGCTGGTTGAGTCGAGATGAGGAGCATCTTAACAAAGCCACTGACCTGTTGAAAGAGCTGCTGGACCACACTTCTCTGTTTCCTCTAGAAACTGAGCAGACCAAATATCTCTGTGTCATGGTACATACACACACACACACACACACACACACACACACACACACACACACACACACACACTGTTAGCACTATGCCGTTTTGCAGATGTTGGCTTTTGTTCTCCGTACCTTATGACTAAATGTTGTTACTGAATCTCAAGATGATGCATGAGACGTTTGGAAGACGTTGGATTTTCGTTATTTACAACACAACTTGAAACCAACAAGACATCAGTGTCATTGTCAGTAATTTACGTCAAACTGACATTGGAATTAGGCGTTTTCCTGACATTTCATTTTTGTCAGCTGAAGTTACAACATATTCCCTGCATGTTATGCTTGTTATGCATATGTCCTCATTTCCACATCACCCTTCTTTCTTCCTCTTTCCATGTCGTTCTTCCTTCTTTCAACTCCTCTTTGTTTCTCTCTCTCCCTTCCTGACCTCCTCTTTATCTCTCCTGTGTTTTGTTCTCACGTTTTTCTTCCTACATCTGCATCTGACAACACTACAGTATCACCTGTCTCATTCTTATCATGCTCTTTATCTTTCTCTGAAGGACCGGCTGGTGTCACTGGACAGTGCTGAGGACTTTGTCAGACTGGCCAAAGAAAAATATCCCAAGAAAGAAGGCTGAGAGACAGTGACAGAAAAAATAAGACATAAAAATTGGGAAAGAGGAAAAAGAAAAATGTTTAAAATGTTAAAACACTGTACAAGTAAACTTGTAAATACAATTTAATCACAGGTTAACATTCATTTGATTGTAGATTAAATGTAGATGTTTTGTTTTTTGTGCTTGTTTTAATTGTTTTTCTATTAAGCATATGCACATCCAATTGAAACAAAAGTTAAAAAAATGAATTAAATGAGAAAATGAGAAATACCTGTGCAGATACAAAGATGTATGTATTTAAATGTCTTTCTTTATGGCACCACAAGCATATTTAACACATTTGTTGTTAATAAACTTTGTGCTTTTCTGTGATACTGGGTTGTTTCTTGCTCACCTTGTTGCTAAAGTACTAAACTACTAAAGTAAATTTGCTCAGTCCACCAGCCGGATGTTTCATTCAAACTTTGTGTATTTGTCTACCACTGTGTTAGCTGCTTTGTCCAAGAGGTGGCAGCAAATACTGTTATGTAGTCTCCAGTAGGTTAGGCTACGAGAAAAAAAGGACTTTGTTGAGAACTTCTGCATTACAGATGGAGTAAAGCTTTCTTGCATTATTTAATTTATTAAGTTCTCTTCACACACAAAAAAAGAGAATATATTTTGCATTTACTGTTAAAACAATTATGTGTATTGATGAGAAATTCAGTCACCAGGAATACATAGAAATTCTGCTTTGTTTGTTTTGGTGTAAGTGTGAAAGTGTTGATTTTTTCAAAAGAATAAAAAAGAGGAAGAAGAGGAAGAATACAGAGTAGTACACAATACTATGTCACAAATGCAGTTTATCCGTGGGAAAAAAACCCCTCCCTTTCTTAATTTTCTGAACTTCCCTTTTTTAGCATCCATGCTGAACGCAGATGACAATGTCTCATCTTGGCATTAGCTCAAACCTTTTTAAAAAAAATAATTATTGCTATGAATTCAACTGTATACACTCTCTGAACCACACACACCCATTTGGGACTCTGTGCTGTCTTTAGGTTCAAAGGGTGTGTGACAGCCTTCATGCAGCTGATGATTGCGGTATGTATGTTGTACACACACATTCAGCCCAGTGCGCACACATGCACACAGAAAGAGAGAGTTTACTCTGACCCAGATATTGTTCTCTCCAAGGCCCCTTCCCCAAGTTTGGGAAACAGATGTGGAACTAAAAAAGGGGGGTGGGTTGGGGGAGGGGGAGCAGTATGGGAGGCAGCCCAGTGGTCTGGCAGCACTGAAAGGCATTGTGTTGCTTGCACCTTTTTCTCATTATACCACTGTGTGTGTGTGTGTATGTGTGTTTTAGATCGAGTGATGCTGACATCATTCTTCAGACCTTCCAAATTTTTAGTAAGTCTGAAATTCATCTGAATTTCCCTATGAGAGCAGGTGAGACAGATCTATGTTCTTATATCAACTGGACTGAAATATGACAGCAGAAAGAGGAGAATCGTGAAAAGAGCGGGTGTGTTTGATGTTGTGCATGAGTTAAAAAGTCAAACATCTGCTCATCCTCCACTGTGTGTGTTTGTGAGTACAATATACTGCCAGTCAGTGGTCAGGGTGTACAGTGCATTACGGTGACACACACTCATAGAGATGATGGTCATTCAGACTGTGGCTCCCGCTGATGGACATATATTTTATGAGAGTCTCTTGGGGCGTTGTCCACGCACGCACACACACACACACACACACACACACACACACACACACACACACACACACACACACACACACACACACACACATACACACACATGCCCTGTGAGTGGTGAGCAATGGTTCTCGTCATAGCTTTGGGTACTCACAGTGAAGTTATGTCTGCCCCCCCCCCCATAAACACAGATCTGGTGCTTGCCGTATGTTGTCCTTTGGTGAAACCTCACATCTCAGGCAGTATATAATGCAGACCCATGACTCATGACAGGACCTTCATGTTTATGTCCAGTTCCAAAGCACTTTGCCACAGTGACTAAGGGGTTACTTGATTGGATATCAAAGCCTGCACTGATAAACTGTGAAGTGGAGGTTATACAGTTGACTCAAATCTCCAATCAACATTGGTCATATTAACAGTGACGTGATACGTATTTACACCCATCCTCTTCGAGACTAAACATGGTTATAATCAGTTACCTTCTTCGCTGCGTATTCCATTCACACTTCTTAAGTCTGCGCAAACAGGAACCTCTCGTCATGCACTCACTGATGCCCTGACACACTGGATTAGCCAGACTTGTGTATAGCTGTTGATACATCCGCATTATTCAGTGACTGAGACATGCAGAGTCTGATTTGGTGAACCACAGTTTAATGTTATGACAAACACTGTGGTCAAAGTTTGACTTTTCCAGTACTTTCATTAATGACTGCCCTAGCTGTGCTTCATTAACAAATGCATGCTAACACTGAGGATGGTCATCATTAAAAGCTGTGCACATTGGAATTTAGCTCAAAGCACTGCTATGCCTGAGGACAGCCTCAAAGAGCAGCTAGTAGTAGAATAGTGTGACTATGGACTCTGAAGGCCCAGACACAACAAACTGTTGCGTCGCCTCATGCACATTAACAACACAACCTGATGCTGAAAGAACAAAGAATAATTCATGTGCACTCGCAAACAATAACACAATTGACCGTTTTTCCGTAAAAGCTCAGTGGCTAAAAACATTATCTTATCTGATAAGTTAAGTTTGGTTGGTCTCACGCCCTCTTGACCTTACTGATTTGTGTACTGTACACACGTTTGTTTCTCTTCTTGTACAGTGAATTGAACTGCCAATCAGAATGATTTCTCTCATCGAGGGGCTCTGCAGGGTCTGACGCCAATTCACGATGCTGAATTGGCCAAAAGGAAACTCTTGACAAGGGCCGACTGGTGCCAATGGTGTGGGTCACACTACAAAAACTAGGATGACAGACACTTACCCGTGGCCCGACATTGACCGATGGCTAACCATCAGCTTGGTATGACCGGGCTTTTACTCTAGTTTTAGGATAGCCTTAGCTTAGGACAAAGAAAAGTTTATACTTTGTTTTGATTTTGTCTAAGAGATGAGGCCTCATCAGTTGTAGAACTGAAGAAGTATCTTGGATGAGAGGTAAAACATCCTCAAGAAACTAAAGACCAGCTGCCTATGATATAGCACTTAGAATTACCACAACCTAGCAGACTGAGAAGGTTTATGACTTTAATAATCTTAGAAGTATATGACTTTAAAATTATTGGAATTTTGAGCTTAAACACAACATTTGAATAACATTTGTCCTCAAATTACGTAAATCTTTTAAACAGACCCATAACTTCAATATACTGAATGTATTCTTATAAAGTCTAGTTTGAGAATATTAAACCAAACCAGAGCTGTACAGGTTCAATTTGTTCATCTTCAGTCTTACGCAACCAGACAGTACGCATTTGCAAATGCTCCATTTTAACCCCTCTCAAAGCCTCCTCTGTTTATCTTAGAGAGTAATTTATGATAAGACAGCGTTGACAGCAATGTTACACCCATACACACAAACATTAACAGACATATACATACATGCACACGCTTGCACACACACTAAGTAATTTGTAACGGATGTTTAGAGAGCCAGGTAAATAAACCAGGCCATGGTGTGTTGACCTCTGTGACTCTTGACAGAAGGTCGGAGGTCAAGAGTCTGCTCAGGAAAGGCAACATGATCATGTAGCATTCAAGTCAAGCCCTCAAAACTGCAATTTTAATATTGTCTGCTGCAAGAAGCAGATTTAGATTTTAAGCCACAATTTAGACCTTTTTAACTACATTACAGTGAGTCAAAAATGATTATAAAACAGAATATATCACTGTCTTTGAAATTGTAGCTCATAGTTATATAAATGTAAATATTTCCTTCATTCTAAGCTGATTAAAGATTTTCTATATTTACAGCTCTGCATTGGTTTTACTGCTCCACTGACGCCACAGTCATGGAAAGCATGCTGTTCTTGAAATCACTTCTTAGTTCACGCAGAAAATAATGCAGAACACACACATGCACTCACGCACAACACACACACGCACGCACGCACGCACGCACGCACACACACACACACACACACACACACACACACACACACACACACACACACACACACACACAAACACACACACACACCACAGATGGGTTGAGCAAGCCTTTGGGCAGGGCAGGGTGTGTTCTACAGCATGTCTGTGGTCATCAGTGGTGGATAATTACAAAAGTCCACTGATGCTCTTGAAATATCCTGATATTTCCCTCAAACTGTACATGATTAAAGGAGATAGACGGGAGTCTCCCAAATTTAACACTGCATGGATACATATTGTTACTGTAATTGTTATTCTTATAACGGCATCAGTCTTGGGCCTTAGGACTCAAAAGGAGGATCACTGCATAGTGGCTTAGCATTTTACAAGGTACTTTGTAAGTACTGTATGTTTTGACAGGCCTCGCTTTCCTACACAACTGATAGGGTTGGACACACACGTCTTATACAGATGAGCTGTGAATGTCCTGGTTTGAACCCATAATCAGCATTAACGTGAGAGTAAAGGATACATCCACATGCAGCTGTGTATATACGCAGTCGTGTATGTATATGTGTGTTTTAGCATTCACTGATGTGGTTTTGGATGTTTGAGTCGTCTCACACAGCTGTTGAGGCATGTCCTACCCCCAACCTGCCTAAAACTCACTTCCACATGTGCATATATGGTTTCCATGCTTCCACAACTGCTGTTGCTAAATGTGAGCACCGATTTGGATGTATGCATCACAAAAGCAATGGTGGTTAGCAAGTCTTCTGATAGCTTATGGCTGTTTTGTTTCTTGATATAGCAGCCTTTGAAGGCTCTACAGCAAAAATACATGGAGCTGAAATCTCCAGCACAGTTCCGAGAGGCTGTGTTGATGAAGATCAGATCACCTACACTGGAGTCCGTCTGAGGTGCAGAAGGAAGGGTGTGAGTGGTTGGACCATTGGGAGGGTTGTACAGGTTATGGTCAAAAGTATTTTCTCTCAATACATTTGACATTGGCACTACTCAGTTTGAAATATTGATTTATATTATCAATACTTCCCTGCACAAGGTTAGAGAACTGTACTATATATATGGGCATAGCATGCACTGGGGAGAACTTAGTACTGGTATGACCAAATATGACCAAAAGGAAGTGTTCTACTCACTCATGTCTGGTTTATTAAGTAAAGACGACGGGGGCAGAACAAAAAAGAAAAACAGCACAGGCTAAGAGGAAAACTGTTGAGGAAGCAAAAAACCCCAAAACAAAACAAAAAAAAGAACGCATAGCAATGAGTAAAGATTCTTTTTGTCATCCTCATCCCCCCCTCGGCCTTCTTTCCAGGGCAAAGTCAGACAGTGATTCACTTCCACTTATGATCACCTGGCTGAGTTTTCTGTCAACACCCATCTGATGTTCACTCAAGCTATATGACCTGCAGCCGTTACCACAAAACAGCCCCACGCTCAAACCCACTCATGTTCACCTTCCTTTGATGTGAATCAGAGGCTGGATCAGCATGTTGTACTGACGACATATACACTGCATCCATACTGAGGAAAGAAGAGTCGAGGCTCCTTTAGCTGTTAACAGACACCCTGACTGGGGATGATGTCATGTAATAACGGTCCAGATGGAAGAGCGGCTCTGCTTTTAATATACAAAGACAAACAAACAGACAGCACTACACACACACAGGTATACCCAGTGTACAACATAAACATGTTCATACCTTAAAACAGTCAGTCCAGTCCAGTGTTTAAGACATTTCCACAGTGTGTGTGTGTGTCTGTGTGTAATACCACATAGTAATGCATGTGCCGCAGCTGGGAGGTCAATCGTAAAAAGTGGAGAGTCCCCTCATAGAAATAGAAGCAGTTCTGGAATACTACTAGAATTCTAATAGTGACTCCATGATCCTATCTACCACAGGTTTGGTCAGAAGGGAACAGTGACTTCATACTCTATGATTGTCTCTTTAGCTTAGTTTCCATCAGGCTTTTTTTTCTATGATGTATTAAATAAGAAAAATTTCAGTGAAGCCGACTAAGGGAGTAATGCTCGGTAATATATAAACTAGACGTCCTTGGTTCGGATTGAGCCACTCTTTCGATAGGATCACTCCAGCTGTGATACAGCAACCCATGACTTAAAACAAATGTGAGTCAGGGGCCAATGGTCCCCTCTCTACTTTCTGCCCACCTACTCCCAGCCCCCTTGCTTGGACCACACAAATCTTAGAACTGGACCTTTAGTTTTCATCTCAACTAAACACCTGTAAAGTTTGTGACTGCTTTGACAAAATCTGTCCAAGGACCTGGAAAAATACTCATAACAGCTTTTGCGGTAGTACCACCCTGCTGTCACTGTACATGACTAAGACATCAGGAAGATACTGGACTCTTATGTTTGACAGAATTAAATAATGAAAACTGGGTTGACAACATTTTAAATGTCTAATGACGTTAGAAGTTTATGTTGTGTGGATGTTAACATTATGACGTTTTGCAGATGTTGGCTTTTGTTCTCCGTACCTTATGACTAAATGTCGATATTGTATGTCAAGATAATGTTGGCATGAGATGTTTGGAACATGTTGGATTTTGGTTACATAACAACATAACTTGAAACCAACAAAATATCATCATCATCTGCTGTCAGTATTCTACATCAAATTGACGTTGGTATTAGATGTTGTAATGACATTTCATTTTGGTCAGCAGACATTACAACCTAAATTGTACCAAATGTCAACACTGGCCAGACACACAATGGACACACAAGGACAATACCAGCGGTCATCATGATGTGGTTGGTAAATATTACACTTCATGCTGTATAGAAATGGAAAAAATTTAAAACTTCCTTGAAGCCATATTTTTTAAATGCTAAGAAAAGAAAAGCAAGACAAGACAGTTCGCTGTCTTAACAACAAACAGACGAGGTAAGTTTACAGATAACTACTTAACAGTTATAATATTTTGTATATTTTCTTTTGTCAATCTGGTTCCTCATTTGAAGAAAGTCAAAGCTTACACACACACGACCCTTGTTCTTCTGTTTTTGCTCACACGTTGGTTGTCATGATGGACATCGCCCAGTTAAGCTGAGGATGTCATTGTTAAAACACCAAACTGACTCTCCAGCTGTCTGTCCAGTTTTTTCAGCACTGTCTGCGGTCATCACTAATAGCAATGAATTTGTGTAATGTGTTGTTCAGAAAAACTAGAGGCTCATATTGCTAAACAAGAGTTATATTCTGTTGCGTGTACAACTTTAATTAACTGTATCTATGCTACAAACTGTTTACTGGCAATAGATGCAACTTTTCCACTATCTGGCACTGGTGAAGTCATCGTCTCAACTTGATTTAGATGAATATCTTTGGTGAACCTCGATGCTCATAATGTCGGCTCAAAGCACCCAGACGTCATAGATGATTCATCAATCGCGGTATCTGATCAAAGGTCCAATCATCTTTCCAACCATCCATCATTAATTTTCTGCCTCTCAGCATGCTTCAGATAGAGCATACCATTGACGGCATTTGTTTCCAAAGACTAATGTATTGTAATCTCATCTAATTTTATCCTCTTTTACATGCTTACAGACACATAGTCAAATCCGCCATTTTCATTTGTTTATGTTAATGATTAGCTATGTCAAAGAGTATTTCTCATTGCTTTATTTGTATTTTATGATAATCATTTATCAAAATGTTGAGACTAGATCATAATGCATTGAATCTCCTAATGTTGGACAGAAAGTTAAGTGTTAAGAGGAAGTAATTTTATTAGCATCACTGACAGGATATATCACTGTTTTCAGTATTATAAAAGGTGTAAAACAAATATGGCTGCCTATAGACAAAAAAAGCATAGGTTGGAGCATAAATGGAGAGAAAAAAATTAAAACCGTGTCATCTGACTATTTTATCAGCCAAAAAAGCAAGTGAACCATTTTCTACACCTGCACATACTGTAGTGTAGCAAGATCCCAGGATATGAGTGAGACTATGACCGTAAAAAAGTTGGCACAGACAGCCACACTACTATACATACCTGATGCCAGACATCTGCTACTGAGGTGATTTCTACACCACTATATGTGTAGATGAGTGTGTGTTTAGTTAGGGGTGTATTTTTGCTCGGGGACACTGGGATATGTATCTGCCTGACTCTGCAATCTCCGCTTTCTGTGACTCACCGCCCAGAAATCCACTCTGGTAGGTCTGCACACACACACACACACACACAGACATGACAAATACTGGGCTTCCACCAATATGAGCTCATTGAAAAACAGCTGCCATTTGCTCACAAAGGTCAAATGAGGGGGAAAGCCTTGTATGTCTAACTGCCTGCCTGTACCCTTATCTGACTCTTCTTATATTTATGTCTATACACGCAGTCTGTGTCTCAGTCTCACACCCCTTATCTGTCTATGTATCAGACTATAGTTAGAGAATAACTCAGGTTTGGTACCACTTTGATCCTACTTTTGTTGTTGCGGCCCTCACGTAATGGTCGTCTATGCAAAAGAATCAACTTTATTTGAACATGAAAGTCTGTGCACCTGAAATATTAGTATTAGTAACTCATGCTCAGAAAAACAATACACACAATAATAGAACAATATGTGCACAACTTCGGCAAGTACAGAAGGTCAAAGATGAACCAGGAAGTGGGTCTGTAAACTGTGATGGGGTTTACAATGGACAGTTTAGATAATGATTTATGATTCATCTTTGTTTGTTCCTCCATGTACATGTATTTAGTTGATCTGGTATCTGACCATTTGTCATCTTTTTATAAACGTTGCTGCATTCCCAAATCTCTGAAATTAATTTGGTGAGCACAATGTATTAATGATTGAACTGATGATCAGTTTTAAACATCTTTTAAATTAAGTTTAACCAAATAATGCACCACAATTCGTACACATCCCATATACTGATGAGCTAGTAATTTGCGCATAACCCACATATTTTGGAGGGCTGCAATCACATGATGAATGTGCTGATGGGAGTAAAGAAGGATGTGATCATGAGTGGTCCAGTTAGGAGGATGGTTTGGGGTGCTGGATAGGTCACAAAACATAGGTCTTTCCCCCAGGACTCTACCCCAGGAGTCTGGTGTTCAGAACTGTTTTTAGTAAAGTCATTGGTAGAGTCATTGTAAGGTACGTTGTCACCATGTTTCTTTTCCTAAACCCAACCACAGTAACTTTTCTTGCCTAAACCCTATGTAGCTTCACGTTAAGGGTGCAACATAATTTGTGGGGCGCTTATTCATTGGATATCATAGAAAGCATTGGTAGTGCATTTTTGGAGGATCTCATATGAGCTGTTGCATATGGACACGTCATTAAATGCTATTCTACTCATATTTTCATGTTAACCATTATTGAATTACTTACGTGTGATGTAAAAAGGGGTCATCCCCCAAAGGCTTGTCCTGCAACTCTGCAGTTTCCCTCATTTCTACAAAGCATTTTATCATCTTCCAGCACAGTATTTTGGTTTTACTGCCCACAACTTTACTGTTTTGGTTCACTCTGACCGCTCCGCTATGTCATTGTTGGTCAAAGACAGGCACTTGTTCTCAGCAAAAAAGCTCTGATAGGCCTATACTGTACACTACCTGCTCAGCTCCAAAAGGCAAACTGACAAAGTTAGTTGGTGAACATACTGTTAAACACTTTGCAGCTAAAAAGCCAGAGAGTTCTTCCAGGAGTCGGTGTAGTTTAAAACAGAGCTAAAAGAGAGACTTGTGTTTGACAAATCAATGCAAACATGATTCCACAATGACTGCCCATATTTCTGTGTGTCTGCTGGATGTGTTAATAGAATGTTTTTTATTTTTGCACTTCTGGTTCCCCTTCAAAGTCAGTGGGGTTTTTTAACTGGTTTTTGGTTAGAAGCCTGAAATAAGATCTGTGGGTAACACATGCTTAAGATATTTTCATGTTTTGTTCTAAGGCATAAAACATGTTAGTCCCACTATTGAACTTTGAAAACAGCTACTAACCGATGGCTAGATAAGACAGAGGTTGTTGAGGACGTCATCACTCCAAACACAGAGACTCATCCATTCACTAGACCACCTTTATTGCCTCATTGTGTTTAAAATGACACTCTTGCAAGCTATTCTAACTCAAACCTCCAAACTTGTATTTTGCTATTTTAGTTAAGTTGGAAGCTTAGTGGTGGTTGTTGAAGTCACATGACTGTGCTGAGGTTGTTTAAAGCCTAATGTTAGCTTTTAACTTCTGCTGATTGCATTTACGCCTCAAAAATCATTAAGTGTGGTGTTTGTTTTTTTTCTTGCTGAGGAAAATGTGTGAGTATCCTAAACTTTTCTTTACCGTAGAGTGTTTTTCTGGAAATAATCCAAACTCCAATGGAAAAATCCTTTTGGCTTTTTCTCCAGGGAACCAGGGCGATGCCAACTTCCGGGTTGGCCTACTAAAAGAGGCCATCCCTCTTCTCTGTAAGCAACTTTATGTTCAGACATTCACCATATCAGCTTTATAAAGTGATAATGAGCCAGTGGTTTGTTTACAGCTTGTTGCACTTCCACTATGAGGCAATAAATTCAATTAAGGCATATTTAGAGTAATGTTCTTGGGAAAGTCAACTATTTACCCAAAGAGATAGGTAAAATGAAGCCAAAATTGAATCTTCATCATTTTCTTTTCATTCTTTTTCCAATGCCACAACCACTTTTTTTTACCTGTTCAAACACACTTCTTTGTATCTGGTCCATCTCTGACTAATATGCTGTATGTGCAAAACCAACATACAGAAATAAATCACACTGTGCAGATACATAAAGCTCAAAGGCTGAGGCTAGAAGTAAGTTAGCATGGGACATCTTGATACATAAAGAAATGCTTATTGCCATTATAACTTTAACTGTTTTCTGTTTTTTGTTTCTTGGTTGTAAGCCTGTGTGCCTTTGTGTGTTTGTGCGCACATTCTTTTTCATGCATTTTATTTGGCTCGGCATCCTATCTGACTCAAAACCTTTGGTCCTCCCTTCCCTCGGGAGGAACACATTAGACACACACACACACACACACACACACATAGGAGGATTTCTCAGTGTGGTATGGTTAAATGATAGAGCATGAGTGCAGCGGTGGTTAGGCAGAGGAGCAGAGGGCAAAGAGGAAAGTAGAGTCAGCTGCTTCGTCATGTAGGCAGAGAGAGAGCTATACTGAAACCACACCGAGGAGCCCATGAGGAGAACAAGTGATGAATAGATGCAGATGGGAAAGAAGTTTCAAGGGGCACTTCAGATTTATTGGAAAAAAAATCTGAGAGAAGCCATGCTGCTATCATGTGAAACCCTTATGACTGCTATTTTGAGTCCTCCATATTTTTCCTCAAGCTGAAAGTTCATATTATTGATTGTATGCAGACTGTCAATTTAGTATTTTTGTAATTTACTTTTAAAGCCAGCAGTGTGATTTCAAAATGACACAGGCATTAAACTTTTTTATGTCTGTTCCTGAAAATCTGAACTTTCATCCAATGGGGAAGGTCAATATTTTAAGACCGATTCTGGGAACTTGGATATGTATTTGTGTGGTGAGGAGCGAGTCCTCTAAAATCCCCCTTTACCTCAATTGTGAACAAACCTTTTTTCTTTCTTCTTTTTATCCCATCTGTACACACTCTGTCCTCTCTCTCTCTATATCCAACTCCTTCTCCTCTCCACTCTGTGTGAACTCAAATCGGTGTTGATACAAGACTTTCGCATATGAACCCCCCCTCTCTAATGACCCACAGTGGGATCACAGTGTTTAAGGCAACACATTGAGGGAGTCTTTGGTTTGTTATTTCTGGCTATGATTCATAAAGCCTTTAGCATCATAAATGAACCATGACTGGCTCAAGGTCTCTCAAAAGGCCTTCACATTCTCACTGACATCATGTTGGACTCAAACTGAGGAGAGATTTAGTTTACACATGTAACTGTAAGTAAGATTAACCTACACAATTGCTGTATCACTGAGATTAAAGAGGTAGATCTAGAGTCTGATTAGATGAATTCCAAATCCTTGTGTTAAAAGCTTTACTGCCACCTGAAAAAGTTGCTACAGATTTGTTTCATTACATCTCTTCATTGCATCTTCATTGTTGTTCTACCCCATCAGTGTCACAGGAGCATTGAGGCAGGTTTCTTACTTTATCGAGTTTATTAAGTTCCTTGGCAGCATGGTGGTGGAGTGGTTAGCGTCACCTCACAACAAGAGAGTTCCCAGTTCAAATCCATGTGCAGGTTGCATGTTCTCCCCTTATAGGATGGTTTTGTTTTTCCAGGTTCTCAGGCCTCCTCCCACAGTCCAAAGACATGCAGGTTAGGTTAACTGGTGAATCTAAATTGCCAGGTGTGAATGTGATTGTGAATGGTTTTCTGTCTCTGTGTGTCAGCCCTGTGATAGTCCAGTAACCTGTTCAGGGTGTACCCCGCCTCTCACCCAGTGCAAGTTGGGATAGGCTCCACCCCCTGTGACCTTGCATAGCATAAGCGGTTAAGGGAAATGAATGAATGAGAATTTTGTCTATGGAAACCAGGATGTGCTGTCTTTCCTTTTTGGCACCTCATCAGAAAATATGACACTGCTTAAAAGAGATATCAAAATCTTAAAATCATACACTTTGCACTCAGTCTTTTCTGGAAAACAACATTCTTGAACACACACTCAAGGAAAGTTGGCACGCCTTTCTTAACCGTCTCCATATCTTTGTCTAAAAGACTGATATGGAGGTGGAGGGGAAGATGGGGGCAGGCAGAAGATGAAATTAGAGAAGAGATGGAGGAGGGAGAGGAGGTGAGAGCAGAGGAAGTGACTGAGGATAAGATAGAAGTCTGAAAAAGGAAGAGAGAAGAGGAGGAGGTGATTGATGTGAAAGACGGGTAAAGGCGGAGAGGGAGGAGGAGGGAAAGACTCTGATATACAGATTGTGGATAGAGGGCTAGTCTGGCAAACTTCCTGCCCTGTGACAAGGGGAGAAAGCCAAGTTCTGTCTCATGCTCTTTTCTTTTCTCTCTCCCGCTGCTCCTTCAGCAAAAAAGTTGATAAGTTTGACTTTACTACAACTGCTCCAATTCTTTTCTCTCATTTGCTTGCCTGGTAGTCATCTCATTTCTCTTCTGTATCTGCGTCATCTGAAAATGGACTCTCATGAGGGTTGCGTGATGATTTTCGGTCAGTGCAATTATGCTCATTAGGGGCGGTTACACATGCATATACTGTCTGTGCGTGAGTGTGCATATGTTTGTTGCAAAAACTTGGAAACTTCAGAAGTTAAGACTTTAATTTCTTTCACCCAACAACAACATATTAACATATGCAGAGACATGCTGCACTGGAAATGCCTTACAATGTGGATCCCATGACAAAAGATTAAAAAAATGGGGTTCTTGTTATATAAGATGATTCTTATGTGGTAAACATCATGTGCATCCTGTTATCATGGTCCATTCAGAGCCCTGGCGGCCCTCCTTAGATAAAAACAACAATATGTGTACTATTTCCATGAATTTAAAAATATGTTGAAATAACGTAAATCCTTACGTGTAGTGTATCCATTAATGTTGGCGTATTTGCATGTCTGATGACAGTGGATATTGGTAGATATAGGTTTCACATGAAATACTGTCCGGGTTGCGGAAATGGTTTGTCTTTGTTTGTTTACTGAGGAGAGGATAAACCCACAGAGAGAAACAGGGGAAAGGGTGAGCGAGAGAAAGAGAGAAATAGAGACACAGGGAGAGAAATCACGAGCAAAGGGGAGGAGACGAGCAGATTAAAGGGGAGAGAGGAGATAAAACATGACAAATTAGGGCAGCATCTGTTTCTCTTTGATGTGAGGAAACTCTCAAATCTGTTTTCTTCCTAGCAACCCCAGTAGAAGACTAATTAAGTGTTTATCTTGTTGGCTAATGGCCAACTTGAGAAGTGATGGCACAGAGACACACACAGCCTTGTACTTCTATCTTTTTGAGGACCTGCGCTGACAATGCATTTCTGAGCCCCTTACTGTGACCTTAACCATCACAACCAAATGCCTAACCCCAACCCTAAGCTTTACCTAATTGTAACCTGAAACTTAAAACCAAGTCTTATCCCTTAAACAGGCCTTTGAAGAAGTGAGGACTGAACAAAATGTCCCCACTTTTAAAAAATGTCCTCACTCTGTTGGTTAAAACCACGTTCCGGGCCTCACTATGTAGTAAGGACAAGTAGACACAAATACACATGCAGCATGCACACACACAGACATACACAGACACACACACAGACACACACACAGACACAGACACAGACACAGACACAGACACACACACATTTTCTGTAACTCCGTTAGGACCATATCCGATCCTGCTGTTATCATGATGTATTAACTGGGTGTGACACATAGACTTACACACAAGACAAACATACAAGAGCAAACACCCATACTCATACACACATAGAGACATCCACACACAGCATCTATTTTATAGTGACTGCAAGGCAGATACAGTGATTAGAGGTTTCAGCTGACAGATGAATTAAAACATGGTGGCTTTCAGATCAACTCGGGTCATTCAGACGCGGAGGAGGGTGAAACTGATTACAGAGAAGAAGAGGAAAAGACAATAGATTAAAAAAAAAATGAGTGTGATTGAAAGCAGCAGAAGAGAGAAAATAAGAAGTGTGAAAGAACGTCTACAAAACAAAGGAGCTAGAGGAAGGACATTTACAGTAGAGAGCGGAGGAGAAAAACAGATGCTTAAGAGGGTAGACACAGAAAGAAAAAGACTAACTCCTCTGCCAGACAACTTGGACACATTTCCAGTACCTCACTACCAGAAAGTCACTGCAATCCTCCTGTGTGGCTGCGTGGATGGTTGTAAATGTGTGTAGTGTTGTGGTTGGCCGTGGTGGCAGTTTCCATCCAATGTCAGCAGGGAAGCAAAACTGGACAAGTTAAAACACATTTCAGATGCATCAGATACCAGATGTGCATCTCAGCTGGATCGAGACACGATAGAGCTAATAAAATAATACAGCCTAAGTATACATTATAGTTTCAGAACAAGTCCCATCGGAGCCAAACAGGTTTCAAATGTTTCGTAAAGCCTACTCTGTCTCTTCAATTCTAATACTTCTATTCATATTATATTACACATTTGCATGTCTTTGTTTTTTTTTAGACAAAATCAATTTAGATGTACAAATGAAAATCAGAAAAAAGATAAAGTTGCCAAAACCTGTTTGCTATTAAATCGAAACATTGCATTTGTGGACAAAAAACCCTCAGACATAGGATCATTTGATAAAAAGTGTATGAGTGAAATAGGAAAGAGGACATTTTTTGTGTGAAAAAATGTTCACATGAGAAACCATGTGAGCAAGCCTGGGAATCTGTCCTGGAAAAGATGGAAGTGGGATGAATGACAAAAAGAAAATTCTTTCCTGAAAATACCAGTGAGCATTATATAATTAATAGCTGTTACAGCATGATTTCATCTAGTCTGAGTGAGTGTGTCTACAGTGTGTCTCTTTGCTCCAGTCCTCTTGTCTTCAGCATGGCATCGTACTGTATAGTCACAGCCTGGCTCTCCAGTGTTTCCTGCCTTTCATGGTTCCCACGCCTCTCTGGAGCTGCACAAGTGCTTCCACCTTTACTATGCCATACATCTATTGCTGTAATGTCAGTGGACCCTTCCTCAAAGATTTAATATACTGTTTACAGGCCAGACATTAGGAATTATGGACATGGAGACAACATTTTTCAGACTACGCCCATAATCCACACCCACCCCAGCACCCGCACATCAGCCGTTAGAGATGGATTCTCTAACAACTATCTCCAAATCCACTGTTATATGCCCATACAGGCCATGCTCTGTTTTACCTATAGAGAAAAAAATAATAATTAGCCTAACTTTGCAGCGTTGTTCAGCTCCAATAACAATACATTTATTAACATGTAAGACATATGTATAACTTGTATTATCAGTGATATAAGTCAGTAAGAAAATTGTTGTACTTGATCTCATTTAAAAGTTAACCATCGACCTTTGGCCTGGACCATACGTACCCTCTGATCCCTAGGATTTCACGCCTAAATGTTTGTGTGATTTTGTGTGCATGTGGGCATACGACTGGACAAAACCTGCAGTTCAGGTGGTGATTTCAAGTTACTGTATATAAAGACTGGATGATCTCCACTTTATCCCACTTCACTCATTCACACACACATTCATACACTGGTGGCCGAGGCTACCATAGAAGGTGCCACCTGCTACTCAGTTTTTTAACACACTCACACACCAGCCTGGATTAAGATGTTTTGGTTTTTGGGGAGCTGTCATGTCGTCCATTTTTATTATACAGTCAATGGTTCAAGTATAACTGTACTAAGCAACATGAGGTGTCATGAGATGAGATGCATGGCAACATGGGTGCTGTGATCTAAAGTAAAGCTTTAAAGGTGGGCTTGGAGGGTTAGGACCTTGAAAAAAGTGCTACAGGATTTAGGGTGCCATTTGGGGGCAGGCCATTCCTCTCATCTAGTTTCTTGGAAACAGAACAGACAGTCTGGGTGTAAATATTGAACAAGCCATTTTGATCCTCACTTCATGTGTAGGATTTTCTACAAAGACATCTCAGCATTTAATCAGTTGTAACAGCAGCTGGCGCCAATACTGTCAGAAACCTTTTTAAGTTGCTCTCTGTTGATACATTTTATTGTTTTTCTTTCTTTGCTCTTTTGTAAGCATTTTGCAGTATCTCTGACTCAGAGCGGGTCACTGGGACTGTTTGTACAGCCACTCCATTTTAAGCACATACAGTTTCAGACAAAATAATGTTTTGACAATCCCCCCAGTATTCAACAGTTACTTGTGGCATACAAGGTAGAATTTTTGGACTACACCAGTGACCAATGTGGACGCTCACAGTGTGTGTGGTTTTCTTTTTTGTTGGTGAAATAATCTGAATAAACTGCAGTTGGTGGACAAAGCGGGAAGTTTGTTTTGAATGAGTGTCATTTTACAGTGGACATGTGTTGTTTCAAAAAACAATGCCATAATGTTGCAATGTCTGAGGCACGCACAGATTCCCACGTACACACACACACACACACACACACACACACACACACACACACACACACACACACACACACACACACACACACACACACACATGCACGCAAACTACCAGAGCAGCAGACTATGTCCATCTATGGTGGGGAAAGTGTTCCAGGGTCTAGAGAATGTGAAACAAAGTGGTGAATCATCGTTATTTCCCCAGACATAATTTAACAACTCAAACCGTTTTTTTTCTCTGTATTGTATCCAGTCTTGTGTTGCTTTATAAACTGCTCTAACTCCAAAATACACATAGATATAAAGAAGATATATTAGTTGAGTTCATCAGTTCATCAAACTCAGTCTAGAAGCTTAAAAAGTCATTAATTATTTCAGTTTTACAGCCTGCAGTAAGGAAACATGAATGACATCATAATATGCCGTGACAAAACAAAAAACATGCTGTGATTTGGTTCACCACTGTTTCAAAAATAAGTGACTTTAATTGGAGCCTGTGAGTGGGGTATGAGTGTGAGCCACTGGCTAATTCTTTCCTACGTTTTCCTTCTTGATCTCATCTATCCAAGTGTATTGATCACAGATGTGATACAGAAGGTACCAGATGTTGTTTTTTCTGCGTGTTTGTTTCGTTTTCTGTATTGCATTACATTGCATTTGTCAGTTTACAGGTCACATATGTACTTTAAAAATATGTGGAAAATTCTACATAAGTCAAATCAGGCCAAACCAGCAAGAATGTGAAACAAGATGCACGTAACAGGAAAATGAGTCAAAGACAAAATCAGTTTTTGTTGCTTAAGAGGGGATTTTTGGGACCTTTACAAAACAATGACAACACTTTTTTGACTTTATATTGACATTTGAACGTGGGTGCACTTGAATTAACTGTATGATTACAACATACTGTAGGTGGATTTTAGAGAAAGTGTTGGCCTGTATTTTAGCCTACCCCCAGTGATACCAGTGGGAAAATGATAAAGCTGGTTAAAACTCTTTCTTATGTTCTGTCAGGAGAATTTAGCGGAGAGATACTAACTGTAACCAGAGAAAGAGAAAGTACAAAGAGAAAGATATTTTGTATGTCACACTTTGAGCTTGTAGCTGCTGCCTGATTCAGAGTCGTTTGCAATGTGTGAGCAGGTGAAAGGTTGTATTGTTCAAGGACATTGTTAAACTAATCTGTCTGAGACTTCTTTGCCTTTTGTGTCTGGATTTGACAGTACTGGTTTGCTCAGGATCTCCTTTGTTTTCGTGTGCACCATAATGAGATGTTAATAACATCTGTTGCATGATACCGTCCTTGACATGTTCAAAACATGTTAGGAAATACAAATGAGATTTAAATACTGGCTTTTCTTTCTGTATTTACTTTAGTATGTAAGATTTCACTAAATAACTTTGCTTATGTCACAAAATGTTAGATAAACATCACAATAGCTTTAGCATGTTTGTTGTATGTGCAACTGTACGCCTGTGTGTATTCATTAAAAAGTATTGAGCATTTAACAGTTTGCACAAGTGACTGAAAAAATGTGTGTTTGTGTCATGTGTTAACTAACATGTGTGTGTCTGCTGTATGCATGTTTAGAAACATGCATTCTTAAACTCTGTTATATACCTTACCTGTCTAGAAAGTCTGCCTGTCATTTTGCTTATGTATGTGTGTAGATGCTGTACAACTAAATCCACACAAATTTCTTACATGGAGATCAACTGTCATGCACTCTGCTGTTGCTGATCATTGAGAAATAGCATGTTATTTTAGCAGTGCTGACCTCAGATGGGAGAGGGAGAGCCAGATAATGATCCAAATAAGAGGAAGCTGTGGTAGCCCATTAGCTGTGTTGCACCATTCACTTTTATTTAAAAGTTGCATGCACCTACTGCTAGCTCACCTAACACCATTGAGCTAGCTAACATTATAGCTCAGCTGAGGAGGTTGCTATTAACATCTCCGCACTCACAAGCACGAGCCTCTTGTCCATGAGTAGATGCACTCGTCCTTCTGTGTGGTGATAAGGTGGTTGGGTGTGGTTCAGAGGACAGAAAGAGATCCTGCATGAAACTGCTCACAACACGCTCTGGGGATTATCTTGAGTAATTGGGTGATGATTTCTGAAGAGGGACACTGTTGTTGATTTTTTCCAAAATATTCTGTGGGCCCTTTGAGCACAACAAGCCGAGTGCCATCTAGTTCCATTATATTCGAGAGAAGGTAGACATCTCTATAGCAGATATCAATACTCAGCAACTCACACCAAAACAAAAATAGCATTACAGGTAAGAGAAAAACTATGTATTTTTGATTTTGGGGTGACTGGTCCCTTTCACCCTCATTTTTCTTTTGAACAAACGTGTGAACTTATTCCCGTTGGTGGCAGACATAACTTTTTGAGAGTTAAGACTGACTAGCGCTAGCATGTTTACAGTGTGTTAGATGTTAGCATCCCAGCTACAGTAGTTCACGAATGAGCCAAGATGCAGAGATTCATTTCACTGTGTCTCTTTCTGGTAAGACGGGCCTTTATCCTGTTCAGGGTCACGGTGAGCTGGAGGCTAACATGTTGTTCACGTTACATGGGAACAAAATGCTAAACAGACACAATAAAAGTAATAAATGAATATGATCATTTTAAAAGGAGTGGGTGTTAAAATCTTTCTGAAAAATATGACACACAATCAGTTTTGGGAATAATTCCCCCTTATTTTGATTGGCTTATACTGAAGTTGAGCAGCAGCTGAAAGGCACTATTTGTACTTTAACCTCCCAACTGACTCATCTATGATGTGTCATTTGTCCCTGTTCATTTTCCTGTCTCTACACCATATATTATCAGAAGGATTAATAAGGAGTTTCAGGGGAGAGGGCTCTCTGCCACAAGTCAAACAGTCACTCCTCTGTTCTGATAGCAGAGCAGATATTTGGGGGCAGTTCACTGCGCAACATCAAAAGAACTGACCTGATTCATCTGTCGTGGTTCAGTGGACAGGTAGCAAAGGAACAGAGGCTCCTCTAATAATGTAGCCCCTCTGAAGACATGAAAGAAACCAAAAACTTCTTGATCTCTATTTACTGCACACATGCACACTAATGTATACTTCTTTACTTTCACAGTGTAGACTGAAATCCCCCTTCCTCAACAAGGATCTAAGCACACAAGCAGGAGTGTAGCACCAAATTCTGGGCCCTATATCCCATTTCATATATTTCTTTAATTTCCCTTGTAGTCTTGATTCTTTCTCACCAAACAAAGATTACTTGACTGGTTATGACATATCCAGATGTCTACCAAATAACTGAAAATTTAGAGCCAACAGCGTGTTTTTTTAAGTAAGAAGAGTATACCAGTTCATATGACCAACATAACGTAAGCATGCAATAACACACATGAAGTAGTAAATGTACCGAGAGGCACACGCACATGGATTAATACATGTTGCATCAGCATAAACACACACTACCTCTCTCTCTCTTCTCCTCCCCATCCCTCACTCACTCTGGTGCCCCTGTCATAACAGCCCAGTTGATGTCTTTCCAATGCTACTGGAGTGTCTAGTTCAGGGCTACAGAGCCATCTGGAAGAGTATGCATTTCCCAGTCTGTTTCCATTCATTGGTTTCCACTCAGACCAAACTGACTCATGCAGGTTATGATGTAACACTCAAATTCAGAGAGAGGTAGAGGGAAAATAAAGCTGCAATTTCATTTTATGCTCCTTTTATACACAAACCTCACGTATGACATAGCGTATTGAACCAATACCATAATACTAGACTACAGGACTCTGGTAAGTAAACTCAAGCCTTCAACTTCAACATGATTAAAGGATCAGTTCACTCCTATATATATAATTTAAATACATCAGTGTCTGATATTTTTGCCGCCATGCGAACAGAATGGTTCAGTCCAAAGACTGCAACTATACTTGCAATGTGCTGCTCTACAATGTTCTGAAAACCTGCCAGTTTAAACCAGCGCCACTAGATGAGACGCTGTTTCGTCTCCATTGCACCCATTCTGTAGCTTACTTCCATTATAACTTATGGTTTTTAAAGCTTTTTTCTGTAGCTAAATATAATTTGTTGCATCTTAAAACATGAATGAGGATAATGATAGTGGGATACATGCAAAAAAAAACTATATGAGCTTCAGATGAACTGTATTCACTAACAAGTACACCAAAAAAACTTAAATAACTGGTGCTGATTGATCAGTAAATGCTTGTTTAAATAATTCTCTTAGCTGATTAAGTTTCAAAGCTTTTGTCATACAGACCAGTCGAACAGTTTGTAACTGACTTGACCACAAGCTGTCTCCACTACAAGCTGATTGAAACAGGTGGCGTGCCTTACATCCTAAAGGCCCAGATCAATCAATGATGACAGAAGAAAGGATATTTACCGTTTGCCAGTGAACAAGTAACACAAACCATCATGAAATATTCTGCTAAAGAGCTCATTGGCTTAAACAATGACAGGTTAGTCTTGATCTCACACCCTCTTGACTTTGGGTGTTTGTGTGCTTTCCTCACTTCTGTTTCTTTTCTCGTGCACTGAGCTTAACTGCCTATCAGATTGATTTCTCTCCCCAACAGTCTCTGACACCTATTAAACATGCTGATGAAAAGCAGACAAGGGTCTACTACTGCCAACAATTTAAGACACAGTACAAAAAAAAGGGCAACAGACGCTCACCAACTGCCCAACATTCCCAACGGCCAACCATCAGCCTGTTGTTTCAGGGCCTTAAAACCAGCCACTGGGTACCTCAGAAGCTGAGTCACTGGCAATACCATCAAGTTGAGATTGGCCACTTTACACTGCTGCAACTCATTCTCCCTGCAACGTGCTAAAATAGTTCCATAAAATAGTTTCATATTGTTGCAAGTCTTTGGTCTGTGTCAGAACATGTGGCACGCACAACACGTAGAAGTTACGTCATGTCATCTTCGCAATTAAGATAAGTACAGGTACAAAGGGGAAAATATTATAACATTGAGCTGTCACACTAGCACTAACGGTGCAGTTTCAGGCCTGTGGTAAATCCAAGTAACAAACAGTCACTACAGGCCAGGTGGGATTTCAATGCCATGGCTTGTATAAAGCTGCTTCATCTCTCTCCAACTGCTTTCATATTACAACGAAGTTCAGTAAGTGTAAACTGTTTTAGCTTTGTCTTCCTGTGTGGCTGAGGGATGGAAAAAATTGTGATGACAGACAGGAAGATATTCCTCAACCTCTGATCCCACATCGCAGTGTTCTGCACATAATAGTCATGATACTTAACTCTGCCCGAAGAGCGTAAAAACACACATGCAAATAGGATCTCTAAATGATCCAACACACACACACACACACACACACACACACACACACACACACACACACACACACATGCACACATGCAGCTCTTCCCAAACATCTCCATCTGTAGTTATATACCTCTAATTAGAACATGACTGTGTATGACTCAGACGTTTGAGGGAAGTCATCATTTCCCAGTTCTCCCGACTTTCCATGCCCTCTGTGCCTAGTAACTGTTTTGCTAGGGTATAATAATGACTCAACCAAACACATTTGTGCATGATGCCGTTGGAGGTTGCCTCCTTTAATTCTTCTTCTTTTCTCTCATTCTTTCTCTTCCCCCTCATTCTTCCATTCAGTATGGCTCCCCCTCCCTTTCCTCTTGCAGCTTTCTATTCTGCGATCAAGTTATGACTCTGGAATTCCTCACCAGTGTTATGGGGTTACCATGGAAACCCGAAACAGAATCTTCCTTGGTGACTAAAATGAGATTTATAGCTTCATATAGAGTTCAGAAAACAGTCAATCTGTGTGTCACTTACATACAATATATATCTTATTTTGATTGCCCACAAGAATAAGAATTTAACAAATATTGAAATAAAATAACAAATTTTAAAGGATGAAAATGTTATTATTCTTCTACTTTTATCTTATGCCATTATTCCCTTGCGTAAGCCTCATTTAGAGACCTGCACATACGCAAATGAGGATGTTAAATATTTCCAGGTCAGACAGGGGGCAGCAGGGTCAGACGGGTCACAGTCTGGGCTCATACATCTTTCTTAAGTAGTCCAAAGAGCACTTTGTCCATTCAACCACTAATACACACTAACATTTTTCAATCTGCCAAGATGTTTACAAGCCAAACCCCTTCTTCCCTCAGTAACCAAAGGCAGGAAAAACATATCATTCCCATCTAGGAGTTTTTTTTTGCATTTTGTGGAAATGGACACCTAATCTGGGAACCAACACAAAAAAATAAACCAGAGGTTGATTTGTGCTTCCCAGACCAGCACCCAAATTTCAAACATAGGCCCAGACTTACAAAAACAACTACTTCTGCCATATATAGTGATGACGCTTCAGAGGGGCCTTTTAACTCATTTTCAGCCTGGCACATAAATTAGGAAAGTGCTTTTGCAGAGTCTGGGTCTCAACTAAAAGCGGGGCATCAGTAAGATTAAAATTGGACCGCCAAGTTATTTTTTGAAATAATAGGGATAATGTCATACATCTTATCCACAATAAGGCAATGATAGAAATGGGTGTGGGCGATTTCTGCAAAATTATGATCATGCTGTTATGAGAATGTTTTCCAAGGGAAAATGTCTTCAAAATGCTGTCATACTGACTGTCAAAACAGCTGATTTAAGTGGAATAAAAGTTGCAGTGCTTTAAAACGGGCATTTCCATTCCTCCTGTACAATCATTGATCATGATTCATCAGTCAGTTCGGGGTAAAATGGAAAACTACTCAGACTTATCCAAATTAAATGCCCGCATGCTGCTAAGCAAAAAGCATTCATCATCTTACCTATGAGATGCACTTTAATTACCAATATAACAATGTATTATTGCTGACAGCACATGACGTGAGAACAGCACATGCTGTTAATGGGAAATAAACAACAGAACAACACTCATCAAATACGCCAAAACCTCTGCTGCCTTTCACGGTGATCTCACAAACAAAGATTTTTATCACCATGGCTGCACAGAAACTTGCTGAGTCGCTGTCATTTATCAGATTGGCTTTATGCAGGGGTTGAAGGATAGGTTCACATTTTTTTCAACTTGGCTTAAAGCAATACTTACCTGCCAATACATTCACTTGAGAATTATTTGTTTGCTGTAATTGTTTCTCCTGTTTATACCGGCACCATGGCAAGACATGCCTTCTGAAAGCAATTTCATTTTAAGAAATCCACAGTCATATATATCAGTGCAAAAACTAATTCCAAAGCTTAGCCAAAGGTAATATGAGGTTTCAGCAGTCTGTTTAGTGAGTCTTCAAATTAAAATCAGTGCTGCATTAAAACAACATTCAGGGCTACAGCAGCACGCTGCTTCAGGTACCAGAGAGAAAATTAAATATGATACAAAAAGCCCAATTTTGCAGCAGATTTATGAACTCAAGGATGGTAATTCTGGATTAGGATAGTTAATTGCTGAATCTAAAACCCAGGTTGCCAAATACTGAAACTTGAGACTGGTCAGTTTGACTACTAACCAAAAACATTGGAATAAGACTCATCAACCAACTATCTTTCTCTAGAACTGAAGTTATCATGGCATAATTTTACTTTAGGGTGTGACGACCACAAGGCAAACCATAGTAATACAGTGTTCATATTACTGAGCAATCCACTAAGTTTGTGCTTGCATCTATTGCCAAACCAGTGTCTTGCCAATTGTCAGTCACAATTTTAAATATGGGGCCTGGATGATATGATGACTGACAACTTTCAGAGTCTTTACCCTTTATGCTAAATATGTGATGGCATCATTTTTGGCTCACACATGCTTTCACTGGGAACACTACAGGAAACATAAACCTAGCTTGGAAAAGAGGCACTTTCAACAACATCCAAGCTGTCTGCAGCTGATTTGAGACATTCTGTTGAAGTACTTTTTTCAAATTCTGATGGCAAAAACAGCAACGCTCATTCACAGACATACTGATGATGCTACACCATCACATCTCATCTCTGCACGCTGTAGTTTGTTTATATTTTTCTGTAACTCAGGCGCCACATGTTTTGTTGCTCGGATTGGTTGTAGGTCTATTTAATTGTGTACAGAGGTATTTGTTCTACAGGGGTTGATAACGCTACTCGGAAACTACAAATGAACTGGGAGGTTCCGGGCTAACATTTGCGATTCGGTGTGGTGATGTCAGGCTACCCTCGCCTACTATTGCACATCTGTTTGAAAACAGCTGCTCTAAGAAGCAGTGCTGTAAATCCATTTGATCATCATTAGATGCTATAGGTGTGTTTAATGGCCCTTACAGAGGGCTGCTGGGAAAAAAGGTGGAGAATATACTTTTATGGCGCTGTTAGGATACAGCACAATTTGCATCTGTCTGTGAGATCTATCGGTTGTAACACACACACACACAAACACACCACCACCACCACACCCCTTTGTAACTTTCAACTTCCTCCCATCCAGCTTAGGTTCCCTGCGGGGGGTCGACAGCCCAGTGCATTATGGTCTGTCACCAGGAGATAAACCAAATGCTGCAGCAATGACATCATCTGTCTGTTTGTTTATGGGGGGTGCGGGGGTAGATGGAGAGATGGGACAAGAAGGAAGTGGGAGGGATTGGGGACATTTGACGAAAGTGGGGTGTTGAGAAAGACTGAGAAAGAGAGAGAAACAGTCTAAAGCTTAAGTAGAAAGAATGAAACAGGATACATTCATAACCCTGAATAAGCAAATGTAACCCACTCTGCCTCCTCAGTTTGTTTAGGCCGCTGTATGTTCACTGAATAATCAAACATTCACAGTTTGCACTTACTGGCTGTTTGCTTTGAGAGCACAGCTGCTTAGTCTATGGACAAGCTTTTCAATTAAGTGCAGCTTTCATCTGTGTATTATTCTTTGAAGTTAACAGATATGTCATAAAGCTTGGGTTAGTTTGTTTCCCATATCTCCAAAAAGCCCTCTCATTCAAGATCTCAGAAAACACAAATGTATTTGGAGTTTCTGGGCTTTTATCCATCACTGATTTGGTTTGAGGGAAAGCACATTACATATTTTCTACATGTGGGACACAGCTACTGAAAGCTGTGAAACTGAATGTATGAGGTTCCTCCAGAAAAGGAATGTTTCAGTCAGACATACGAAATCTTACGAAAATGCACATGCACATATATGGTGTTGTCACGTTGTGTACTTAACGTAAAGTGACGTAATGTAAAGTTACATAGGAGAGGAATAAGAAAAGGAACATGGTTGGGTGGGCGTTGTCATGTTACATACATGTTGCATAACTTTAACTTTAAAGTTACATAGGTTAGGTTTATGCAAATAAAAGTAAATGGGTTATGTTTAGGAAAGTAAAGTTACATAGGTTAGGTTCAGAAAAAGAAATATGGTGACAGCGTAGCTTCAAATAACAACAATTGTTTTTTTATGGGACACAAACACCGGTCTCCTGGGGGGAAGTCCTTTGTCGTTTGACCCATCCACCACCCTTGTTATGCCTTGTTTGGCTTTTGCTCTTTATAATACTACTTACTTTGAATAAACAATGCTGAAATATTACTGGATCAAAACAAACAACATTAATTACAAATTAAGTTGAGGCCAACAAAGCCTCATATTTCCCATGTATCCTCATACAGCAGCTTCTATAATATCTTACAAAAATGCACATACACATATACAGGTATATGATGTTTTCACAGTACGTGCTTAATGTAAAGTGACGTAATATAGAGTTACATAGGAGAGGAATAAGAAAAGAAACATGGTTGGGTGGGCGTTGTCATGTGACATACTGGCCTGGTTCCAGACCATAGACCCCGCCCACTCAACTGAGTAGGCTTGTCTCACTGGTCTGGTATACTTCATTGATTTTGCGATTTATCTTGTCTAAACGATGGACGGACCAATGAACGCTGGGGGTCTAGCGATTAGCCAATCAGCGCCATGCTGATGTCAAGCTGTACGCCGGTGGGTAACTGGTGAGGATAGCAACAATGGCGACCACTGCAGATCCTACAGACCACATTAATGATGCTATTGAGGTATTTCGCCACTACTCGCGTTATTGGAGGACCAAATTAAGGAAGCTGCTAAACTGGATTTAATGGCGATGCAGCTGGACGGGCACGACGACGGAGACATTTTAAACCTGCCTTGTGATGCCTTGTTTGACTTTTGCTCTTTATAATACTATTTACTTTAAATAAACAATGCTGAAATATTACTGGATCGAAACAAACATAAGTTAATGTAAGTTAGAGCTTAGATCGGGCCCAAAAAATTCAGCCCGACCCGACCCGAGCCCATGCACGTTATGTCCGGGACTGGCCCGGCCCGTCCAATTAACTGTAATTAACGGTCCGAGCCCGATTTAAACCCGACATTTTTCAGTAGATTTTCGCTAAGGACACACCGAGCGTGTTAGTGTTTTGGCCCGCGGGCTGGGTCGGGCCAGACTCGGGCTCGGGCAGAGAATTTAAGCTCTAATGTAAATTGAGGCCAACATAGCCTCATATTTCTCTATTACCATTCAGTCTAAGGTTAACTGACACATGATCAGGCCTTTAAAAAATTAGCAGTTTTCAAAAGGGACAACAACTTTGGTGTATTCTTGAAGTAGGAAAAATGTTAGCTTAAGAATTATATCATAAATACAGTGGCTAGCTGTTATGAACCAATCATAACCTGGACGTTCTAAAATGTAAATCTTGATAGTTAACTGCAGATCATAGACTGGTAGCTAAAGCACATGGTCTTGAAAATAAAGTGAAATAAGAAAAATGAGATTGTGGGTGGAATTCAGGTTATGAATTGGACTAAATTGGCTTGTAATGTTAAGCATGGATCAATTAAACTTTTCAGGCTGCCACAGCAGAGAGCTATGTGAAAGAAACATCCACATATTGAGTGTTACACTTTCCATGTGTTGAAAAAACATTAAGAAGAGTCCTTATTGCAAGGAAAATAACAGTGGACAATAGTGGTCCATGAGGTGTACATGACACACTCTGAAGTTTCCTGTGTATCCGTAATAATTCAATGGTTAAAGATCTGAATCACTCATATCTGTGGTGTTCTCTAGCTCTTGGTTGTGGAGGTGGTTAAGGGCCATGATGCTCTCACGCTCTCTTGGGCTCTCTTGTGCTTTTTCCTGCATGTCTCGGAAGCAAATGGCTGTGAGTAAGGTCACACAGAGGGGGGCAGAAAGCAAAATCTCCAGGAGACGCCACCCACACAAAAACATTTTCCACCAGCTTTTTTGATAGTTAAAAGAATCAAACATTTAGGAAGTTTGCATCATATATGTCACTAAAATAAATCGATACACTACATATCAGCTGAAGTAAAATGTTCAATATTCAAATGCAGAAATCAGCACATGCATTTACTCTGTGTGTGTTGTAATAAAGTGTTCGCACGGAGGACATTCAACCACTTCTGAGAAACTTAATCTTGAAATGTTTAAAGACTGCCTCTGTAAAACTAACATCTGTGAGATACTGTGAGACAAATGTAGACAGTAGCTGCTCCAGCGGCTACTGAATGGATGAAGGATAACAGGAAAATAATTTATGCTACTCAGTTGTACAGTGATTTATGCCACATTTCAAACCAGGTCTGACCAGTTATAAATACTGAGATGTTTCTGAAGATATCCAGAACTAATCCAGCTGAGGAAAGTGTGGAGTCTGAACTCGAAATCACTCCATCTTTCCTCAGACTGTGACCTCATCTCCCCAGAGGAAGGGGGAGACTGGAGGAAGAGGGGGAGGAAGAGAAGAGGAGAGGAAAGCAGGGGGTAGGGAAACCGAAGAGAAGTTGACAGACATTAGTAATATATTTGTTTCCTTTTGTATGATTCAAGGTTTTTTTTAATAAGATGGATGCAATAAATCCTTATTGAACATTAAGGGCACATAGTGTGGACTGATCTAAGGATAATTACTGCAAGTCCAGCAAAAGTAGACCCAGAGACAAAAGGGTGAATGAATAAAGGTAAGTGTACGAGTAAACATATGAACATTTTGGATAAATCATGTTGGCTTCCTCTTCCTTACAAAGGTATAAAAGTCCCAGGACTGAAAGTGTAGTTTGTATCTCCACTTCTTCCTCTTCTCCTTCTTCCAAATGGTCTGCGGAGGATTCATTATAACATAATTGTGGATTCCCACCCTTTGCCTTACAGACACAAAAAAATGATTGTGCACTCAAGGGGTCCTTCTTAACTCCTGAAAAGTGATCTAATGTTTTACTGCCAGGAAGTCGCCTTTGAACTGCAGAGAATGTGGTAAATCCCGTGGGTAAACCAGAGAAGCTCTGTGATAGCACACGTTTAGGCTTGAGGATTTTTCTAGACAACTGAAAAACAATGTAAAAAAAAAAAAAAAAGGTACAACACGACTGCTGCGGCATGCCTGCGGCGAAGCATGTCTATCATAAACAACTGAAGGTGCTACATTGACCATGGAAGTCATGCTTGCCCAGACTGGCACCACCAGCTTAATGCTAGTTTTACATGGCTTCTCTTATTCACATGTATTGGACATGTCTGAGCCTTGAAAAAATACTGGAAGGACGTTTTCCAAACCTTATCCACAGTCCCTAACTTTGACCTGCAACCCAACCCTCTGGTCACCCTCTCTGGCACCACCAAAGAGGATGATGGGTACCTGACTCCGATTCAACGCCGTACCCTGTCTTTTGTCTCTCTGGTGCCCAGACGAGCAGTTCCAATCAGATGGAGGGATGCATCCCTGCCAACCCATGCCCAGTGACTGAGGGACATTATGTCCTGCTTTAATCTTGAAAAGATACGCTACTCAACTTTTAACTCAGATATAAAATTTCAAAAACTCTAGTACCCCTTTCTGAAATTCTTCAAGAGATTTCAGTTAAATTGAAGATTTTGTGTTTTGTTTCTTGTTCCTGTTACTTTGTGTATACTCTAATAAAGTACCCCACTATTCTGAACCTGCCTTTTACAACCTCTCTTTTAATATTGGGCCTGACTTCCAGCTCATCTGTCTTTTTTTTTAACTATTCAGAAGATAGAGAATTGTCCTCTTGACAGATTGGGGAGGATTGTGATTGGATTTCATGCGTTGTTCCTTATTCTTTACGTTTGATACCTATTGTGAATATGCATCATGTAAACCTGTTAAAACTGTATAAAAATATTCTTGAATAAAAACATCCATTGAAGGCTCTTTCGTTGGTTAAGTTAATGGAATCAATTGACCTTTGACCTCTAAATGACCTGTCTTATCTGACGTGATTATATCTAAGTTAGATCAGGACTGCTTGATGACATACAGAAAAAATAAAATAAAGAGGCAGCCCCTGAAATGTGATACAGCTACAGGTCAACTGTGCTAAAGTGCATGGTACTACACTCTGGGCCTCTTGGGAAACTTTCTGTCAGAAACCTAATAACTTGCCATTTTTCCACTACAGCAAACACCATGCTTTTTAATGCACTTAAAGTGAGAGGAGTGGACACAGATCAAGTTATATGGTAAAGTTCATTAAATATGAAGACACATCAGAACATAAAGATGCAGTAAGAGGGTCAGATAGAGGAATGTACTACATTTAAAAAAGAAAAAAAAGAAAAGAAAAAGGAAAGCACTGTATGAAAGGAAGGCTGGAAAATAATAGTGTAAGACAAGAACTACTCTGAGATGTTGCAATAATATGCAAGGAATCGCCAGTTAATCAGAGCAAGGACACTTCTTGATGCTACACCACAGTGAGAGAGAGGAATAAAGAAGAGGGAATGACGGGGTAAGACCAGACAGCACCCAAAGGGTAACATTTTGAGAAGAGGAGAAGAGCTTAGACAGAAAAAGTTGGATGAAACTGTGCAGCAGCTGTACAGAGACCTTGCAGCTGTGACCCCGTTTCTTACCCTTGTCCTGTTTCTCAGTATGATCATTATGAGTGTGTTGTGTAATGCAGTCACAAAGTTACAGTATGATTTCCACATATCAGCATAAAACTTTGCTAGCTCTGCCCAAATTTCTCAACTCTCCATTCAATAACATCACGTCGTTACTATTTCACTCACTACTCCCACTGACTATTAGGATTATTCATAACTTCTCAGAACTCTGTGTCAGACTGAAACCTTTATACACGTTTTCCACACTTTTCTTTCATTCTTCTTGTTTAATATTTTACTTAAACTTTTAGATTTACAAATGCCTTTCTCTCCTTTAATAATTTATTTCATGCACCCTCTCTGTCCTCTCACATTCCTTTTCTCTTCTCCTTTCAATTCAGGATCTTTACAAACATCCCAAACAAGACTGTGTCTTGTATAATCTATGTGTCTGCAAACTCTCTGCTAAATTCTAGTTGAGAAGTTTACTGAGGATAAAAGACAGAGAAATTCTCACATTATTTAATAAAAGCTACACTGTATATGCTGCACAACAAGAAGCTTTTACATTCTCTGCATAAGGGCATTCACAATGTAAAGGTTTAAAGGGATAGTTCACACCAAAATCAAAAATACATGCTTTTTTTTTTTTTTTTTTTTTTAATTTGTCTGGAGCAATACATATTTGTGTTTTATAACAAAGGTAACACAGCCTATGAGGTCTAGATTAGCCTATCAATATCGCTAATAGTTATAAATTAGCATTCTTTAATATGAGTAACAGCAAAGAAATCTGCTCACTCATGACTGCGTTTCTGTTTCCTCTGTGACTTTTTCTTTTTTGTATTCTGAATCAATAGCTAGCCTTGCAAAGGAGGCTCCACCGCTGACTAGCCATCGCTATTTAGGTTCAACGAAATTTAGGAGAAGGCACCAGGTCATAGACGTATGACGCACACTTTAGGTGACGGAATGTTAAAGAAATGTATGTGGTTTTGGGTATAAAGCTTACACATTTTTACAACTGGGAAATGCAAAAATCACTTTAGGTCTATAGTCATGAAAAATTAAATGAGATAACTGTTATTCTTTTCCATATTATTATTTGTAAAAGCCACTGCAGAGCCACTGGAGAGGGGCTAAAGAGCTGCATGTGGCTCCAGAGTTGCAGGTTGCCTATTGTTTAGGTGCAAGTTGCTGTCTGTTGGAGATATCAACAGATGCCTGCCTTCTCTTGAACATAATGGAAGTAGATGGCGCTTGAATTGTGGTTCTCAAAGCAGCAAAAAACAAACAAACAAAAAACCCACACACATTTGAAAAACTTAACAGCAATATCTTTTTCCAGAAATCATGACCCGATTACCACCCAGTTACATTATAGTCAAGTGAATGCAGACATCTCTATGGTTAATATCTCCAA
The DNA here is from genome assembly GCA_035609425.1 of Epinephelus awoara. Taxonomy (NCBI): domain Eukaryota; kingdom Metazoa; phylum Chordata; class Actinopteri; order Perciformes; family Serranidae; genus Epinephelus; species Epinephelus awoara. The sequence continues at coordinate 12,661,956 of CM069307.1, forward strand.
CACTCTGCAGCTTAAAACAATCTAGACTGATAAACAGCACAACAGGTAAGAAGAAAAATATTTATTTTTGTTTTGTAGTGAACTGTCCCTTTAATGCTGATGAGCTCAGCACAGTCTCACCGAGAGAAAAAAAACTCGGTTTTTGTGTCTGTTACTGTCCCTGTGAACAATGAAACCAAGATGCATACTGGAAATGATTGTTGCTGTTTTCACTGTGACCATACTGCGTGATCTGCTTTTGATGGAAAATTACCACTTATTAAAGCCAGTCTTTACAACCATAAGAATGTTTGTATATTTATATGTGAAGCCGCAGCGGGCAGTTCACTTGCACAATAACCAAATAATAGCTTTAAACTGGGATTTCCGGCTTCATCAACATTCATCACAGCATTGCAGTAGCTGAAGTGGTTTAGAGATGATAACCACAGGGGAATGATTTCATTTTGGGGTAGTTGTGTCAGGGGGTAAAAGAGACAAAGAACTGTTGTAAATAAATGATTCACTTTATTTGTTCCATTTTTTTTTATTGAAAAAGCTGCATCACCATGTTCTTGTACAAACTTCAAATGTCAAAGAGTCAAAGAGCATTGAAAGAAGCCACCACCCAGTGGAAGTATTAAATCTGGTGGTTATGGTTTCAGTGGATAAATGGATTTTAATGTAACATAACTATCTCACTACATAAGATTGATATGACTAGGATTACCTCATCATTAAAGCATGATGTAATGACACATATTGTTTTGTTCTCCTCTGCTATGAGGTTTGAAGTTGATTGTCCCTCTGCGGGACAAATTTTGCAATTTTCTGTTGTCACGGGCTCTAAGTTCAAGTTCAACACAGAAACATATTGTCAACGCCTCCACGGATAATGAGAAACCCACTCAAGGTGTGAAATTGCTGTCAGTGCTATATCAGATGACCTTTCCACCTCCTCACCTTTACGTGACATCGCCATCCAGCAAACATGTCCTTATATAGATGAGTGTATTCTGAGGGCTTGGGGGGAGGAGATGAAGAGAAAGAGAGAACTCAGTGTGAGGATAGCTGTCACAGGCAGATTAGTTGTATATGCAGACAGATAGACAAGCAGATCACATTTACACCGTAGGCCTGTAATTGAAAACATATGTGGAGCTTCTCTGCTCAGAAGTGGTGTTTCCTCGCAAAAAGGCAAACAGTGCTTCAGTCAGTGTGACCTGCATGTACATCCTATTACAGAAAATGACTCAGACCTGAGTCTTATCAGTCTACTCTGATTCAGGAAAAGTAAAGAAATAAAAAACAATCTGTGTCACAGTATGTCTGCAAGCCAGCCACCGGATTTCCCATGCATGGGACAAAATGCAACAGATGCGTCCTATGACGCATCAAAATATGTTCCCCTATAACTGCTCATTGTGCAAAGCAACTGCCCAATAAAAGTTAGCGTTAACACAAATGTCACGGTCGAGCCAAATGATGCCAACATGAGATCTCTAACACTTTAAAAATGTGTCAACACCTCGTAGATTTCCTGACACACAAAAGATAACCCACATGCCCACGGTTAGAGAGCCTGCACTCCCTTTTTCACCACAGCTTGATTGACTTGATTTGCCAGCTGGCTGACCATTAATTTGTTTTACTGCTGTAACAGTTGAGCTCATACAGAGGAAGTCATGACACCCAGTGTGCTGTTTTTCATTTTTGTCAGGGATGGATCACTCTGAAAGCGAAGTGCTTTAGAAAGCGACCCACACTTCAAGTGTCAGAGACGATGTAGAAGGTTGCTTGAAGATTTTGTCTTCAGTTTCGCTTCTTTTTTTTTTTTATTGTTGGCATAATTGTAATGTGGGACATTTATTTTAAAAGAGTAGTATGTAACATTAAGAGCATATCTATGATTCAGAGTCTGAGCTGGGATTGTCTGTACATGGCTCTTAACATGGGGTTGGCTAAGGTGATGGTGCTAACAACGGCAACAGTGTTAACAGAGTTAACGGTGGTACCAGGGGGAGAACTGGGGGGATGGGTGTTACACTTCTGCAATGCTGCTGTTCTGCCACAGTGGGGCAGGACGGTGTTATCAGCTGTAACCATCATATTAGTGATGGGATTTCTCGTTCACTTGTGAGAGCCGATACAATGGATACAGAGTAAATTAAAGGAAAAAAACAATGAAATTAGGAACTGGCTCGTTCACTCTAAAGAGCCAGTTCACTCGTTCACTTCAAAGAGCCGGTTGAAAGACTCGGCTTGTTCGCGAATGTCACATCACTACATCATATGAGTGCAGTATAGAGCAGTGGCTATTAGCTACCCAGGGAGGACTGACATGCACTAACATGCAAGGGTGGTTATCACAACAAAAAACAAAAAAACTCAGATTACAGCACACATAAGGGGGAGTGTGACTTCATTCTCTGCTCAGGTTTGTTTGCTGCTATGTTAACGCTCTGAAAAGAATTCAGGGAGTCACCATGCATGATGTTTCAACCTCAGAATTGTCTGGAGGTGACTAAAGACATGCCAGGAAGTTTGCACTCAGAGGCAAAACAAACAAGTGACTAGGCAGAATAGAAGCATTACTGTAGATTTCCGTGTACAAAGTGGTCACTACTTGCAATATTTACAACAGAAAATGCCACCAAAATGGAGGAAAGAGGACAAAGAGACAATATAAAAGTAAACGAGCCCTTGCTGTGCCATTTGTAAAACCAAACACAAATGCCAACTGACTTTAAACTGGCTTTTCTAAAAATGTATCCATGGCTTTTCCCACTAAGCAACACAAAGAAGTACTGAAAAAGGCAGTACCTACTGTAAAAATGAGTAAGGTCAGGGACAGCAGAAGAGCGCTTCTCCTGCTTTATATGGTATTGAAGAGTTAAACTGGAGAAACAGATTTAAAATGAGCCGAGGACAATGAATAAAGCATACACAGGAGAAAGGAATCACCTGATTACAACAGATAAGAAAGAACAGAAATCGAGCCAGAGAGGAGAAGAGAGAAGCAGGAGTGCGAAAAATTTGATCTCTTGATTTGCACATTACACAGGTTAACTTCCCTCACAGAGGAACAATTTCAATAAACCTCCTGCACATATAAACACTTTCCAGACATTGAAACTTTAGGCTACTGGAGACTTTCCAGACACTGACGCCATTGACCTAATTCCTGCAGATCACATACGCGGACTCTGTAAAGCCAATATACTGCATAGCATCAATGGCCAGCACCAAGGTTGGGCTGCTTAAATAACATAAAGGCAGCTCTTGATGAGGATATCACATCGCAATGAAGACACACACACCTGGATTTTTGATGGTGGGTTTTGTGCAAAATGAAGCGGGATAGGCTTCCCTTATAGTGAAAGAAACACTGTTTTCACCATCTCACATCTAAAGATTGATCATGTATGGGACAGGAGGAGTATGGTGTGTGTTCTTACAGCTGGAAACACAAAACCATGAAGCATCTGGCTCCTTGTGCTGAAATTCATGGCTTCAAGCACCAAAAAAAAAATCACAAAATTTATTTAAATCAACTCGCAAACACATCTGGAACTCTTCAGACACAGTTTGGGGGAAATGGTTGTATGAGTGACTAAGATAGCACTAAAAATACAGGAGGTTTGAGCAGTTTACTAAAGGTGGATTTTCTTCAACACAGACAGTTGAAAATAGCAGGGCTGCAGCAGGAGGGGTCCCAAACCCTTAACTTTTACAGCAAGTGGATGCATCTGGAGCCAGGACCTTACATTTTCTGCATTATCAATCTGCTAATGGGGCGTTTTGGCATCATGACATCATATATCTTACAGTTTGTTTCCCTCAGTGTTGCAGGTTGCATGGAGACAAGCATGGCCTTTTTAAATAATCTCTCTGTCTTACCTAATAGTTTAAAAAATAGTATGAGGAAGAGCTTTTAATTTGTGATTTGTAACCATCTTTGTTTCTAGAAAGTTTGCCTGTCTTTGTGCGTGCTGCGTGGGAGTCGTTCTCTTTGTTGGACCTCCCTCCTCCGCCTGAAACGAAGCCATGCCCAGATAAATCACTCCCACAGACTGGTAACCTGCACACTGGGGCCGCAGACTGATTGGAGAGAGGAGCACACTGATCTGGGAGGTTGGAGCGCGGCGGAGAAAAAATAAGAGCTGCATTGAATCCGACTTCTCCGTCCCCTGGTGACATACTCTTTTGCACAAGGAGCACCTGTACCCACATTCTGCAACAGCCGAGAGGCTCGTATTAAACAGTAACATGTCCGGCAGCACCATAGCAAGGGTGCTGGTTGCGCTCTGTATCGGGAGCGTGGTGAACTGCATGCCCAAAGTGAGACACAGGAGTCGGCGACAACCGCAGCAGCATCAGGTCTCCTCCGTCTCTCAGGGTAAGTGTGTTTTTTTTGCCAACTTATGAAACACAAGAAGGATTTCGTGTGGCAGTAAATGTTTCGTTTACTGAGAGCCATCAGAGGCCACTTTACTTCAGTTTTAGGGTAAATGATGAAATTACAGTTAACATGCCACATAGTCTCTTGGGTGTAATGTGAATCTGTTAGAGCGTCTTTGCAATGGAAGCGATTGGGGCCCCATAGATCAGGTCATGATTTTTGTATTGGATCTGTAAACGCAACAAACAGCGTCTTTAGTTGCTGATTTCTGATCTTGGAATCCCAACAACTTTTCGGATCTTCTCACTTCATCTGCGTGTGAATGCCAAAAGCTTCACACAGAGAGAGAGAGAGAGAGAAATGAAAACTCTTGGCTTCAGTTTGAAGGTTGTTAAAAGAAGAGATGTTCATTGCATGTGAAGTCATGAGACGTGAACAAAGAACATGCCTGCTGGGGGAGAGGAACAGTAAAGGTGCATATAATTCTCCACTCTGTGCAACTGATTTATTACTCAGCCCTGGGGGCCTTTGAAGCCAACTTAACACATCTAGGGTCAGTTTCACAGACATGGGTGGAGCCTTGTCCCTACAATAAACTGTTTATTCCAATGTAGGCTTTTTATACTAGTAGATATATCTAGAAAGAGAAGTTTTTGTCTTTTACCAGAGAATACTGGTCTGTGTGTTTTGTAGTTATGGTTAGGGCATAGTCACTTTCCAGTGTGGCTTCATTTGTCTTTCCACTTTGAAAAAAAAAAAAGGATATGGTAAGCAGGTACAGTGTTTGTGGATGTGTGAGGGTGGAGTGTTTTTTTTTCTTTTGCTCACATTTTCCCTATGTGTTTAGCACAGGAGCAAAGGGAGGGGGTGCAGTTTATTTGACCTCCTGCTGCCTGACTCTAGCTCCAAAGTCTCATCAGCTGAATTTTTCTGTCTTTTTTTAGATGGTTGTATAGAGAGTGGCCAGTTCTATGGCATTAATGACCAGTGGGAGCGGCCATATTTGGGCAGCACTCTGGTCTGTACCTGCCATGGAGTCGCTGGCATCAAGTGTAAAAGCAAACCTGAAGGTAAAGTGTGTGTGTGCTGGTCTTTTAAACAGTGTCCAGAAAGCCACATCTCATGCATCATTTCACTCATCCTTTAGTAAAACACAAATCACACTACTTTCTACTGTTTCCTCCCTGTAGCAGAGGAAAGGTGCTACGATAAGATCAACCAGCAGTCCTACACAGTGGGAGAAACCTATGAGAGACCCAAGGATGGCATGATCTGGGACTGTACCTGTATTGGATCAGGGAGGGGCAAGATCAGCTGCACCATTGCCAGTAAGTTTGTGTTTTTGTGTGTTCACTAAGATTGCCTGCTCTACACGGGGCTACGCCGCTGCTATTAACCATCCTAACCCCAGACCACACGTCCTAGCTCGTGTAATTCTGTGTATATCCTGCTCTGCCAGACTGATGCCAGTAAACTGGTTTAATCTCCATATTCTCCACAGCTGATTAGCAACTGGTGCTTTGCAGCTGTTAGCAGTTAGCTGGGTGGTTAGATAATGGGAGAAATGTCTGAGTGTGTGTTTCTACTTTTCTTTCCTTCTGCTCTCTGTCTGTGCAAACACACACACATGCAACCTTTTTCTAAAATCAGACCTTTTGTCCTTCTTTGCATCCAGACCGCTGCCATGAGGGTGGGGCTTCATATAAGATAGGTGACACCTGGAGGAGACCCCATGAGACAGGAGGCTACATGTTGGAGTGTGTCTGTCTGGGTAACGGCAAGGGAGAATGGACCTGCAAACCTGTCGGTGAGTCACTCATACAGCCACTGACTAACAGACGGCTGTGTTTATCTAGTGGGATTATTCATACTCTGATGTTTTACAGACTGTTAATGAATAAACTTATGTTTTAGGGGATTTTTGTATTAAGCATTTTGTACAGAAAGTTTGATCATTGAAAAAAAAAGGTTTCAGTTATGAAGTAGCTTATGAGTCTCTGCTTCCTGCAGCTGAGCGTTGCTATGACAACTCAGCGGGAACATCCTATGTTGTCGGGGAGACGTGGGAGAAGCCATACCAGGGATGGATGGTGGTGGACTGCACCTGTCTGGGAGAGGGAAGTGGACGCATCACATGCACATCCAGAAGTAAGAAACCATTTGTTTCTATCACTGTGTTATGCTGTGTATAAAAGATCTACATCACATTAAAAAATCCGACTTCCAATGAATTAGTTTGAAAGGTCCATGTGAGTTCTGTCACTCATTTGTTCAGGATCTCTATTTTTGTATATCCTCTATCCACACCACTTGTTCAATTGCAGACTGGGAAAACTTCACAAGCAGGAAAATTAAATTAAAGCCGGAAATCAAATTAATCACTGCTGTTTTCGAACAAGTCACATGTGTCAGTACACATAGCTCAGTTCTCATCAAATGCTGCACTCTCCAGCCTTCCTGGCAGAGCCAAAGGCAAAGTGTATCTTGTGATTTGTTGCAGGATTTTAACAGGCTGTGGAGGAAATGTGGACCAGTTGTGTTTCCAATTAGGGACCATTTCTTGCATCCTTAATGATCCTGACTGATGTAATGGATCCAAATGAATGTTATTTCCTGACGACTTGTCACATGCAAGACTTCAGGGTGGCCGTAGACGTTTTTGTAGTGGAGGTTATCAATAAATTGTTGTCATGCATGTGTTCAGAAAGTTATCAACAAAGTCTCAAGGCACTAACATGAAAACAGCTGGTGGCCAGGAGGAATTCCTTCTCCACTGATTCGCTGCAGACTTTTCAACATGCACCCTGCACATTAACATAAAGGTTTCACCATGTATCCACCTCAGAGTTTGTGCTGAAAAGGCCACACTGCAGTCTCACAGTTTCCATCTATTTCTAATTATTTCCTCTCATTCACTTTTCCCCCAGATCGCTGTAACGACCAGGATACTCTGACCTCCTACCGTATTGGAGATACCTGGACCAAGTCAGATGTCCATGGCCACTTGCTCCAGTGTCTGTGCACAGGGAACGGCAGAGGGGAATGGAAGTGTGAGCGACATGCTTCACTTCACACCACCGGCCTGGGTGAGAAATGATAATGTCTATTTTTTTCTCTTCCCTCCCGCTCTCTGTGTGGAGAGAAGAATGTATACCAGAGACAGATGCTGTGAGGGAGAGATAAGAAGTGTCCAAGTGTTGAAGTGAGAAAGACGTGTCTTGTAACTCATGACCATGACCTCATGAGAGTGAGACGTGGAGTAGGGGGAATGAAGAGGGAGGAATGAAACATGGGAAAGAAAGAGGGAGAATTGTGATTGAAGTGGGTTGAAGTGATTATTGGGTGTGAGACAGAAACATATGCTCATCGTGACTCAGGGACAGTAAAAAACGCTCTCTGTTTCTATGTGGCACATGGTGCAATCTTCTTTACATTGAAATTAAAGCCAGACATTCATTACATTGTGTACATTTGACAGTGTAACACATAGGCTACCTGTACTCCAGGAGCAGTTGCATGTTCAGAGATGTTTATTCTTGTTTTTAATAAATTTTTATGGGTTAGCTACATCACCTCTGTAGGCGATTTTTATTATTGCTGCCCCTAACCCAGATCCAATGTTATATTCCAGGCACTGGCTCTCGTGTGATCACTAACATCCAGCCTGCAGTCTACCAGCCTGCCTCTGTGCCTGTGCTTCCTCAGGAGGGACCCTGTCGGTCAGATTCAGGTCTTTCATACTTCATCGGCCAGCGCTGGATGAAGAATCAGGGAACCAAGCAGATGATCTGTACCTGTCTTGGCAGTGGAATCAGCTGTGAACAGTGGGGTAAGAGAGCTGCCTCATGTCTCTACAATTTGACAGCATTCATAAACAGTGGCCATAATTTTATAGCAACTGTGTCAACTGGAATGCAACACCTGTGGATTTGTACGACAAGGGACACAAACTGACACCTGAATGCAACCGAACTGATAATTATGCTCCTGGAGATAGTACATGTATGTTGACATTATGTTTCGTCGTATTCACTGTATCCTTGTGTGTTCCTGTCTCCACACAGACGGACCAGCTCCAGTTTACGGAGGCAACTCTGGAGGTCAGCCCTGTGTGTTTCCCTTTGTCTACAAGGGGAAGACCTACCACTCTTGTATCTCTGATGGACGCAGCGATGGACAGCTCTGGTGCTCCACCTCCTCTGACTTTGACAAGGACCAGAAGTATTCTTTCTGTACAGAGAGGAACGGTAAGCAGGTGTTTCGATATATTAGCAAAGGAATTTTTGCAAAGTTAGTTAACAAGGGGTGACTTTTACTAAAAAGTTTATTGCATTTTATGTGTAATCTCAGTTTAAATCATAGCAATAAAATGATTTAAAAAGTCTAAGGTTTGAATTATAAAAATCAGTAGGCCTATGCATTAATAATTATCTCTACTGCTTATGATGTGATTGGTTGCATTAATGGAACATAATCCCTATAATAATGGAGATTACATGTTAATATTCATGATGAGCAGGATGGTGGTATAGCTGCAGGATAACATTGAGTTTTTCAAATAGGCTGCCTCTTTTCTGAATGGGGTTTAATAGAATTTCAGTGGCTGTTTAAATGTACATTTGTTAAAGTAGCTAAAATAAAGTCACTGAACACTGTTGGGCCAAGAAATTTAAATAGATGTCTAAAATTGTAAATCTGTATTTTAGCTTCTACACCTTTTCAAGATCAAATCTCTAAACACATTATAACTGGAGCAGATTGTGAGCTTACTATCATGTCTTTATGATGAATTAATGGATAACACAGAATAAAAAAAATTTGTGTTAATTTATCGACACTTTTCCCAGCATAGTTGGCATATTCATGAGGTTCTGTCTCCAGTGCCTCAGCAAGCAGCTGCATCACATCTGAAGCTTATGGTTATGCATGGTATAAACCCATCTTGTTTATTGCTGTTATTGTTTTTTTGTTTAAACAGTGATTGTGGCAACACGAGGTGGTAATTCTAACGGAGCTCTGTGCCAGTTCCCCTACCTCTACAATGGCAAAAACTACACCGACTGTACTGCAGATGGACGAAGAGACGGCATGAAGTGGTGTGGCACCACAACAGACTATGATGGAGAACAGCGTTTCGGGTTCTGTCCCATGGCTGGTAAGTCTCTGTGTGTGTTTACGTGCGTGGGTGGGTATGTGTGATGGAGAGAGAGAGGAAACGAAGGGGAGAGAATGCAAAATGCTGGAGCTGGAGTTGTTGGTGTTGTTTGAAATTGTGTTGTACTGAAAGCACTTTTAGGCCAGACGAAACTGAGATCATGTGACGAACAAATGTCACTGTTGTTAAAATATTTCATTTTCTAAGTCCAGACTGTAGCCTGAGACAGATCTTTCAAGATCTATTCACCCAAGTGCTTATGAAATGGTACATTCTTAAAGGTTAAAAGTGCTAACTTGTTATGGCAGGATGGCCATAGGTTGGAAGGTTGTAAATCAGCAGCTTGCTAGCCATGGGGGCCACTAATGTGATTAACTCAGCTAATTGCAATGTCCCGCCCAGTCTTAAATAAAATGTCCCCGCCCAGTCTGAATCAATGAGTTAACATAGCCTTTGTATTGAGACCACTCTGTGACGGTGAAAAGATTTGATGTTTAATTTACATAAAAGCTATTATCAGTGCGATGAAAAAGGAGTTAGGGCTGATGGCGCAGACAAAATCTCATTTACAGTTGTTACTCCTTTTAATCATAATGTTGCCAAAATCACACTGAAGCTAGTGCCTTGAAAGGAATGTGTTGTTGTGTTGTATAGGTGTCAATTAGGTCTCCATGGGAAACAAAAGAGGCTGAAGCCAGTGAAACACCAGGGGGTCACTGACACTACACTAACGTCTGTGAAGGAGTAATGAAATGGTAATAATGGCACTAACATGCCATCAAGATGAGAGTAAAACTATAAAAGCCCAGAGGAATTATGTAGAGATCAGAGGTAATGCATTTTGATGTCCAAATAAGCTTAATAGTCTTATTTACAAAAACACATAATTATAGTGGGTATTGCCAGAACACAGCTAAGTGGTCACAACAAAAGTAAACTTGCTGTGAATGTCCTTAAAGGAGGATCTAAGCTCGCTGAAGCCTTTTTTTAAACATAATTGTAGAGGAACTCTGAGGTTTATCGTAGGCATTGTTTGAATTTAGTGTGTGCATGATGTGAGTGCAGTCAGATGTGATGACACTGTAAAACAATATCCACAAATAGGAAGGAAGGGTAGCTCTGACACACACACAAAGAATCCCTCTAACTACTTTCTAAATCAAAGTAGACTTTGGTAGACTTCAGAGTAGACAGATAGAAGATGGAGTAGTCTATTTGGCAGCAGACTGTAAAATGTGGATGGCACACATTGGAAAAATCTACAGGACTTATCTGAGATAAAGTAGTCTTTGAATTCGAAGAAAAATGGAGCACCGGATTTATTTTATCTCATAAGCACTTATCTTTTGTAGTTTTTTTTTGTAGTGTGGCAAGACAGATAAGCCATCCTTTTAAGAAGGTCAAAAATTTATAACTTGTTTAACTCTGCTCTGAAATCAAAGGATTCTGCTGTGTGTAGGAGTTTGGAGTTGGCACATACACATGAACAGCCTATAGAAAAGTAGTTGTGGTTTTTCCTGATGATTTTAACAAATACATAGCAAGTGATTGGGTAATGGATTGTAGTAAATTTTACGTTTTCCTTTCAACACTATAATTTTCTTCAGACATACCTACTTCAGCTACCAACCTACTGGCTGACACCCTGTTGTTAACAACACCCTGTCAAGATTTAAAGAGTGAAATAAAGAGTGTTCATGCCCTTTAGCCAGTGTCATAGCAGGTTGTCTGTGTTTAACTCAGTCCAGCAGTCAAAGCAGCAGGGGGGCTTTGATATTGACATTAATGACTTCACGGGGATTGTCAAAACAAACATGGTACTTGAAATGTTAATGGCGGCATTTAAAGAGCAGTAATAGTCTGGAGCCCCTTCTCCACCTGTGGCAGTCCTGCGGGAAGATGCCAGATAGGCTTATTTGGTGTCTGCGATTTGTCTCCAGCTATGAGCCCACATCCAGGGTCCGCCTATATCAGTCCCTGTTCTGTTTTGCCTGGAGGAAAATGTTGTGGCTCTCCCTGGGCTGATGGCTGCAATGTCCAAACAGCCAGTTAAGTTATAAGTTAGCTCTTTCAGAGTCATTAAACCAGTGGTGTCCTTAATACATGGCTAAGTCGATGTCAAATACATTGAGACTGGGTTACTGTAGATTACTCCTTTGTAACTGGAACAGATTAAAGCAGGTTTAAGCCTTTCAGTGTCTGGAGAACAGACTTACACTTTTAAAATGTGAAAAGCATCAGATGAACTTCCAGCTTTAGACAACTGGAAAGGATGGGATAAAAACACACCCAGACATGGCCTTCAATCATTTTAAACTTAAGCCATACCCAGCACAAGAGAATCACTGTACAGCAGTTGAATAGAAAATTTACTGTGAGACAAAAATCACATATGTTTTGCACACAGTGTTGGGCTGTAATCCTGTAACACATTGGATTGTATTCATTGACAAAGGCTTTGAGGAATTTATGCCTGAACTGTATTCATATTAAATTTATCACTAACCTTGTAATAATTATCATATGTGTGCCTCAGCATAGTTTTTTATGATTACTAACAATATGAAATCACATGGCTTACACTTGTCTACCAGCCCTTACTCATTCAAATGCCTAATGCTGCATTTCTGCCGCTCTACTCAATTTGACTCTCTGTATTGGTTTCCTATCAACGAAAGTTGTGAATGGTACCTGGTACTTTTTTTGGTTTGACCTTGGTTGAAGTTCCAAGCAAGCTGAGCTAATACTAGAGGCTGAGGTTAAAACACTTAAGTCTAATTATTGGTCAAAGAGATCTGTCATTTGTGCAACATGGCACCTTACACAAAAAAAAAACTGGCAGCCTGCCCCGCACAATTACAACATACCCTATGCCAAACGCTATTCTAAGGAGATACTATCCGCAGTCAAATACATTCTCAAAAAAAAGGACCAGGTACCAAAAGTGAGTTGAGTCGAGTTGGTCAAGCCAAACCATGCAGTGGAAATGAGGCATGTGTAAGCTTGAGCCCCAGGCCTGGCGCCTGCATATCTTAAACCAGCACCCAGGTACTTGACTATTCTGTACCATGTCCTGAAAATCTCCAGCCCCTGTGCATCTGCCCCAAGCCACAGCCTTCGTGCATAGCCACCAAGTCCGAATGATCTGTATTCCCAGGAACAAGATGGCCTGGCTCTGGTCCATATTCTGCCTGGCATAGAAAAGTCCCGGCTGGGCTCCAAGACAGCAGACCTGCCCTTTATCTCCACCTTCCTACCCTATATGGAGAGTTTATCAGATATGTACACGGGCAAGCTTGCATAGCAGCTTTGTCTGCTTCCATTGAAGTCAGTCTTTTAGTCTGCAACTGACTCATCTGTTTCAATGGTAAATGCTCATATTTCCCGCCATTGTTAACTCAAGTTCTTCTTTGTAAGCTGTGTTGCTGTATTCCTTCCTGTAATTTGTATACAGGTCAAAACTTACAAAAGAGGTTAGACAGTAAAATGCTTTAAAGATTTTCCTACTACTGAAATAATTTCTACACCAGACTTGCAGTGAGGATACATGGTACTATATAAACAGAAGCACTTTCTTTTCCTTGCACACACAAACACTCACATATACACACACATTCAGGTCTCTGCCTATCCTACCCACCTTCACAAACTTTCTATGTTTCCTGATTAAAAACTACTCATTCTTTTGATTACTGGAAAACATATGGTGAACACCCAGAGTCATTCATACACACAAGGACACAAGCCAGCTGTTTCTGTCTTTCTGTCTATGGACACAGGTGTTCTGTGGTGGTTGTATCCTCTGTGGCCTCATGTAGTAATTGTAGGGTAGAATCTGTGATCTCCAAGGGGGATCATTCATCATAGTGTGTTTGTATCTGTTTGTATCTGGTTGCCAGTTTGCACTGCTTGTGTTACTAACAACTCTGTATGGTGTGTTTATATGTATTTGGTTGCCTGCCTGATTATTTTGTTTATAGTTCAATTTGTGTTTTCAACTAAAGATGTGTATGAGTTTGCTCCAGTTTTTCCCCGAAACGTGTGAATCAGATCCAAAAATATTAGTATCTGGTTTTGTAATTGTTTTTGTCCTGTGTGTTCTAGCCCATGAAGAAGTGTGCACGGCCAGTGAAGGGGTGATGTACCGCGTGGGAGACCAGTGGGACAAACGACATGATGTTCTGGGTCACATGATGCGATGTACCTGCGTCGGCAATGGCAGAGGAGAATGGAGTTGTGTTGCCTACTCCCAGCTTAAAGGTGTGTGTGTGTGTGTAGCATACACACAGGAAAAAAAGGTGGTTGAGAGTTGCTGTTGTAGGAGTGTTTGTGTCACTGTGTGTGGGGTAATAATTAGAGTAAAATTAGAATCCTCTGAGTGAAGAGGTGAAAGGTCAGGCGTAATATAATCACTCACCTGGCAAGAGGTTAAAAATGAGCCTGCACACCTGCACTTAATGAGGCTTCAGTTGCACCTGCAACACCCCCAGTCCACCCCTTCAAAGAACACACACAAGCACAGACAGACGCTGTTCAGAAGAGCAACTGTGCAAAAGTGACGTATTAAGACAAGAAGTTTAATTTTGCATTTTCTCCTCCATGTCGTCATGTTTTTACATATCTGTGTTTGTGTGTTGCAGATCAGTGTATTGTGGATGGTCTGACCTATGAGGTGAACCAAACCTTCACCAAGCAACACGTTGAGGGCTACACCATGAACTGCACCTGCTTTGGACAGGGACGTGGTCGCTGGAAGTGTGATGCCATTGGTGAGTTTACCATGTTAACAGTTTAATTTTTTTGTAAATTATTTGATGATTCTATATTTTTATGCGTCACTTCCACACATTGATTTTCAGTGCTTGTTAATGTTAATAATTCATGACATGTAAAGAATGATGTTTGAGGGAAGCAGCACGGTCCCCATTACATGACCTGGTTTTATGTGCCTCCGCCCTCAGATCAGTGCCAGGAGCCTGAGACGAGAGCCTTCTATCAGATCGGAGAGTCTTGGGATAAAGTCATCCAAGGAGTCTTGTACAAGTGCTATTGCTACGGCAACGGCATTGGAGAGCTCAGCTGCGAGCCCCAGCAGTCCTACCCTGGTAAGATATTAAATATACATTAGGGTTGGCAGTGCATTTATACTGTGTATACAGTAAGACAATATACATTTGTCACCTGTCAGAGCTTTTGCCGTTCTGTGGAAGCTATGCCTTTGACATATCTGGTTGTAAAAGGCCTTGCTTGTAGAGTTTCCACCCTGCTCAGAAAAATTAGCATGTTATTCTTATTATATTGACTAATAATGACAGAGGAGGGCCACACATAATGACAAGAGGCCACCTTATTTACAGAAGATTGGAAGGCAAATGTTTTCAGCCATTTGGCCTTCATCAGTGTTGCAAATCAGCTGTAGCACTGTGTTATGGCACTGCTATCTATATTTTTTCTGTTAATTCAGAAAATGTACAGACTATACATATTGATATTGCAACAAGGATTTTATTCATATTGCATATCCCCCTAATAGGCATGGAGAAAATGCCCTGTCTGTCCCTTACAATCTTGAGTTCTTGCTCTTGTTTTTCCCACCCACTCAGCTTTTTCAGAGAAAAAAGTCCCATCCCATCCTTATCCTGTCCCTATGACTCCTGATCCTATTTCTGTTCCTGTTTATATTTTTTTATGTGGACTGCTGTATTGTGAGGTGGCACCTCTGGATATCTAATTTTAGTGTTGGTAAGTTGTTGAAGCTTGGAGTTTTTAAACAGGAAAGCCAGGTTGATGGCGATGTGAATTCTGTTGTACAGGATAAAGACTGGACACAATGTTCACAGTAGCTGTAAAATAGAAATTTTTAATCCTAAATAAGGATTCAGTAATATTTTGGGAAAATGAGCTAACTTTATAAAAAAAAACCCTCCAACTCCCGCAGGGTGAAACTTATGTGTAAGTCACCTCAAAAATTAGCCCCTTGACTTTGATGTCAAACAGACAGAGAAGGGAGGGGGTGTGATTTCCTCTTTAACACAAGCACCCCCAACTCTAAGCCTTTGTTCTTGCTAGCATGTGGTACATCCCCTGTGCTGTTGCCACAGCTGTACAAAACACCGCAGTGCATGTGTGTGTATACACCTCCCCTACAAACACACCTACCACATGCACACCTTTAAAGCCTGTTGAACAACAGTTTTCAATTTTGTGGATTTTAGCAATCACTTTAAATTTAAACTTATGTCTTAGAGTTTAAGCCCTTAGCCACTATAATTTAGAATAAAGTCATGCTTCATTACACTATATTATACAGCCTTGATGGTTAAGTTAGCTCATTCCTGCTGACCTGAAACCAAGCTTGGCTAGACGGCATCGCTCACAACTTTATTACAGAAGAAGCTCTCTCACAGTTTTGTCTTGACTTAAAGTTTTATCCTGTATATGTCTGTGTCCCTTCACAGGCTTTGTTGTTTACTTGTTAGTGTTCTGCCCTCTTTATTTTAACAACTCATCGTGTTCTTCAACTTGCTGTAGGGCATCCCCCACTAAAACAACACGTAATGTTTCCACACTATTCCAATTTCCCCTAATTCTTGGCAAATCAAGAACAATGGTAGTGGAAATAAAACTTGAGATTCAACAAGTCTTTCGTAAAGGAACATTTGAACTATTACTTGTTTGCTGTGTGTGTAAAGCAGGTTGACGGGAGATACAAAATGTAGGGCAGTATTCCTCCGTAAGTGGCTATAATAGCAACCAGCTGTGAACTTGCTGTGTGTGTGTGTGTGTGTGCTTAGGCATACAAAATACAGCATGCTAAGATTTAAGGGCAGCAGCAGGCAAATCTAGACTCCAAGTCACTTGGCTCACTGCGTGAAACACCATAAAAGGTAAAAATGGAAAACCCAAGTGAGGGATTTTTTTTAAGAGTTTTCACAAGTCTCAGATATAGCACTACATTGATAACATCGTCTAAAATTATGTTGTTTTCTTTTCTGTGGTCTGCGTTAATCTCCCCTTGTCTGGAGTGTAATTTTAATCTTCAATCTTTCGGGGCATTTCTTATTGTTAGGATGGCTCTCAGCATGACTTCCCTTTACTGTGGTCCTTATCACCACCTTGCTGCGCATCGACCCTTATCAGGAATGAATGTTTTGTCTGCAAAGTCAAGGAGGATGTGAGCATGTATGTATGTGTGTGTGTGTGTGTGCGTGCTTGTACATTTCACAGATGTGTGTATGTATTGCTGTGAGTAAGTGCATGTGCACATGCAGCATATCCACTGCAAGTGTGCATCCGTTTTCATTTGCGTCCCACATCTGATTCTATGTAACCCTTACCCTCACCATTGGCCTGTGGGTCTGTGGGTCTGTAATAGGCAGTAATTGGTCCCAGATTGTTTTTGAGGTTTGTGTATCTGCTAGCAACCTCTGGTTAACCGAGCCACTTGCTCAGAAACGTTGATTACAGGTCTGCTATTTGGAAAAGTGGTTAGAAAACCTCAGTTCTTTATAGAAGCTACCAGTTTCTATCAGCACAGCTTATGTCAGGAGTCTGCTTGCCACATGACTTCTGTTTACATTAAAGATGACTTGATACCCTTTTGTGCATTTCCGAAACCAGCAAAGATACTACAAGCTCATATCATGATATCATTTTTCTTTCTTTGCTAAGTTTTATCTTTGCGATTGATACACTTTAGCCTGGACCGCTACTTTTTGCAACACAGAATCCAAGTTTATCCAGATGTAGTAATTACACAATACATGTTTGAGCTCCTGTCGGCTACAGTGCTTACAATTGCAAAGTTTTCCAAGGAATCCGCTAACATTCGTGCATAGATGTGGGACAGCTGTTAAAGACTCGAGTGTTCCACTAAGAAACATCAAAACCCACGTTTGTAGAACTAAAAGGGGCTTTTACAGCACAATAAATGCCATAATTTTGTGTTATCAACTTGGCTGCATCGTTTTCACAAGACATTTTCTCACACTCAATTGCTTCCAACAATTTTTTGTTTTTTTTTAAGCATAGGCTACTGTTGTTCTTGGATGCTTGTTTGCAGAACTTTCTCATATTTTGTGTTGCATCTGCAAGTGTTTTTAAACCTATCGATGTCTGTCACATGAGGTCATACAAGTATTTCCATGACAAAACCCTTTATTATAGTAATTGTTCAGATGTTAAACTCTCTTTTGTTTCATTAGGCTTGCCATTTTTAATGTCAGACGGACCTTAGGTTAGAGATATGGGATTAAAGGACAGTCAAAGAACTGGGAACATTAACACAGGGAGCTGTTCACTGAAATGCGTCGACTATATTCACACCTTCTATTTTTAAAGTCTCCTCTAAATGCTGCTCTTTTACAAATGAACTATCCCTGCAGCAAAATAGCTCTGTCCAAGACAACAGAGGAGGTTAGAGGACATAATGAAATCGAGGAGGTTAAAGAAAGAGAAAGTAGAGTAAAAGTCTTCTCTCCTCCAGCTGTTGAAATCTGGGCTGGAATCTCACAGGGATGTGTTAGTTTTCCCTCACCCTATCTGTGTTCTGTTCAGGAGAACACTGCTGCACACTCACTGATACTCACTCACTGTTGTGTTGAGTTAAATACAGTAAAACTGCAGGTTTCTGAAATTTGTAGAAGAGGCAGTATCTCACCATCTCCCTATCTCGCCATTTTATGTCTGCATGCCAAAATTAAGATTTGACTAAGATATTTGATATTAACAACATTGAAAGTGCCTCCCTCTCTGTCAAAGCTGTGCACAGTATCACATTATGATGTTAGCTATACAGTAGACAGTGAAACTCCTGATCTGTTCAGTTTTGTTCGGTATTACAGCTCACCCCTTTTTCTTTGTTCTCTTTCTCTGTCAGGTGGCAATCGTCCAGTCCAGGTCATTATAACTGAAACTGGAAACCAACCCAACTCCCACCCTATTCAGTGGAATGCCCCATCGTCTGCTCACATCACCCAGTACATCCTCAAATGGAAAGTGGTGAGTTTTCTAAATGAGCTTTACAAAGAAACGAAACCTCTTCTTGTTTCTCTCTCCATGGATCTGATGCTGACACAGCACTGATTGAGATATCTGACGTTCAACTCCTGTTCTGCATGCTTATTTTTCTAACATCCATCATCACATTTTTTCAGAAAAACTCTCAGAACCCATGGACAGAGGTGATGATCCCTGGCCATCTGAACTCCTACACCATCTCTGGTCTGAAGCCAGGCATCACCTACGAGGGTCAGCTAATCAGCGTGTTGCGGTTTGGAGCCCAAGAGGTCACGCGCTTTGACTTCTCCACCAATTATGGATCACGTGAGTTGAGAATGTTGACAGATCTCATTTACCAACAGTACTGACCATTTTTTGGCTGCTTTTTCAATGCAGTCTAGTTCAGACATAGGTATTTTTGTGCATATGCCCTTGTTAGCAAAATACATAATATGGAAAATGAAATTAAAGACAGGGATCTGGAAATGTGCATGCAGCGTCTTGAAAGGGCGATGTTCTGTGCTCTCTTTTATTCTGTTCAGGGCCTTTAATTTTATTTAACCAGGAAGTCCTCACTGAGATTTTAAAACTTTTTTCCCCAGAGTGTCCTGGGCAGTGTTGCCAGTTCTGATCTCAGAGGCAGCAAATAGCCAACTCTCTTATTTTCCATGTCTGTCTTTCTCTGCTTCTCCTGCAGTTGCGACATCACATGGCGAGACCACCCAGCCTCCGCCTGTGGTTGACATCTCGGAGTCGGTGACCGAAATTACCTCCAGCAGCTTTGTCATCTCCTGGGTTTCCGCCTCTGACACAGTTTCTGGTTTCAGAGTAGAGTATGAGCTCAGTGAGCAGGGACAGGGAACTGGACAACCCCTGGTGCTAGGTAAGAGCAGTTAAACACATATACAAACTGAGCTGTATATACATATACCAAAATACGCTTGGGTGGGAATGGATGGTGGCAAACATATTGTGCATTATAATTTGGCCTGATGTCCAAATAATGGACATTATACCAAGATAATACTTAATTAAACTGTCATTATGTGGCTGCTTTAACTATGAAAGCTGATTTGTTAATGCAGTCTATATATCTCCTGTCAGACTTGCCCCATACAGCTACCTCAGTGAACATTAATGAGCTTCTACCTGGGAGGAAGTACACTATCAACGTCTATGAGGTTACAGACTCCGGAGAGGACAACCTCATTCTCACTACTTCACAAACCACTGGTGAGTAGGCACATACACACACACACTTTCTCCCAGCTTATATTTTGTTCTTTCCCGTTCTCACAAAAATACTGCTGCTAGCCTCAAATGTTGTTTGAAATCCCAGACCTGCACGCAGTCTAACGAACATGTGCCGGTGGGCTATAAATCAAGCGATCCAGTAAAAAAGAGGCAGTGGTTGTAATTTTCCTTCTCACACTTACACCCCATTTGTTCCACAGCACCTGATGCTCCTGCTGAGCATGAAGTGGAGGAGGTGGGCGAGACTTCCATACAGATCAGCTGGGAAAAACCACTGGCTCCTATCACTGGTATGACACACAGCACAGCCAAAATCTATTTTGTCGCTACTTTGAACCCCTGCTTCTTCATCTGTGACAGTCACATACACACAATGAACCAAATTGTCTCTTCGTCCATGCAGGCTATCGTGTCGTTTACACACCATCAGTAGAAGGTGAAAGCACGGAGCTGACTCTCCCTGACACGGCAACATCTGTGACTCTGAGTGACCTTAAACCCGGGAAGTTGTACAACATCAGTATCTACTCTGTGGAGGACAGCCTGGAGAGTGAGCCTATCTTTGTGCAGGTCAACACCGCTGGAGATCCACTGCCAGGTAAAAAACCTGTGTACTTTGCTAGAGAGCCTCTGTATACCTTTAAAGGTGCAAGTCCTAGTATTTGCCAAAACAATGTATCTGGTGAGAGAAAATTGCTGGCACTTAAAAAGCATCCACTACCCGTCCAGGAGCTACAAAAATGATTAAAGCAAAAATGTAGAGAGTCACACACTGTCCCTTGTTTCTGTTAGCACCACCAGGAGTTGTTGGGCAGCGGTCTGCCTATTAGGTGATTCTGATCCTTAAATATCCTCATTTGATCCTGTGTCCCCCTGCTCTGCTCTATGTTCAAATGAACTTGACTTATTACTCTTGTCATAAGGGCTCCCTCCAGATCAATCTGCAAGTCATCCTGTGGCGTCGTCACTGATCTATGTAGAAGTTTCCAATTCTTAATACTCAGAGTTTAGAGTTTTCCAATGGAAAGTGAAGTCATTGAGTTCACAGCTGTTGCACTCCTATTCTGCTTGACTGGAGTTATGTAAAACTTTTTAGGCTGCCAGGTCGAACATGCTGTTGGGCCAGTTGAACAGATGCTGGAAAAGTGTGTGTATGTGTGCTTGTTTGTACAGTCTGTGTGATGGAGTAAAGATGCATGACCTAGTTAAGAGTGTGTGCTGCCATCTTCGGACAGACAAGTGAATCCCCCCTCTGCTGCGGCAGATGTAAACTATGACAAATGGACCACGACTGCTGTCTGCACATAAGCTGTCTGAGCTGCACCCGTCACTGGCTTAGAGTGACGAGTGCAGAGTTGGTGCTAACTTCAACCATTGGCATATGATAGTTATAATTTATACTATTCATAAAATATTAAAGCTCAAAGCACCTGTAAGGTTCGTGATCAGCTGCACCTGATTTTCTCTTTCCTTTCCTTATTGGCTCATCAAGACTGATGTCTCTCTCCTCTCTTTTTTTTTGCTCTCTGTCCATCTTGTCTTTAATGCTTTTTACTATTTAAAGATGTTGGTGTGTGTCCTGCCATTCAGCCTGTCCAAAATATGAAGCAGTGTTATGGTTCCCTTCTTGCAGAAATTGTGTTACAGACCTAATATGATTATGTATATATAAACAAGTGTGGGCTTTGATCTGCAACATAAATGCAAATGCATCGAATGACGTATGAAAGAGTTCTGTTGGAATCATGTTTTTTAATCACCTGCAAGATAAACAGATAAAACACAGCCATGAGGTCATAGAGTTGAATTGAATTTCCACATGCCTTACCTTGTTTAGCAGATCATATTTCAGAACAAGCTAGTTAACCATTTTATTGTCAGTTTAAGGTGGTAAGGGGGTCTCTGTTAAGGAAGTAAGGGTCTTACACACTGAGGAGTTCTTTCATCTAAATAGATATTAAAGATTTTAATGCAAAGTATTTTTCTGTCCACAGAAGAAGTTTCCTCTCCCACAGACCTTCAGTTCTTCGAGGTGTCAGATAAAAAAATTGTTCTGACTTGGACCGGCCCAGCCACCGGTGTCTCAGGTTACCGTGTCACCGCCATGCCCGTCGATGAGTCTGGATCTGCGCAGAGGGAAATGACTCTGCCTGTCAGTCAAAACTCCTACATTGAAGTGTCACATTTACAGCCTGGAACACTGTACCGCTTCAACATCTACACCATTCACAATGGAGAGGAAAGTTTACCACTTATTGGGGAGCAAACTACAAGTGAGTATGACTGATGCCCCTCAGGGAAATAACTGTGCACACACAAATCAGTCTGTGCAAACTGATTTTTATATCACAGTGAAATGAATACACTGTATTTATTGTTGTTTCTCTTTTCAGAGCCTGATGCTCCCACAGATATCCATTTTACCAATGTGACAGAAGACAGTGCTGTGATGTTGTGGTATGCCCCCCGTGCCAAAATCAGCGGCTACCGTCTCTTCCTGACCGTGGAGGGCTCTAACCCCAAGCAGCTGCGCCTGCCTGCCCGCCTTACTCAGTACACCATTCTCAACCTGAGGCCCGATACAAAGTACACCGCTATGTTACATTCAGAGCAGGAGAACTCTCTGAGTGTGGGAGAGACTGCTGAATTTACCACTAGTAAGTGTCTGATGCATTTACAAATGAGCATAAAGAAGTGTGGTCACTGTGCATATTCTGAAAGGATGTATGTGTTTTGGATCTCAGAGTTGTCTACATTAGGGTTGGACTGATGACTGAATGTTTGTTTGACAGAGTGAGGGTGCAATTTTATTATTTGGCAGTTTCAAAGAATGATCAGCTTATAATAAAATTTTAGAAATATTAATAGTAATGGTTTTGCCCCTCAAAATCCAAGATTGGTCATTTAAAGGGATAATTCAGATTTTGTATGAGGTCAGTGTGTTACTTTGAGTTGATGGCAGTTAGCACTCTCCATGTTTGGAAAAGCAGGCAGGAGTACTGCCACAGAAGCTCAGCAATGTACTTACTGTGGACGAAGGCAGCAGCAAAACATATGTTAGCCACACAAAAAGTGTATGCTATATTTAGATTATTTTACTGCTCTACCTTGCCATCATACAGCCCTTCCTGATGGGGGACTGAACTGAAACTAAAACGTATTCATGCTTTTTTTAAAGACACCAGATCCGATTGACAAAACAGTAATTTTACCTTGCAGAACACGGGAGTTGCTGGTCTACCGCTGCCTTGATCAGATAGTTTGTTTGTGTTGTTGTTTGACTTTGGTGAATCTGAACTAAACCTCTAAAGCACCAAAGTTGCATAACAACACAAACAAATTATCTGATCAAGCAGCCTTGATCCAACCAGCAACCAGCAGCTGCTGTGTTCTGGATGGTAAAATTACTGTTTTTGTCAGTGGAGTCTGGTGTCTTTGAAAAGAGCATGAATATGTTTCCGTTTCAGTCCACTCACTATAGATAAATACCTCACATGACCCCACTTCAAAAAATCCAAACTATCTCTTAAAGGTGAGTAGAAAATACTGGCAATATGGATACAGTTAATGCAGTTGAGGGGAAAGATGGTGGGGGTTTATAACTTGACATCTCATGACACAAAAACTTATCAGAAAACCTTTACTCCCTGTGTTTGCAGACCCCCCAATGGGTAACGCTCCTCATTTCAGCACTGATGTGACGGACACCTCCATTATAATCTCCTGGACTCCAGTTCCCCGCGTGGAATACAAGGTACATTCACTGTTAATACATAACATACAAAGTGTTTTTATACCCCATCACACACACACATTCATACATCTGGTGTTCCCAATTTCTGTCCCCAAAAATGAACAACTGGCCTGTGTGATTGTCTTCAGATGCAAATTGTTTCCTGTCGTTTTCTGTGGAAAGCACATTCCAGTTATTCTTGGGTTAGTGTAGGCCCCATTTGAGTTAGATAACATGGAAACTACAGACCTCAGGCTTTAAATCTGATTGGTCACAATATGTCACACTAGAGATGAGAATGTCCTGCTGGCTACAATGTTCTTGGGAAAACACTGACCTCTGACCTTTACCTCCTGTACCCCCAATCCATACCTTGCTTTTTGCTGTCTCTCTGACACTGTTTGCATTTATCTTTCAGCTGACAGTACGTCCCAGTCAGGGCGGAGAGGCCCCCAGAGACGTGACCTCTGACTCAGGAAGCATTTACATTTCTGGTCTGACTCCGGGAGTGGAGTACACCTACAGCGTCCAGCCAGTTATAAACGGCTATGAGCAGGGAACCCCAGTCACACGCCGGGTTGTCACACGTAAGGATAAACTTATAGATACTGACTGTTGTCTTTTCCTTATTCCTGTCTGTCTCTTCCTTATGTATCTTTTACACTTATTTCCTTCCTTCACCTCTGACCCTTCTTGTTCTTCTTTGTCTCCAGCTCTGTCTCCACCTACTGACCTCAACCTTGAGTCTAACCCAAGCACTGGAGAGCTCACAGTCCAGTGGAACGGGGCCAGTACACCAGGTACACACATACCGACATTCCCAGGTGTGCTTGAAAAACAACGGATTGAGTCACATTGAACACTACTATGCTTCTTTTATGTGTTTTGATAAAATTGGAGGTTGATTTTTTTTCTCCTCTGCATCTTATTGTTCCTCATTTCTTCTTCTGGTTTTCTACTCCATGTTAACCTTCCTTGTTTTTCTGTCTCTCTCCAAGACATCACCGGCTACAGAGTGACATGCACTCCCACCAACGGTCAACAGGGAAACAGTTTGGAGGAGTTTGTGGAGGCAGGGCAGAACTCCTGCACCCTGGAGAATCTCAGCCCAGGGGTGGAATACAACATCAGCGTTGTTACCGTTAAGGACGACATGGAGAGCACTCCTGTATCAACTACCATTACACCAGGTGAGTAAGAGGTCAACTCAGAACCCTGAGGTGTTAATGGGTTTTTGACACCATGAGGTATGGAAATTAGTTATTGAGAGCCTGGTGTGATTGTCATAATAGTTTTGTGGACAGGTAAAACACACTGTCCCTGTTTTTAGATTAACATATTATGTTGAAAGCTGTAACAATAACACATGAGCTTTCAACATTTAACGGATACTAGCTCTGCTCTATTAGCATCGCTGCTCTAACTTTGCACCAGCAGCTGAGGGACTGTGCAAAACAGCACCAATACTGTTTTGCAACACTAATCCTATATTGCTTGTGTATATATTAAGAATTTTCAATGGAGATCCTTCATTGAATAGCAGACGAAACCTCACTAGATGGTAATATATACCAGAAAAAGCAGCCCAGCATTAGCTCTTCCACTGGTGTGATATGTTAAATATCTCAGCCTACTGGAAGCAGACAATTTTCATTGCTCGCCTTAACCACTGCTCCTGTCTTTTTGTCTGTCGGTTTCCTCTTTCTGGCTCTTATGTCCAACATCTTCCCTCTCCTTCGGCCTTTGCCTGTCGTTTGTTTGGTGTTTCTGTTGTCTCCTCCCTTCCCTCCAATTCCCTTTCCACATTCCCAGAAGTCCCACAGCTGACCGACCTCACCTTCAAGGACGTGAGCGACACCACTATCAGTCTCAGCTGGTCACCGCTCAACACCACAGCCATCACTGGTTACAGGATCACTGTGGTTGCAGCCGGCGAGAGTGTACCGATCTTCGAAGACTTTGTTCTGCCAACAACCGGTCAATATACTGTTTATGGACTGGAGCCTGGTATCGACTATGACATCAGTGTGATCACTGTGACGGAGAATGGCGAGAGCGAGCCCACCACAGTCACTCAGCATACCTGTAAGATCCATTTTCTTCACTACTAATATTACATTTTCTTATTGGAAGAGCCATAGTTCGAAAAAAAACCCCCAAAACCATTTAAACTATCCTTTAGTTAGACAGATAGTGTGACTTGAGTTGCCAGCGAGGGCGTCACAAATCACATTGTGTGTGTGCTAAATTATATAATGTATAAGGTTCTCATTAAGCCCAAGACATGGCACTTCAAAGCACACCCTTCAAGTTGCTGATGTAATTGCACAGCATGCTTTGTTGTCAGTTCAATAATGTTCTTCTTGTGTGTATGTGAGGACCATCTGGTTTTAGTTGTGGGGTTTAATCATACTGAGGCTCATTTTGCCCCCCAATGCAAACACTGCTTGTTCTCTCACTTTTAAGATGCCGTAAAACTTAAGATAGATTTACACTGACTAACACATAAAACACAGACTCTTCTCTTAAATAGAGGGTAGTGTGAATACTTTTCTCTTTTAGTCATTTCATTATTTACTTGTTTCTTTCTTTATAGATATTTTCTCCCCTTATTTGCCTCCTAACTCTTCCATATGATTATTACAATTCTCTGGCCACCTTTTACATGAGCAATAAGAAATCTTATAAATGTACATTTTGAATACACTCTGAATCAAGCTGCTCTGTCTTTTCAACAGCTGTACCAGCACCCACTGATTTGGGCTTTGGCCAGGTTGGGCCAGACAGTATAGAAGTCACCTGGGTTGCTCCCCATGTCCCCAACCCCGCTGACATCAACAGCTTCCTCATCAGGTACGAGTGGAAACATAACATTTTCTTTAAGCTCAGTATTTTTTATTTCTGATTGAGATGATATCTTGAGTACACATTGATTTTAGTGCACCCACATGTAAAAAACATAACACAAATGGCCTCTCGTTTGTCTCCTTATTATTCAGGTATCATCCCATTGACGATGAAGATGACAATACCGAAACCAGCGCAGGAGGCAGGAGTAACAGTGTGGTGCTAAGGAGTAAGTTAGAGCAAAAACAAAGACAACACAGTTACACACAGACACACAAACAACTACATTTGTATTTATGTCTTTTGTTATTCTTGTCCACAGACCTGCTGCCTAACACTGAGTATCTGGTGAGCGTGGTGTGTGTGTATGAGCAGAGAGAGAGCTCACCTGTCGTTGGCACCCAGAAAACAGGTGAGTCTAAGATGTTCTAATTTAACAACAGTGGTAAATCAGTCCAGAAACAGATACTAAATAAGGTTATGTTTCAGGGCATATATGTTTTATACTGCTAGTATTTAGGTGATCTTTTCAAAACATGTTTTACCTTTATGATGAAAGACTTTTTCCTTGCTTCCTTCTCTGTACCTTTCAACCTTCTCCAGCTCTGGATTCACCAGTTGGCCTGCGTTTCTCTGAGATCTACACCAACTCCTTCACCATCCACTGGCTCGCTCCCCAGAGCAAAATCACTGGTTACCGTCTCCGTTACCAGATGGCCAGCGGCGGGAGGACCAAGGACGAGAGGCTGCCCCCATCCAGGAACCACTTTACCCTGACAGGACTCACCGCAGACACAGAATACTTAGTCAACATCTTCGCAGTCAGCGGGACCCAAGAGAGCCAGCCGCTCAGTGGGAAACAAAAGACAAGTAAGAAAATCCTGATTCATTTCCTCCAGTTACTCACTGTGTTATCATCATTATGTTGTTTACTAATTTTTTTCTCTCTGACTCTTCACTCTCTCTCCAGTCTCTGATGCTCCCACAGACCTGGAGGTGCTCAACTCATCACCCACCAGCATTACTGTCCGATGGGACGCCCCACCTGTCACTGTACGCTACTACAGGATCACTCATGGAGAGAGTGGTGAGTTAGAAATAGAAGTTTATTTTTGTTTTTGCCAGGAAACAGTTTTTTTTAAAGTATTCTTCCTTTTTCTTCCATTAATCACATTATCATTCTTTATCCAGGAGGTCACAGTAATCCTAAGGAGTTCACAGTGCCTGGCTCTCAGTCCACTGCTACAATCAATAACCTGAAGCCCGGTACTGACTACACCATCACTGTCTACGCTGTGACTGGCAGAGGAGACAGTCCTGCTTCCAGCACTCCAATCTACGTCATGCACAAGACAGGTACACACACGCAAAGGCAAAACACAGGAAACATGAGGAAGCAAGATTATCACTAATATGGGTGTCAGTCATTTTCTTTACTTCATCTCTCCATCATCCTCTCCTAGGTGTTGACTCTCCCTCTGATATGGAGGTGATGGATGTGAAGGACAACAGTGTCACAGTGAGGTGGAGCCCTGCCCAGGGCCCAATCAAGGGATACAGGGTGACTGGGGTCCCCAGAGATGGACAGGGACCATCTTTCACTGAGGTGGTTGCTCCAGGTATGATGTTTAACTGCTTAGTATGTGGTGCTCTGTCAATATAAGCTTTCCTCATTTTCCCTCTTTTTTTAGATTTGTTTAAGGAAACTAATGTTTTTTCTTCTCCTCTTTTCGTTTCCAGACCAGACGGAGATCACTTTCTCAGGACTTATGCCCACAGTAGAGTATGTTTTGAGTGTGTACGCCCTTGGACAAGATGGAGAGAGCTCTCCAATGGTGGTGAATGCTTTAACAAGTAAGGCTTTACACTTTCTAGAGACATATTTGGGGAATATTGTTTGCCAGACTTTCAGAAATAAAAATCCAACCTCCTGACCTCTTTCCCTTACCATTCTACCCCTCTCTCTTTTAGATGTAGATCGTCCTAAGGACCTGACCTTCTCAGACATCGACTCCACCTCATTGAAGATCACCTGGGACAGTCCCGAGGGAATAGTCACATCTTATCGGGTCTTGTATTCAAGTTCAGAGGAGGGTGAGAGAGAGCTGCGCCCTGCTCCCAGAGGAGATGCTGAGTCTGCTGTTATCTATGGTCTGCAACCCGGTACTGAATACACTGTAAAGGTCATCGCTCTGCATGACGACACAGCCAGCACACCACTGACCGGGACACAGGCTACAGGTATAGAAGAAATTTAGATCTCCATGTTGTAAATTTGAGAGGAAAAATGTAATGCAAGATAGATGCCCATATTGTCAGTTCTGTCTCCACTAACCCTGTTATTATTTTTTGTATTCCTCCCAGCCATCTCGTCACCAACCAACCTCCAGTTCTCCCAAGTTAGCCCTACCTCCTTCACTATGCACTGGGATGTGCCGGGTCAGGAAAACCGACTAAATGGCCAAACAGGCCTCACAGGCTACCGTGTGGTGGTGAACCCAAAGAACAAGAGCGGCCCTACCAAGGAGATCAACTTGTCCCCAGGCACCACTCAGGCACACATCCCTGGACTCATGGTGAGTGTGGGTCTGTGAGTCTCAATGACGGATTCCAGTTTGTTCTGATCTCTTGAAAAGAAATTAGAAGTTAAAGCAGTAACACTATGGTGTTTTTGCATACTCTAACCTTTTGGATTAACAGTAAATTTAAATTAGTTTAAGGTGGTACCAAGTGGTTTCCATTTATGTTGTTAGAATGGGAATATGGACTTGCAGCAACATCCATCACAATGAATATTGTCCCCTTTTGACTCTCCATTAGCTTGCAACAAAAACAGAACTAGGAAAAAATGTGCAGTGGTCACTGATTATGTGATGTTCTTTTTGTATAGCATAAACCTAGTAGTGAATGTGTTACTTAATGCAGAGTTAAAAGGGTAGGTACAATAAGCTGCTTAAGCTTCAGCCTACACCCTTTCAGTCTATATATTTTTTCCTTCGTTTTCCTTTGAATTGAATACCTTGTTGTTATTTTTTTTCTCTATTATGTGCTTCCTTTTGAAAAAAAAAAAAGTAAATAAGGACAGAAATAATTTACTACTACTACTTATATTATTACAAGTTATGATTGTAGCTGCAGCCAGTATACTTAAACGCAGTGCTGTGGAGATTGTGTAACACTGTTAGAGACTGAAGTATCTTTTCCTCCATCTCTTTTAGGTTGCAACCACCTATGAAGTCCATGTTTACGCCTTGAAAAACTCTCTGACCAGCAGGCCAGTCCAAGGAGAGGTCACCACTCTGGAGAGTGAGTTTGCAACTCATGAATTATGAATTGCTGACGAATGAATGCAATGTTTTGATACATTAAAAACAGAGACATGGTGTTGTTGCAGTAATGCTGCTACAGATAGCTCTTGTAAAAAGCCACTCTTGTGTTTATCCAATCATTAATTGATGTATACTCTCTCACTCTTGGTTTTGTTCCTTCTCATCATGACGTTCTTTCTCTTTCCTCATCTACCTCAAGACATCAGCCCCCCTCGTCGTGTACGCATCTCTGATGTTAACGACTCCTCCATCACCCTGACCTGGCGCTCCAAGACAGAAACCATCTCTGGCTTCCTGGTTGAGGCCACACCAACCACCTCCTCTACAGGCTACATCCCCATTCAAAGGACCATTGGCCCTGACCTGCGTTCATTCACCATCACAGGTACACAAATATGAGAATGTACAAGCATCAATATACACAAAGGTGTGTAGTGCAAGCCCAGTGCTGTGAGAATAATGTTAAATTGCATATAATATTGTTCAAATGTGACATCAGATTCTTAGTATTACTGCACACAATTCCTCACTAAACTGTCACTGTGCCTCAACCCTCAGGTCTGGAGCCAGGCACCACTTACAAGATCAACATCTATACACTGAAAGGCAATGGACGCAGCGCACCTCTCACACTCACTGCCAGCACAGGTAACCATTAATCTCTATCCAGTTACAGTCAAGAGTAATACATTACTTTGACTGTGTAATGTTACATCTTTGCCATGATGGCAAGAAATACAGTATATATTGGTGTACGTGTCATATTGATAACAACAGAAATATAAATATAATGTAGTTGAGGTCGTACGAGTACTAACTAGCTTGTCTGTCTCTTCCAGCCAAACCAGTGGTCATCCCACCCACAAACATCCGCTTTACCTCCCTGAACCCAACCAGCATCTCTTTCACCTGGGAGCCATCACGCAGTCCAGGGGTTACTGGGTATTATGTCACCTATGAGGAGGCTGGTGGTTTGCCTCGAGAGGTTATCCCCAGACCCCATGCAGGCCAGAGCTACGCCATTATCAATGGTGAGCCTGGAGCATGAGCTTAACTCTACATATACACATAAAGCATACATACATTGATTAACAATGGCAAATGGCAAATGTTGGTAACTTTTTGTCTATTTGTTGTGTTTGGTCACAGGTCTGAAACCAGGAACAGAGTACGTCATTAAGATTGTCGCGCTGCAGAATGCTTTGAGAAGCACACCGCTTGTGGGCAAAGCCAGAACACGTAAGTACACCCATCATTCACCTGCTATTAGGAATGGCCTGTGCAAACTTGAGATCTCCAGCTTTGCAAGTGAGGATTGCTCCAGTGTTGACAGTGTTTAATAAATTGTGACAATGCTAAAAGGCAGTTTCTATTCTACCTTTCTCTGTGGGGAGAACGGGACATTTGACATTTCTCTTGCTGTTATTATTCCCAGTATTACATACAACTAGTGCTGTAGAACAGTAAAACTTGCTGCTATTAACTCTGTCCACAAAAATTTTCATAAAACAATAAAATACAACATTATGAGGTGTTTTTATATTACCAACGTTTCAGAATTGTGCCAAGAGCTTCACTAATTCGGTGAGGTAATCCTCTGCCCCCACTCGGGGAGGGGACTTCTGATCATGCCTATTTTTCATGATTTTTGTAATGAAGAGTAATTTTTCTTAGAGCCACTTTTTTCCCCCTTAAACTTGTTTTGACTATGTTAGAGATGTAAGCTTTTATAGCAGTAATTGTTTCTGTTGGCAAAAACATTGTTAAAGTAATAAGTAATAATATCTACATATTGACCATTGCGTCATGTTTGAGAGCTGTGCTCTGCTGCCCTCTGCTGGCTTTTTGTGTAACTGCTGCTAATGTAGAATTACAGCATACAGCCTTGGCATTGACTGTTATTTATAGTATCTAATATTAAACACTGATGTTGAAAAACACAGGATGTGATAAACTTGTGTATTGTACGGGCAGGTTGGTGGATTCTGTATTGTTTTAGGAACACAGTGGAATCACCTGGTAAAAATTCAGGTAGTTGGTTCTGCATTTGCTTTGACCTGCTCATGTCTAACAGCTAGCATGCATATGTCTTTTGTTCAATCAGAGCCAGTTACAAATGATCAGCTATTGGTCCCCGAGCTGCCACAGCTTCCTGTTCCTCACAGACCCACCACTGACATCCTGGACGTTCCAGAGTCTTTCAATGACAAGATGTAAGAACCTGCATAATAATACTGAAGCTATGAATTAAGCATAACAATGCAGGAGCTGAAACCCCTAAAATGTGTGTGCAGTCAAACAATGCTTGTTGTGCTTTTTTACTTCATGCTTTTTCCCATTGTCATCTCTTATTTTAATTATTTTCTCATCGCTTATTCTGTGTCCAGTTTTGACACCAACCATGTTCACTTGGCTGGAACTAGTGGCCAGAACCAACCAGGCCAGCAGGGCCAGCACATCTACACTGAGTACCAGAGCCTAGGCCCCAATCATGGACTTCATGGCCCCTTCAGTGGACCCAGAGAAGGCCAGAGACCGACTCTCAGAGAACCCCTGATCTATATTCCCGTAGCTGGCCCTGATGGAAACAGAATCCCCTTGGTCAAGGTGTGTGAGGCTTAAATTATCTTCAATCATCTAATTCGAAAATATAGAACTTGATTTTTAACAGCAGGGTTGCAAAAACATCAGCTGTCATTCTTTAATATTTAACATCAAAGTATATATGTGACATTTGCAATGATTTTATGACCTCACATTATCTCTGTATTGTTTGATCCTGTAGGTGAGCGATGGTCCCCTGCCAGGTCTTGCATTCGGTTTCCCTGACAATGAAACAGACTTGCCCCAAGAAGCACAGACAGTCACAACCATCTCCTGGTCTGGCGTTCCTCACACTTCAGAGTATGAGGTGTCCTGTAATCCTATTACACACGTGGAGGAAGGCGGCTTTCAGGTATACAAACACATAATCACACGCACATATTTATGGCTGGAGATGTATGGACCACTTATTAACTCTCTCTTCCTTTATATAGATGCGTCTCCCTGGCACCTCCAACAGTGCCACACTGATTGGACTGACATCCGGAGCCTCCTATAATGTTGTGGTAGAGGCCATGAGGGGCGAGGCTAAAGAGAAGGTTTTGGAGGAAGTCGTGACCGTCGGCAATGCTGGTACAGTAGTCCACACTGACACAATACAACAACAATTATGATATAACATTTAAATCAAACGATCAATTATATTGTATCTGTCTTTGTCATGGTGAAACACATCATTTGGTTCTAGTGTAAACATTTTTGTTTCTTCCATCTCTTAGTTCCAGGTGACATCCCCATCACCACCAACCGGGATGTGTGCTATGACACGTTCACACAGACCTACCAGGAGGTGGGCTCAGAGTGGGAGCGCATGTCTGAGACGGGCTTCAAGCTGTGGTGCCGCTGCCTGGGGCTGGGCAGTGGCCATTTTAGGTGTGATTCATCCAGTGAGTGGCTTAATAACCCATCCCAGCATGCTTTGCAACACACCATGGAATTAGAAATCAAATAATTCTATGCGATTTACTCAAGAGGAATTTATAAGAGGAAATCAACAATCAAATATATCATAGACAAGTTTGAAAAGACTTGTTGGAGTTATGTGGAAAACAAAACCATCAAAACATTGTACATTATTCACTTTATAAATTCCCGGGCCACAGTTCAAAAGCCATAGAATAATACAGTTCTATGTGCAGCAACACACATACTTTGTATGAGTCTGTCTGTAGCCTGCCCATGTTGCTCTCTCTGCTCTGCTTCTGTAAACTGTGAAAACATCACAGACAGCAGAAAGCTAAGCTAACTGGCTAGCATCAGTCTCAGTTATTTGTATTGTCCATATAGCTAACACGACAATACCAGAAACTGAGCTCACCATCCATATGCCTTAGGTTTAAAGTCATTCCACTATCTGTATGTCAATGTGTGTGTCCCCACTGGGACAATGTGTTTATCCAACTCAGGCTATGTCTAATTTGGAGGATGTGATCACAGTTTGTTTGAAATATAAATTGTGTTTTATGCTTGTTTTACAAAGACTGAATTTAGCTGTGTGAGAATCCGTTTCCGTTAATGTTGTGCATCTTTATCTGCCGTATGAAGGGAAAATGTTTCACCTTTTGGAATTTTTGTTTGACTGCTCTGTACAATAACTAATGAGACTCACATATCCACTTCACTCTCCTATTCACCCTTTGCTCTCCCTGTCTTTGCCATTTTGATCCAACCTTTCTCTTTTCCCATGTCATCCTCGTGCATTTCTCTTCTCCTTCCCTTGCTCCTCACTCCCTTTTATTCCCTTCTTTTGTTCTTTCTCTTACTACTCTTCCCTCCATCAGAGTGGTGTCATGACAACAATAATAACTACCGCATTGGCGAGAAGTGGGATCGCCAGGCTGAGAACGGTCACATGATGAGCTGCACTTGCCTGGGCAATGGCAAGGGAGAATTCAAATGTGAACCCCGTGAGTACAGACACACAAACACAACCAGACCTATACACATGGAGACATCAGGCTGTCAGTATTGTCATACAGGGTGATTCTGTTATGTTTAGTATATCGTATGTCACAAAATAAATTCACACTTACAATTAATACTATCATAGCGGCAAAGTGGAGCTATATAGACAGGCTAATAATTGACGTGCTAGCTGTAGCACCACTAAGTAGTGTCAAGTGAAAATTAGCGCGTCCTATTTGTACTCTTCCATACACCAACACAGTCCTCTGAATAAAAGTTCCGAGCTAAGCAAGTGACCCAAAACACAAAAGTGCCACCTACTGGACCAATTTGGTGCCCACACACACAGATCTTGAAATGATGTTATTACTGTTTTTTGAGATTGCATAAAAAATACAAAATACAATTGAAAAATATTCCTATCATTAACATGTTACTCTCTCACCTCAGATGAGTCGACATGTTATGACAATGGGAAAATGTACCAGGTGGGAAACCAGTGGCAGAAGGAATATCAGGGCGCCATCTGTACCTGTACCTGCTATGGAGGACAACAGGTGTGTAACACTGCTGCTGCTTTATTAATCTTATTGCATACTACTTTTAGAAGTGCATCATGTAGTCCTTGTGATCACATTGTTTTGTGCATGTGCATTAACCTGTCCCTCCTCGTCTTTAGGGCTGGCGTTGTGAGAACTGCAGAAGGCCGGGAGGACACACCGATGTAGAAGCTGACCTCCTTCAACCTGTTCATTCAGATGTCTTCGACCGGTACAGAGAAAATGCTCTACGCAAACTGGTGAGTGACTCACTCTGAGTTTTACCATCAATATTCTACTCTAAAATAAGACAAACCAATGTTATTGAATATGACTTTGTTCTGTTCATTTCCACTCAAAAATTACCTGATTTAGAAGACCATCAGTAAAGTAGTCACACAGTTCTCTCCTTTGGTGGATGCTACTGTATGTTAGTTTTCTACAAACTAAAAAAATACTCCAGTATCTCCTCACCTTCGTATTAAATTAGACATAGTTTTGATGATCTGTTATTTCTAATTGATTCAGAGAATGTTGGTATAAATCCAGTCAAAACTAATCACATCTCCTCTCTCTTTCCGTCTCCTCCTGCCCTGTCCGTCTCTGCTCTCCAGAACATCCAGTGTCCGATTGAATGTTTGAGGCCGGAGCTGCTTGCAGACGCTCAGAACCCTTCAGATTAAAGGAGAGGGGAGTTTAAGTTAAAGGAGGATGAAGAAGCGAGACCCCTTACAGCGTTGCTACCACTGCAAGAATGAAGCCTCCTCCTGGTTTTATTAAGAGAAGACATTTCCATCAGATCTGCACCTTTTAAAGGTTTTCCCCCCACCAAATATAAGTGCCTTAACGAGACTTTTTCACACCAAACTCTGTGCCTTTTCAAAGATCTGTCCAACTTTTCATGTTGGTTGTGATCCTTTCTTCTTGAGTAGAAACAAGGGTTTCCTCATCCAGTGATTTTTGAGCACAAATCCTGCTGCTTTATCACCTCAAACCTGCCGACGCCCAAACATACTGTTGACACGCACACACACACACACACAGACACACACACACACACCAGATGCAGTATTGTTGTGTTTTTTACTGTTGCTTTGGGATATTTTATAGTATTTCAAAACATTCCATGACAATTTTCTTCCCTTGACCAACAAAATGCATCACTGCAAATGTGTCTGATTTTATATAATTATGTTCCCAAATAATTGTAGCCACATTTGTTGCATTTCCCATGAGTCCCCATGATTTTGAGTCTCACTGTGACTAATATATACAGAAAACATTTAAGTAATGGCAGAATGCATTTTCTGGGTCCTTAGTTATTTCCAAATCAGGTGAGCATGACTTTATTGCAGAGGAATTCTGAAGCCGTAAAGTATTTACTCTGTTGCCCAAAACAGCTTTTACAGCTGTCTTGTCTCAGCTCGACTGACCAAGACAGACATGACAATCACAGTCAGATTTAAATGAAATCGATAGGACGGTTGTTATTATTAATTTGAATCAGCATTCTTTGTAATGAAGGAGATTACAGCTGTAAAAGCTGTAAAATGTGTAAGTGTCCTGTCTGTCTCTGTCAGTCTCTGTCAGTGTCTTGCTGTTTTGATGAATAGAGCAACAGGTTTCTCTTCAAATTACAAGAAATTCAAAACATTTCCTTAGAAAGATAAGCACTGTTACTTTTCAGTTAGTATTAAAAAAGTTGCCTTGCTATTATTATAGCATAGGCTCTTCAAGTCACCATGTAGATGTGACTCTGTGATGTGGGTGTTTTAAAAGTACAAAATGTACAGCACCTGTAAAATATATAAAGCAAAAGCTGACTGACCAAAAGTGAAACTGTTACTTCACAAATGTATTGGAAAATTCAACATTATTTCCAAGTGAAATGCATTTTAATTACATAAATGTTTGTATTTTTTATTTTTTACATTTTTTTATTCATTTTTTTTTTTTATTTATCCCTTTTTATTCAGGCATTTTGTTCAATGCTTTTTGGGGTGTACACTTTATTTTTGATTAACTTGTTTTTATATTGTTGGTGCCAAAATCTGAACTACTGTGGACTGAATCTTTTTAATAAACTGAAAAAAACCCAAAACATTTCTTGTCAGTGTTTTTTGGGGGGTATGAATAGTTTCCTGGGTGTGAGGTGAAGATAACGCACAGACTTTAATTTTGTGCAGTGACTCCCAAAAAACAAATGGCTGCTGCTTTTGTAAGATCTGAGTTGTCTGACAGAGGGAAATTTAAGTCAATAACCACAGATCATTTTTACGGTATATAAAGGACGGATTAAGGCCAGCTGTCGACTCCACAGGCCCTCGATATGTGTCATGTCTGCGCTTTTATTTTGATGAGCGAAATAAACTATAGCGGAAGTCATTCTTCTTCGCGGAGGCAAAATACGTCACGCCATTGGCTCTGCTCATAGACATATCGGGTGCGTCTCAAGTCTCTTAACTTACTGCTGGTGCCACCAGCTGACTTTGCTAGCTGAGTGACATGCAGCAAGGTGCCACAGGCCGGAGCCAAACCCGGACCACTGCGGGAAAAGCTTTATGAGACGCTTGCTCTAACCACTAAGCCACCAATTACGGCTTAACATCAGTTTTGTCGGCTAAAGTTCATATGCAGTCAAAATGTTAGGTAAAAGTTGATATTCCCCGAGATAAGCTCTCATTGTTTTCCTTTTGTGCAACGAGTAATTTCCTTTAGTAGGCTACAAAATCAAATGATGACATGACTAACTGTACACATGTGATAAGGCACCCCGTCTTGTTTGTGCACCCTGTTCTTGCTGCGGTCAGATCACCTGTATCTTACCCAGATACAGCAATGCTATTTTCTGATTGGCTGATAGGTAGCTGTATGTTATTCTTTGATTGGCTGGTGGGTAGCAGTGTCTTATTTTTATTGGCTGGAGTATGATAAGCACTTCCTGGATACTGTATAAACACAGTATACACAATACAAAACATAGTATAGCATATTATGTATAGCACACCTTTGTGCACATATTCACTTTTCCACCAGCAGTGCTGCAAATATCCCCTGCTGCTCATCTTTCTGTATCTTTTTTCAAATTATCTTGACCACAGTCCCATTTTCATAGTTATAATACAAATACCAAAATTAATTTCAGTGTTTATGTAAATATTGAAAATGGTTTTTTTACGACTTTTGAGGGATCACAGCAGTCAGTGTAATAAGAATAACAAGAACTTTATTAATCCCCAAAGGAAATTTCAAAGAAGTCTGTAAGATCATCTATTTAACAAAGAATTATGAAGTCTGATGGCTGTGGGTATAAAAGAGAGTGAGTGTGTGTGAGAAATAAACTCAACCAACAATCAAGCATTTATATGTATACAGTATACACACACACACACACACACACACACACACATATATATATATATATATATATATATACAGTATACATATATATATATATATATATATATATATATATATATATATATATATATATATATATATATAAAAGCATGAGATCCCGCATTTTTGATGTACGAAAGCATCCTGTATCATAACTACATGTGTGCCGTTTGTAACAAACCAAACCGCGTGAAAATCAGTTGAAAATTCAGTGAGTTATTCTATTTTACTTATGCATACAGCTCCTTCCTCAATAGAAGTGAATGCACTGTGGAGGCGAAGCGAGACCCATCCAAGATGGCGGCCAGCTAGGATGTCGGCTCCAATAGGCAGTGGCAGTCAATGCGGCGTCTATGTATATATGTCTATGGAGACTTTTGGTTAAAGGCGTCTTTCCTTCAGTTTGAGTCAAATTGTTCTCGACTCAAATTATATTTATTCACTGAAGCTTAGAGTAAAGATGATGTTTTTCCTCTTTAATTGGTACTTTTTTTAAAAAAAATATTCTTTTTTTCCCCACATTTCCTCGTGAACATAGACACAATAGTATGAGAGAATATAACGGAAGATCAGAGAGTAAGGGACAACGAAGAGACAATACCAGGGGTTACAAACAAATTGTGATACAGAAAAATAAAAGATATGCAATAAAATTATACCAAAAACAAATAAACACTATAATATTATCTTAAACTTGGAGCACAAATTTAGGGTTTTCACAGCTTTTCTATTGCTTGAGTCATACAAAGTCCTGCTGTGACCTGTGCAGTGGGGGAAACGTGGGAGTGATCACCCAGGGCCTTATTGGGAGGTCGGCCCTCAGAATCAGAATCACAAATACTTTATTGATCCCTGAGGGGAAATTATGATTTGTTACAGTCGCTCTGATGTAAAGAATGGAGAGTATGAATTATAAGTATGTAAATGTAAAGCAATAAAATAAAATAGAAATGAAAATGTGCATTGAAAATTAAATTAAATGTACATTATGCTACAGTGTTTCACACTAGTACTTAAGGTAATAAAAATATTTAAAAAATGAAATATATATCGTCACTGTGCTGAGGCTGTATGTGTGAAAATTTTAACTACAATATGACAGAGTTAAACAAGAACAGAGTAAGAGTAAACATAAGAAATATGTACAGTTATGTGCATTGCATGTTGAATTAATATATACACCTCGAGAAGCCTGACTTTGTTTGCAATTTACGTAATTAGTGGCATAACTAAATCCAAACTGGTGGGATGAATTGGCTGAAAGACTGAAAACTGTATAAAAAAAGGTGGAAACTCTTGGAGGCCTCCATCACCCTTTAAAGACTTTGTGAAAATGTCAAAAGGTGAGTGAGAGAGAAGGGGAGTGGAGGGGCCCACAGAGACTGTCCAGAGGCCCCGGAGCTTGGTTATACGGCCCTGCCCCTGTGCTTTGTACTTGAGTTTTAGCTTAATTCACACTTATAAACTAAACTTTATGGGAATAATAGAGGGAAGTGTCTTAAACAATTCAGTGGAAGTTGTCGCTGATAGTAAATAAACATGAACCGCATGTCGAAATACTTTGAAGAACAGAGTAGAGGCGATGCTTTTATTCTGAGAGGACTCACAGCGGAAGTGTCGTTTATGTTTCCCGCTAAGGAAGCGAGCACAGATTGGTACGACACAACTTCGAGGGAACTCCTGTTAAATGTCCTCAACACACGCAGAGATGGACACCAGCTCTATAGACAGTTTGATCCTGAAGCTCCACGATGTGGACGCGGTGAAGTTCGGAGAGTACAAGCTGAAGAGCGGCATGATGACACCCATTTACATCGACCTGAGGGTGCTGGTGTCGCACCCAGCGCTCATGAACCAGGTAAACACGTGCTGTCCTTTCCGCTGCACGGCGTAACGGACCTCAGATTAAATGTGTGAAATGAACAAAAGTGAGACATCGCACTGTGACTTTGTTCAAACTGTAAATGTTACTATTAAATGTTAGCACCCACATGTTGTAACGTTAGTGACGCGGTATCGATGCGCACGTGGGTGTTTTATCAGCAGTCTGAGAGTCCACACTGCTGTGTACATAGCATTGGACTGGGATTTTCAATGAACCCCCTCATTATGGGATTACAACTCCATGCAAAATGCAACCAATGCAAGATTTGTTTATATACTTAGCATGTTTGACACAGTATCAGCAACATTACAACTATGATCTCTACAAATATGAGCAAGAAATGTTAATCCTGCACTTATTCAGGTCATTTACCTTACTACAGCTTAATCATTGTTTGATTCTGATAAGATAAGTGAGTAGTAACTATAGTAAATCAGTGCACATGCACAAACACAGTCTGGTCACAAGGAGCACATTATGTAGACACCCAAAAACATTTAATAGCATTTTAAATATTATAAGATAACATTTAATAAAAAGTGTTAAACCTTGTAAGCATGGTGGGAAAATGAGGGGGGGTGTCACTGCCATCCACCTACAACACTAACACAATAAAACATTGACCCTCTTGCCACTGCGCACCTTTTATTTTGTTTCATATGTAGGTGTCAACTCTCATCTACCAGCGAGTGCAACAAGAGGGGCTACAGTTTGACTCGGTGTGTGGGGTGCCCTACACAGCCCTGCCTCTGGCCACGATCATCTGCTCTAGACATGAACTGCCCATGCTCATCAGGCGAAAGGAGGCCAAGGACTATGGTGAGTGGGTGGAGGGCTAGGCTTTAACATCGAGTGTTGACTGAGGAAACATTCATTAGCGGTTAAGAATTGTCCCATTTTGAAACACTTTATCTTTGAAGAGTGACATGTATCAGAACCTTAACTCATTTATGTATGGCATAGAGAATGAAGGACTTCCTGTACATGTTCTGGCTGGTTCTTGGTACCTGAAATCAACGGCTAGACAGAAGCAGCTCAGACTGAATGTAAAGGATGTGAGATATCTGCAGTTTTATAATTGACCTTCCTGCGTACAGCACTGTCAAAGTACAAACCCCAATTCCAATGAAGTTGGGACGTTGTGTAAAATGTAAATAAAAACAGAATAAAATGATTTGCAAATCATCTTCAACCTATATTCAATTGAACACACTACAAAGACAAGATATTTAATGTTTAAAATGATACATTTTATTGTTTTTGTGCAAGTATTTGCTAATTTTCAAATGGTAGTGTCATGGTAGGGTATAAAAGGAGCTTTCCCAAGTGGCTCAGTCATTCACAAGCAAAGATGGGGCGAGGATCACCACTTTGTGAGCAACTGCGTGAAAAAGTAGTCCAGCAGTTTAAGAACAATGTTTCTCAATGTCAAATTGCGAGGTACTACAAGTGTAAGTTACAACTCTACCATGCAAAGCGAAAGCCATACATCAATAATATCCAGAAACGCCGCCGCCTTCTCTGGGCCCGAACTCATTTGAAATGGACAGATGCAAAGTGGAAAAGTGTGCTATGGTCTGATGAGTCCACATTTCAAATTGTTTTTGGAAATCATGGACGTCGTTGTTACCAGCGCAAAGTTCAAAAGCCAGCATCTGTGATGGTATGGGGGTGTGTTAGTGCCAGTGGCATGGGCAACTTACACATCTGTGATGGCACCATCAGTGCTGAAAGGTACATCAAGGTTTTGGAGGAACACATGCTGCCATCGAAGCAACGTCTTTTTCAAGGACGTCCCTGTTTATTTCAGCAAGACAATGCCAAGCCACATTCTGCACGTGTTACAACAGCATGGCTTCGTAGTAAAAGAGTGCGGGTACTAGACTGGCCTGCCTGCAGTCCAGACTTGTCTCCCATTGAAAATGTGACAACGGAGACCCCGGACTGTTGAACAACTGAAATTGTACATCAAGCAGGAATGGGAAAGAATTCCACCTACAAAGCTTCAACAATTGGTGTCCTCTTTTCCCAAACGCTTATTGAGTGTTGTTAGAGGGAAAGGTGATGTAACACAGTGGTAAACATGGCCCTGTCCCAACTTGATTGGAACGCGTTGCAGGAATCAAATTCAAAACAAGTGAATATTTGCAAAAAACAATAAAGTTTATCAGTTTAAACATTAAATATCTTGTGTTTGTGGTATATTCGATTGAATATAGGTTGAATACTTTTTACAAATCATTTTATTTTGTTTTTATTTACATTTTTCACAACGTCCCAACTTCATTGGAATTGGGGTTTGTATATTGTAGAGTTGCTTCAGTGACTTGCCATTCCCCCTCCCTGCAGTGTCAATAATCTTGACGAGATTGTTTGTGCTATATGGGTTGACATGTTTACTTTATGATGTAGTTTTGGCGACACCTCTATCAGTGAGGTTGTTGCAGTTTTTGCTCTCAGCTGTCAAGGACAAACACATACTGTCACATTCTTGTGATAAGGTGCAAAATGACCGAGTTAAAGTGTCAAAAAGTAGCACGGGAGCAGTTTTCGTACATGTGTTATTGAGAGCTGACATTTTAGAAAGTCTCACCTGGCTTGTGGTAAGTACATTGTTGACATTGACCTAATGCTATGTTGTTTGTCAAACATAGACATGCAGTATATCTGGTCCTTTAGGTTTGACAAAACAATTCTAGAAAATCCTGAAAGTGCTGAAAGTAAAGTTTCACACCAGGTGATACATACAGTTTGTGGTTGTAGCATATTTTTGAATCAGCAGAAACTGTTGCCCCACTGGAAGGTGACCTCTTCAAGGCCTTTAATCAGAGTAAAAGTGACGTGGTTACTCTGCTTGTCCACAGTAGGGACTGATAAGGCTCCTTATGTAACCCTTCTAGGGACCAAGCGTCTGGTGGAGGGCTCATTTCGTGAGGGGGATACATGCCTGATTATTGAGGACACAGTGACCAGTGGCTCCAGCATCCTGGAGACTGCTGAAGTGCTTTACAAAGGTGGACTGAAGGTGCAGTATCAAAAAACACCAGACATTGTAAAATAACATGGCTGCTTTTTTTTTTTTTTTTGAGTGTTCACTGTAAAGGTTGTAGAAGCCCGTCAAGTACGGTAAACGTGTTACCAAGGGCAACAGCCATCTTAAACCTGGCCCCAGTGGGTGTAATCGTCTTTTGAAATCTTATCGGTTCAAGGTGACAGATGC
Organism: Epinephelus awoara; assembly: GCA_035609425.1. Lineage (NCBI taxonomy): Eukaryota > Metazoa > Chordata > Actinopteri > Perciformes > Serranidae > Epinephelus > Epinephelus awoara. The sequence continues at coordinate 12,705,207 of CM069307.1, forward strand.
CATCGTACTAATGGACCGAGAACAAGGCGGTGTGGAGATGTTGGCTTCTCAGGGAATCAAGCTCCATCCCATCATCTCCATGTTCAAGCTGCTCAACGTGCTGCTGGCAGCCGAACACATTGACGCTCAAACCGCCCAGAACGTCCGCAAGTTCATCTTGGACAATAACACGTTCAGGTACAGTTGCACCATCGTCCCAGCTAAGATGATGAATGTAGTGCAAAGTGTAACTGTGTGTGTTTTAATGCATACTTTACACATAACAATTGCAAATGTAACATTTGCTTCTTGGTTCTTTTAGCCCCAAGGAGGAGAATGGTAACGGGGTTCCTGCCACCAAGAAACCTTGTATGGAACAGGACATGGAGCTGAGCTATGCAGAAAGAGCCAAACTACCAAGTATGTAGTCTTCCAAGTTAGTCAAAGGGCAACACTGATGCAGTATTGTGAATAGAATTGACAATATTTCTGTGCAAGGTTACAGCCAACATGAAATACAAATACTTTCCACCTTCTTTGGCCCGGGGGCATGATTTTTGTGATCCTTTCAAAGCATTGTAAGGGGGATTTATACTTGTGCGGTGGTGTGTCTGTGTCGCTCTGCAGTTACAAATTTTGGCTCTATTACAACTCAAAAGGTTCACTGATAAAACCACACAAATATAAGATGCTAACATTATTAGCACAAGCCTATGGCATTTTGAATTGTATAAACTAGCCTAGCGATGAACACAGATTTCCTCTGCTCATATCAAGCTAGGATAAATCCTGAAGTATAGATTACACACAAGACTTGAAATGCTATTTTTGTGGAGGCTTTACTGTCTACACAGTTTATTGTTTCTTATCTGTGAAATGAAAGTAAATAAAAGCTTTGTTTCCACTGAGGGAAAAGGTTTCAGCTCACAAAAATAGACAGGTCTCCGTCGCCATGACACATACTTACATTTCTGGAGAGGTGCACTTCAGGCTATGGCATAGGTATGGCATCAATTTGACACAGACGTATAAATTGCGCCTTATTCTTGATTTCTCTAAAGTTTTTTTTAGAGGTGTTGTCATTTTCAATAACAAATATTACATTCAGAATTGAAGCTCTTCATCCAGTCTCTCCTGCCTCTTGTCCACAGACGTTCACCCTCTGGCATCAAACCTGCTGAAGACCATGGAGGACAAGCAGTCTAACCTCTGTGTGTCCGCCGATGTGACGAGCAGCGAGGAGCTTCTTCAGCTGGCGGACTCTCTTGGTCCCAAAATCTGCATGCTGAAGACCCATGTAGACATCCTCAAGGTCAGAACAGAACCAGTACTTTCTTTTAAACAGAGAATATTGTCAGGACAAGTAATGTAATGCTGTTGTTGTGTCTGCTGACAGGACTACACAGTGGCCTTCAGCCAGAAACTGCAGGCTCTGGCTGAGAAACACAACTTCCTCATCTTTGAAGATCGCAAGTTTGCTGACATTGGGAACACAGTCAAGCATCAGTATGAAGGTGGGAGGATTGAAAACCTTTTACATTTTCTTTCCATATTTGGACATGGCTTATCTTTCTTCAGAAATAACTGTTTTGTTAAAATTTAAAGTATCTTAACAGTGTGCGTGTGTGTATCCATTTCCCAGGGGGTTTGTACCAGATCTCATCCTGGTCCCACATAGTGAATGCTCATGCGGTGCCAGGGCCCGGGGTTGTGAAGGGTCTGAGTGCTGTAGGAAAGCCTCTGGGCCGAGGCTGTTTGCTCATAGCGCAGATGAGCTCCCAGGGGTCACTGGCTACCGGTGAATACACAAAGGCTGTGGTAAGCATGTCTGTGTGCTTTCACACAGTTCACTCAAATATGTATATATATCAGGGTTATCAGTTTACAGCTTTGGCCAGAGATATTGTGTGTTTGTCTGTCTATCCCTTTCCTATAAATGCAATATCTCAGAAATGCTTGGAGGGAATTTCTTAACATTTGGCACAAATAACTGTGTCCTCTCTTGTGCTCAGAGATATTTGCTGGTCCATTAAGGTAGCACAGGTGGAACTCTTCTTTTTGTCCCCCTCAGCAGCAGTTTGTTGAGTTCGAGTCATGGAGTGTAGAATTTATCAGTCAGTTTTTTTGGTCACACTGACCAGAACTAATCAGATTAGATCAATGGGTCAGAGGAGCAGCTGCTGTAGAGGCGAGTGAAAGCAAACTTGCAGACACAGAGCTGTGCACCGGGTCACGCAATAGGTCGGAAAAACGGTTGACACTAAAATGAGACCGCTATTGCTCTAAGAAACAGAGCACTCTATTTCTATATAAGTGAAGGACAAACGATGAAGTTTCATTTCACTGCATCCGGTGATCTACTGCTCCTTCTGTTCCGAGAGTGTGGTGCTCCTAATTAACAGTCCAGCTCAAAACATACAGTAGAAAATCAATATGTGGTAGCAAATGCTGATACCATGTCAGGCCGCCTCAAATACATGACTGTGTGGAATTGATGACACTAATCTTGGGTGTCCATCTTGAAACTGTGCTGATTATACAGATCTTATTTGCTGTTGAGTATAAGATGTGTGTGTGTGTGAAGCATACATGTTTTGGAAATGTGTTGCTTCTTTGCAGCAACATCCATATTTTAAGTGTTGTCAATGGTGATGGCTACAACACAACACAAGCTCAGTGATTTTGCTGATATTGAGCTACAGGTGGTTGTTGTTGCACCATATGATGAAGCTCTATCAGTGCTTTGTTCTCCCCTGTATAAATAGTCTTAAAGTGAAGACAGCATGACAGCCTTTTATTTCCTTTAAAGCCCTCACTACATATATTATGAGTCACACATGGATGTAAATTTCAACTTGACTGGTTGGCAGAGCCATACAACTGTAAGGTGGTAACTCTAATTAATCTCTATTATCTGTCTGTACAGGTGAAGATGGCGGAGGAGCAGTCAGACTTTGTCATTGGGTTTATCTGTGGCTCTAAGGTCACCAAGAGGCCAGAGTTCATCCACATGACCCCTGGGGTGCAGTTGCAGGCTGGAGGTAAATCTGGCTTCATTTTCGTTACTGACATTTGTCATTTCTTTGCAGTGGTTGATTTTTTTTTTTTTCTGGAAATGTTGAAATTTACATGCAACTAAAAGGAAACTATGAAATCGTTTAAAAGTAATATTACTCTCTGTTACACTCAAACATAAATGCATCTGTATTTGTACAGATACAAGTTGTCCGTACACATTGAACTGTTGTGATTTATCTTTGATGCCTTCAATAGAAAAACAGGTGTAAGTAACGTGATGACTTTCCACTCTGCCCTCTTTTTGGTGTTGAGACTCGTCTTCAACACAAGGAGGTGCTATAGTATAAGAAATGATAGCTGGGCCTGTCCACACACACTCTTCAACATCCTCCTCCTTTCTGTCTCCCCTCCTCACCCCTTTCCCCACCCCTCTCTGCACCCCCTGTCTTACAGGTGATGGGCTGGGCCAGCAGTACACCACCCCAGAGGAAGTCCTCTGCAACAAAGGCTCTGATGTCATCATCGTGGGTCGCGGTATCCTGGAGGCCCCTGATAGGCTGAAAGCTGCTGAGTCATACAGAAAGTCAGGCTGGGAGGCTTACACAAAGAGACTGGGCCGCAGTGGCCAATAGGAGCTCAGGACAGACCTTCATTACATGTAATTGCAAATTGAACCTAGAACTCTAACAAGGACTTCTGTGGATGACCTTTAAGTAGTTTCTCCTTTATTCCAGTGTGCACATAGTTGTATACATAGAAACATATGTAGACATGTGCATCTGTACACCACACTGCCACATCAAAATGCACAACCACACAGGTTGCAGGAGGTACCTGGTAGGTGTGGCGAACCAGACACTTTAGTGGTGAAGATATGCAACTGTGTTCTTTTGATTCCCTCCTATAAATAAACTGCACAAGTTAACCTAAAGTCCATCTGGCCTAGGTACTCCTGCAGGTTTAACTGATTTTGGGAACGGGTTCTGTGTTTCTTTTCGGTTAATTAATTCCTCCTGTTGGAGATCAGAGGTGCATTACCTATAATAGTGATTTTTTTTTTAATGAGTTCTCTGCTAAACTCCCAAAGACCCCTCAGGATTTCTTACGGCAGGAATATAAGATTCCAGTCAGTGTGGCACAACCACCATTCCTGTGCATGCTTTTGCTTAATTGCGGAAATACCAGGCCAAGATTTGCAGTGAAAATTAGATTGGGTATGTTTAATACTTTTTTATGGTTGTGTTATATTTAGATTGCCATTTCCAGAACCAAACTGACAGGCACAGAGTCATTTATGTTGAAGCCCAGCTTCACAGTGTATCAGTATTAAGTTGATTTTAAACTTGTATGTACAGATAGTTCATTTCATAGCAAATGAAACGACTCGGTCAGTGACACTTGAGTAATGGATGATTGTATTCAAATAATGTTTTGACTGTGGTTCTGACTTAACTATGCTTTTTTAAAGGGAACTCTTTACATAATGAATTTCATACTTCAACTTAAATGTATTTTGAGAATATGACAAAATGGTGGGTCATATGAACAAACCTTTTTCAAGAGCACAAGATGAGGGAATGCAGATTGCAGCCAGATCAGTTAATACAACTGTCTTAAGTCCAACGTCTGCCGTCCATATTTAAAATATCAAATACTGAGGTGAGGCAATAATTTCCCCAAAGTCATATAAAATTAGTTATGATGTGTCATGTTTCATTTCTATCCAGAATCAGAGTTGATAAACAAGTTTTGTTAAGACGAGAGAATTACTTTCAGTTTGTGGCGCCTCCCTTTAAAAGCAGACAGAAGTTGAATTTTGTTTTCAGTGTGTCCTGGAGCCATGACGGTTGTGCTGTTACTACTCGGCCTGTAGGCAGTATCATGGCGTCATTGTATCCTTGAGTGTGTTATCATACATGATTTAATGAGTAAATGTCTTATCTAACAGAGACCTTGTTTGGTTTTTTCCCTCCATGTTCTTTCCTGTTGTGACTAGAAGAAGAAATGCAATGTGTGTTTTTGTAAAGTGAGACTGAATACTTCAATAAATCACATGTTGAAAAACTTCTCATTTCAAGCTCAGTGTTTGGTATTGCTCCCCACTTGTACATATGTTATTAATGTAACAATACTACTGTTATGTTACTTGTGTTTTAAACTTTTTAGAGTGGAGAGATGCCATTGGATATTTTGTTATCCTAACTTTAGTATAAGGAAATACTCAAGTTGGACATACTTGAATGCAGATCAGTTAATTTGTTCTAATCTGCAAATACTGTATATTCAAATGCTACATTAAAAGCTGCCTTTTATACACACTGTAAGATATAGATTACGCAGATTATCTCAATTGCTGTGTGATGTACCAAGGTTTACAAAGTGCATTTCAAAATTTCAATGTAATCATGTTTAAAAACGCATCCCCTGCGTACTGATGAGACTGTGAACAATGTACCAGCAATCAATGTAGCATGAAATAAACTCTGGTTATTATAAAATGATTTTGCAGACTGTCTTCATTGTAGACTAATTTTAGTTAGTTTCTGTTTATCTGAACTTACCCTTATAAAAGCTGAGGACACTGTTTGTTGACTGATTTTACTAAATGAATATCAGAGCCACTGTGAATTACGGATGACAAAACCTCAGTTTGACTTGACAGTGAGCCAGAACAGAATTCCAGTTTAAAGCAATTGCTTCTAATCAAATAAGTAGGCCGCAGAAATATTGTCAATGGGAATCTTGGGAGTCTCACGTGTGTGTGTAATCACTACAGGAGGGAAATATTTCTGAAACTAATATATTGATTAGTATAATTATTTGGTTTTGATTTACAGTATATATCATGAAATATGGCAAATGTGTGCAAAATAGTATTTTTGAACTTTTTATTGGTTTACCAAAAGTGCATGTCTTGTTGGGTTGACTGTCTTTCTATATTCTGTGTCACATTTCATTTACTTTCGCCTAACTTCTCTGTATTGTGCCTGTGACTTTGAGGCCTTGTGAGGGAGATGAAATAAGAATGGTCAAAACTGAAGCAACAGGGGCAGAGAAATCCTAACTTATATCCCTCAGTTTGTAATGTCAGTCTTAAGCCGAATTTACAGCAAGATAACCCTGATGAATCTTTGGGTGGGGCACCAAAACCAAAAGCCATAACTGAATTTTAGGAATTCATTTATGTTTTAATGTGTTATGTGTGTATGCTGTTCTTTAAATAAACTGGTTTGACTCTTTCCTAAAGAGACAAACATACATCTTTAATTTGACGGAGTACATTGATTGTGAGGAACAAAACATTTACTGGACACAAGCCTTACCAAATTACTGAAGACTCATGAGTACCCATTGAACCCATTTTTATACAGGTATCTTGAGATGGTAGCTCAAGGGACCCCTTGAAAATGTTGTTCCCTCGCCAAAATTAAGCCTAACTTTGAAGCATAATTTCGCTTTAGGCTGTCTAATTTAACAAGATACCATTACCTTCACGCTAGCTTAAAAAAATGAGCGTGTTGAAGACAGAAATGTCGACCAAGAGGGCCGAGTGCCACTGAATACTCAGAGAGTGCAGAACTCAGCCTAGGTCAAATGCCTTATCTTGCAGTGTTACAAAAGTGAAAAATAATTTGTGTGTCCACCCTATGATTCAGATTCAAAATTCTTCTTCCTTGGCCCACTTTCCATCAAGTTTCATGAAAATTGGGCGAATTGGCCGTAATCCTGCCGAGAAACTGACAAACCGAACTAAAAACATATCCTTCTCGGGGGAGGTAATCAGATTGGAAGACTGTCCCTTTAATTTAAAGACTGTAGTAAGTTTGCAACCAAGGAGGTCCAGCCCACAGAGCAGTAACGAGATCTCTGATTGGCTCGCTATCATGGTTCATGTTTTGTGGAACAGGTTCTGTTGTCAGTTGGCTAATTAGAGCTTTTTATATTAGCTTTGTCGTTTAATTACCCATAGATTTTAGTGCTGTTGATTTATAGATTCAGTCATACTGAATTAACTGACTATTAAATCACCTGAAAATATCCACGACTTTCTCATTCAGAAGCTTTTCAGACAAAGAAAAAAAAACAGACAAAAGAAAGAAAGAATGTTGAACCAACTCCAAAAACTGTCACCTGAACATTATTAATTCAAGTCTTGACTCTCTGGTTTCCTGTTTGGGGAGAGTAGACTATATATGTGTCTGGCTACATCAAGTGTCTCAGGGTGGATTTTCCCCTTTAGTGGCAGTTTGAACCCCGAGCATTCTCTCTCCACAACACCTGCGAGATTCCACAGCGAGCTTTTCTACCAAAGTTGTCGGGCAAGGTGAGCCACCCAACAGCAGAAAGTCATTTGCAAGGCATATGACATGGAAATGATGCCCGAACGGGCGCTGAATGGGACAAATGGAGTCGACAGGTAGCTACACTACAATGCGCCTTTTTACAGACCAAGGCAGGCACAAAGGTCAGACACGTTGCCTGGCACAGAGGAGGCGGAGGGAGGGCGATTTGGATGGAGGAGAAGGGTTGGTAAGAATAATGCATTTAGTGTGTGTGTGTGTGTGTGTGTGTGTGTGTGTGTGTGTAGGTGTAGGTGTGTGTGTGACACACACGCATACACACACAAACACCCCTCCCCCTTTATGTCAATATTGGATCAGAGCAACGCACCGTGCAACAGGTGTCTGCGCCCTGAGGATCCTCTGTCGATTTCATCCATGAGGGGTGGGGAGAGAGAGAGAGAGAGAGAGAGAGAGAGAGAGAGAGAGAGAGAGAGAGAGAGTATGTAGAGGTATAAAAGGTGTATACCTGTCACACACAGCACACATCCAGTGCGTGTAAAAGGTGAGCCAAACCTGACCGAGCTTGTGCACGTTGGCCCTTGCTTTGCTTCTCCTAAAGGTAGGCTGTGAGGTCTCTTATTGGTTTCTTATTTCCTTCAGAGCATTCACTCATACAAATGTGACACTTGCTTGGTGTTCTAACTTCTCCAAATCTTTCTCCAAAGGTTACCCAACAGCAGCGAAGCCAGCTATTAATGCGCACACTACCTCCCTCCCTGTCTCTGGATCATCGAAGCACTGTGAATGCTTTTGTGACTTTTTCATATCCGTATTTGCTTCACGTTGAGCCTCACGTACAATACCTGAAGATGAAGTTTTGTTCGTTCGGCTCGCGTTATGCAGGTACGGGTTGGCAACTGGAAAAGGCACAAACTTTGTTCTATCGTCACGAGAGCATAACTGCTGTTAACAGTGTCAAGCCTCAGTTGAAGACAAACAGTGTAAGGTTGTTTTTGGTTGGGTTGTTTTAAAAGGTTGTTTTAGATGGGTGTGTGAGTCATGTGAGTCAACTTGTAGCAATGAAGGTCTTGAAAATCCATCAGTATTGTATATTCCTAAGAAATACATCAACCATAAAGTCAGGACTACTGCTCTATCTAAGAGGCCTTGATAAGAAGAGAGTCTCACTAACTGAAGCGCCAGGTGTGTGGCACATTTCACTGAGCAGAATGCCTTATTTGCATACAGCTGGAACAGGCAATGCTCTAAAGAAAGCCATGTCAGCCTTGGACAACAGGTTCCTCTAACTACCGGAGACAATCATTTATCCAAAGGTGAACTGTATAAACTCCCAGACAAGTAACTTCTTGTCTCATTTGAGTAGATATATAAAGTTTATTTGTTGGATAGGTGACTGTGTCGAGCAAAGAAAGTGTTATCAGTGGTTTAAACGTTCCAGTTTAAATCCAACAAATATTTTCTTGCTTTTACTTAAAAGGTAAAAGACAGATTATGACTCACAGCCTCACATCACTCCATATGTTCATGTAAAACCTGCTTGCTTTTAACACTCACACCTGTCTCTACTGTCTCTATCACTACTGATAAAGCTGTAACTGAAACTGATGGTCATTAACTGTTTGTTTTCTAGCCAGCAGTTGTTCTCTCTCCCTTATGTGCCTGCAGCTGATATCATATTGTATGTGCTGAGAAGGTTGACATTTACAACGAAAGGGACGATTAGCTCCGTATCTCCCTTTGGGGCTTTAATCATTTTCCCATTGGCACATTCATGTTGACAGCATGTTTTTTCCACCGGGGGCCTATTCATTACTGTCCATCTCTTACGTCATGAACTGAGGCTGCAGGCGAGCACCAGGGAGCAGAGAGATGGGCTTAATGGGAGGTTATGTTAATCATTGACTAAACATTAACCACACACACCAGACATCTGATATGGGCCATCTGTCATGTGGATGCTCTAATACAACATTCAGCCATCATTCATCATATTTATTGTTCCTTATGTTAAAGAGTGCATCGTCCTGTCAGTGCTTTAGTGTGTCATTTAAAGATACACTGGTGTTTCTTTTCTTTTATCCAGCTCTCTGATGAGGAGGCAAAGTGACTGTTGTGGATTTCAGACAATAAATTCATGAAGCCAGTGTTGCAGCTATATTATTCCACCTTTTGCAGTCCCAGTTTAGACTGATACATTCATTCACTAGCAGCACAGTCACTCACAGTGCCAAAACACATTGTACACACACAGATTACAATCCTTGACCAACTTAACTAATGACTAATTAATTGGCTGCTTAATCAGTTTATATGAAAAAGAAAAGTCACCACTGAGGATTAGGTTCAAACACAAGTCACGTTTGATCCGTGCAGCCAAGAACGACGAGTTAAACAACACCATGCTCAGTTTTCTGTGCTTGAAAATGACAAATCACCAATAACTACCTTGTCTGAAAATCAACCACATTATGTTGTACGCCTACAAGAAGTTTTAAGAGGCATTTGTACCTCTTTGTGACTATATATGTCGCACAGTACAGCGTGTCTGTCAGTGCTTAAGCAGATGTTTAAAATACAAATCTTTAATACGTTTGGTTCCCCAGATTCTCCCCTTAACGCTGTTTTTGTTTCCTCAGCAAATCCCCATCATTTTTTATTATCTCACAAAACACCTCATTTAGGTATCATCACCTTATAAAAGACTTTGTATGAAAGCTCGCCCAACGTGTCATTCTTTACCTGAAAGCCTATTTGCCTCTGCTCTAAGCTCTAGTCAATATTTGCTTAAAGCCAGAGGAAGGGAAAGCTCACACTCCTCAGTATCCTGGTTACCTTGCCCCGATTTAAACAGACTGTCCCAACTGGTCCTGCTGCTGCTGCTGCTGCTGCTGCTGTTACACCCTTCCTACCAGCTCCAGAAGCTGTATTAGCAAGCACATAATTTGTTCAGGATTTAACGTGGAGGCTTAGACAGCTGCTTCTGTATAAATGAAAGAGTCTGAATGTATATTTAGTTGGGAGTTGATCCCAATTTGAAGCCGTTTGGATCAGTTGATCAGCATCAGATGCTGTACTGTAGTCATCTGTCTTTTGTCATCTTTAAAATATGTCTGACAATTAACTTCTCTCAGTGTGAGTTTTGAAAGCAACACGAGAAAGAAAAGTTAAGAAAAGATGCTAGATACTCTACATCAAACCTGCAAGAATATTATGCTGCAGTGTTTATATTGGTGACAGTCATTTTTCTGTATGTAACACTGAACATTTCCTTAGGACACACAATAGGAAAGTAACAGGCAATAGCTCAGTCCATAGTGACTTGGGTTGGGAACGAGACCAAAATATAGAGCGTTGACTGGTAGCTGGAGAGGTGCCAGTTCACCTCCTGGGCACTGCAGAGGTGCTCTTAAGCAAGGCACCGAAACCCCCAACCGCTCAGAGCGCCTGTCATGGGCAGCCCCACTCTGACATCTCTCCAGTGCATGTATAGGTCCTGTTTGTGCATGTGTGTATTCGGACCTGTGTGCAACTGACAACAGAGTGAAAAAATTTAATTTCTCCTCGGAGATTAATAAAGTATATATATATATATATAAAAAAAAAATATATAAATACATGTAATTAGGGGTGTTACAGTGGGGGCAAAAGTGGGACTGATTGCTCAGGGCCAAATTGGTTAAAAGACTGTTTAATTGGTTAAAAAGAAATAAGTGGAAGCACTCTAAGGGCCCCTCCGACCCCTTGAAGGTGAGGTGCAAAGTGGTTCAGTCCGTCCCAGCATGAGAAGTTGTCTCTAAATGCAGCTAGAGCCAAGTGAGTGACTGCTTATGCTGTTGGAGCACAACACACACTATCATGTCTTTCACCACGAAAGGGAAATTTGATTCCAAGGAAAAAAAAGAAAAGAAAGGGAAGTAAAGCAAACTGACTTTGTGAGAAAAAAAAGGTGTGTTAGAGAAACATGGATCAAGAGAGGAGGGGCAGGGGCCCACAGAGACTGCTTATGCATAGTGCCCTGAATTTGGTACTACACCCCTGCATTTAATAGTTATCCATACCTTACCTTTTTGGGCTGGTTTAACAGAGTTTCATATTAATTTACTAAGTATGTTTCCACCTGCTTGGTCAGCTAAATGTGAGCACAGAAAGCGTACACACAGATCATATTAATATATTCTGATAAAAAAGATGTTTTAAGCATTTTATTTTAGGTGCTATTTGTTAATTAATTAACATTGTCATTTTGTTTATGGATATTATCATTCTACTTCTGCGAAATGTCTTTCTGTCCTGGAGGAGTGATCCCTTCTCTGCTGCTCCTCCTCAGGCTTTTTCTTCATTATAGAGTTTTGTCTAAATCTAAATCAAAGGTACAATGGCAGAGGGGGCTTTATGTATAAAGAGCGCTCTCAGTATAAATAAAATTGACCTGACTGCCAGGAAACCCCAACGCACACCTTCTCTTATTTCAAGCCTCGTGCTGCCCCGGCTGTGACCCTATAAACTCTGCCACACTGTATCAGCACCATTAAGACCACTGTTTGTATCTGTACAGCAGGAACATGATTACATTTGTGGTGCCTGCCTGCCAAACTGTTTGCTGCTATCTGTAAGTGGTAAAGAGTGCTACCCAGAGGCTGTGTGTGTGTGTGTGTGTGTGTGTGTGTGTGTGTGTGTGTGTGTGTGTGTGTGTGTGTGTGTGTGTGTGTGTGTGTGTGTGTGTGTGCTGCCTGTAGGCTGTGTGCTGTTTCCTCTGACAGTTACCGATAATAAAGAGTCATGCAAATGCCCGAGGCCTGGTCCCTCTCCTGGTCGGTGACTTCTTACCTTTGCTCTTTGACTTTCTGATGGTACTGACTGTAGTGTGCTCTGGTGATGATGATGATGATGATAAAAGTAATAATCTACATTATTGCAATTTCAGAAAAAAATATCCCAACGAATAAATGTGATGTTCTATAAAACATAGAAACAAAATTAAGAGCATCTTGTTTAAATAACTATTAATAACCACGACAACAAGCAATTTTTTTTTCTTAGTTTTGAGAAAAAAAGTCGATATAAAGTAGCAAATGTGAATGGCAAAGTTTCTTGCTCTTGACTGTCAATCTCAAGCAAAAATAGCCTCCCTTGCGTATGTCCTGTCTGCTTGTACACCTGACTGATTATGTGTGCCTGTCATCACAATTCAATACTGATTGTCTTTCTGTGTACCTCAACAGTCATAAATCATTAACACTAGCACAGAAAACAATATTATTATCTACATAGTATTTCTCTATGTTTTCCCTGCAGGTAAACCCAGCTGCCTGGGTGTCCACGCAGAGATCAGTGAGGACAAGCGGAGGAGGTAAGAGCAGATGTCCTGCTTGCATCACTCTTACCTGGATTAGTCTCCACGGTAACCTTCCACCTGAAGGAGGGCATTTATTCAGTGCAATCTGTGTGTGTGTGTGTGTGTGTGTGTGTGTTAGAGTGCAGATACACAAACAGTCACGTGTGTGTGTGTGTCAGTGTTTGTGTGCTTGCATGCAAACACATTTGTGATGTGCGCAGGTGCATTCACTGACTATTCAAATAGTTTGGACTCACACTGACCCAGAAAACAAAATCTCTCCCAGCAGTGTTAACACAATTCCTGCTCTGCAACCTCTCTATTCATATACTAAAAAATGATCATCTATTACCTTAAAATGTATGAGTGGTAAAAAAAAGTTGTCTTTTTAAGTTAGTTAAATGTTAAGCGATATATTTCTGATGTTACTTGGTGTAGAAAGACAATAAGCACAAATAAATTGGGAGGTGAGACAGCTGTTGGGCAGCTACAGCAGAAAAATATATATGTTCATAAAATGCAGCCGTCATTTGAGCCTCAAACTGAGTGTAGATAGTGAAAAAATACAAATAACCTTGAAGGACAAAGAACTTCAGACTTGGCACACAGTGTGCAAATGAGAATATCCCAAGGATCAATGATCAAAGTTGGTCTAAACAACATTCAGTGCATTATTATAGCAGCAAACAACTATTAGCTATGTAAATATATAGTAGAGTAATGGCGTCCTGAGGGGAGAGAACCATGCTACCTCTGTGTGTGTTGTAATATGAGCTTCTCTGTTCTTTATTCTGGCAGCCGGTCCGACCGTGCATGCTTGTTAGTCCATGTGAGTCCCTGTGTGTGTCCCACTGGCATTATTTTTTTCCCAAGTGTTCCAACTAACCCAAAACAAGCTCAGTGGAAAAAAGCACCCCTCAGGCTAGCTAATTGTGGCCTTATCACTGATAATGCCATCCTGACACATGATGGTGGGACACATTCCGAAGTCAGCACGATACGCGGCCTGCCGCCATTATTGTGTAATGGCACCTGGCGGCATCTGGGGGAAATGCGGCCTGACAACAACTTAAATTAAGGGGGCGAAAAGTCTGACCCTGGAGGCCAGTGTTCGCTTCCTGTATGATTGTAAAGCCAAACCTTTCCAAACCTAACCAAATGGTTTTTGTTGCCTAAAGGAAAAAAATGTCAGTGTGGTGTTGTACCGACGTGGTATGTTTATTCTGAAATAGCATGCAAACTACATTTTCCTGTGAAAAAGGAAGTGTATTTCGAGAACACATAATGCATCTAACAGGCTGACGTTGACACTGCATCCCAGAGCTTCAAAAAAAAAGACGCGCCCAGGGTACCTTGCACTTCATATGTTGACGTTGAAAGTTCAGGACCACCATGTGTGACGAGGTTAGAGCGAGAATGTGTTGGACAGCATTGTTGCGAGAGCGTAGTGCCCACCCTTGCGGTTCTCCCCTGTTAACACCGATTCATCTGTCAGCACTGTTGCCATTGTTTGAACTGTTTGTGCTGTTAGCACCGTTAACTGGTAGCCGGCCGCTCAGCCATCTCCATGTTGAGGGCTGTGTGCAAACAACCTTTGAATCATAATTATACTCTAAATGTCTATACAGCTCCTTTAATAATGGTTTATTATTAACTTTGAATTCAAGAATAAATCATGATTGAATTGTGTTTACACCATACTGGGTGCGCCGGGTAAGGTAAGATAGTCTGATGTTCTGTGCAGCACAAGCAGATAATGGATCCCAGTACATGGCTACTGGGCACACCATTAGCAAGCCGCCACCCACCGTGGTTTGCCTTTGACTGCCTCAGTCAAATGTATTAATGACCTTTAACGTGTTGCATACATAAACCAATCTGGGTGTTGAAAAAGATAAATGACTTTTTTGGTAGATCCATGTCTGCTACATAATAAAAGATGCACACAAATGTTTTCCTCACCATGTTATCCTGCAGTTCCTCAATGATATGAAACAAGGGACCAGTAGATATGTCATGTGACCAGGGAGAAGAAATGAATGGGGTTTTTTTATACAGTAAGATAAGGATTCAAAGTAGAACTGTACCTGCTCTGTACAGGACTACATTGTCCCTGACACATGCAAATACCCCCAGCTGTATTTAACAGGGAAATGAGCGGTGCATGTGTGTGTCTGTGTGTCTGGTACATGAGTGTAAGGATCTACAGCTGATCCACCTTATCAGACCAAGTGTTGAAAGACCTTTGTATGCGTACTACTACCTGAACTACTTAGTGTGTCTACATACATAAAAACGTGTGTATGTACATGTTTGTGGGTGGATGCATGTCGCGCCCAAATACATAGACACACACAGACACACAGACACACAGACACACAGACACACACACACACACACGACATCTGTGTCTATATAATCCTGCCCTTTCACCTGCCCATCACCTGCTCTGGGGGCAAGCCCCTGGTGACACACAAGGACACACACAAAGAGACACACATGTAGAGACAAGAACAATGAATGGGTTAACTGGAGACAATGAGAAAGCTGTTCATACAAGTAAACAGCTCACACATGCCCACAGGTGGACAACGCACACACACACGCAAAGTCCTAACAAAACTAGCCAGGTCCTTTACTATGTAGCCGCTCCATCTTAGTCCTTTGTGAGCTCTTGTTAATAATCGCTGTGCTGGCTGAAGCCTGACTGTTAAATCAGCAGTGTATTAACATATTAATGTTTTTACCATGACAGTAGATTTTATCTTTATTTTAAACAGAGTGGACCAGTTTTAAAGGTCTCTGCCAACCTGGATGTAATTTACTTCTTTGCCACTAGATGTCACCAATGATGAAGGAAATACATCTCTAAAATCCTTATGCTTGACCCAAAGCTTTGATTAATGTTTTTACATTGGTGTATTAAAATGAAGGAACTTAAAAATAAATAAATATAATAAATAATAAATAAAATAACAGTGTGAGGATACAATAAATGTGCATTTACTCTAAAAGGGAAAGCGTGAAATTCAAAGTGCACTGTGGTCCAAAACTGATGGTTTACCAATGTTGAGTCTGTGAGCACCAGACTACCATTCATGTTTCTTTTTGTTTGTTTCCTGACATCATACAAAATACATTCAAGGAAAAATAAATGTGCATTTTATGAACAGGAATTTGGCCTTACACAAGATGAAAAGAAAGCAGTGCTAATAAATAAATAAGCACGCAGAAGACGTGACTGTGAGAAGGTTTTCAGTCATGATGTTAAATGCCAGTGCGATCATTTTCAGCTGTTTTTTGAAAATGTAAAAATGAAGGCAACTCTATAATGTAGAAACGGTAGCCTCAAGGTCTATAAATATGGTGACACTACAATATTCAATATATGAATGCTGCTCATGTTTTCTGAGGGTTTAAAGGATGTAACTATTTGAAATACATGAGAAAAAATATGACTCTGAAAATTTGATAATATACCTGTGATTTATATGGTTAAAATGTCATTGGACATTTAAAATGGAAATTAACCTGAAGAAAAAAGCTCATTTTTTAGAGAGAGGGATAAAATGTGAACAGCCAGGAAGTGTCTTGTGATGTGTTGTATTCCATTACTAGATATGTTTTCTTTCCCTACTAAGCCTCAGTTTTATTTGTCAGCACTTATATTTAAAACCTCACAACTGTTTTCCCAGACAGCTTCCTATTTCTTGTGTCTTCTTCTCCTGTGTAGCTGGAACTGTAGGCTAACAAAGCTACATTGCACACCAAAGAGCAAATCCTCTAGCATACTCCCACCCATGTGAGCCCTATGATATTGTGTAGCATACTGTATATTTGAGGGTGTGATGTTCCTTGTGTCTGTTGCTGAAGTAATATATTTCAAAGCCATAAATGTGGGTATGCAGATGAATATAGACTACTCTCCCATCGGTCCTACATTGTAGCTTTTACTACAGCAGTTCATGCAGTAGACCATTTCCAGTGGTCTACTGCCAGTGGAAAACAGGGAGATGAGGATGCCCTCCAGATGAAATTGGCACTTGTTCTCGTCCCTGTGTGGCATACCTTGGGCCCGTCCCCCACCTCTAGCTTAGGATCCAGTTTACCTTCAGCAGAGAGGGAGCAAAAGAGGGAGAGAGTGTGAGAGGGGATCAGCTCCCAGAATGTGTCTATTATCCTGCCACACCAATCAAACTGTTGTGTCAGTGCGTTGCCATTGTATAGCTCTGGGTCCGTTTGCCTCTGACCGTGGCTGCCATATTGATGACTAAGTTAGTTTGGGGCTCTGAGGACAATGGTGCACTGGAGCCTCCACAAAGCGCGAGGCTAATGCGCCCCTTTCAGCTGGCCCGCTCAGCTGCTGAGTGTGCAAGGCTGCTGGGCAAATGGAGTGGCGCACGTCCAGGGGGCCCGGCCCTATAAAAACGCAGGCGAGGGTCTCTCCCCCGACATTGATTATACTGGATCTGTCCCACCTCAGTACTGTCTGTAAGTATATCAACACACTGCCTCAGACTCAGCTAAGAAACTGCAATCAGGGGACAGCTATGTGTACTGGGGTGGAGCCCGACAGCCACCAAGATGCTGCCCATACTGATAGATAGACAGCTGTGGATGCACTTTAAATGAGACTTGATTTGCTAAAATTAAAAACATGGAAGCCTCCTAACTGCTGCTTTTAGGGTGAAATGGTTTATACCCAGCAGCCCTTTAAACAGGGAAAGCTGGCAAGATGATGCCTTACTGGTGTGCTTGTGTTTGTCCTGTAAATATCATACAAACATTTTTTTTAAAACCAGTAATGTGCTAATTTTTTTTCTTTAAGTATATTTCTTTTAGCAAGTCTTATTAGAAATTCTGTGACTAGACTACTAGAGTCAACTGGAGACAGCATGCATGCTTTTAAGCTGTCTCACAGATGTGTGGTTTGCTGTTGTGGCATTTGCTTTATGTAACTGTACACAGTACAATTTATATGCAGGAGACATGTCTGTGGTTCTTGATTAAATCTCCTCAGTGGGAACAGAAACAAATCTCCGCTGTGGAGAGATGGAAAATGATGAATGTGTGGAATTTCTCACTTCTTGTGACACCTTTGGAAAGTATATAACAGATATTTCTTTCTAGAGTAAAGGTGCATTCATTATCTCTAAATAGAAAGGCACTGGTGTAGCTTTTTGTAAACTGAATCAACATTTACTCTCATACAACTTGCTTTAGATAACTGCTAGCTTTAGCCTATTGAGTTAAAACCCTGATTTTTGCATCAGTTTTACATAAGATGAGGACAAGCTCTCTTGAAGCATTTGTTACTGTTCTTGCTAACACTATACCTACTTACAAAGTGCAGGTCTTGTTGTGATTTTAGTCCATCTATTAACACTTTTTTAAACCCTCCACCTTTTTTCAGAGAGTAACCCCCAAGGGAGAAGCAGCAGCCATGAACACTCAACAGATGGAGCAGATGGGCCAGTTCAAGATCACAGTCTGGGAGGAGGAGAACTTCCAGGGAAAGCGCTGTGAGTTCATGCTGGAGTGCCAGAACATCATGGAGAGGGGCTTCAACAAGATCCGCTCCATCAAGGTTGAGAATGGACCGTAAGTCCACATTTTTGATACTCTTTTCCACCTGCTCTCTCCATCTATCTAGTTCTATGTTTTCTATATATCATCACCCCTCTTTCACTTCTTGACCTCTACTGGATTTCTCCTCTGTCCTCTGTGTGGATCATGATAATATAAGATTAATTTTTACCATGTTTGAGCATATTTAAGTCTTTAAGATAAGGGCAGGTTTTAGTAAATAATTTGCTAGAATCTGGTTTAAATTGTACCTAGCTGCATACAGAGAAGAGTGATATTGAGAGTGAGTTTAATATTCACAGTGTGTTGGTCTGTAGTCTCAAATATTAAATAATTTCTGCTTAAAAAACCTGCATTTTTTTCTCCATAACAATATCTAATAAAATAACATTATTTACTTGTCTTGCGGTTCTAATTTTATCTGCTTGGAAAGGTCTGATTAAAGCACACACGACTCAAACGCTGCCTCTACTCAACAAGTAGAAAAGGCAGAATAACAAAAACCATAAATGACAGCCTACGGTATTATTGCATTGCTACTTGGCATGTATCGTCTGCATGTGTGTGCGCATGCAGCCAAGTGTATCCCTGTTGTGATATGAGTTGGCTGTGTGCAGCTGCCGGCTGTGAGCCAGAATGGCTGACTGACTGACTGGCCATCAGATAAAAAAGCCCTGGGTGCAGCAGCAGCAGCAGCAGTATTTAATGTTTGCTTTGTGCTCTCAGCGACAAAAGAAGCTGCATGTTGTTTGCACTCCAGGCCATTCTTTGGGCGTTGGACTCTATTGTTTAAGGAAAATGACAGTTTCAGTGCGGTTACACTAAAACTACTTTGCATTAATGGGTTCGTTAATATTCCATGTTAGATTTCTATTAAGCCTTTGCTTTCTTTCCAGATATTTTATGTATAGTCCGCCTTGTTAACATTATTTCTATTCTTTCCCCTTCCTTTACTCTTTTCCTCTCTCATCTGCCCCCACCTCATCTTTCCACTGTCTAGTTGGGTGGGTTATGAGTACCCAGAGTTCCAGGGACAGCAGTTTATTCTGGAGAAGGGAGACTACCCTCGCTACGAGGCCTGGAGTGGAAACAGCAGCTACAGAACCGAGCACATGCTTTCCTTCAGACCCATCAAGTGCGCTGTGAGTGACCACATCCTTCCATCCATCTTTTTTTTTTTTTATCTCTTTTTACTAATCATCTTCTTACAACTGCTAGAACTGGCTCACATCCCTGGTCTACCTCTCTCTGCAGAACCACAGTGACAGCAAGGTGACCCTGTACGAGTGTGAGGACTTCCAGGGCCGTAAGTTCGAGATGTGCGATGACTACCCCTCCCTACAGGCCATGGGCTGGTGCAGCAAGGAGGTGCCCTCTATCAAAGTCAACTCGGGAGCGTAAGTTTAACATTTTCCTCTTAGTTTATTGATGTCTATATCTGTCTGTGTTAACCTGTTGCAGCATCCAATCACTACCCGTAGCTTTGGTCATTTGGAAACAGTCTGGCATGAAGCTTAAAACATCAAACAGTTTTTATATAAAATCTGTTTTGGACAGGATCCCTCACCTGTAAACAGCGCTGTAATTTCACTGAACTGAACTCTATTGAACTGATATATCATATTCTGTGATCTGTCCTTGACTCACCCCCTGTCTCTCCCTGCAGCTGGGTGGCCTACCAGTTCCCTGGTTACCGTGGCTACCAGTACATCCTGGAGAGAGACAGACACCAAGGCGAGTACAGAAACTACAATGAGTACAGCACCCAGGCTCACACCAACCAGGTGCAGTCCATTCGTAGGATCCAGCACTAAGCCTTCTTTCTGCCTGCCTGACCCAACCTGGAAAAAAAAAAACTCTTCCTGAACCCCTTCCTCACCTTGAACCCCCGGACAGACCGCTGTCACAGAACAGTAGATGGACAAACTCTTTCTATCACTCTGTGGCTCTGCATGTATGGATATCTAAGTACCTACTTCTTCTACCATGCTAAAGCATGTTCTTGAAATAGGAAATAAAGGCTTTTCTTCAAAACTAGAGACTGTTTGTCGCTATTCCTTTTTCTTTTTACAATAAAAATGATCACCATAATTAAATGAACCAAAACCCGATTGGCTGCATTGAGCTGTCAATCATTTTGCACCATTGTTATGATGGTCATAGCACAGGTGCACAAGCTTTGCAGAATCAGAGCCCCTTATTCTCTTCTAGCTTCATAGAGCAGGCTGTTACCAGATAGGTTTCGCTTTGTATTTATTTAAAGGACATATTTAGCCTTTTAGTGAGAATACATGGACAGATTTGATTCAAAGCTCTCTGTTAGGCTTTAGGATGTGTAACATTGTTCTTGTCAGACTGTATTCTTATTTCCAATAAACAAGAACACGAGATCGCATTTGTTTCTATTATTTGTTCTTCGACTGTTGTAATCACAGTTTGCCGAAACAGCCAGTAAAGCGAGGAGCTGTAAAAAAAAAAAAAAAAAAAAAAGTAAAGGATAATCTGGTTGGCCATTATGGTATTGGCACACGTGCAGACGCCCTTATTTAAACTGTTTCATTACTCTGCAATTCAAAAGAGATCACCAGAGGTCCTTTGGCAGACAAATGCCAAATACCTAATGATTTTAGTCATTGATGAAAAGTAGAGTTCTGAACCCTGTTTGAATCTTTGACCTATCAGATTACTCTTTTGACCTCAGACCAACTGTAAAGGCTTATTACGTCCAATAAAGACACAAAAAATGTTGAAAGCTGTGCAGCATAAACCACCGACCTGACTCAGTCATATTCATGATGAAACCCATTAATTTATGTCCCCAGTCTTTATACACTAAAAGCTGTATTATCACTTACTTTTGTCGCTGGCCTGTGAAAACCATGTATGTTTAAAACATCAACTTACTAAACAGGTTTGTGCTGACCTTTGAGACAATGCATTTGTGAGATAGCCCTTTTTTTAATCTATGTATACGAATTTAAACCCATTAAAGGTGCAATGTGAGAGCCATGGGAGAATTTTTTCATTAAAAAAATGAACTAACATTTTCAACAAAATGTGAAAAACAGTGCTGATGTTATGTCAAAGGTGTCCATGTACTGATTTTCAAAGGTTTTGACTGAAATGAACCATGCTAACCAGCTAGCTGTGGCCCATCCTGTCTTGTAATACCTCTTGTGTACCTCAAGAGGCGATAGTGAGTCACTGTAGCATCCAGTCTGCCCTCAATCCATCCTAAGAGGACAAAGAAGTCAAGTCCCAGGAGTGTAAAACTGGAAAACTGGACAGTGCAGGTTGTGCTGTTGCACTGGGGTCCATAGTGTGAAGAGGCCTGTAGAGAGAGCAGGGCCTCCAACAATGTGATGGGCAGAGAACAGGCCCTAAAAAAAAATGGTTCCTATTAGCTACAGCCAAGCCCATCTCCATCATGGTTTTCTTTTTTTGGGGTAACATAGTCAGTAGCAATCTGCCAAATGGGGGCACTAAATGTGCTAGGTTCAATACTGACAAAATCATTTGCTTATTCTATATAAACTCCAAAAAATATAAATAATCTATCTATCTATAACATGTATGTTCATATTGTTGAATGTCACGTCTGTATTTGATCATGTGATGAGATGATCTGATACGGTGGCTAGTTTGGATGTAAAATCTGTTAGGACAGACAAGGTGGGAACATCTGCAAGTCGAGCGAGCAGTCATTCCTTTTAAACATGACAGGTGCAGTAAGAAAAGACGACAGAAATGAATAGGAGGTGGTGGTAGCAAAGCTCACTTAATTAGGTTCCTTTGGCTTTTTTATAAACAGTCACTAGCCCGTGGATGTGTGTACGCCTATATTGTGTGTGCGTGTGTGTGCTTCATAGCTAGTAACGAGTGTATACTTGGGCCTGCCATATTAGCGTGCACTTTGTAAGAACCTTATGCCACTGTGAAGTCCATTATTATTCCCAACATATAGTTCAGTTATCCTTTTATGTCCTCAACTTCATCTTAAACTGACATTCTGACATGCAGACAATCAGACATCCAACGATACTGGTGTTGGTAGTTTTGGCCACTTCAGTGTGGTATAGGGCTACAGCCAAGCCAAGCTAGTTAGGCTAAGCTAGCTTCCAGGCTTAGGGCCCGTGCACATGGTGCGTTTTAGCACCTTCAAATCCATTGTTGTCAATGTAGACACATGGAATGCGTGCTCAAACACAAGAGCTATGCCTCTGCAATGAGCAAGCTTTCCCAAGCACTTTTTTTTCAAGTTGCAATGGATGTGCTCTGAGATAAACAGAGTTCAACTTTTGTAACGCAGCAGCGTGCACCGCATGCCACGTGACAAGGAACAACGAATCACATCTGGCAGATATCTTTTCCTTCTTCCATAAATGTCAGGTCATGGCAACTGTGGAGAAGAGATTAATCATTTTAGTGCAGGTCTACCCAGACCTTCACATCTGTCCCACAGACAATATTTTAGGCCTAAACAATGCCTGGAAGATAATCAGCTCTGCGCTCAGGATTTCTGGTAAGTAGGCTATGCTGGTTGCTTAGCAACCTCAGATGCACTCTTAAAGTTGGCACACAGTAGGTACAATAGTACCACCCAGTGCCCAACCTCGTGTTTTCCAGGTGGTTAAAGACGTGTGTACGGACCCTTGCCATCCTTCACTTGTTCAAGTCCCTAAAGTTAAATTGTTTTCTCAGTCCAGGCGTTGGTCAAAGCTGGATCAACTGAGGTCCGACACCTGAATCCACAAATACAAATTCCAAAATACCAAATCTGTTGTTTAGGCAGAGACTCTTGAAAAGCAGAGAGACACATTAAGCACAGACAGGGCAACCAATGACGACAAGGGTTTCTATGTGGCTGTTTTCTTGCTTTTGTGGTCTTGCTAAAACTGCAACAAGATAGCAGAGTATACAAAGTCATTTTGACCAGCTCTCAAAGTTCAACACTTAATTAGTAGTCGACCTATAGGTGAAATGCTGCCCCACATTAGTTTGGAGAAGGTATGCAAGTACTACACATTGCACCTTTAAGTGTATCTGAAAAAAATCACCAAATTCTGATATTAAATGGTTTGATTGACAGAGTTAATGATCAAAATATTACAACCTCTATTTAGCACATTGATTAGTTTAACCTAAGTGAAAACCATTAAAATCAAAATTAAGAAATACTTTAGCGATCCAAAGGGGAAATTGGGAGATTGTCCCTAACCTTTCTTGATGTCCTTGATGTTTCTTGCTTTGTATCTTTTGTAATGTCTCTGTAAAGCACTTTGATCATCTGTTTGATGTTGTAAGGTGCTATATAAATAAACTTTATTATTATTATTATTGCTGTAACAAAGGTGGTAATGTAGACATAGTAGAGAGAAGCAGGCCAGTCAGGTGAAGATTTCAAAGCTGCAACGACTTAAACCTGACACCAGAAAGTAGCCTGAAATCAGCTTAACAGTGTATACACCAGACTTGTGGCATTTCTGACATAAACTCCAATTTACACACACACACACACACACACACACACACACACACACACACACACACACACACACACACGCAAAAAGACAAAAAACTTGGTTCATATATTTCGATGATTTATTTCTCCACTACATCCTTTCACACAACTACCTTTTAAAACTCTGGTAGCTTAGCATTTGTTTGTTTATTGTAATGTGGCACCATCATGTTTATCTTAAAGTCACACGCCGGGATCCTGGAGTGTGTTTACCTCCACACACACCCCTCCTGTCAGTCCAGGACGTGGGATTCCGTGTTACACGCCCACGAGCCTGCACCGGCTCACCGTCCCACACCCAACAAAACAGGATCTTTTAATAAATGTGTAACCATGCACACACACCTTTCTCAAATATACATTCCTCTGCAGACTGATTAAAGCAGCTGCACTGTGACTTATAGAGGAGTGACACTTGAGCAGCGCACCAAGCTGCAAACTCTGGTCCTCTGGCTGCACAGTTCAGATCCCCAAGGTAAGTTTGAGGCTTTACAGAGGAACTTTGCATTGATTCTTAATGACAGCTGTTAAGTCAGTGACGGTGTTATGATTAATTTATTCAATGAAATGAATTACAGAAGTTTTTATGATTGGAGAAATGTTTTAAACAGGCAAAACAATGTTATTTGGCCTTTATGTTTATGTCTATTTTGTCATGAAGTGACTTCAGGGGCCACCGTGAGGCCTGAATGACACACTCTTTAAACAAGGAGTAAGGTTTTTAATAGGATTATTTGCAAGATTACATGCTTTTAATTCGTAATGCTTCAGTTTTACTTGCAGACTACTAAAGGACAGCTACCATCAGATGCCGAGTTCACTCTTTTTGACATAGATTCTCAACCATATAGCCAGGATCAATGGCAAACTGACGTGATGCTTCCCTGATGTTTTTACATATTTGTCTTTTCTTTCTGTCAGTGGATTTCTTGCCTTCTTCACTGACTGGAGGTTACCCATCTTTTTGTCTACCACTGCATCAGTGGATACAGTCTAGCTTTCGAGGCTTGTTTTAAGTTGCCTGCGACTCGTACATGGACACAGGCAGCTAAAGCAAGTCTGGGACGCCAGAGACACACCTACAAAGCCCAGCCCTGAGGAACTCCTGAGAATGAAAATTCCAGGTTTTGGTCCAGGAGGAAGGGATACAGGACATATGCTATTTGCTAATAAATTTTGCATTGCTTTAAGATTTTCTTCACTTTGTCTCAGAGGGAAAGCGCTTAAGTCATATGTTGAGACAAATTCTGCAAAGGCAAAGGTCTTTATAGTTTGATGCAATCTGTTTTTACAAAACTTGATGATGTGAACAGGGACTTATAGGTACAAACTATGCAGTTAAAAAGAAAAAGTCCTCCAAGTAGCCTACGGTATACTCAACATACTGTGTGTTTGCATTTGTGCTTTCCAGAGCTCAGTGAGGTGACACATTATAGAGCAAACACTAAAAAAGATTCTGAGTGATTAGCCTACAGTTTACTTTCAGTTCAGTCAACACACGGGGCCAGATATGCAAAGTATGCTTTGAATTAAAGTTTAAAGTGATGATTTTCTGTTGGGTTAATGTTGTAACTTTATTTCACCGTACTATTTGTGGTTTAAAGTTTGAGGTTTTCAGGTTTATTTGACATATTTTCTAAGTCAATTCTGAAACTTGAAACAATGATGCGTTATTCAAAATTTCAGGGGAAGGGCATGAATATTTAATCTTACAGAAAGTGAATCGGGAGCCCTGCAGTGGCACAGATTAACCTGTCTGGCTTTTAATATCATGACACATACATTGCATTTTTGACAAGACAAACCAGATGCAAAACCATGCAAGATTGTGGCAGAAGATGCATGTGTCAGTGTCAGTGTCAGAGTGTTTTCATATTCTCTTTTTAGATGTTCCTGAAATGATTTTACTGGCCTTTTTGCCTTGATTAGATCACTTTCAGTGGTGTTATAGACAAGGAGACACAAATGTGTTGCATTTACATGGCACATATCTTAAAACAATATCCTACAGGATACCACTTCCTTTTATGGACAAACATTTATCATGCCAGGGTTTTTTTTCACTCCGTGAATTCACTCTTTAAGTTGATATTTGTTGCTGTTTGATGCCCCAAAGTGCTTCGGAGCAGAAAAATTACACTTACACAGACTTACAATCAGATTTTAACAATAAAGCTTTGAACACTATTAGAGATTGTGTGTTGGACTCGTGTGAAATAAATCAATTTCTAACAATGTTTCAAATGCTGTATTTTATTATTATGTTATGTGTTTGTGATGTCAACATTATTTGCAGCTGTTTTACGTATCTGTGTGACCTAAAATTCTAAACTATAACCACAGTTTCAGAGGGTGTGTATACTATGTACTTTGGTAACACCTGATAGAAAGTGACAGCTATGTTCAGCCTGTTTCTGGTCAGGGCAATATAGGCCATGAAGCTTCACACAGTTCACTGCCTCCAGAAAACACACGAATTATAAAAATAAAAGCTGATATAATGATAACGTCAGTGAGCACCAGAAGCCATGGTTTTAACATTACAACCTCATTACCCCCAGATTGAGGCTATATAACCTTAAACCCACAAACAGAAGGTTAGGGGGATGAAATGTCCTTGCTTGCTCGTGCGCACTGAGGCGTGCCTTTCAAGGTAAATATTCTTTTCCCAACATGAAATAGGCCTTTGTTGTTTGCCGAGAGGTAAAGAGGCGGAAAAGTGAGGAGGATCTGAACTGGTTTCCATGTCAAACACTTCAATTCACCATAGAAACTCAGATCTTAACGCGGAAACTTTATTAAACTGTGATGGTGGATTGATAAGGGCCGAATTTCTATCGGCCTCTTTTTATTGTGGGCACCAGGCGGGCTGACAGAGGTAAATTGCTCTTTTAATTAAAGCAATGCACCAGGGGAAATTGCTGTCTGAATATTGTCTCAGAGATGGGGGCCAGTGACAGTTGCCTGGAAACTTCAATCTGTCCACCCGCATTTATTCCAGATCACAGTTATGAGATAAAGTTTAATAAAAATCTTTTTCCTCCGCCACCAACGAAATGAAATCCAACCCATTCTGAACAACTGAACACAATGAGACAGGACTGCGGAGGAAACCTCATGTTCAACATGTATCTCTCAGGTTCGTCATTTTGGCCCGTAAAGAATTATAGAAATAGCCGCGAATAATTCTTTAAATTCTGCCGGGTGCCTGTGTCCCGATGGCGGCGATGCTCCGTCTCCAGGGCACAGCATTGTTCAGCCTTTTCAATCTGAAAGCCCGTCTGCTCTTTTGTCGGAAATCGGAAATCCTTTTTCCTGGACGCGTTTCCTGGCTTCTCGGAGAGGAGACCGCAAAGACGACACGCTTCTTGCATTAGACTGCGACTGGACCAGGACACAATTAGGATTTTTAACATTTTTACCTTTTGTGGAGATTTTGACATTTTGAACATCTTATTTTAGTTTGAATCCAGCGCATCGGTCTGATCAGATTTACAGCATCTTTTAACATTTTTATAACAGCTGCTCTTTGATTAAATACTTTCCCCTCAAAACAGATGATGCGAATTCAAGATTATTTTATTTCTTTCACCCTGTTGAAGCGAATTTGGTCTTGCTTGTTAAAAAAATATGATATAATCTCTAGAAAATTGTGGATCCTGCAAAGCAATATTAGAATATGAAAGTATCCTAAATGTCTTCCTAATATGGATTATTTATAGATGATGTGAAATCGTAAACAGGCCCGCGCTTTGGCAGGATGCTGATGATGCTGATGATGCTGACAGTGTTTCTGTTTTGATTTCAGATCCAACAGAAAATCTGTTGAAAGAAAGCAAAGGAACATCCTGGGGTCCAATAAACACAGGAGTACAAAAAGGTAAGAAGATGAAACCGACGGCCTGTCGATACACATAGAGAGCGCAGGTATTTAATATCAGTAAGCTTATTATGATGTGAAATAAGCCTTTCAATAAGCCAACACAACATTTGACAATATTGATCATGAAATATATATAAAAAAATATATTAAAAATATTAACCATGGATGAAAACTCTTAAAGGCAGAGTAGTGATTTTTTGTTTTGGCTATATTAACACAACTCAAGGAATCAATAGATTCTATTATATTAATATTACAATTACAGTGTAATAATAATTATAGCAGGATTGGAATTAGTTAAAATCTCATTTCTTTTGTGTTTCTGCTGTTTTCATTGGTATGGATTCGATAAAACATCACAGCCTAATTTCTAAATTCATTTTCTCAATGTACAGCTATATTAAGCTTTACGGTCACAGATCATAAAGAATTTGTTTTTAATCAATGACGTTATTCTTGTCACCCCATAACCAAAATATAAATAGTCTCAAAATAAAATAATATAAATGGTCTCATCCATCCTTAGGCTCAAAATTGAATAATTGAGTCATAGTAATGCTATATATAACAAACATGATAAGAGGAACAAATAAAAAAAGAACGAATAAGAACATAAAGATAAATAAATAAATCTGCAGAATCTACCTGCAGTCCGTCCACAGCTTGTTGTCACTGATTTAATTACACTGTGATGGAGAGTTAATGGACTTAAACGCACATTAACACATCTCAAAACCAGGTGCAGAGGGCAAAATAAAGCATTTTTGGCGTTTTTAAATAGAAAAATGGCAATTTTACGAATGTAAATTACATGTACAGTGACACCTATGTAGCACTTCCATTATTTAAAATGTTGTATTAATACGTTCAAGAATCTAATGTTTAAAAATACATTTGGATGATATGTTTGAATAATAGGCTATTAATAAAATAAAGATCAGCACTCCAGTTTGAATTATTAATTATATTGCCACACGGATCTTTCGGGCAAGACGCCCCTCTTTAGCGTGTTTTCTTACAATGTCACCATGTATACAGGTGGTGTTAATCATAGGTGACCACCAACACAACTATCCAAGGGAAAAATGCGCAAGATGCATTGCAATTTTATGAATGATAGAAAAGAGGTAACGCATGCTCGAAATATGAACTGTGCAGTTTTGATTCAAAGCATATAAAGTGTCTCTAAATGTATCTTTTTTGCATTTGCCTGATATTTGCCTTGACATTACAGTGCTGTAGGCCTATCTATCACATTTTGCCTCTGACATTTTAATAACTGACTGACATATTATTGTTTGATAAAAGGCCTCCTGTTAAATCCTCCCACCGTGTGGTTTTCATGTTGATTCACAAATGATTTCTGGTTGTGTTTCACTGATTTATCAGTTTAATTTCTTATCTTTAATATTAAATCACTGGTGGTTGTCTCATCTACAGGCAGTGGGCAGATCCAGCTGTGGCAGTTCCTGCTGGAGCTCCTCTCTGACAGCACCAACATGTCGTGCATCGCCTGGGAGGGCACCAACGGTGAGTTCAAGCTCATCGACCCGGACGAGGTGGCTCGGCGCTGGGGGGAGCGCAAAAGCAAACCCAACATGAACTACGACAAGCTGAGCCGGGCGCTGCGCTACTACTACGACAAAAACATCATGACCAAAGTCCACGGCAAGCGGTATGCCTACAAGTTTGATTTCCATGGCTTGGCACAGGTGTGCCAGCCGTCCACCACGGAGCAGGCCATCTACAAGTTCCAGGGTAACTTCTCCCCGATACCTTTCTCCGGGATTTCCAAACTGAACCTCGTGGCTCCCGGCGTGGGGCCGTCGAGTTTCTCCTATTGGCCCGGTTCCCCTCCGACGGCTCTGTATCACAGCCACAACCTCCAGCCGCCGGGGCCATTTGGCACCGTGTCCCCGTCCCACATCAGCTGTGTCAACAACATCAACACTCTAACTAACATCAATAACCATTACAACTGACTCTTTATGAATCTTTAGACAACCTGGAGACATATAGACACCGCGGGTAACACGGCAACGAACGAAGGGAGGTGACAAAGAGCACCGAAAGGTCGGGTTTGGTCATTTGCAAGTAAAAATACTGAATTAATTTGAGTAGAAATAAATATTTTTAGACATAGACACGATTATTTCAACAGCACAGGCTAAATTTAAATGCGTTATTATGGAGCTGCGGTCATGTAGATGCTGCTGAGACGACGGCTGTATGTAAGAAAGACATCCTAAAACGTGTACATTGACAAACACAATATTTTATCCCTTTTAACCTTTGAATCACGACATCTATTCACGAGCGAATTATTAAATCCATTTAGGGCCGCCTATCAAATTACGCACAGCGGTTTGAACTTTTACGCACGGCGTTTCAACCACTATTTTAGCTAGATATTAAGTCCCACAGACCCACAATATGGAATTTGTTAATTTCAGCCACAATTTGTGAAATTAAACCGACTATTTTCCAAAAGGTTCCGGTTTCCCTAAATGAGCAATGTACAGAAAAATATAAAAATAAGATAATGAAATACAAATTGTCTGTTTTATACCTAAGCGTTCTCATCCTTTTCTGTTCCTTTGCTGTATCTCATCCTCCTTCCTTGAGTTCTGTGGTTGTTTTTACATACAGGTGGATGTACTGGCATCAATTTGGGAGCGAATCACCTCTTATTATTGGACTTTTGGCGCCATCTCGTGGTTGTAGATTTGCCTAATGCCTGTTGGACGTTTGTTTTCCTGTTACTAAAACAGTCACCTGAAATATATTGTCACTTTAATCACTGTTTGCTTACAAATCAGATTACGCATAACCATGCCCATATAGGAAAATCAAACTTGCAATAAAAATAAAACCAGTACAGAAGTACAGGGTGTACAGGCTCTAATGTGAGTAGTAAGAGAAACTGTGAATTCATGACCACCTCTGTAAATACTGTAGTTTAGAGACAGGCTCAGGCTAACGCTGCTTTTTAGTGATTTTGGAGTGAATTCCATTGCATTCATTGACACAGCTTATTATTCTAGCTAAAACAGCCCTACATAAAAAATAACAAGTTAAATAAAAATACACTGTTATAAATAAATGTCTTTGTCAGTATGTGTTTGAATCATGTGTTGATTGCATTTCCTTTCAGTCTAAACACCAGTGTGTGCCACATTACCATCCATGTGCAGTCTATATGTGCTTGCAGAGTTCCTGCTGTCTCAAGCCTTTAACAAAATGTGTGTTTTTAAATGGCTTTGTACTCATACTGCATTCTTTTGATTGGTAATAAATGAACAGCTGCTGCTGCTGCTGATGATGATGATGACGGAAAGTAGCTACATGATAAGATGAGAAACCACAGACATGTTCACACATGGTGGACAACCGTATGCAGTGTTGCTGTGTAATTCTGCCATCAGCAAGCAGCCATCCATTTAACATTTATTATCTGTAATATGAAAGATCCACTGGCACACAGATGCCATGCACATGTGGCTACATTTTGATGAACAGGATACTTATTGACATACTTGCATTGGCACTGCTGAAGAAAGCAATATGCTACAACTAGAGTAAGTTAATGCAACAGAGAAAAAAAAGCCAAAGCAGCTGTAATATGTTTTAAAAAATCTAGTACATTCTGAAGTGTCAGCATCACTGAGCACAGTGCTTCAAAGTCCATACAAGCTATTTTTTGTTTTCATTTCTTATGCCATAAGGAACACATCATCCGATCAATATTCCAGAAGTAAATGGGAATGGGAATTACATTATTGTTTCATTAGTTGTTTTCATGTAGGCTAAACTGCATGTTTAAGGTGTAGTTGACTGGTGGCAAAATGTGACAGTAGATTTTATCAGCCACGCGGGGGCGCCATAACTCTTCCAACATCAGAACACCGTTTACATAACCAGGTGATAACAGAGTTGGTCAGATTAACGCCAAACCTCATTTTATGACAGTGTGAGTCTAGAGAGATTAAAGTATGTCTGGACTGAGCATTATCAGACAATTAAATGGACATGGGAGTCTTACGCCCATTACATAAACCTCTAACTGTAATAGGTGTACATTTACGAAAGACACTTGTAACTGGAGAGCTTTTTTAAAATGTAGGGCAGCCTATATCACAATATATCATGTTTTCTCACTTGAAAGGAAACCCTAGAGGGCGCTACATCACGTTTTCTCCACTGAAAGAGCACCCATTACTACATAGCATCATATTTTATCAACTGGAAGAGCATCCTGAAGGGTACTGCATCATGTTTTCTCCACTGGAAGATCACCTTAGAAGACCCTGCATCATGTTTTTCCTACTAGAAGGGCAGCCATTAGTGCATTGCAGCATGTTTTATCCCCTTTGGAAGGGCAACCTATGTTTTTTCCACTAGAGGGGCACCCATTGGTGTAGTGAAAAATGTTTTTTCTACTGGAAGGGCACCATAGAGTGCACTGCATCATGTTTTTCCTACTAGAAGGGCACCTGTTAGTGCATTGCATCATGTTTTGTTTTTTTTACCATTGGAACGGCAACCTATGTTTTGTCCACTAGAGGGACACCCACTGGTGCTGTGCAACATGTTTTTCCTACTGGAAGGGCACCTTGGATGGCCCTGCATCATGTTTTCCCCACTGGAAAGGCAACCTAGAGGGCCCTACTTTGTGTTTTGTCCACGAGAAGGGCACCCATTGGTGCAGTGCAAAATGTTTTTCCTACTGGAAGGGCACCTTGGATGGCCCTGCATCAATTTTCTCCACTGGAAGGGCACCCTGGAGGGCACTATATCAGAATTTCTGCTGTTTTTGTTTTTAATAATAAATAGAAGGTTTTTTATTCTGTTGTCATGTAATGTCATGTAATACCTGAGTAAAATGATAGACTGATGTATAATCACACATTATCTTTCAGGAAAAGTTCAACAGGTGCACCCATCACTTAAACTTGAGCTCATTCCCAGGTTGGTTAGTTTTGTAGGAGAAACAGAAACAGGAAGTGTCCGTGTGTGTGTGTGTGTGTGTGTGTGTGTGTGTGTGTGCGCACTTGTAAAAGAAGGAGAGAGTGGGTCACTCATCCACAACAACAGCATCAGTGTATGTGTCCCGCATATCAATAGAAAAGACTTGGGGTCCTTTTGACAACCAAATCTCTCTCTCTCTCTCTCTTTCTTCTTAGGCTGTGACATGCACTGATTGTTGCATCTATGGCGCTGATATTTTCTTCAAGTATATGTTGCATTTTAGTCCAGGGTGTATCAAAATTTTGGAGTTAACATCTAATTTTTTGTAAAAGAACTTTGTTCTGATGTCTTCATATGTGCTACACTGTAGCAGGAAATGTTGCTCTTTCTCCACCTGTCTCTGTGGACAGAGCTGACACAGCCTGTTTTCTCTAGGCAGCCATGTCTGCCTGTGTCTGCCAGTCTCTATGGCCAGGCTGTGAACTATCTGTCACAGCATTCAGATAGTTTGCCATTGTGTACTGTCTTTTTCGGGCCAAATAGCATTGGAGTTTGTTTGGGGTTTTTGTGGTAGATGTCCAATAGTTTAGTGATAATTTCGTTGGGCTGGATTGTGTAAGGGTTGTCCTCAGGAACCAGCTGACTGTCTCAGTTCTATTTTTAATTGAATTAAAGAGGCTTCATTGGCATTACACTTGACATGTGTTGCCAAAGCACACTTACATTTATCAAAGACGCCGAATGAAATTCACAGAAAATAGAGTTAATAACAATATTAGTTAATAGAACACAATAGACAAACAAGCAACTGACAATAGAGATTTTAACAATAGGGATAATACAGCCAATAATACACAGCCAATAGTCTAAAAATAATTCTGGAAAAAAAAAGTAGATAGTGGTAAGTACAAGTAGATTTCATTGTGGTGGCAGGAAGTCACATATTGCAGCCTACATTGCACATTATTTCTTTTCCCTCAGAATGAGGTTGCCTGATATCAGACAGAACTGTCATCTCTGTAGTGTGGGCGGATTCTTAGATCTGAAGCCAGGCAAAGCATGAGGGGTAATTCCTCCCTCTCTGTCAGAGTTTCAGGGCTTCTTTTTTTTTTTAAATTATGGAGAGACTTCCTCCGTAATACTTACGTAGTTTTGATATTCTGTTAGAAAGGATCTGTCTCTGCAGCTCCCTCATCACGACGACAGACCAGCCTGTCCTCTCTGTGCAGCCAGGTCTGCCTTTGTCTGCACTTCTCTATATCCAGACTATAGACACTCAGTGTGTACACTGTGAGTGTCTTTCTTAGGTTCTTATCAGTTTCTGTGGTTAGAGGTCTACGGTATTTATTTAGGGCCAAACATGTTTGTAGTTTGTGTTGTTGTGAGCATGAAATATACTTATATTTAGTCATAATTTGGTAGGTCTAATCTTCTGAGGGATAGTGTAACAGCTCTGAGGCTAGCTGGGGTTTGTGTCCCTCTCTTACTGTGTGTGTGTGCATGTGCTTGTGAGAGAGAGATTGCAAATGGTCTGTAAGGGGCGATAGAGAGACAGGTGTGCATCCCGGATACATTGCTCACCCCCTGTGGACTTCTATCATGTATCTGAGAACAACATAGTGGAAACTCCACAGGGATTGTGTCACTTCCGCAACATTGTAATCGCTGCTCTGCCAACTGTCCTGCCACTAATCTGCTGCGCCTATTGTTGCTGCTCAGCACTCACCGTCTCTCCTATTCTTGCGTAACAAACTAGGTGGGTGTTTTCGCTGCAAACCGCAGGATTAACAGAGTGAGTGTAGAGGACTGTGGAGCGGGAAGAGAACACGAGGGAGAAAGAACAGACGAATATCTTAATGTTACTTAGCAGCATGTTAGAAAGGAAACCTCTTTGTAAGTAATTCTAAGAAGAAAGATGACTGGTATTTGTGACTCAAATTAGACTACAGATCTTAGTGTGTTCTCAGCCATTTGGACATTCTCCTCATTGGGATATATTCATGACGAAACTTTATGGGCAGACAGTCAGTCTCCTCAGGACTTGGGCTTGTTGCTGACTCAATGAGACAACTTTAAGGACCACACTGGGGTTTTTGCATGTTGTAACCCACGTTCTGCAAAACACATAGCCTATGCTTTACATCCCCACAGGTCACTTTCAAAAGCATGTCATCTGGACATTAAACTTGGGATTTATATGGATGTGTTTTGTACAGTCTTGGTTCAGTTCATGTCAGTATGGTGTAAAAACCAACTTATCACAGTGGACATATGGCAATCTTTACTTTCTGTTTATTTTGTCAATGTTACATTACTGGTGTGTGGTGATGCAGTGTCAAAACTGCAGCTTTAAGGGAGGTGTGTTCAGGTGATGGTGGGAAACTCCGATATCTGACAGCTGAGAGTAGGTTGCTACACATTGTTGCATTCATACGGTTTCAAACTCTGAATAAAGTGAACATTATGAAAAGAGGAAATGTGAATTTGGTCGTGTCTAACAAAAAAATATTTTCTGTTTTGCAGCCAATTCACTTGGCTGACATTCACCTGTGCTGAAACTAGTGATGGGCAAAGCAGTTCTTTAGATGTTACTGAATCACTAGAATCAGTTCATTAAAAAGATTTGTTCAAAAGATTTGTTCACAGAATCGTTCAGTGCTTGGCGGGAGGAGCCCTGACAGTGTACTGCGTAGTCCGACTCACTGAACTGATACACAGCTGAGCTGCTGCTGCGTCTGCCCGGCACTGGTGAGTCTCATTATTGGCCAGCCTAACATTTTAAGTTTGTTTATCTTGAAACTAAGTCTGTAAGTCGGAGAAAACGGTCCCTATGAAAGTGTATCGCTGAGAAGAAATAATTTGAATCACTCAGGGATCTGGGTTACGTCATTCACCGAGTGATTTGTCACATGGTAGGCAGTCCCTCCCTGCACCCTGGCTGCCTCGCGATTCGCGAGTGATTCATTGTTCGCACGGACCGAACTGGCAGTTCCACTCCCAGCCTGCACGCTCGCTGCTGAGCACAACTGAATTGAGAAATGAACAAATCAATTCCAGAAGTGATTCAGTTCAGTATGTTCACTCAACAGATTTGTTCATTTGAATGATTCGTTCGCGAACGACACAACACTGGCTGAAACAAAATCACTGTCAGTGTCGAATAAGAACCTATGGGAAATAAAGGGGCAAACCTGTATGCTTAAGGGTCAGAGTTACTGCTAGCTTTTCTAAAAAATCATTTTTATTACATATACTCATAATTACGTTATATCCTGACAGGTATATATGAATCATATATACAGGGCGAGAAAAAAATCGGGTCTCTCTGTCCCACAACGGCGCATCATTAGGCTACAGGGTGAGGCAGTCAGTGGGATCTGTGTGGCTGTGTGAAGTGTTGCAGTCAGTGAGTCATAATTTCAGCAAGAGAGAGTGGTAACAAAGGCATGGCTGAATTAGAACAGCACACCTACGTGGTGCTGAAATAGATTTGTGAATAAGAGGGAGAGGGAATGAGACGAGGGGAAAGGTGAAAGACTCAAAGAGGTAGGGGGCGGAGAGACAAGAGAGGTAAAAGAACACAGAGAAGAACAAATTAGGCCAATGTCTTTTGTCCTTTTTGCAGAGACACCCACTTGTTTGGAGACAGACCCAGATTCTGTGAGCTAAAAGCAACATGGTTTAAAATCAACCTCCTGTCTGTATTTATTCATCCTCTATACTTTTGAAGATGAAATATACTCAATAAACTTGTGATATCAAGGTGAAAACTTGGTGGAGACCTAGTTTCCCTGTCAAGACATTGTGACTTCATCAAACTGGCAATGAGGCGTTTCATGGGTTTGTTTAGCATTGGATGAGTAACTCAAGTGTAACTTCTTTGGTATCTTTAATCTTTGAGAAAATAAAGCAAGCAAAAGTCAAGAATCACCCAACCTCCCTACTAAGACTACACTTAGTTAAGATGCCACCGAACAACACAAGCTTTTCTAGAGCTGTTCATTGTTACAACACTATATATCCTACTGTTTCATGAGTCATGCATGAGTTAAACCACTATTCAAAACCTCCATGTTTAATTCTATGAAAGCAATAACTGGGTGCAAAAATGATTTAAAAGCATCTCAAATGTGGCGAATATGAAAGGAAGAGGACAGGAAACAGGCAGAGGTTTGCTTCTGAAATGTTAATTTGGCAATTTAGATAATGGTCTGGGATTGGAGCCCCTCTAAACTTCGGATTTTGACTGTTACATAACACTAAATGGATGAATAATCATGCGGATTCATGCAGTGTGAAGTGATTCACTGTCAAATTAAGTGGAGAAAAATAACAATGAGCAGTGTGTGGGTGTGTGGTGAATGAAGGAATCAGTTTACTGTCATGGATTTATTACATATTGTATAACAACTTAAATCTAAATATAAAAAGTGTCATAGAAACACAGCATTATAGTTATATAAGATATACAGTAGCATGGCAGTAGATGACTCATGCGCCTTAGTGAGCTGAACTATAAAGTAAATTAAGATTCTTTGGCTGAGTTTCTCTTCTGAACCTGACTTTACTGTGCCATGTAAAGTGAAGAGCTACTGCCTCTCACTGCAACTCGTCGCTGGTGTAATCTAGTTAAAGAGATTAGCAGCAGGGTGGTTATATAGCAAGAGGACAGCAAAATAGAAGTAATCCCTACAGGGTGCTCCTTCAGTCGGTTTAGATTTGGCCTTTTTTCCACTTGGGTGAAGCTAATGAATATTAGGTCACAGGGAATCCCTTTCTACGCAACACGTAAGAAAATTCAGGATTGTATACATACTGATGACAAACCTAATTAAGATCACTAACAACCTGTACATGGCAGCTTATTCTGGGCTTTTAGACCATACTCGTTCTTCTTGATCTCTGGTTCCATCTCATATTACATCCTTCAAAGCTTCCATTGGAATCACTGGCACCTCTTTTGCCTGGTTTAGATCTTATCCCTTTGGCTGCACTCAGATTGTCCAACTTAAAAATCTCAGATCAGTCTTTTCTAGTTAGTGGTGTTCCTCTTGGCTCCCCTTCTACTTATTATTTACCCTCTATCTCTTGGCCATACTTTTAGGAAATTAGGCATTCAGTTCCACTGCTACGTGGATGACACCCAGCTCTATACTTCCAATGTTCCACCCACTTCCCTTTTTGACTGCTTATTGGATATTAAATATTGGTTCTCATCCAACCTCCTTCAGACTTAAAAGTGATAAAACTGAAGTTCTCCTCATAGGTACCAAATCCACTTTGGCTGCATATTTTATCTCTGACCACTGACAACTCCAAAATCCTTTCTTCCCTTGTCGCCAAGAAAGCGCAAAAGGGAATAGAAAAGGCAGCGTGACCGGTGAATTAAAAAAACGAAGGCCCACATCGGGGTTGGCTGTTAGCGGCTGTTAGCGGCCAGTCGCTAACAGCCTAATCCCTCTCCTCGCATCACTGCGCCGCTGTTAGCCGTTAGCCGTTAGCCGCTGTTAGCGCTGGCCTGTGATTGTATTACCTTTCTCCTTCAGCAGCTCTCTCCGCCTGGGCAAGGCAACCCCAATGCTGACCCTTGTTTTTTTAATTTGCCGATCACGCTGCCTTTTCTATACCCTTTTGCCCTTTCTTGGCGATGAGGATTCCGTCTCCCGTGATGCTGCATAATACATGATCCTGCATTATGCTCAAAGAGTGGGACTTTGTTATGCGGCAGTAGTGCTGCTGGCCACTAACAGCTGTTTCAATTTACACCCGCCCCAACAGTCCTACGTTGTAAACACAGCCAGCATGGTGAGGAGGGGGTTTGTCATCTCGCGTCACGTGTGTCTGTGTAGGAGCCTGAATGAATACTCCATGTAGTATCGGATAACATGGTTTCATCAGTGTTATCATAGCTTTTTGGTCCACAGCGGCTACAGCTGTTGCAATACGTGTTTGAAACAGTGAGGCACCAGAGTGCGCCATCTGTTTGAATGCAATATATGATTTCAACGTTAGATGGGAGAAATTCCTACACACTGTGGCTTTAATTGAACCCTTTCCTCCTTCAAATCCCATCTGAAAACACACCCTTTCAAGCTGGCATGTTTGGTGTGATCTAATGATGACACACACATTGAAATTTGTGCTGATGATGACTTAATGATGATGATTTGGTAACACTTTGTAATACAGCCCACGGCTTACAGTGTAATTACCCGACACTTACCTCATTAGTATAATTATGATTTTTGTCCTTAAGTTTATTGCTGATATTATTACTGATTACTCACGGTTTCTTATTTCAGCATATTATTGGTTTATTTAACTTTATGATCTATGATATAATGCTGCTTATTTTTAACTTTTTAATTTAATGTACAATTAGGTCATTAGGCCAGTAATCTGTATACATTTTGTAAGATTTTAATATGCGCATTTTTGTGTATTATAATTTTGATTTCTTTGAATATCTAGCAGTTAGTCAAATGCAATGGTGGAGGAAGTATTCAGACCTTTTACTTAAGCAAAAGTAGCCATACCTACCATACCTACATGTAGAAATACAAGTAAAAGTCCTGCATTCAAAACTTAAGTAAAAGTCCAAAACTTTCTATGCTGAATGGACAATTTTACAATAATATATATATTACATTATTGGATTATAATTATTGATACATTAATGTGTTCATTACTTTAATGTTGCAGCTGGTAAAAGTAGAACAAATTTTAAGTATTTTATATATTGCTCTGTGCTTTAACCTACAATAATAAATCATAATTTATTAGTTGATCTATATTTTACATTAACAACATTAATCTGCAAAGTAACTGGTAACTAAAGCTGACAAATAACTGCAATGGAATAAAATGTGGTTTAGTATAGTAGCATAAAAAATGGAAAAATAGAAATACTAACATAAAGTACAAGTACCTTAAAATTGTTTGTAAGTACAGTACTAGAGGAACTGCTAACAGCTTATAGACATCAGAAATGTAGCACGGCACCTCAACATTTAAAGTGGAAACAGATAATTTTCCTATTTGTCCCCCCCATAGCTTTTCCAAGTGTTACAGAATTAATGTTGGTGCTGCTGTCCAAAAGACAACTGGATTGTTTCCATTTTTCTCAGAGCCTAGCAACTACCAAGAACTCAGGTCACACTGCAATTTGTTTTCCATTCTTTGCCATTTTCACCACTGGAGATAACTGCAGCGAACTTACAGTGATACTCTCTGGTGACTGGAGAAAACTACTGACAGCTATAGAGAGAACAAGGTGGACAACAGAATTTAGTGAAAGTGAGGCTTATAGGGAACAAAAAAAACCATTACAATGTACAGTCAACATTCACTTCATGATAATACCTTATAGCTAAAAACATCTATTCCCAATTTAACATAGCTTTATAATACATCATGTTGCAAACATATCTATCAAGAACCTATTAATTACAACACAGAAGGCAAAACACATTGAGTTTATCACTCTTGTTTTTGGATTTCAGAGAGTTGTTTATGTTTGCAAGTATTTTTGGACTGTTTTACACTATAGGAATAACTTAAATGAATTTTCAAAATGGGCATACT
The DNA here is from genome assembly GCA_035609425.1 of Epinephelus awoara. Classification (NCBI taxonomy): domain Eukaryota; kingdom Metazoa; phylum Chordata; class Actinopteri; order Perciformes; family Serranidae; genus Epinephelus; species Epinephelus awoara. The sequence continues at coordinate 12,745,385 of CM069307.1, forward strand.
TTCCCTTTAAGCCTGCCGATTCTAGTTCAAGGGAACGTGTGCTGCGAGACAGACTGTCCTAGAACACATTCAGACACAAGACCTTTAAGTGAGTCACTTCACAGCATTACTTAATAGAAAACAGAACACAGAATGCAAATGCAGTTCTTCAATATGACTGCAGCCTACACACACCGAGTGTGATAAACAATGTGATTATGGTGTATACACTTTCCTGGAAGTGAAAGTCTGACACTAATAATGCAGTGGATGAACAGTAACCCTTTTGCTACCGATGGCAAGATAAAGAGGACAAATCCAGGAAAAGGTACCTCAGAAAAGACAGAGTGGCTGGATGTGGAGGAGTCAGAGACATGCCTGCACCGACAGACGCTCAAAAACACTGTGTGCATGTCTTCTATTGATAAACACAGTGTGTATGTGGTGTGCAGTGGTTCAGCCCACGCTCAGCCCCACACAGCTCACTTTGTCCAGCTCTCATTCACTTACCTACCCGTTACTATAGAGACACGGCGGAGAAGAATGCAGAAGGCAGGCTGGCAGACAGATATGCAGGAGACCTGGGCTGAATCTTAATAATAAAGAGAAGGCTCACAAAACTGCGCTGGGAGGCTGTTACATAACGCTGCTGCAGGATTCTGCCATGAAGTCATCCTGTAAATACTCTCGGAAAAGGGAAAACAAAACTATTGCGAGAAAGCTATTTTGACCATTGTGACGTGTTGTTTTTCACTGGTTTCCTCAACTGTTTGACCTCACAGGTCACGCAGGTGAATGTATAACAATTTAGGTCACATGGAAGTTAAACTACATGGATGTCATGCAACATTCAAAAGCATATCAAGCAAAGAGAAGCTTGTATCTTATTCTCCTTATGCCAGGAGAACTTTTCCTATCAAGTGACATTATGTCATGTTTTGCACGAGTGTCATGTTAGTCTGTGAGTTGGACTTATCAAAACATAACCCTTCCCTTAATAAGTCATCATACTGGTACAAAACAAATGTAAAACTGGAAGCTAATAATCCGTTCACATGCAACAATTTGCAGTCAAATTAGACTTTAAAAAGCTCAGTTAAGAGTAGCATTAAGGCTTAGTGTGGCTACAGTTTCACTTTTATTGGTCATTTTGAAAAGAATTAATTGACCCTGTTCTCTCTCATCACCAGACTGACATTAGATGGCAGTAGATGAATGAACTGGAAACCTGTCTGTCTCTTTCCTCTCTATCCCTCTTTGTGTTCTCATCCACCTCCCTTTGGTTCAGTTTTCTGTACATTCTCTCTACCTTCGCTCCTGCCCCCTTTCTGTCATGGTTTTTGTGTTATTTTCTGTCCGCCTTTTCTTCATTTTTTCCTCTGTAAATAGATACTGTATGTCCCTATAAGACAGACACAGATAGGGAGAGAGAGAGAGAGTCACAGACAGTTCTGAGACTGCAGCAGATTCTAACCAATCACATGAAGGAAGCCTCCAGCCCACGTGGCTTATTCATAAAAAACAGGAGGAAACCCTTATCAATTCAGCTCCATTCTCTGATACTGCACATCAACAGTGTATACATGCTTTAAACTAAGGAAGCGTCTTTATCTGTTTTGTTATAATGTAAATGCAACTCAAGTAAAGTCTGTTTTAAAATATTTCCTTGGGTTTGCATATTTTCTAAAAGCCACTATTAATAATAATAATGTGTGTGACAGTTTGAGACCAGACTGATGCATGCAGATTCCTCCTGACATATTTTTGTAATTCACCTCCTTATTGTTTGGTGTCTGTGTTCCCGTTTCAGTATGTGGCCCCATTTAGAATACCCAGGACACGCACACCAAAAATATCCTTTATATGTGTCAGCTTACTCTACTGCGCTCAGGCTGCAGCACAGGTATATCAACTGTAAGATATTCTAGGATGAAATGTAGCAGGTCGTATAGATACACTGTATAACTTCCATTTGCTTATATACCTATAAACCTATCAGGATATGAAACATCCAAAAAATTCCATCTTGGTGTCCGTATTTCTAAAAAAAATGTTTAAATATAAGAATACCTCCATTTTTGTTTTTGTTTTTTTGAGTTATTGTTTCATGGCAACCTATGGAGTCTCTTGAGCTTCAGTCCAATGGTAGACTATGGTATCATCCCAGTAAGCATATTCATCATGGGCTTATTTCTATTGCATAACTGTGTCTCAAGGGTTCCCTGCAAATCAATGGATTAGTGGGTGGTGTGAGTGGATAAGAGGCTGTCCAGGATAATTACTGCTTCAGCAAACTGAAAGATTCAAGATACAAATGTGGATTACGTGCAGTGTACATGTAGTGAACTATGTGTGATTAGACGGGTAGTTAAACTACATTCACATTTGCATAGTGATACAAGTTGCTTTTGCTATGTTTTGTGTAATTTACCACTGAAACTATGAACAATTGGGCCAAAAAATTGGGCCATAAAAGGGAATGAATGGGTTTTTTTTTTTATTTTACCATTGCTCCTCTACTGTAATGAACCCCCTTTGACCACTATTAGTCATAGGTATTCCATCCATCCACTCGTTTTCATCTGCTTATCTGGGGCTTGGTCATGGAGGCTGAGCGAAGTGCTTCAGACATCCCTCTCCCCAGCAACACTTTCCAGCTCCTCCTGGGGGATTTCAACGCATTTCCAGGCCAGATGAGATATATAATCCCTCTAGCATGTTCTGGGTCTCCTACCAGTCATAAATATAGATTATTGCTATTTATTAACAAAAGATCAGAGATCAATTGAGTACTTCTGTTTGGTGCAATACCCCCACCTGAACAGTTTCTGAAGCTAGGTGTCTGACTGATGGAAGCAAAGCTGACATTCCTTGCACTCTCTCATGATTGATTATTATTTCTGGTTTATGTATGACTTACAGTATGAACAAATTGCAGTTTTTTTTGTTTTTTTTTAAACTCAGTTGAGGGGCATTATTTGCCTGCATGTGACTTTTTGCATTATATTTTGTTACAATTCCATCACGACATTATCAGTTTAAGCTTCTTCCTCTTCTTCTTCTTCTTTTAACAAAGTAGTTTGAACTACTTTTTCTAAGTAGTTTTAGTTAACTAAACAACATTTTTCCCTCAGGTAGCTTTTCTGTACTTCAGCCTCTTCTAGTGTGACTTAATTGGTAGCCTGCAGAGCTATGCTGTCAGAGTAGCTCTCTAACACTGGCCACAAGTATTAAGTAAGTACATTGAGATATATATGGTAATAGAGCATTATCAATAAAACAACGCGAGAGAGGTGAGATCCTACAGAAGTTTGGATTTATTTCATCATGGTCACCATATTAAACAATTACTGAACTGACCATTTATTAACATGTAGAGAGAGTGAATGCAACTGTGGTGCAACCACAGACAACACACACATCTAAATATCACTTTCCATATCTGACATATAGGAAAAAAAATAAAGAACTGTACAAAATATATAATTCACAGATGATCTTCGTATAGAGTGAGACTTGGTGAACTGCAAACTTAATGGCAAACACTCCAGTGCCGGGCAGGAAACACTGGCACACGACCATTATGTTATACCACTGTGCAAAACATCAAGGGTTTGTTCACAGCTGTGCAAAAATAGCAGCATTGTACTCCACTTCCCAAGCAATGGGTTCACAACACAACATCACAATGGTTACTTAGAAGCATAACACTGAATAATAACTGTCAAGGTTACCCTATTAGCTTGGTTTTCAGAGTTGGAGTCAAATCACTTGTAGCTTATAGAAACGGCAATGAATTGTGCAAATGATAGTCACTTAATAATGAGACTTTCACATTCAATATCTACATTATGAAAAATAAACAGCCTTCCTGAACTGACTACACTGAAAGTGAACTGAATCCAGCAAACCAAGGCCCACATTTACAGAGCAGGGCAGGAATACCATTTGACCATTACGCCACGCTCTATTTGTTTCTGTTATGCTTGAACTACATTGTATACAGTCACATTCAAAAAACAGGCAGATAAAAATAAAACAAACAGCAAATCTAAACTGTGGGATATTGACATGTAAACCACGTAGTTTCAGGCCAAGAGTAGCTTCATAGTTGGCACATATGAGATTTAAAAACCAAATCTCTTGAAAAACTGTACATTCCATTCAGTCTTAGTTATGCTGGCATCTGCAATGTATTGGACAGCAATACACAACAGAGGCCCTGGGCTGATCATCTTGCTGTGTGGCCACCTACGGGCCCATTTAGTGCAGTTTATCACATTCCTGGGTGCAGATACTCTCTTCTCTGTTTATACATTCTTATCTCCTGCGCTCATGTTCAACCTGATCCAACTGCTCACGTACAGGTACAATACAAAACAGGTTTAATTCAAAGTGGTGAAAACAGGTATGAAGGTAGCCATACACAGCATGATGCTTCTCTGCAGTATGGACACTAGTTTTTCTCTGTCACCCACAGAGCAATATCTACAGTTATACGTGTTGCCCCCTTTAAAGAACATGCTCCTGTTATCTGTTGCATGTCTAACAGCTTACCTATCAGCTGGTGGGGAATCTAAAAAAGCACAATATACTGTACACCTCTACTTACAAGGCTTAGGCTTATGTGCTGAAAGTGTACCAGGCTGATTCTGGTCCTCCTTAAGCCACGCATGGCTCTGTTGTGGCGAGGTGACTGTAAATAGCAGGGAGCGGGGGTAGAAATGGCTGCACAGGTCAGCACCTCGGACAGCTCCGCCTCTCGACTTTCTTACAAACACAGATCTATTCTGGTCCCTGGAACCTGCGCCTCACTGCGACATCCACTCACTTACCCGGAAAGTAGGCTAATCATGAATGAAACGGGGATTTGAGCGTCACTTACAGGGTGTGAGATCTCCACCACGGAGTCAATCCCCGCGTCACTCAAGGGGGACAAGACAAAAGAGGACAATATTATCATTGGCATGCATTTATGAAATCTCCTACACTGTAGCCTAAACACCACACCGTATTGTGTAACATCATTAGAGAGAGATATTCAGCCCAGACGTGAGAAGCCTTCAACGATGGCCTTTTACATTCAAAACCACCTCTGTGTGATTCTGCAAAACACATTCATCTTTTTAAAAAAAACAAACAGCAGTGTCTTGTTTGTCTGTCAGCGGTCCAGGTTTGTCTCGCCTGTGTCTCGTTGGTTCTTGAGGTCCTGGAAGACCTCGGTGAAAAAGTGCGGGTCTGCATTCAGCTGCAGCATTTTGGCACTCAGCCTGTTGATGATCCGGAGCGACGTCTCCCAGAACACGTCCTTGTTCGCTTCGATCATGAACGGCTTGAGCGGGTAGGAGATCTCGTTGCCCATGTAGGAGTAGGCGAGGTAGAGGCAAGTCTGAAAGGTGCCCTGCAGCTCGGCCGGGCTGCTGATGCTGTCCTCTATCGTGTCCTCGCACAGCAGGTACACGAACACCACGTTGGCCGGCGTGATGAAGCCTTGGTCCTGCCAGCCCTGGAGCAAAAGAGTCCGATCGATGTTGCGGAACCAGAGGATCACCTCTCCGCTGTTCAGCTCCTTCAGTTTAAAACACCTGCGGCACATGAAGTCCCCCAAACAGCGCAGCAGCTCCCCGGTGGAAGCTTGAATAACTATCCGCCTGGGTGACACTAGAGACAGGCTGCTGGGCTGCTTCTGTACCGTGGAAAGCCTCCCGTTTTGGACGACAGCATCGTTGTTCTGCGTGGGCACCGTGGGCACCGGGACCGGGATCGGCGCTTTGGGTTTCTTCTCCTCGGTTTGGTGCGTCTTCCTGATGTTTTCGCTGTTGAGCTGCGCCACCTGGCTGGATGGGAGCTCGCGGGCGGGCATCGGGTTCGGGGTCACTTTTTTGGCACTCTTCTTGGCCGAATTGGCCACCAGCTTCTTCCAGGACAGAGAGACGAACATCGAGTGCCGCTTGAGGCTCTTGTCGTTTTTGAGCCCATCTCCTGCGACCTCAGAGTCCATAATCGATGCCTTCTTGCTCGCCGGGGAAATAGACAGGACGGTACCCATGTCTGCAAAGGAGAGAGCCGCGGTGCTATGGATGCTGCTGCAACTTCAACGCAGTCTTCTGCAGGGTGAGAGGCGGATGGAGAACAGTCACGACAACGATCGAAACTCCATTTACGCGTTTATTTGCTCCGTGCGATGGCTGCTGGGATGGGAGGCAGGGTGCGCGGATGCTGCTGGTGTTTTTGTCAGAGTCAACTTGTATTCCAACAGATGCTCTGTCCGCTGCTCGGCAGGGACACGCTGCGACACAATCCTATGGCTGAAGCATAAACGAAGATTAGTAGCCCCTGCGTTAAGTCATTGGTTTAAACGAACCAGCAAGTGCAGCCTGTGACTGACAGCCGAGCCAGCCAATGAGAGAGCCAATCAATGATCCAATCACTCAGGGTGTTGTTTTTAGCTCGAGCTGCCTTTGATAGCCTATATGCAGTTAAGACGCACTATTCTGGTCACACTAGTGCAGGTTGGAAAATCAGTGCTGTCTGTAAATCAGTGCCTTTTTACTGCAATCTTGTCAGCAGTCAGAAAAGTAGGTCCATACGCTGATAAGCAAATGGTGAATGATGTGGTGTATAGGCATATTCACAAGCATAAACATCACATTATCAACCTTAAAGGGATAGTTATTATTTTTTTGAAGTGGAGTTGTATGTGCCACTTATCCATAGACAGTATAAGATGTCAGTCTTCACACCCCCAGTTTGAAGAAGCAGGCTGGAACCCAGAAGCTTAAGCAATCTACTGCTATAGATGCGTCAGCAGTAAAACCTCCCATTTAAAAGATCAATATCAGTATATTGACAGTATTTTCACTGCTCTACCTTAATGTCAAGACAGTGATTTCCAATTGCAGAATGAAGCCGATATATCGCCCTCTTCAAAGCCAGACTCCATTGAGGAAAACAGTGATTTAATATTGTTGATCACAGGAGCTGCTGGCCCGCCACTGCCTCCATCAGTGAGTTTGTTTGTGATGTTGTGTAACCCTGGTGTTTTAAAGGTTTAATTCGGATTCACCAAAGTCACACAATAACACAGACTAACTATCTGATCAAAGCAGCAGTAAACCAGCAGCTCCTGTGTTCAGTGAGCTAAAATGACTGTTTTTCTCAGTGGAGTCTGGTGGCTTTGACAAGAACATAGATGGGGAACTAAAGCCATTGGAGGCTTCCCCATTGAAACAGGCTGTCTGATGGAAAGTTTAAGTGGTGGAAATACTCTTGATAAAGTATAGTTACAGTTATTTTTTATTCTTTTAGGTGGGACTTTTTTAAGGTGGCTAAAATATATTTTGTTGTTGACCCCTCCACAGTTAGCTTTTGCGTCAGACTCCAACCTACTTCTCCAAACTGGGTGCGTGCCGACTGACATCTACTCTGATTATGGATAAATACCCAATACAACCCCACTTTAAAAAATCCAAACCATCCCTTTACGTTGGTATCCCCATGGCTGGATTATAAGACAGTGGGCCCCTGGGCACAGATGTGAGAGGTCCTTGTGTGTCTCATTGTGGTAGTTTTGTGTCTCTTTGTTGTTGTTTTCTCCCTTTTCTGGTTATTTTGTGTCTTTATGCAGTTCCTGTTCATCTCTTTCATTTTTGTGTATCTTCCTGGTCAGTATGTATTCATGTGTGTGTGACATTTTGCAGATGTAGGCTAGGAGGGCCCTTACACTTTTGGTTTCTGGGTCTGAACCTGACAGGCCCTAGTACCACTGGCCAGTGTGCTCCCAATAAAGACATGTTGATTAGTCACAATTATGTGAAAATCACAGTCATCCTGCTGACATTTCATATATTTTCACACATCAAAATCAGGCTCATAAGCAGACAATTGCTGCAGAGTGACAATATTTCTAACATTATACAGTATTAAGGTTTAATGCCACCTTTTTACCTTCGGGTATCGCTAACCAATATGGCAGCCCTTGATCAAACTAAATTGCTCCATCACTGATTTTGTTTACATAATGATTTGTCCCTAAAACGTGTTGGTGCAATAGTGTAATGGTGTCAAACAAGGGTTGCTAAACTGGTTTTTAACTTATTTGAAATCACATAAACATTATTTCCCCCTAAGGTTCACATAAGAATGTACTCTGTAGAGATGCTGGAAAGAAATCTGCACAGTGTTTGTGCCAGCTCTGGGCAAACTAAGCTTGAAATTTGAACTATGCATAGTACGCTTGATGCCAGGCTCTGAGATCATTTTCCAGAGAAACATCATCACTGGCACTTACTTTACTTGAAGTAATGGAATGACCACTTGCTTGCTGCAGCAGTGATTCAGTGTTGTACTCCACAGTTTTAATCCTACAGTACACCCAGTGACTGTAGCGTTGCACGTATGTCTCAGGAAACTCAATGGGAGATCCAATTACCCTGAGCAGAACTGGCACCCCTCCACTAAGTTACATGGCTGCTGCCTGATCTTTCCGTTCAGCTTAGAGTGGAAACAGATACAAATAGCACTGCAAGTCTATGGAATCATCAGAATGAGCTTTGCCATTCCACTGAATTGTGAAGGATTATGTGACAAATAGCTGTAAATACTTGTATGTTAATGACATTCCACTAACTTGTTCTATATCGCACTTCATTGAAATGCCAACTATATTATGTATGTAAATATTGAATCTGCATTTCCTTACATTTTGAGATATCCTATTGCTGTAACGGCCCATGTATTAGCGGAATTCCACCTGGGATGCATGCTTTAGAAATACGGAAAGAATTAGAGAGATAGCTATATAGCTTTTCTTTTCTGTCTTATTTTTTCTCCCAATCCCATGAGTGGTTTCTACCGTTTGACTGAACTCCTGTCATCCTCCACTTGTATCTGATGTCTTGTCAGATTGGATAGTGGATAGTGAGAAAATGTATTTCCCAAGGGATGCAGTGCAGTCGATAAGAGTGTGAATGAATTGAGTCCAGCACAGTACAACTAACATATAGGCGATGTGAAATAAAATCCTGCTGCTATTAATTTACAAAGTTTTGTTAAAATGGACGAAAGGATCCAATGAGCTGTCCAAAGCTCTTGCTGAAAAAATTACATTTCATCATATGTTATGAAGATGTTTCTACTTGTTTATTGTAATGTAAAAGACGTAGGAGCAGATAGTCTATTACATCTGTTGGGAATTGTTTTTGCTCTACTTTTCAAGTAACGCAAACTAAAAACAAATCAAATAATTGCATATTTCTCAATTTTCCATACACTTATCATTTCATCATCACAAGTCATCTCTTTTGCCACAACAAATACCCTCAGCATGATCTAATTATCATCAGCGCCCTCTTAATCCCAATGATGATTAACTTGATACAGTCCTGACAATCACCATCTATAAGATGTCAGAAACACCTGTTAAAATACTCTACTAATGCCACTGTAACAAGATTAAAGACCCAGAGTAGGAAGGTAATTTAACCCAAACTTTGCAAATTAAGATGAAAGACAATAATGTTCCAAAAGTGTAAAGTGCTGCTCATTTCACTCGTTTGATCATGCCAACGTTTGATCCAACACAACATAAATCAGATGGTGATCAAAAGGAAGTCTTTCATCACAAATCAAACAAAACCCAACAGGATGTTACAGAGGAATAATCTCAGTGTATTAGACATGACGCATTAAGCTTTGCTGGCTCCATTATATATCAGTGTTTACTGTAGGTACCAGGGGAAAAAGAAAAGAATCATAAGGTTGGGGATGAGGGAGTGAGAGAAAGGGAGCACTTGGTAGAGTCATTGGAAGTTGAATGGGAATGGTTTGCTTTCTGTGTCAGAGTTTTATTCTTCCTTTAAAAACAAACAAACAAACAAAAAATCAATTCATATTAATTAAATTAATTAATTAATTTAATATATATGTTTTGAATACAAAATTAATGGATGCCAAGTACATAGAATGTACAGTTTAACCTGGCAGATTAAGCAGCTCTCTCCAAAGTAAGCTGTAGAAATTATGGGATTTTGGGGACACTGTTGGACATTACAACAAAATCGACGATGTATCATAGAACATAATGATCCAACAAGCACAGCAATAAGTGTGTGAAAGTTACAACTGTAAATGTGGGGTATTTACAGAGGAGAACCTGTATATTGTAAACATGTAAGCGCACACTGGGGTGGAATTAAACATTTTTAAAAATTAATTGTGCAAGACAGTTACATTGCTGGGGTCATTATAAGTTCAATTACATCAAATATTTGAACTGCTTTTTGACACATTTTTGCTTAAGATACAGAGGAGGAATGAGAGTAGCAGGAGACAGTAATGAGAAGTAAGAGGTGAAAGGCTCATGTACAGTAATAGAAAAGCCAGAGCCTGGGAGAGGAGGACAGAAGCACTTGGGGTTTAAAAATAACCTGTGCAAGGGAAGACACAACAAGCAGGATGGAGGCAAGAGTGGAACATAGACATGTAGGACTGATAGATGGACAGTACTTTATTAATCCTGTTGGAAATGGGACTTTGTGATGTTGTAGCAGCCATGCAACATAAATCTGGCACCAACTGGACTAAGGACATTCAAAAAAAATCTAACGTACAAACAAAACATGATACAAACTTAAAGAAATGAAGAATCACCTACAATAAATACAATGCAACGACAACACTATCTCCACCAAGGTGTTGTTGTTTTCTGGTCCAGATGTTCACTCAGATTATTCATGTCAGGATGGAGAGATCACCTGATGTGTAACTCAAGCAGACGTACAGAACACCAAGTGCTTTCAACACATCCAAAATATATGAATTTAGTCATTTCTGTACTTCATGAATTTCACCCTGATGTTAAAAGGAACATAAACAACTTCTGGAAAACTCACTGTCTGTACTGTAAATCTCAGGACATTTGGTCAGTCAGAATATAAACTGCATATTTTAAAGTTATCAGTTGCAACACTTTGCCTTGTTTTCATCTTCTCCTCTCTAACACACTGCGCCATCCTTATACTTTTCCATCCTCATGTGTGTCTAATCTGGGATGATTTATTCATATTCCATCTGTATCAAACTCAACATCTTTGCTCATATAGACTTGGTTATCAAAGTCTTCTGCTGACCGAGCTGACAGGAAAAAAAGGAAAACATCATCAAAAATTTCAGCTGCTGTGTGCATATTCTGTATTATGTAAGATGTACTTACAGGGAAAACATTCAGAAAGTTCTGTCTATCCATTTCCTGTGGCATGTTTGCCTCCTGGTGGTGTTAGAGTGCAAGTGTAGCAACTGCAACAACTTCTATGGTCTTCTGCATTACCCATATTCAATTCTCCAAGGGTTTTTTACCTGATCTGGTCACAATACATTCATTCTTAATCACTGCACTCTCTGTCAGTGTGTCACAAAATGTTGTGGCTCCTAATGGACTTTGAAATCTTCATTCAAGTATTCTTATCTAGTTATGTAAAGACCTTTGTGACAAAGGGTGTTATTATAGTTTATTGAGGGCACTAGGGTGCCCATAATGCCAAATTGATAGGCTTAAGAAATTTTGTTTCATATTTTTTTGAAGCTTCCATTTGGGTCCTTAAAAACAGTTAGAAATTAAAGTGATGCAAAGATCCCATTTATTTATTTATCCATTTATTCTACTTTCCGAAAAAAAATGTCACATCTGTCAAGAAGGTAACACTTTGTGTGTTTGCGAAAGCTGTAGAAGGTGTAAAGGTGTAAACAACATTTTTCTTTGAACACATTCAGAACTTGCAGTCAAATTAAACCCTGTAAAGCAGACTATTTCAGAAGTACTGGGAGTAGAGACATGTCTTTTCAAACAGCCAACAATTCTGAAACACTCCCAAACATGGACCGTATGCTCCTAATATTGAAGTTTGGGATGGACATGCCGAAAGTTGACCACTGGAGGGCAGTCACATCCAGCTACACATCAATCCAGAATGTGAGTGGAAATATTTGTCAGGCTTGTTGGTGACACATCCTGTCAGCAGGCGTCTTCACCACCTCATCCTAACATTTAATTAGTTCTAGTGAAACTGTGGGATGACATATCAGGCAGAGTGACTGAGGAGAGGAGGAGTGAAGGTTTCTGAGACCTCTGACTAATATTAGCTTTAGTGACAGAATTCTCCCGTCAACTAGCTCGGGGTGTGCCAGCAGGACAGTGGGAGTGAACAGGGAGAAGATACAGCAATGCTTTAAATCCTGGGTGTTTTATTGATGTGAACATGGTTGTAAAATACAACAGAGATTTGGATTATTATTTTGTGTACCGCCATGTTTTTGTTCACATACCTTTAACACTGTAAGAATAAAATATATTCCTGTTGCATAAGACGCATAACTGTTGATTCATCTATAGTGCTATGTCCGTAATAAAACTCCTTTACAATATGAATACAACAGCATTTTACTGGAATTTATATACTGAGATGATGTTTACAGCCCAGTAAGCATATTGCATATAAGCAAAGCATACATATACTTTCACAAAAATAAATGATAATTGATAAGGAAAGCTTGATTATTTAAGTTCACACACACCCACCTTCTTCTTCTTATGAAAGGTGGCCGAAAGCAAAAGTTTTGTTTTGAAAGGCTCTAAGTTGAATATGTAATTAACAATCTTTCTTGACTGTTTTGGTCTGCCTTTTGAAAGCATTCAGAAGAGAATCTGCCTCTGTGCATGTGTGTGTGTGTGTGTGTGTGTGTGTGTGTGTGTGTGTGTGTGTGTGTGTGTGTGCCATGCAGATCAAACGGCACTAAAGGGATTGGGTGTCGTGTCTTATCGCAGACATGTCTGTCAAGGCCGGTGGGAGGGATTAGCATGGCCGACACAGGCAGGTGGAGACAAAATGCAATCGAGAGAGGGGCAGAGTGAGAGAGGGGCAGAGTGAGAGAGGGGCAGGTGGGATCATACAAACTGAGACACACAGAGACAGAAAGACAGACACACACACACCCACACACACTCATACACACAAACAGGTGGGCCACTGTGAATGTCACAGACTTGGAAAAGAGCTGCCTCTCCTCCCCTCGTCTGCAGCTGCATGGCCATGAAGTTGGTCATATTTTTGTGCGCGCACACACACACACACACACACACCTACACACACACACACACACACACACACACACACACACACACACACACACACACACACCATTACCAGATATTCATATTTTTTCCCATCCATGAAAGCAACATTGTTAACACCACTGAATGGTGCAATTCATATATCAAGAAGAGTCGTCCACTCATTGAGAAATATGCAACTTTACAGCTTTCTGCTGCCATTAAAAAATGTCACAGAATTGACAGAAGCACAGTGATGGAGAGTAACTACATTGACTGCAGTACTGTAGCTGGGTACTAATGTTAATAATGGGTTTTTGTACCAGAAGCCAAGAACGGTTGTACTTGTAATTTTTTGTTTGGTTGTTTTGTCTTGAGATCACAAGATCGTTTTGTTTTCCTAAGATGACAAAGCTTGTTTTCTCTTGATAATGGGTTAATTGATGTCAATACTTGAGAGAACTAAAGGCAGACTTCTTGAGATAATGACATAATTTATCACAAGGAAACAACTTGTTACCTCAAAATCATGGAGAACTCCAAAATGAGTGTCTGGTTCATTTGATTAATGTCAGTCAGGCTAATCTCCTTAAATAATCTGAATGTTTTCTCTAGAAAGACGAAGTGTAATTTCTGCCTATGTTAGACGTTGATTGAAGTACAGTCTGATGCCTTGATTAATAATGGCTACTCCTTGATCTGACATGTTCAGCTTAAATCAGTTACTACACTTGTCAAGACCCTATCTCTGCATGCTGGCACTTCTGGTTTCTGATAAACATCAAAAGTAGCCAAATTAGTGGTTATGACCTTTCTGTGATTATTTCGTTGTCTCGAGATAACAAAATAAAACAACCTTTTCTTGTCTTGCGATAACAGGTTGATTATCTCGTTATCTCAAGACAACAAAATGATTGACGTAGTCTCAAGATAACACCATTGAAATAATAATAATCACAAGCACGGCAGATCTCGGCTTCCCTACCTGAGAACTGCTATTCTCTGCAACTTTATGCTTCTCCTCCACTATGCTAACAGGGCATTACTGAGACTTCAACTCCACTACTGTCATCAGCTATAGTTGCAAGTTACTTTTCAGATTAAATAGATGAAACATATGATGATCTTACAAAAATATAACATGAATATATAGTACAACAATATTACATGCTACATAGATGCGTAGTTTTTTTTTTTCTGTTATATATGTTTTCATTCTTACGTAGTTAAATTAAAGACATATCCCAATTTCAGATATCTGTCCTTTAGTGCACAACTGGATATATTAACAAGTAATCCATTAAAACAAATGATGGACACCAGCTTTGAAGCAGGAGATGACAAAGCTAATGTGGCCACCCTGTTCAGGCACATGTAACACGTAACAACACAAAAGCCGCATCTGGTGTTAAACAACCCCACCTGCTGCTTCCTATTGAATCATGTAACAAAAGACAAAAACAGCGATATCAAAACAAGGCTTTAATGCAGCACCAATTCAATCAGACACAGCCAGGTGATCAAAGGCTACGATCTCTCTCTCTCTCTCTCTCTCTCTCTCTCTCTCTTTCTCACACACACACACACACACACACACACACACACACACACACACACACACACACACACACACACACACACACGCGCAGTTATGGGTGGATGTAGGTTTGCCCTTTCACACAAAACCAGCCTGCAGTTCTGTCCTGTACTGTTGTGGCTCACTGCTATAATTAGAACAAGGGGATGATAAGCATTCAAACGCTTTGATGCTCTTATCTGGTGCAGCCAAAAGGCGGATGGGGACGAGCACAGACACAGTCTCCATCTCCCGCTCATGCACAAACATGAACACACACACACACTGCTCATCTGGATGTAATTTTAAAATACAACAATATTTACTGTACAGTGTTTCGCTGACGATGTGGTCTTTAATGATCAGATAGAGCCATTGTCACAAAAACATCACATAATACTAGGACTGAATGATATAATAGGTTTGTTTCTGATAGTACACAATGTTCTTATTAGGAGTTCCCACTTACTGAGACATTTTTAAGTGTTTTTCAATCAGAGAGACTGTTACGGAAATATCACAGAATTAAGCCCAAGGCCAGCCCGAGGCAACTGAATGTCCTGTTCTGTTCCTTGGACAAAATACAGCATGTGAGTTGCTTCTTGGTGATTATATATTATAACGAAGTCTGACAGACACTCTAGTGGTTCCATCTTGACAAACCCATGTTGAGGCAAACCCACAGTACTTTAAATTCAAGGTGAGATCCAAAGTTTCCAAAGATGTGCAACTCTCTGGAAAATGTGTTTTAACTTATGTACAATTGTAAGGTGCCACAATGAGACACATTAAACGCCACAAATACTGTCATACAAGGTAGAAAAAAGAACAGTTTTGATGCAAACCCATTTAGTGCACATTCACGTTAGCCCGAGAGTTCATGAAGTGCAGATGTTCTGATCCATGCAGCTGGGATGACATTACTCTTCATACCCACCAGGCTGCGCCCTTGTCCGGATGTTAAGCAATATGTTCTTTTTTAGCAGGATAATCAGCCTTGTGAGTGTGTGTATTAATATTTGTGGTGCGTGTGTGTATGCGTGCATGTGCGCACCTGTGCACTTAAGTGTTTGCATGTACGTTCATTCATAGGTGGGGCTGATCCTCTGTGCCAAGTCCTCACTAGACAAAACCCACACTTCATGAAAGTGCCTGAGATAGTATCACGACAGACACACATCCGCACTCCCTTTCTTTTGCCCGCTCACACGCACACACACACACACACACACACACACACACACACACACACACACACACACACACACACACACACACACACACACACACACTTTTTGCTCATCATCAACCCCTGCCTTTGTTGGCATGCTGTCTAGTCCCACCAGCCCCTCTTTGTTCTTCCAAAATAAACCCTCTCCTCCCCTTCCCCTCTCATCTTCTCGTCTCTGTCTGGCAGACCATGTCACACTTAGTTCTCCAGACAAAGACGACACAAAAGATTATTTTACTGAAAAGAATGATTGAAAATAACAACAACTACAAGTGGTACAATCTTTTAATTGTCTTCACAGAAGCAGTATAAATTCCAATATTTCTGGCAGGGAGCCCCTCAATTGATTTAGACATGTTTAAATATATATGTTAGTTTTTCTAGTATGATCCATCCACAATACTGTATAGTGAATTGAAATGGTGCATTATTTTTTGCCCCCAAGCTATTAGAGCTTTAAATACTCTCCAATTGCTACCCACCATCTCCCCTCCAACACCATGGGATGACACATATGCAAACAAATGCACCAGCACTTTAAATCTGCACTACCTGTTATCTTCACTACTTTGCACATATAAACACATCAACACTTTGTTAAATGGGTTTATTTTTTAAAATGTTTTACATGTGTCTTATATTTCACCCTCATCTGTGGAGAATGGTATTTTGCTCCCATATATAAATTTTGAGATGATGCCACACACCTTGCCTCAAAAAGTGGTGATCAGTCTTCATCCATGCTGTATTTATGTTTTAGGTAATTTCGTCCTAAAACAAGATGAACCCTTTCCACTCATACCCTCATTTCCCTCTAGCTGAAGACAGTATAGCTGCTAAGGTTCACACGCAGGTTCAAATCCAATCTGTCTCACAGTTGGGAGGGACTGCAGTGCTGTTTACACAGTCGGGAGATTCCTGCTCCATAGGACCAGAGTGTCGAGGCTTTGATGCTCAATAGGAGCTACTGAAAGAGAGCAGGAGGAGGACGGAGAGAGCTGGGGTTGGAAAGAGACAGAGATTGAAGTGATGATGACCTTCTTAGAGTAACCCTGGATTGCTCCTCTTGGAAGGTTCACAAAATAAGGGTAACAGATGTTTTATGTTTTTGTCTGTGGGCTTATCATGCCCACAGGGTAGAGGCACTGTGATCTGTCCTGGTTTCTGTGAATTTATAAATTCAAAATAAAACTGTCAGTTCTGCTTTTTATTTTTTTGAGTAAATCTCATTCACTTGGATTTTATTGTACTTCAAACATACATTAAGAGCTCACCACCACAGAGTTAAACATTTGCAAGTTGCAGGTGCGAGTCCAACTTACAAACTAAAAAAAAAAAAAATCACTAGCTCTTCCGTTGTACACTGTCAAAGAAAATACTCTTTAGAGATATTCATTCTAATGGCAACAAAACACGACTGCCCTGTGAGCTGCAATGCAAATAGACCCCTTTCTGCCCCCCTCTAGCCTCTGGCTGTTGTATTTTCTCTGAGCCAGAGATCAGGGAGAGCTCCATAGTTCTGCGGCTGCTGGCCAGCTGGCTGATACATTTCTATCAACTGGTGGCTATCTAACTTCCCCTCCCCCCACATCCTCCTCCCCCTTTTTCTCTCTCCATCCCACCATCACATCAGCACAGAAAACACACTTTGATAAGTAGTGGAAGAATGAAGAATGACGAGTAATTACTCAAGTAAAGTGCAAATACTTGAGAATTGTGAGTACAGTGCTTCAGTAAATGTCTTACCAAAATGCAGCAGAGGTTTGTCACAAGATTTGGTTTTGTACATGTGAGGAAGACCCTTAAATGCCAGACATTATTCTGTAAAAACAGACTGTTTTTCTGTCCAAAAGTCAAATATTATTCTTGTCTGAGCCAACAGCAGAGGGCAGCATTGCATCCCACATTTCCCTCTTTCCTCCGTCTTTGTGTCTTTCTCCTTCTCCCGCTCTTAAAGCTGGAACACATGACATCAACCCCTACATTCTCCCATGTGAATTACCAGAGTCCTCACCCAGGGGTAAGGAGTCATCCAAGGAAAACAAACCAAAGCAACCAAAAGGCTCTATTACTGGAATGTGGGTTTGTTACACCCACAGTGATCTACCATCTCTTCAACAGGTGCTGAAAATATGTGGAGGACAGTTTTCATTAGTTTGATTGTATTCATAAAATCTTTGATGTAGCTTTATGAGTGTTTTTTTAAATTGGTTTTCTGCACAAATATAAAGCTGGGAAGGAAAAAGTAAACACGAGTATCTCAGCTCATAAAGCTGCTGTGTGGTCAGGTATTTGGCCTACTTAAATGTCCCTTTTCAAGGCACTAACTGGCTGCAAGCTCCTGATATACAGCTCTGTGGATGGCCCTGACCCATGACCCCTTCTGTGCAGCAGGCGGGCAAACAAGCCGCTAACACCAGCATTCATTTTAACATTAATAGTTACTCATATCAGATATCAAAGACATCTGACACAAGCTATGTTCACCAAACTACAGCCAGAAATCATTTGCTCCAATCACGCTTGATTTGTTGTTTTTGTGCAGTAGCATCGCATATCACACAGTAGGCAGCAACACGGCCTAGCTTAGCAGACAGATCATACGGCTACTGCTAATGTGGATCCTGTTATTGCAAGGGCACCCAGAGGAGCATTTTAGCCCCACAGCGGGCCTCCCTCGCTGGGCTGCTATCGTCCCACATCAGCCCCGGGCTTCTTGATGTGGTTTGGGAGGACATGACGGGGCCGAGCGGGGCCCAAAGTGATCAGTCGCGCAGTAACATCTGAAACCCATTTCCCCACAATTAAAGAGAGAGAGAAACTATCAGGACCAAACATCGCCCCGTTTCCACGGCATCGAGTCAAACATTTGCATGTGTGTGTGTGAGCTGTAGCCTACCTCCCCGCCACAATCACTCACAGACACACTCACACACTTCTTTCCCACCCTAAACAGTGACAGAGCATTTCCAAATGTGTTTACTTACAAATAAAACCGCTTGCCACCAAAAAATGAGAAGACTGATGCAGACAGACAAACAACTAACAGATGGTATTTTTTTATTTTCACCTGTGTCGCTAGTGCCACAGACAAAGTTTTGGCACCACAGGGATAAAACACAAGACCTAACTCAGAAAATGCCAGTTAAATGGTGCCCTCTCTGAGATTCCTCTCTGCCATGTGTATGTGAGCGTGTCCGTGTGTACATTAGCAGGCTATGCGTGTTGAGCTGCTCCGTCTGGATGCTCATCGGACATCAAACACAATAAAGCAGCGAGTGGAAGGGAGCTGATTGCTATCTCCAAATGTAATCAAACCAATTCAACCCACTAAAACACAGGCACATACTCTCTCTTTGCTCTCCTTCACACACATGCACACACACATCCTCTCCTACTCCAAACCCAGAGTAAAGGCCACACTCTTCCACTCCTTCCTCAGTGCCTCCTCCCTGGTTCAGATCATTGGTCATGATGTGCTCGCCATGTCCTTGGCCCAGGATGTACGGCACAGTCACCGAGTGCTGCTCTTTGCTGTGGTATCAGTGGTCGGCCATTTTACAAACATCCTCCAAGAGAACCTGTCAGTGAAGTTCCTATCCAGTCGAGCCAAGAGCTGCAGCTTCCCATGACCCTCAGCTTTCATGGGTTGGGTTGACCTACAGTGAACCCAAAGATGACCTTTGGGAACAAGTCGAGGTTTTTTTGATCAGCTTGTCTGTTATGAATGAGGCATGAATATGATAATATCAGACCATGTAAAAGGCTACTTATCATGCTTCTTGGGTTTTTTGGGTTATGTTTCTCTGTGTTCTCTGATCAACTTTGGCTCAGCGGCCCTCCATAATGACCTTGGGTCTCTGTGCGTGTGGGTAAGAGAGATGGATAGAGAGAGGAAGTGACAGAAGGAGAAGGAGGTTGTGTGAGACAGAGATGAGCAGTGGGATAACTACTTGATCAGTGAAATGCGGATGATACCTGACACCAAGTATAGACTAAAATGTCATTTTCTGGTAAGAGAAAAGCCGCCAAAGATCATTTTTGGTTCATGGACCTTGGACCTTGGATGTTATAGGTTTGGTTGTCAGTCTCAGGTTTTTTTTTGTGAGCTTGCCCTTTATAAAAGTATCTGTGAGAACATCTGTGAGAACTTCAGACCCTGTCCGATCTTCTTTAGCTCTCTGATTATGTTTGAGTTAGATTGTGTAGTAAGTATGACTGACCTTGCTGTGTGCCTGCTTGAGTATGTGTGTGTCTGTGCATGCATGTTCTTGGACTAGTAATGTTTTGTTGGCTCTCACGCAGTAGTAGACTATTTTAGGCAGAGCAATCTGTTAAAGCATACAGCAGCAATCCAACCAGTAAAATGTGAGGAGGTTAAGAGGGCAGAAAGAAAAGGCCCTGACACACCAAGCTAATGGTCCACTATTGGTCAATGTCGTGTCATCACTGAGTGCTTGTTACCCTAGTTTTTGTGGTGTGGGCCAATTGGTGCCATTGGCAGTAGTCAGCCCTTGTTGACTGTTTTTCGGTCAGTTCAGGATGACGCATTGTCATTGGATCCAGCAAAGCCAGTCAGTGAGAGAAATGAGTCTGACTGGAAGTTCAGCTCAATGCGCATGAAGAGAAATGGAAGTGAAAAAAGCAAACAAACAACTAAAATCAAGAGGAAGTGAGATCAAGAAACATGTTATAAATGCTAAGATTATGTTTTTGGCCATTGAGCTCTTAAGCAGTCATGGTTGGTTTCCCTTTATGAATGACAAATAGCCTGCTGCTATGGACAGTTATTTCCTCTCATATAAGCATGTGTTAGTTGACCGTTGGCTGTTGTCTCTGCATTGTTTTCAAGTGCAACTTTTTGGTCAAGACATAGATGACGTTAGGTGACCCAACAGTTAGCCTTCGTCACCACTAGTTCTGAAAGAATTACAAGGAGAAAGTGAAGACAGAGACACAGAGATAAAGCCAGAGGGAGACAGAGACAAACCAGGGATGAAGAAGCAGAGACAAGTTAGAGAGCACTGAGATAAAACCGAGAGTGAGAGAAGACACAGACTGAGAGACAAGAGTCAAACAGGAGACAGAGCCAAATCATCATTGTTTGATTCCTTGCTAAGACAAGCATGCTCTAAGTATCCAGGAGCGAGCGGCACTTTTACTGGCCTACTCTGAAAACACCATCACAGGGAGAGGCATTCCTTAACCTTTCACCTTTTGTAACTTGGCAACAACCAGCTATCATCTCCCATTGCCAAATTGTGGCTGGGGAAAATCAAAGCTCGGGAGACAGAGAATCCAAACTAATCTGTTACGAGTTTGGATTGTGAGGTTTGCTTGAACCGCTCAATGTATACAGGTTAGACATTTTGAGATAATTAAGATATGCTACACCAACAATACTGCGTAACAGATCCAGTGACACACCCACACATGTGTGCTCCTGCAAACATATTCATACATGTGCAGACACCATGCTCAACCAAATACAAATAGTCCCAAAACACATGTTGAGTAAATACATCACCTTCAGTATCACCAACAAGTCCAAAGAAAGACAACATATCCAACATACAATTCTTCATATGACTGATTTAAAAAGATGAAATAAAAATTAGTTATGCTTTAAATCAGCAGTTTCACCATTTGCTTAACACACTTAATCACTTTCTGGCCGAGACCTAGATAAAAATATTGATAACACTCTAGTGTCTGTGTGTTACAATAGGAAGCTACAGGCAGCAGACGGTTAGCTTAGCTTTGTACAGAGACTTGAGACTTTCACTTGAGTGAGACTCACGCACTTTTCACACACTCTCACAAAAGCTACCTCATAAAAAGCAAATTCACAGATAACATCTACCCGGGCTTTCTACGTGTGGACAGACAAGACAGAGCAGCAGGGCACAACAGCAGCACCATAAAACTCTGCAGTCAAGAGAGCCATCATTTGCAAAAATCTAGTCAAGCAAATTGCCGCTTGGATTTTGATGCACATCCATTCATGCTGCTGCAGTACCAGTACTTGGAGCAGCCAAAAAGGACAAAGACGACTTGCATTTTAGAAATAATTTCACATTTTATATACCAAATAATGTATATATGTATATATATCCCCCCAAAAAAGTTTCCACAATAGGTTTCCTAAGAACTTGATGGATGGATTTCAGCTCAGAATATTCCTGTCTATGACTATATTAAGTTTGTATTATTTTCACTGTATATTACTGTACAAGGAAAGTCAGCTCAAATGATGTTGTAACACACTAAATGTCCTCACTTTTTAACTTATAAATTAATAAATACATGTTTTTCTTCTGGGGTTTGCAGAACTTTTCAATGGATTCATGTTCACAATGATACTATGACCGTGTCAAATTTAATGTTATGTGCTAATGTTAATTTAGCTTGTATTAGTGAGTCAAGTATAGTGGTAGTAAAATGTATAAATGGATACTCTGTTTTAGATTTAGATTGCGTGTTCATACATTGTCGTGTTGTTTTTGATTAGTCCTAGATCAGATACTTGCTGAAGGTATAGATGAATTTTCTTCAAGCGTGGTGTTCCACCTTTGGTATTAACCTTTGCAGTGGGCCCCTTTTGAAAAGTCATATGAAACAGATTTACCTGGTCAGAGCAGAGAACTTCCGAGAGAGGAACAGAAAGAACGAGACAGAGCAGTAAAGAGGGAAGAGGGAGGGCGAGAGAAAGAGAAAGGGTGAGAGAAGATCCTCTGAGGGCAGCAGCTCTGGTTTCATCCAACCACTGATGCTGACTGGCAGCCATGTCAAAAGCTAAGAAGTCAAACGATGCTGATTTGCAAGTTCATCTTGAGGGCATGTCAAAGTAAAGCTTATTAAACATGGTTTCAGAGGGCCAGGAATGTGCAAACACACTAATTCGCGTACACAAACACATGTACAGAGGCACACACACACACACACATTAGGGCGTACGTGATTTGTAAAATTTATAATATATATGTTTTTACTCGTGCTTGTGATATAAGTGTGTAGACGCACACATGCTGTACTTTGTCATAACATCTTGACTGTCAGTATTTAATGAGCTGTAAAAACTTTCAGGGTTATCACCCACACATACTGAAGAATGGATTAAATATAATTACTGCTAAGACATCTTCATCTGGAGATTATCTCTGTGATGTAGAGTAAAAAAAAAAAAAAAAAAGTCAGGCTTCGTTTTTTTTGTTAGGACACTGGGTTTATAGGTTACTGATCATAACACATGAAGGATAACCACATGTCCTATTTTCTTCCTATATGTGCAGTCTTGTATGACCATTACAGCTTAAATCTGCAATGTTTCAGTTGGCGCCGTCTTTCCTTTGTAAGTTGAGGATTTTCTTTAACAGCTGAATGAATACTGTGGTCAGTAACCATAAAAAGCAAGACATTCTCTATCTTCCGCAAAATTGTTTTCTGCTTTGCACTCTGTAAATATCCATATTCAGACACCAACAAAACAAAAGGCTAAATGTTTGGCTGCTGGGTCTTGACCGAAACCACCATCACAAACCACTTATCAAATGGAATAATTGGATGATTGAATTTGGCTGTTTTGTCTGGGGGCCCACACATGCACACACATAACCGCCAAGGAAACAGGAACGCTTGAATGTTTGAATGTGACAGTTTAATTAAATGTTTCTTTTTTAACTAATGGTTGAACTTCAAGTTCAAAAGACCAACTGACTTTAATCATACTTGATCAATGCTTAACGGGGCCCAAGGCACATCTTGTTTTATTTAATGCCTCAATTTAGCTGCAAACTTTTCTCATCAGCTCATTTTATTGTAGTATGGCTGCATAAGACAAAACACTCATTCCTTGTTTCCCTTGAAACTATTTAACGTGACATTTTAGCTTTGGCATCCTCAGCATAGTGATTTACTTGGGTTATTAAATAAAGATTGACACTTTCTTTGTAGAGTTTCCTTTACTAGGTGGCAGGCTTTGGCGCACAGCAGGGGTGTCTCTTGGTGCCATCCATCTTTTCTTCATGAACAACACAAGGGGTCAGGGTCAGCAGGGGCCGGGCCTTGAGAATTGGAAACCTCATTTATGAGGTAAAAAATAAGCTCTTTGTGCAGTTCATGATTTAAGATATAAAAATAAATAAAAGGCTGGAATTAATAAAAAAAATGGAAGAACAGCTTTATTCTTTATGATACTGTCTATCGTGATTTTGGGAAATATACTTTTTCAGGGTTTATTTCGAAGGTCTCGAAATGTCTTCTAAGTACTGAGGGGTCACTCGGAGTACAGGTTTGTCAGATGATTTATTGCCACTGTAATACTGGTGTGTTCGATGGCCTCAACAACAACATAGCCTCGATAAATGTTGTACTATGGAAATTATGTCTTGAAAATATGGTAGTAACAAAACACATTGTAAATATGTTTCCCTTTTTGCACAGTATTTTGCACCAGCTTCATATCTCTATTCAGAATTCTGTAATACATACAATACATACAACTGTATGCACATATATCTGTTTTTATTACAACTGTATTTGTTCTATACTTTTTTTTTCATTCAAGTACTGTAAGATATGTCTATTGGAGTTATACAGGAGAGCACACACATATACACACACACATAAGGATGGAACAATATAACAATAGAATAAATCATCAACCCAGGTATTTGTTCTTAGGACACGCTGCGTCATGCTGAGATAGTTTTTCACCATGACTTTAATGTGAATTGCTGGGGCCTCAGCATTGCTGCCACGGCAACGAGACATGTTCGTGATGAAGGGAACAGAATGGGGGAAATGGGAAGGGGAGGGGAAAAGGACTTTGTCTAGCACCAAACATGGTTCATTCCATTTTCCAGTGGCATTAAATGTACATCAACTCAATTGTGGAGTGTGTGGAGACCACATGCCCGTAACATTCAGCTATTTTTCATGACGCCATAAAAATGCTCCATTGTTTTTTACAACATTGCACTCCATTTTATGTTCATTTTCCCTCTGGTGGGATGTATAACACTGACATTACATCACTTACTGAGACAGCCAGTTCTGGCATCAACAGCGTCTTAAGCGAAAACATACAGATTTTGTGTAATCACAGTTTCACTGCTGCCACACTGGTGTTACACCCCAGGCTGCCAAGACATCATGCTTTAATTCTGCTAAACTCTTCAGGATTCTATAGTTGTGCTCCATGATCTTTTGAATCTGTAGCCCCCTTATACACTTTTACAAATTCCCACCAATTCAGGGTGGGACTAATGCCCTGTTAAGTCACCTTGCTGTTCTGTGTATAAGGTATGACTTCTGAAAGGGGGTACAGAAGGAGGTAACATCGCCAAATCATTGTCTGAATAAACAGGACAGCCTGCAGGACAGGATCATAGGTGGTATGGATGTGATATGTGTGTGACCCACTGCGGGAGATTTAAAAAATGAGCTGTTAGCGGTTAATTAAGAAGAAGAACAGTGAATGTAAATGATGTAAATGTCTGCAAATTTGGGAAGCAATGAGATTCAAGAACTCCTTACCCTCCAAGCAAAGCATATAACAGGGATGGTAAATGATTGTTATTGACACATTAATGCCATTGTTGTTGTTTAGAAAAAAACGCAGACACATATGCTTTATGTCACACTAGAGGCCGATGCTGGTGTGTTACACGCCACACCTGTCATGCCTCTTTTGATTCCACAAAGCTGCAATGAACTACACACTGGAGCTGACTGATGCCACCATTGTTTGTCTCTCTGTAATAATGCAAAGGAGGCAGAAAGAAGGGACTTTGTATCGGTCCCACAGCGGGATCTCTGTGTAAAAAGGGCTTTTTACACAAAAGGCCAACACTGGGTGATGATTAGTCCTTGGATTGAGTGAACCTTGCCTGGGCATGTCTTGGCCTGCCCCAGACAGGAACACTGAGCTGTAATGCTCCTGAATGACCTGTAGAGGGAGCAGTTCCCTATGCTCTTTCGCTGTCTCCCCCACCACAGCTGGCTCTAACACCTGCTCTCCAGATGTCTTCTTCCGCAAGAGGAGAAAATGAGCTTCAAACTTTTTTTTTTCAGTCAAGACCCCCCCACCCCCCCCACCCACCCACCCACCCTTACTATCCTTAAAAAAAACTCACAAGGGCAACCTTCTTCGTGAACTCTCCTCACCTTTCTCTTCTCACCATTCTCCCTCTGTCTCCCTTTGCCCTTCTTTTCCATGCCACAACTGTTTACACAAGTCTTTATTATACCCAAGCTGCTGGAAGCTGAAGGTGAAGTGAAGAAAGTGCAACATCACCTGGTGACAGAATACAGGAGACACAAGTGAACCTCATCACATAACTCCATTACACCACTCCCTCCCATGTGCCTTCTCCACGCTCAATATATCCCTCTTCAACCAACAATGATGAGGCATTTGTTTTTAATACCTCTTTTATACACTTCAGCACCTAAGTGCACCACGGCTAAATTAGTATATTTTTCTTTGGAAAGGAAGAGAAGGAGGGAGTTGCCACACGCAAATGTTATATGAGTCACATAATGATTCAGAGAGAAAATTAGTCTTAACTTGAACAATGGATAAAGTGCTACATGTGGGTTTCTGTCAAGCTGGCGAAAGGTAACTATGAAAATTTAACAGCAGTCAGCGAGGTGTCCTGTGATTCCAGGTTGTTGGAGTGTAAATCCTTCCACCTCACTGCAATTATCCTGTGTGTTTGTAGTAAATCTGCGCGCATATGGCCCTGCCTTTGAAGAATCAGCTACTAATCCCGTAACCCTGTCAGCGAAAGAGAAGGAGGGAAAAGAGAGGAGCGAGGCAACAGATACCTACACAAGGAGCAAGAGAGTATGTGCTTGTGGCTGATGATGGAAAACTCTGCAGTTCTGTTAAACACTTTCAGAAAAATGCATTCTCATGTTTTAACAGTTGGGAGGCATAACAGGAAGAAATAAATAAAAGTGAGCAACTGAGAGTGGCTCAACAGATGTTGATGCCTCAATGTGTTTCTGTTTTGGTTTTATTTTTGGATTTCAACAGATTCTATTAAACACAAATAATGGAGTGCAACTTTATATTGATTTTTTTATTTACATCACCACAAAATGGCACGCAAATAAAGGATAGCAGAAATGGCCAAAGGGGAAGGCCAGGTCTTTAATATTTGTCAGGAGAGGGAAGCCACAGGGAGGGTGTTTCCCTCTGGCCCAGGGGCCGGTGCTGTGGTGACCGCTGCTTGCCTGCCGGGGCCGCCTGTTAGCAACGATGTTTGATCCCGAGAGCCCGAGATCCCTGGAAAAGCTGAACTCCATTTGCCTGGGTTGGTTGACTTCTGGAAGCAGAACAGTCAAGTCAGCAGCGGATTGGCCCTGATTCTGTGCAGCTGCTTGGAGAGTGAGCACCACGAGAACCGCTCAAGGAACCGCTCGGGGAACCGCCACGGAACCGCGTGGAGAACCTCGACATGTGTCATAGCCACAATTTACAGAGTTGTGTGTTGTGAAACAGATATATGATACCACGACACTTAACAAAGTTATTTTGGAAATGGTATATAAGTCCTACCAACTACGAGCTTGGCTGCAGCAATGTGGAGTTTCTCATTAAAGCCCTCTGCTTTCAGTCACATGCAGAAATTTCAATTTATTTTGTGTACATCACACTGTCATGCCTTAAGGTCTTACCTAACAGTGCAGAAACATGAATACCCAGACCTGCATGGGACTGCTCTGTGCTCGTCTACCACAACGTAGTAGACAAGCGATTGCTCACTGAAGAGCAGGACGTAGTCATATGCTAAACCTAAAGTCATGTTTTACTAAGTTACACGTCGAATGTGAATGTTGCTGGTTTCCATACACCATGGATGACTAATATTCCTCAGTACAAGACAATCCCACTGGTCTGTGGTGCGGAGACGACAGCTGTTATGTAGATCTTTGCCCAAAAACAGTAAATCTCCATTAGTTATTAAACTCTTTCTTCTCTATTTCTGTGGTCTGTGGGTGTATTTGTACGTATATACAGTTACAAGAGCTGAATGTGTGTGTCGCACTTGTAAATCTCTCTTCATTCATGTTACATTTGTGTTGCAACAGGCTCACCAAGGCGACTGCTTGCGTAGCTTCATGTCATTTACTAAGTCAAAACATCTAAAACTTGAACTAGAACTGAAATAAGTGATCCTAATATAACACAGACTATGTGTTGGGTTTAAGGGACAAAAAGCAGTCATCCAGGGGTTATAACATGGGCTGTCATACCCACCTCTGCCACAATGAACACAAGCTGGACTTGAGTCATGCTGTTGCTACATGGGAAAACACAACACAGCTAAACAAAAGGCAAAAACAATGGAATGAATTAAAAGGTATTACTGACTGAAATCAAATCAGTAATGTTGTAAAACATTACTGCACTGATTTCTTACAGGACCCAGACACACTTCTGTTAAGTTTATTTTCTTAAGGGCAGAGAGAGATGTACATTTGAGTCTGTGTCTGTGAAAATGTACATATTGTGCAGAGGTTTTGCATTTATTTACTGTTGCGTTTAATGTCTATTTAAACATTCCATCACTGCTGTGTGTTCAGCAGCAGTGCAGATGTAGCGCAATGCAACATATAAAAGGTGTATTATGACCAAAAAATATGAGACAAACACATGAACACAGAAGGCAAAGTCCATATGCATACAGTAAAAGAGAGATATATTCCCAAAAAGATTGATAGTGATGGCGGTGTACCATCACGGGTTAGCATGGCAGCTGTTCCTAGTATCTGGAGCAAATGTTCCCAGGCCATCGTCATCACACACAAATACATAATGATCAGTATGGTCACATCGGCCCATCGAAAATCATACTGCACACACATACACACATACATCTGCGCATATACACTCACGCACACACGCACACAGAAGATTCCCAGACATTCTTGGTGATGCGTGGAGCCTCATGCCCCCGTCACCATGTGTTGAAGTAGCGCAGAGGCAACCACATCAGGGTCTTTTGCCCCACCCTGCTCACCCACAGCATCACACACACACACACACACACACACACACGCACAAGCAAACACACGCCTGTGAGCCTTTTGTAACACGAGTGAGCACTAATATGTAAGTACAACACACAGAGACAACACTTTTAACTGTATATATGCAAATACACTCACAAACCACACACACACACACACACACACACACACACACAAACACACACACACACACACACAAACACACACACGCACACGCACAAAAACAGATGCATGGTCAGGCTGACCATAGACATATGGAACCATGCAGGGGTTCAAACCAATAATGTTTTTTCAGCGAAGACATTTTGCTGGTCGAATCTGGTTGATGTTACTGTGGTTTCAGTTGGTTTTGGAAATTTTTGGAAATCTAAAAAAAATGCCGTGGGAAAGGAATGCAGCTAGAATTTGAATCGTCATCAAAGACAAGCATTAAATACTGAATGTTCAATGTGTCAATACATAATGAATGTTGTTTTGTGCATTCTGCAGCTGTTTCTGCTACTGTGACTATTCTCCTCAGTGACAGAAGCTCTGTAATGCATGACTCTCCAGATTTACTTATTTTAACATTATTCTCAATTTTCCTGATGTGATTTTTCTGCTATTTTATATTCGAGTATATGTTGAAATGTTCTTGTGGTATCACCTTTTATATTACACATTTTTGCTCATAAATTACACCTGATTTTATTTTTTCCCAATTTGAAAAATTGTATTCTACCTTAAAGCAGCATCTCTTTCAAACAAGTTTTCATTTACTCTCTACAAGGGACTGCAACCATCTTCACCCTCTTTGTGTCCAAGTAACTTGGTCCATTAATCATTTATCATTTACATACTGAAAAGCATAATTATTCAGTATCACATTTAGCTTCTGCAGATGTTTTAAGCACCTCAAACGCTTACCTCAAATGCCATACATCCACTTCAGGCTCCCAGGCCCTGAACCCATTTAGTGAAGAGTGATGGTGACCCTCTTTGACCCTGTAGAGGACCTGCAGGGGTCATACCATTAGAGTGGTTATAAACTCTTTCTGGTATTCTTTCTGTCTGTAATTAAAGCAGTAAATTAGCTGCTGATGGTGGCAGGGTGTTAATGGTGGCTTTATGGAGTCAATAACATGCAGGTGTTGCCTGTAGGCAGATGTAAATGTGTTGTGGACAATGGTTTTCATACACATTAAATGATTTAAGATATAGTTTATATTTAAATTACCATGGCCTAAGAAATTCTATCAGTATTTGTGAACATGAGCTTCTCTCTCTCAAAGCCAGAAATCAGAAAACTTCATCTCAAACGTGATGTCTTAGGGTATAAAGTCTGAAGCTGCTCCATAGACAATAAATGAGGCTGATTTTGTGGAAGGATGTGGAGAATAGATGTAATGGACATAAAACAGACAAGGCAATTCAATATAAACAGACATTTAAAACAGTTTAAAACAAGGATTAACTGATTCATAAAATCATAGAGTTGTAAAAGTATAGTCGTAAAATCAAGTCATATTTTAAAAGAGTTGCAGCAATGTGAAGCGAAAAAGAAAGAGTTTCAGACCTGTATTAGGAAAGTCAGAGCTAGTTAAAGGTTAGAATGGACAGAAGCATTTTAAGCTTTCTTTTAAAAATATTTAACGAACTAGCTTCCCTGATAGCTTTAGATGGTGTGTTCCATAGCTTTGGGGCATAACTGACAAAAGCTACATCCTCGATCTTCTTCCAGCTGTTGCTGGGAACCTCCAACAAACCAGCAGCAGATGATCGCAGTGTTCTTGGAGGCAAATAGTTAACCAGGGAGTTAGCAATGTGGCTCCGTCCCAGCCCATTCAGGGCATTGTATACAAGGAGGAAGACTTAAAAATCAATTCTAAATGTAACAGGACGCCAGTGCAGAGCAGCTGAGACTGGCCTGATGTGCTTTCTCCTCTTGGTTTTGGTTAATAGCCGAGCTGCAGAGTTTTGAATGAGCTGAAGTCTCTCAGTGATGTTTTTTGGCCAATGAAAAGTGCATGACAGTAGAGAGGCAGCTTGAAAAAAAGGCATGAGTCAATTTCTTAGCATCTTTTTCATTTTGAAATGGTTGTACCATGGCTATGTTTCTGAGGAGGAAAAAAATGATGTTTTAGTCACCTTGTTAATGTGGGCCTTGAAGCTTAGATCTTCTTTATACTCAAATGATCTGTATTGTACTGTAACGTTCTCAGTTCTCAAACAGAAAATGTACCCATATACTCAGGGCATACCCCTACTCTCAGTATCATCTAGAACACCTTTCCCAATTCATCTATTCAGACTTTAGACCCTATGGCATCACAAGTGTGAGGATTAGCACTAGTTTTTGGATTCAGGAGAGAGTTGCTCATGTTTATTTGTATTTTCTAGACTGTCTTAAAACATAGGAGTAGTAGCATGAATTATTTTGACAATGAGAATAGTTCCCCTTTCCCCATTCATTTTTTAGCAAATTAAACTCTTGGATATAGACATAGACATCATGAATTTTTGATAGTATTCCTTAAAAGATATTGTCATTATGATTATGATATTTCTATTTTATTACACAGTGTTTGGTGCAGAGCACAAGAAAGGTTAGAGAGAAAAATGGAAAATTTATGAAAAAGTGGTTGTTAAGTAGCCTAATGTTTATGTTGGTGAATTATTGTAATATCTGTAAAATATGTCTTGTAATTAAGATATCTAGCATGTGAGGAATAATGTACAGGAAGTGGATCATTATTGCAGAATGCACTACAATAGGCTGTAACTACACACGCACTACACAACATGTTGATTGAAAATGATTTTTATTGACTTTAAAAATGATTTTTATTATTTTTAAAATGACTGTATTGCTTCCGCTGAGCATCTATGATCAGAACTGTGTCCATAGCAGTGGTCTGTTATTCATAGCAACGGACTGCTCTTCAGAAATAACAAACCTTAGAATGCCATAATTGCCCAATCAGAATCAAATATTCAACAAAGCCATGTTATAAAAACACATAAAGCACATATTCTTGATTCCAAACTTGATCATATTCTATCTCTTTATGTCTGGCAGTGATGTATACATTGTCTAATTAATCTGCATGTTTGTGTTGTATTGTATAAGTTGTAATTACCAAGCAGTAATTATTACATGTCCTTAAATATATCTGTGTATCTGTCTGTGCTAGCTGGCAGCTCTCCAGGAACAAAGCCACACTACACTGATGGTAGCTAAATGTCAGGCCAGTGTGGAGTGAAGTAACCGTTGACTTAATGGAAATATTGACCAAGTTGTCAACGTCTCACCCCTCAGTCTGGACCTCTAGTCCGCTCGATAAAACCTTCCCATGAGACCACATGTGCATACACACAGAGCCATGATCACATTTTCATCAGCGTCTCTGTCTTGTATGGTTGCTATGGCTATGAATGGCCCTGATTTCAACCGTAACCAACGCTCACAGAGATCCAAGACCAAAAAAACATCATGATAACCAGTGACTGTATATTTCAGAGACAGACAGCTTTGTTCTTCCTTCCAGCGCGGTGATTTAAAGTTCAAAATAACACGAGAAAATGAGAAAAGATGGAAATTACGCTAGATGGCTGGCTCGTGGCTGGTATGTTTTACTCCAAGTTAAAGGGAAATTTGTTTTTCAATAGAAGGCCCAAATGAGATGTCATGATTCTCTCAGTCCCACAGTGTCAAAATAAACTGTGAAATTGGGATCAAATCTGTAACAGAGAACATCATGATCATGTCCTCCTTATGTGAAGGGATTATGTCTACAATATGACCACTTTCAACTCTTCATTATGTGTCAAAGGCTCCATTTAGACCTTACGTTAAAGATGTTATTATGGTTAGAAACCTGAGACCACTGACACAATTCCAGGTTAGCTGAATTCTCTAAAGAAAACAGCCCTTATGGTGTCAGTCTACGATTCTCAAATATGTGTCCCCATTTTTCTTTTGAAATTGATAAACATTATTTCCTCTTTTTTTTTTTTTTGTTGCATTGAATAAATCCTTTCTTCCTTGTTAACTGGATGACATAAGCAGTTAGCTGCAGGGGAAATTGTAGCTCCAAAGACAAGTCGGAAAATGAACTGACAAAGAAATTTAGCAACAGTACAAATCTCAGTCACTAGACTCGTTGCCAGTGTTGCTCATGAGAATCTGGACACCCTGATGTCATAGCATGGTTTCGTTCTGTTTGGTCGACACATGATGAAAGCACAGCCTAATAATGATGCTTATCTCAATCAGAAGCTTGCAGCCAATTTGTCAGGTCTACGCGTGCATTTGTTAAAAGCAAGTAAAAAAAGCTCCTGTGAGAAAAGACTTTAAAGAGATCCTCCCCTCTGTCATCTGGATACAATTGTGTCATTACAGCCGACTCCTGTCTGTGTGTGCGAGGGGCTTTTAAATGCCCTATGATAAGGCTTCAAAATTAGCTTTTATTTTCTCAATCCATCCCATTCTCCCGCAATGCATCCAATCTCAGGCGCCACACAAGAAGCTCGGGAATTGAGGAAACAGGGTCGCTCCCGTCGAGGCAAGTGGGACCTCATTTGACCTTTGACCTCACTTTGTGACTGGTTCAAGAAACGGTGACTCAACAAAGAAACACACAAACACTTACCGTAACTCAAGGCTCTTGTTCCAGTAACATTTCCAAATAAATGAGATGGCTTGCAAATGTAGCTGCTAGAAGTGCTGGATGTCACGCAGCAGCTGCAGGAGTTTTACTGGAAAGACTAATGAAAAAGCTAGTTTTGATTGTGTCAAATCACCTGGTTTCAAATATCTATATATCAAGAGCACTTTAGCATGATCGTCCCTAGAATGCAGCATTATAATTCCTGGAGTGCAGCTTTTGAAAATAGTTTCACCAGCCTGTAATTTTCCCTTTAGTGAAAAGAGAGAGGGTGCTATCTATTCTTCCCCAGATTGGTAATCTTGGCAGAGAAAATGACTCAATCAACATAACTATAGAGATTTTCTCATTTTCCCTCAGCATGTTATGACTGTGTGCTGAGACTGTTGCTTTCATGCAAATGTGTGCGACCATGTGGGCACACATGAGCGTGTGTGTGTGTGTGTGTGTGTGTGTGTGTACGTGTTGGATCATTTAACAAATAATTTTCCCTTGATCCTCAAAAGTGACAACCACTCATTCACCTGATCTGGGAGTCGACCTCACCCTATTATTTAGCTACAGCACATAGCCTTCCCCCTCAAAGCGGGTCAGTACTAACTTCTTCATCTAATGACTCCCAAGTCATTACTTAGTCTGACCCTGGAATCAAAGACTTCATCCCACATGTAGGGCAATTTATGGGCATCTTAGACATCTTAACGGTCAGAGAGATTTATACTGGCGACACGGTATAAATATAGTTAATTCTATTGAGAAAAAAAAGCCAATGATCGGTAAGTCTGTCAGTAAATAAAGCAGATGAGCAGTGTGCAGAGGATTTGTTTTTCACAAGGTTTCCTTAAGTTTTTCAATCTGGCACCTATATTTGGGAAATACAGTCTCATCCTGGGATGCAGGCCTATTGAATCATACAGTTCATGTGGTGACCCACCAGACACAAGCCTCTGACTCATTTTGGATCTTGGGTAATGACTTAACATCCAGTGGGGTAGCTTGTCTTTCTTTGTCTTTGTCTTTTCATCAACAGTAAGTGTATATAATCTGTAGATTTTATAAAAATCTACAGACTGGGGAAAGGAAAATGTACATAGATTTCATATGCAATCTATGTACATTTTCCTTT
The DNA here is from genome assembly GCA_035609425.1 of Epinephelus awoara. Lineage (NCBI taxonomy): Eukaryota > Metazoa > Chordata > Actinopteri > Perciformes > Serranidae > Epinephelus > Epinephelus awoara. The sequence goes on from CM069307.1 coordinate 12,780,089, forward strand.
CACCACTGTCGTTCTTGCATGATTAAAACATATGTAGCTTTATGCAACTGAGAGTTTAAACAATTTATTTAGATAACTGGCTGAAATAGCTCAATGGCTTGAAATGACTTTGTAAGTAAGCTATTATATTAACAAATCATTTGTCTTAATTTCAAGACCTTCAAATTATTTTATTCTTACTAACAAACAATGGTGGATCTATTTATAGGTAATGTATTACCTATCAGAAGGTGACATAGGCCAAACATCACAGAAAGAGAAGACTAAATCTGCAAATGTGCACATACCGTATTTTATAATTGTTTTTTTATTTTTATTTTTATTATTATTGTTAGCTAAGTTGTTTTCTCATTAGCTTGTTCTTATTACACTAATGATAATAATAATATATTTGTTGTGATCAGAGTTATCAGACCATTGTAGTAGCTAAGCTGGCTGGGCTAATTTAGCTTAATATTAACACTTTATCACTGCATTTGTGTCATATGTTACTAATTCAATAGTGTTTGCTCATTTGTGTGCATAGGGTAAAGTGGAATTAGTACTGACACCTGTGGGCCTGCAGGCTCCATAAAACAGCCATGTGAACATCACATTAAAAAGAAAAAAAGAAGTTTTTCTTCTTTAGTTCAGCTTCCTTCCCCTCCCCACTAGCTCCCACTGCTACTGATTAACAACATCCTGATGCCTGTTTGTGTGTACGCGTGTGTGTGATCAGTTCTGGTGTGGGATGACAAGATGACTGCTTTGATCACACCATCACCTCCCATGAACAGACACAGCTGGCCATGGTGCTACTGCGTGTGTGTGTGTGTGTGTGTGTGTGTGCTGTATTGTATATGCTCCACTTGAATAAAATGTCAATGGAAGTCTAATACACAGTGTGAAAGTGTTTGACAACGTTTTTTTTGTGTCAATGGGATGTGCATCCCATTGACCCTTTACAATGTCATGTTTTTCAAATGCTGGAACGGTGAAATTGAGGTCAGGTAACAAATGTGTGATTCAACACGACCTTTTCAAACATTAAGGGAGGCATTGATCTCTCGCTGCACTCATTTCAGAAACCACAAAATCCTCTAACAAAGCTTATTCCAAGCAACTCATTATTAATTTGTACCTCTTGGCATCAATGAGGACTAAAGATATTACAAAACTTAAGTCCAAACTTTTTTTCTGCTTCATTTGCCTGTGACTGCTGGGCTGTTTTGTTAGTCTTATCAAATGTTTTCATAGTTCTGTATGGTCAGCTTGCATTTTGCCAAAGTGATTCAGCTTTCACAAATCTACACATTGTTCCACCACCGATTTCCCTGTAACCAAATACAAAGGTCTCTGTTGCATTGTAAACACTGTCCTCAAAGCAGCATTATGCTGTTGGAATGTGGAATACACAGTACATGACAGAACAGCACAGACACACCACTCCTCGTGCGGTTTCATAGTCTACATGTGGTTCTCACACCTTTATGCTTTGATACTGTGCTATCAAAAACTTAAATAAGACCAATTATTGTGTCAATCCAATTAACGAATCTACATCTATGACCAGAAATCTGATTTCACCTGTCTCGTTTTTGAATGGGCGACATGCAAATTAGCATTGGCCCTTCTCCAACACCAGATCATGGTGGTTACACCTGAAGCTGTTGGTAACTGCTAAAAATTCTGCTACAAAAATTATGTGTGCACTTATGCAGTGTTGCACAATAGACATCTTTACTTGGGTCCACATTGGCAAACCCCCCCATGTGGGCAATTGGCATGGGGCCATTATGAAACCCATGGACAATCCCATACAGGGCCCATTTTTCACCTCATTTACCACCCTAATGGGCCCCACATACAAATATTGGCTAACTAAGGCCTGAGTTCTGACAATACAAAGAGATATTACAGGGTGTTTGTGTCATTCAGTCAAATGTATTGATCAGTTTCCAAGCTGCTCCTTTTCTAATGACTTTGTATGGGGAAAATATTTGTTGGGCCTGTGTGTCACAAGATGCTGCTGGAATATGGAGTGTGGCTACTATACCCAAATCACCTCACTGCCCAGCTCCATTCCCGTGGGCTTGGTTTGAACAATAACAGTTTAGCTAGCTAGCAATCATCAATTGACACGGATCACTTGCATGGGTATGAGAGACAGAATTTTCCTCACAGTCTCTTACTAGTGCTGCTTCTGTGGTACATAATCACATCCAAGAGAGGAGAAGTTTATTAATGATTTTACTATATTTACCTTGTGGAAGTCTATCAGGCTACAAACCAGTAAACAGTTCTCACAGTTCAGCCGTAATGAGAATTTTAGGCCTCTGTCGAAAACCTTTTGCTGCCGCTGCCAGCCCATGGCGATGTAGAACATATGACAGATATTACCCTGCTGTCTTTATATAGACCTAACCCTGCCTAGCCCTGCCCAAAGCTTTCCTCATGGACGCAAACCTGACAAGCAAAAGGAGGGACACACACACACACACACACACACGTACACACGTACACATGCACACAGAGAAATGCATTAGGAGATGGAGTAATTAATACATGTTTCTGAGAATGACATATTCACTAAAGAGAGCAAGCGGGAAGATAACTGACGGAGAGATCAGAGAAGGGGAGAGAGATGGACGGAGTAAGTCTGGCTCTGAGCTCTGTAGAGGAGGAAACCACAGAGAAAACCTCTGTGGCCAAAGCATCCATCATCCTCATGTTACTGCGATGGGAAGAGATTGCTGACCTCACCAGCAGATGTGCAGCCTGCTAGCTGGGCTGGGTTGGGCAGAGAAGAGTTGGACTGATGAATTTACATGGGCATTTCCATCCAAGTTCTTCAATGGCTATTTAGCTAGCATGCTTATAATTGAATGGTCACCGTGGTAGTACACTTATGATTTAATGGTCATTTAGCCTGTATGTACTGAACAGTCAGTACTGACACTGAAGGGTTGTTAAGGAAAAGTAATGTACTGGCTGGGTCTGAGGCACAAATAGCTGAGGCCCACACATATTCACATCAACATAACTTGACTTTTTTAATATTTAACCACCACCTTTTTTAACATGATGTAAGTGTGGGATTCATGATACAAACCAGGCGACATGTAATCTCTATAAACAGATATCTGCATATGTTTGCAGGATCTCTAGGCAACGGGACAAGCTTTTGGTAATGGAAGTGTTCTGGTTTCTGTTTGTTGTCCTTTTGTAATAAGACTAGGATTGACCAATCACATTTGAGCGAGAGATACACAGTGTGGAGAGGCTGGACACATTGGCCAAAATGCAATTTCAGAGCCCATCGCCTATCGTCTGATGATAATTTAGCTTTATATTTGCTCCTTTTAAAATCTATCTGCCTTCATATGCAGGTATCTGCTTATAGAGATGAGCAAAAATAACCAGAGCATGGAGGAGGAAGTCTTGGCCTGGTTCTCCCGTAATACTGGCTGTTGCCCCACAAGGTTAATCGTCGTATGGCAGATAGCTGATGGGTTCTGAGATAGGGCAACACATGACTGAACACAAACCTAATTTGTAGGGATGTTCGATATTGGCTTTTTTACCGATATCCGATATACCGATATTGTCCAACTCTTAATTTCCGATACCGATATCAACCGATACCGATATATGCGGGGGTCCCCCCCCTCCCCCCAGAAAAAAAAAAAAAGAAAAGAAAAACTAAATCATTTTAGGCAACTAACATTACACATATTACAAACAAACAAAGATATCTCAAAAACTATACACCATATCTCTCATATTTTGACATTTTGAGTGAGAGGAGAGGTAGCTGAAGAGTTTGATGTATAATATGTGCATGCTGTGTAAAAGTTGTGTCATTTAAAAAGTAAAAACCGATACTGATAATTTCCGATATTACATTTTAATGCCAATATCGGCCGATAATATCGGTAGGCCGATAATATCGGACATCTCTACTAATTTTGTATTACATTTAATATTTTTTACTTTAATAACATAATGTTGGCAAATAAGCAAGCTATAGATTGCAAGCATTGACATAGCCACCGAGAGAAGCAAGAAGTGGTGGGAGCAATGTTGTGTTTTGTGTTTGCTTCCAGTGCATCTCTGGATAAAATCCTTAATTCGAAATAAATGGGGGGAAAAAATCAGGAAAAGCAGCAGAGAAGGGATCATTCTTACAGGACAGACAGACATGCAATAGACTTATATAATGAATCAGGCTCTTTTCATGCAATGTTTGTACGTATGCCAACACAAAGTAATGCACAACTATTCGTATATAGCTCATGTTGTCATGAGAGAGAAATACATGTACAAGCCACGTAACTGTGAAGGCTGCGATCACATGGCCAGTGACAGTGTTGACAGTGGGTAAAGAAGGAAGTAGTATATAGACTGAAGGTCCATGTAAGGAGATAGGTTTGGAGCAGTGGATGGATCAAACAACATAGGACTTTCCCCCAGGAGAATGAGTGAACTTTCATTTCTTTTTCAAGCCCTAAACTTAGTAATTTACTTTCCAAAACCTAAAGATGGCCTATCACTCCCTCCAGGAATTAGACGACACCTTGGTTTTTAGTTACTGATGGATTTTTGTCAGTTCTCCGCCCTTCATCACCGCCATCAAATCCACCATCAAACTGTTCAAATATATGATAAGTTACAGAATGACAACATATTAATATTACTTACAAGCTGTAGAATATAACAGCAAAATGCACAATGAACATACATATAGTAAATCCCAAAATAAAACATACCTCGCTGGCTGCACACAACCGAGAGGGAATGAGTCCACTTGAGCAAAATAAAAAAAAATAAAACTTCCAAAAACGGCAATGAAAGTTACTGCTTCTTCTTTTGTCCAATAATGAAATGTTACCTTGAACTTTAACTTTCTCTGCTCTCAACTCCTTCTTGGAGGACATTACAACCGCAGCATCTCTGTACCTGCTCTGCCCTCATGTAAACATCATGCACAACACCCAAAAACGTCCCCTGCGCAACACAATACACAACCAGTACCTCTGCAGTCCTGATACAAACCAAAATTGAAATTCAGGAAAATAAATCATCCAAATAATATATGCAAACAAAACACATCAAACAATGACATAAATAATATTTATGGCAGTTAAATGGCCAACCATGTTTCTTTTCCAAACCTAATTTACGTTACTTTACTCGCCTAAACCTGACCTACGTAACCTCACATTCAGTATATGATGTCATTCCTGGGGCACTAATTCATATATCCTACAAATCATTGCATGTGCGTTAAGATATCATATGGACCGTTGTAGCAGGAGATGCTGACAGAATAGACCAACATAGTTGAATTACGGTATGGACAATCAGGATGACAAAATCATAAACAGATTGTTAACATATATGAAGAATGTGGAAGCAGCATCAACCAACTTCCAGGTGCCACCAAACACAAAGACAGTAAGCACTGCGACCTCCTCTCTACTGTGGAGACCTGGAAAGAGGACAGACACAATTACAAAACTGGCAAAGCTCAAGTGCACCAGGACAACATGCACACAGAGAGCGAGAGAGAGAGACAGGAGGAGAGGCTGAATCTCATGGAAGACGAAGATCCAAATCCAAAACATCAGAAATTAGACACCTACAGCCAGGGGAGTGTTGAGGTCCTTAGCATTTCACTGCATATTTCTGTGTGACTTATGACTGACAACCACTGGCCTAAATCAATGTGTATTTGCTCTGTGCTGGAGGATGTAAGGATGATTTACAATACTGGGTGCACCATTTCTAAAGCCCGCACAAAGATGAGCAAGTTATGACAACAGCGCAGATCAGCTTCTGTTTAAGTTTTGTTTAACTGCTGAAAGTACAGTCAAGGAAATAAGACTTTAATAAGGCCCATTGTTCATAAGGAATTCGTCCCATGTCAACTTTACACCTGAAAATTATAATTTTTTGTTATTCAGCCATGTCAGTATCATCAGATCTGGACTGAGCTCTCCAAAATTTTCAACATCTAAAACTCTGTAACAAACTCAGTTACTGACATTTCTATTTGTTTTTCGAATGTCTCCTTTTCCATGCTGCACTATTTCTTCAATTTCATTCTCTTCTTTTGATCTGCTGTTTCACTCCTTGCCTACTTATGCTATCGCTGCTGCTTTTTTTCTCCTTGTCATTCATCTCCTTATGTGTCTTTAAGGCACCTTGCACTCTCTCCCACGGCTTTTACCTCTCCTTATCTCCCCCCATTTCATCATCCCACCGCTCTCGCTCGCTTCTCCACTGGAAAGTCCCCTGAGTTTAGCAGTGGCACCGGGAGCTGCAGCAGCAGTGTTTGGGTCACACTGGTGAGGGGAAGGCACGCCACTGGCAGCTGGCCTACCACATTAGAGGACTTTGGTGTACGCATGTGTGTATGTGCACTTGTGTGTGTACACTTGTGTGTGTGCTTGCATGTGTGTGAGTGCATGCATGTGTGTACAATAATAAGAGCCCTGCTGCCTGTCAGCCACAAGGCAGCAGCTGCTCAGGCCCACAGATTAGAGGCTTGCACTGCACTGGATGCCCTTAGTGAGTGGTTAGATGGATGGATGAATGAACGGATGGATGGATGAATGGATGGTGGTGAGAGGTTGGGAACTGACCGTTCACTAGGACCCTCTCAGTTCCAGTTGCTACACCTGCCAAGGCTTGCATCCTAGCATGGCACATGTGCAATGATAACAGTGGAAAATTGATATCTCAATATTCAGGTCCATGATTTCAGACAGAGGTAAACAAAAGTTTTGCAGGTTGAAACGATGACTGCTGAGGGCAGGTTTTATCACTTGTAGTTAGCTAGATATTTAAACATTTACTCTAATTGGGTGAAGTCTTTACTTCTAGCAGACATTTTAATGTTTCTGGCTGTTTCATTTGAAAATTGCAACCTGCAAAAGTGTCTGAAATATGCATTTGACAGGTGCATAGAGCTGATGAACCGTGTAGAAAACATGTTTAATAGGCTGGAATGCATAGTTGTACTGACAAACTCCACTGACCAAAAAAAGGTATACCATTACTGTACCACAGATGTTTGTAAGGATTGGCAGTAGCTTAGTCCATACTGACTTGGGTTGGGAACCAGAGGGTTGCCTGGTCAAGTCCCTGTCTGGACCAAATATGGAGCGCGGAGTGGTAGCTGGACAGATGCCAGTTTGCCTCCTGAGCAACCCCAACCCCCAACTGCTCGGGGTGCCTGTCCATGGGCAGCCACCTCATTCTGACATCGCTCCATTTAATGCATGTATCGGTCCTTTTTGTGCATGTGTGTGTATTTTGGGCCAGTGTGTATATTACAACAGAGTGAAAAAAAAATGAATTTCCTCTGAGGGATTAACCATAACCATTAACCAAAACCATAGGATTGGCAGATCAAAATGCTCACAAGCTGTTTTTGGAGTGGCCATATGGTGGTGAAGAATGACCCATGTAGGTATGTAATCAGCTGAATTCCTCAACCTCAGATAACTGCTTTTTATAGTTATCTTAAATTAGTTAGGTAATCGTTCAGCTATGAACATACAGCTTAATTACTTATTACATACTGCTCCTATATAGGTTACTCACACCTTATTTGTATAAAAAGGTATAAGTTGAAAGTGGCTCAAAGTATAACATGTAACAAATGGTTGGATCTATCCGAAAAGAAAGCCGTAATTGTTCTTTCCATCTTACAACAGCAAAACAAACAAACAAAATCAGCACATAGCTTTTTCTTCCTCCATGATCTGCAGCTTGACACAAAGGAACACTGTATTCCACTTCCACAATAACACCGCAACAAGGTGTTATTTCAGCTCACAGAATTACTGCCAAATGACTAAACCATCCCACAGAAGTTTAATAAAGGACGTGTTTTATACATGCCAGTATAATTACATTAGAGCTCCTCAGACCCCCCAGGCCAAAAGTCTGTTTAGGTGTAAATGAAAATCCACCCAGAATTTTAACTCTTAATCATTTATCTCAGAGAGTGGAGTATGTTTTCGAGTTCCAGGAAGAGTGTGACTCAGCCAAGAGTCCTACCTTTGTTGTCGAAAAAATACTGTAACTACAAACTAATCAGTGAATGGGAAACAGGGTTAGTGGCTCATTTGATGTTTGAGCTTTCCTACACAAATGTAATCTTATTTTGGTTAATTGCGCAATAGTAGTATGTCTTGATGCAATCATGTGAAATCATACTGTAACTATAAACAGGATATTACCATCCACAAAGCCCTTTCCTCACAACCTTTTCCTTTGATGACATAGTGCAACACAGTCTTGAGTAAACTTTAACAGGCAAAATATCTCCTTTGTTGATGTAAAACGTTTATTCTTTCCACCCAAAGGTTATAACATTAATTGTTATTACAATTATTTAGACTAAGTAAGATGAGGTGGACTCCCCAGTATCTGAAATCAAGTCATCTCACATCAGCTGCTCCTGTGCAGTGGCATTTTCATGTATTCAAACTGAATTGGATTGCCAGCTGCACAAGGGCTACTATAAAAGAGTAGGTGTCTACCATATATCCCACCTGTGCGTAAAATCTGTTTTAGGGTGGAATTCCCCTTTAGGCGGGAGCTATCAGTCATGTGCCAGTGAGGTATCCCCCCTGATCCTCTGTTGTGGTTTCTCTGGGTGAGATGAAGGCTATTGCTGTGACACTGGGAGGTAGGCGAACTCTTAAACGCCCCCCTCTCTGTGTCTGATCTCTTTGTTCCCTATACACTGGCACGCGCGTGCGTGACTGGAAATACACAAACACCAATGAATGAATGCAAGCGCGCGCACACACACACACACTCGTAAACACACAGTCATGCACGCACACGCCGTTAGCTGATCCCTGTAAGAGTATACTCTTTATGTCATAACCCCAATAAAAGCACAGCCCTCCAGATGTCTGGTGTGTGTATCATCGTGTTGGGCAGATCACGTAAGATGAATGCCCACTCGCTACATCAGAAAGAATTCTCAATTCCCTCTCACACACACACGTCATCCAGAAGGTGCGATCATGTCAGTGGTAGAGAGGTGGTGAGACACCGACAGTGGCTGCCTCATACAAAAAGGAATGCTGTTCATAAGACATCTGGTTCAGGTACATGGTCAAATATTATGTCATCACATTCAGGTGCTGGTGAAGAAGGGGGCTATTTAGTACAGCTCACGTTTCACACTCAACAGACAATAACACAAATTGTCTCATTCTCATGGGCAGACAAGCACAAACATTAAATTCTGTATTTAAATTTACACAAGACTTTTCAGGAATAGAATGGCAAAAATAACAAAAATATATTATGGTGATATGTAGTGACAGAACAGATTAATCTGAGACGGCCTGCCACATGGATTATTTGGAGTTCACAATCAATATTTCAGATGCCTTGGAATAATGATCAGTATGATAAGAAATATTCTACAGTGATCATAAAGTCATACCGTGATCAGACCTTAAAATACGGCTGAAGGCTATCATTATGTTACTGAAACAATGGATAGGACTCCTGGTGTCTTAGCCATTCTCGTTGCATGGCTCTATAAGAGTGGTCCAGACTGAAATCACTCCACAACTGTTGGATGGATTGACATGACATTTAGTACACACATTCATTCACAAATGAAAAGTAATGCGCTTTGTATATAATCCATGTAAATGGAGCCAGGAAGCTGTGATCATGTGACCTATGAGCTGCAGTCTGTTTTTTATTATATGATGAGAAGAAATCAGGTCATGTAGTACAAAGAAAGACAAATAAATGAAGGGAGGTGGTCGGGTGGACGATGGGTCAAACAAACAGGACTTTCACCCAGGAGACCACTGTTGGTGTCCCGTCAAAGTTCAAGTCAATGTTGAATTACTGTAAATTACGTGCGTATACATCACATGACAATGCCCAACCAATTTTTTTTTTCCTAAACCTAACTTAACAGGAAATACCATATGAACCATTGTATGAGGTTAGGTTGCCATGGTGACCCCCTGACTTTTCATCGAATAACACCATCAGGTCAAACTAAATACTTTAGCTTCTGAGTAAATACTGAGACTAATGATATTCCCATCAGTCTTAGCTGTATTTTATGTTTTGTGCTAAACTTTCGCCGGCGTTGGTCTGTTTATTTGTCTGTTTGTCTGCAAATAACTGATTTAACGGATTTTGATGAAATTTTCAGGAAGGATTGATAAGGAACAGATGATGAAATTTTGGTAGTGATCGGTTGAAGCGAAGTAGATAAAATAATAAAATGGCGGGAAATCCGAGCTGCTTGGCAGAGGTCTGCGCTCTCCGAGTGCTCTAGTTAACTTATGCTATCATGCTATCATGCTAACATGCTAAACTAAGAGACTAAGATCTGAAAAATGGTAATGCCTGTGTAGCATTGTCTTTGCAAGCATCTTAGCATGCTGACGTAAGCCTTCAGCTCAAAGCACATCTGCAGCAAGTACACCTTCAGAGAGCTGGATGGCTCAGGACTCTTAATGTTAGTATACAAAACCCTTGTAGCTACTGCAACAATTTAAGTGAGCAATCACAATTGGAGGCCACAGAGAGATTGTTTCTTAACATTTCTGCTGCACAGCACCCACTCCTTGCAGGCATAATGTCCTCATTTTCAAAATGCTTTATTTTTCCTGTGCCACACTAAAGTTCAACACAACTGGTCAATTTCAGATTTCAAAATGCATTCGCAAAAAGCATGAGTTTGAGATGAGCCAAAGGCCAAAAGGGAAGAAAAATCCTTTTAATATTTTGTCTTGTTTGTGTGGACATTAGTGACCGTCAATAATGACCACCCTAATTAAGACAAAGACTTTATATTGGGAAATTTCTGCCTACTTGTGTCTTGGGTCTTATCCACTGGGAGGTCCCTGGTCTGCAGAAAAGCATACTTTGAAAAGACTGTATATGTGTGTACATGCACATATACATGTGCACTCACAGACCCGCCTGCAAGCGTGGGGCAGGTTTGAACACTGTGGTGGCAGTGAAGCCTTGGCACTCCCCGTCTGACATGTTCAAATCTGTCCTCATCAGTGATTCTCCACTTAATCTGCACCTGATCGCCTCTGTCTGTCACATCAAAAAGCGAAGGGAAGGGTATCAGAAAGAAATGATTCATTCTGCTTGTCCTCCTGTAATTTTCTTCTATAGGTTTAAACTAGAGGTCAAAACAGTACCTCTGAGTTAAACTTATAGAAAAGGGAACAGCATCATCAGGTTTAAGTGGTGGTGGGGGGTGGTATGGTGGAGACATGAAACAGAAGGTGTGAGCTTCAGTCACACCTGTATGAAACAGAAGGTGAAAGTTTTAGGCCACATTCCTTACACTCTTCCCTTTAGTTAAACACGTGGAATGTACAGTACTGTACTGTATATGCTGTATGCATGCGAAAGAGTGAGAAATTGTGTGCATGTGTTCGTGTGCATGCGTATGTGTGTGCATTGCAAAACAAAAGATCATGTCTGTTTGTGATGCATAGCAAAAGGAAAGCAAAAGTGAGTTTATAATAATTAGAAAATTTGAGAACAATTGTGAGACGTACATACAGTATGTGCACTCAAACATCAATGACTGACTGCATTTCTCAGTCTCATATGTTGTAACTTAGAAGATGTATTATGCAGTATATACATACAAACCTGTATAAGTAGAACCAGTGCCAGTGACAGACACCATGACAGACCAAAAGAGTATAAGCACACAGTTAATAAAATAAAGCCAGGTGATCCAGGTTGTTCCCGGCATATCTGCCCACGTCGTACCACAGTCTGCAGACATGGTTGCCCTGCGGGATCATGGGAGAGAAAAAGGAGGGATGGACAGGAGGGAATGGAGGAGGGAAGAATGTGAGGAATGAAGGGTGAGCTCAACCCGGCAGGTCTGTGCAGAGACAGCATGCGCAGTGAACTCTATGTAAGGTACTAAAAATGGCCTCAGGACACATCTTTGACTCTGCCTCTGCACAAAGAACTTGCTACTGATTAACCTACATCTAATTATCTCTCACACCCATTCCTTGACACTGTCTCCATCCGTAGAGAAGAAGAATCAATCCGTACTCTCGATTGCTTATTTTCAGGTTTGATAGCTTGGTCACTAACATTATTAAAAGATGTATTAGTACCATCGACTTTTGTCTCATAACTGAAAAATAGGTCCTTTTATGAAACAGTCTGGGTCAATAAAAGTTTATGGTGCTGCACAGCTAATAAGTTACAGTAGCTTCCTCTATTTTGGACTCCATCAGTGGTTACCACCATCAGGATGGCTTGCTTTTGGTCATTGCACGATTTTGGCATGTCAAAGTTCACCATCATTGGACTAATTTTTGTAAATAGATATCTGCATATGTATGCTGATTCTGTAACCAAGCCAGACAAGTTTTGGTATCAGGAGCATTCTGGTTTCAATTTGTAGTCCGTTAGTAATCCTAGTAGTATTGACCAGTCACATTTGAACAGCAGGTTAAGAGTCCATGTTAAGAGGTGGAAGGTATTGGCTGTTGTCCAATGATGACTTAAGTCTATATTAGCTTTTTTAAAAATAGTGGTTAGCACCTCACAGCAAGAGGGTTCCTGGTTCAATCCCAGGAGGGATCCCTTCTGTGTGGAATTTGCATGTTCTCCTGTGTCAGCATGGGTTTTCTCTGCGTACTCTGGCTTCCTCCCTCAGTCCAAAGGCATGCAGGTTGGGGATAGGTTAATTGGTGACTCTAAATTGGACTAAATTGGACTAATGTAGCCTCAAAACACCCTCATGGTGGAGCTTATACTGCCCATTATGTTTTTCAGGACACTGTCACAACCAGGAGTGTGAATAAGTGTTGGTGGCAAAGGAGTCCTTCAGAGTACCTCTAACTTAAATGACTAAGAGCTGGTTTTAGCACTAAAAAGTTTGGAGAATTGGAGGAGACCAAAGACATAAGGTCTTTATGTTAAGACTGACATGCCAATTAATTCTTGAGATTGTTTTGTAAATAACACCCATGGTATTTACCAACTATGAAGACAAGAAGGAAAACTCCTTAAAGTCCTCATCAAGGCACAGCTGAGAACAGTTTTGGTAATGACTATGATTGAAGCTAAGCCCAGGACAGTAAAGATTTTGACCTTCATTGCAACGGGTTACTGAAATTCCTTTGCAGTGCTGAATCTCCAGTATGCTGCAATGAAAAAAATGTAAGCAAAGGACCCATACATATGGTCAGCATTGTTTAGGATGGCATAATAAAGGTTACACAGTGAAGCCCTTGTTCCATGTGCACAGGCAGCTCACTAACACAAGCTAAACAGTACAAAATATGCAATTTATGCAGGATCAGCCAATCAGGCTGGACCACCAACAGCTCCACTGGGTTACTTTAACTCCTCCGTTGATCCTTACAGTTCATTAGAATCCTTTGATGCTCCACAGGTCACAGGAGAATATCTAAGGCATTAAACGACTACAAATGAGAAATTACCCACAAATGAAGTCGTTTGGTTAACCACAAGTGTTTCAGATCTGTCTATGGAACCATACACACCCTTTCTCAGAGGCTTAAAGTCTGGTCTGGTAGACGACCGTGGGTTGCAGTCTATCATGGGTCAGTAGGAGTAAAGAGCAAGGTAGGAGGTGGAAAGGAGAAGGGCCATAAAAACAAGCCTCTGAAAAGCTTAAGATTAAAGGGTACCACTGCCTGTCCCTCGTTGCGTTATTAATGCTGAAATTAGTAATTACACTGTCTCAGATGTTTTTAAAGCTTGGTTGATGATGCAGCAATTTAACTTGTTTGGGGCAGATAACTGATCAAAGCAGGACAACCTGGGTCGTAAAGGGGAAGGCTGAGGTCCACACAACTAAAAGCGGAGAAAAAGAGAGGGAGAAGAAAAAAGATACCGTACAAATATGAGACAGTCAAAGCAAAGTAACATTACTGAATATATTTATTGAATATAAAGGTTTGATGAGAAAAGTTTTTTAAAGCTACCTGAATTAAAGATCAAAGAGTGTGGGCCTACATAGAGACAAAAAAAATAATTTAACTGTGATAGGTCCTTAGTTTACAGGAGATTTAGGTATGTTCCAACCTGGGCATTAATTGTGGTCATTCAGACTAATGCTTCATTCAAACTTTGCATTCACCATCTGCTTTGTAGAGATTTATGGGATAATACCATACAGTAGCCTATATCAAACAAACTAGACTGTTCTCATACACTGTTCACATGTTTTCCTACAAAAAGTAATGACATTTGCACATATCCCATGTAAGGCTGAACCTGTAATTTGTGCATAACCCATGTATTTTGGAAGGCTGTGATCACATGACCAATGTGCTGATGGGAGTAAAGCTGGTCCTGAGCTGTCCAGTTAGGAGGCAGGTTGGGGCAGTGGATGGGTCACAAAACACAGGACTTTCCCCAGTAGACCGGTGTACAGAACAGTGTAAACTTTACGTGAACTTTGAGTAAACACAGTAACTTGATTTGCCTAAACATTACCTCCGTCACTTTGCGTTAATAACATAACTTTATATGAAAGTTGCAATGTCATTTGTGGGCCACTAAATTGTAGGATATTATACAAACTGTTTGCATTTTCTAAGGATATTATATGAACCGTTGCAGCTTTAGCCTCCTAAAGCTTTCCAAATAACATGAGATGTACACAGGTAATCACAGAAATTAGACTGGATTATCTTTTATGGCTAATTACATATCAGCTTCCAGGGCAACTTGCTGGCAAAGCTACCAAGCCAATCTGGCTGTCCATTAATACGCGTTGTTATGCGGGCTGTAATTACTGGTACTTACGGTATGGAGAGCTGAAAATTTGGTTCAGCTGACCTCCGTCTTTTCCTCCAGTTGATTTTAGGGAGATGAAGCACAGTTTCCCCCACAGCAGCGTTTATCAGAGCAGCAAATTCATTTGCAGTAGCACCTGGGATCACGCTTAGATTTTCCAAGTCTGGCATTGATGAGTCCTATCCTTTACGGCAAAGTTCAGTAAGCTTTGGAGAGCAACCACCAGTTTCTGGAGGTATGTTGCGTGGGGGACAATCCTCTGTTGCCTTTCTTCCCCTGTCTCCATTTTTTATATCTTTTCTCTTCCATTTGATTTAGCATATTTCAAATAAATATGGTTGGTGGTCAAAGTGAAAAGACATTTTCTTGAATTTCCTAAGAACAAAACATGTTAATAAACTCTTATTTGCTACTACTAATCTAGCAAGTGCATGCTAAAGTGCCAGCAAACCACAGCGTCATACAAAACCAGGGGTGCACAGATATAGACAACTAATGAAGTTAGGAGACAAGTTGCCCTGGAAGTAGAGTCCTATGTAGTGAGCTACAATTGCTAATCCAGTGAGCTAATTACTCTGTTACTTTTGTACTGTTTCAAGGACAAGACAAACACTTGTGAACCAGAGAGTTTTGGGAGGCTTACGCTGCTTGTCCCAATAAACTAATTTTGCAGGAGGAAGTTGCAAGTGCAAAGTTGGAAAAAATCATTGTCTGATTGGCCACATTTGTGAGATTATGACCTTGAAGTTAAACTGCCAAAGCGATCCCCTCATATCCATTTGTGCGGTATGAAGTTGTAATGATCAGCAATAAAAGAGTGGCAATAGTTAAGACGTGTATTGTCTTGCTGTCAACAGTGTGGGTGGGTCTCGGGTGAGTCACAGTTTTTCTAAAACATCCAAAATTCTTGATGGACAAAACATGAATAGTATGAGATTACAAAGATATGTGAATTCAGCACTTTCTTACAATAAAAAAACCCCAAACACTGCAGATACATAGAAAACATTTGAAGGGTGTTGATAAGGACTCTTATGATGCCTGTATCACTTTCACCACATGTGGTTGGGATCTTGGGTGGGGAAGGGTTTCCAGCAATTTAAGAGAATGCATGGCAGATGAGAAAAGAATGCAGACACAAAAGACTAAACATTAATGGCACATTAAGTACATTCCTTCATTTGGTGGCAATAATACAGTATGTGGCACAGCTGTGCTTATGTGTAGGAATACAGACATTATACGGTGGAGAAAACGTGGTGCCAAAGGAAAGGGCTGTCAGATGGCAAGGTAAAGCAGTGAAAATATTCTAACAATAGCGTACACTTAGACTGATATTGATTTTTTAAAGTAGGCCATTTTAATGTGGCTAAAAGACATTTTGCTGAAAACCCTTATCGACAGTAATGGATTGCTGAGCTTCTGGGGGGTAGCCCTGTCTGCTTCTATAAACCAATAAATTCTCACTCCGACCTCGTCACATATTGACATTTGGGCATAGAATTTTCACGTCCACATACAACGTACAAGGTACTCTGGGTGCATTGACTGTTAATGTTCTGGGACACCGTGTCAAGTTCTGCCTGTTACATGCATCGTCTTCCTTCAAAATACACTTCTGTTTTCACAGGAAATTTAACGTTTACATACAGTCTCTTTCAAAACAAACACACTACGTCGGTACAACGTTCAACCTTCAACAACAAAAACGTGTGGTTGGATTTAGACTACAAAAGCAAGCGGTTAGGTTTAGAAAAAAAGAACAGCGTTTGGCTTTAGAATCTCACGTGACATGAACACTGCTCTCTTGGGTAAAAGTCGATGTTTGTTGGTTGCATCCACCACCCCTTCCACCCACCCCAGTCGGACTGTAACTGCCTTAATTTTCGTAACATGACAACCGGCCACGTATCATGCAGCGTTAAAGTACACCTTTTTGTTTGTTGGTTTCTGATGATGCAAGTCACTGCCCAAACACGACTGGGCTCTTTAAACAGGGAGCATGCTAACCGCCACCTACTGTATGTAATACACTGACTATAGATAAGTACCTCATACAGCCCCACTTCAAAAAAAATCTTCAAAAAACTATCCCTTTAAAGGAATAGTTTAATGGAAATTGCTATGACATATTTTTAGAAAGTCATTACTGCTTAATGTACCACCACAACACCAGTGGATGCATCAAACACTATCAGACCATATCATGCATTTCATTTATATCTTAAGTGCTGTAATTATTTGCTTATGGTTTTTCCATGCATTAGTAAAATGATTGATGTTGGAGAGCTTGCACTGGAAATAGCTTTGCTAGCGGGATCACTAATTACAAATGTTTTTGAACTGCTAAAGAGGCAATGCTTACTGAGTAATGGACAGCACTTGCATGGTGCTTTTGTAGTCTTCTGACCACTCAAAGCATTTTTACATTACATGTCACATTCGCCCATTTACACACTGGTGGCCGAGGCCACCATACATGGTGCCACCATTCACATGCACTCAAACATCAATGGAACAGCCACTGGAAACAATTTGGGGTTCAGTATCTTGCCCAAGGATTCTTCAGCATGTGGACTGGAGGAGCTGGGGATTGAACCATTGATCTTCTGATAGTGGACAGTGGACGACCCCCTCTACCTTCTGAGCAACAGCCGCCCCACCCTACTGAGCCATGCAGTTGTCCATATACACCTAAAATAGGTCTTTCTCAATCTGCATTCCAGTCTGTACTTTTGTCTGTACATATGAAAACTTACTAGTGATTGCCCAAGCAATGTCCTGATTACAAGTTCCCGTTTTTCCAAGAATGGCCCAAATACCTGCAGAAATGTTGCTGTCTTCTTCTTGGTTGAGCTCAAAGTGCAATATTTCAGCCAGTTCTAGGTGAATCTGTAGAGCTAAAGGTTCTTTCTGGGGAGATCCGCTGGACCAGAGGGGATTGCCCTCTTCCATATATAGCCCTTCTTGTGAGGAAATGTTTGACCCTTGCTGATCAATATTTTAGGAAATTGCTCCTTGTGTCACTCCCCATCTCCAAGCTGACAAGGACGTGATTGCAGTGTGCGTGTGTGTGTGTGTGTGTGTATGTGTGTGTGTGTGTGTCTGTGAGGCTTGAGTTAAAGTGAAAGCGTCAGCAGGCCCATAGCATTTCTCCCTACCATCTCATTCCCTGTCAGGCTTCAAGAAAGTGGAACTCAAATCCAGTGGAGCAAGTGTCAGCCTAGGTCGAGCGGAACATGTTGCAAATGGTGTTAAAAGCATGTACTCGTTGGCCTCCACTCTCAATAATGAATGAGAGAAGGCCTACTAAAAATGATCCCTGTTTCCTCTTCGATCCTTCCCTGGTGGAAGCGGGCATGAATTAGTAACACAGATCAAACTGCAGTGTTAGCGCAGATCAAGTATTTGTAAAGAAGCTGAAAGGACTATATACAAGACAGGCCCTATGAGATAATGTGGATGTACCTTGCATGTTCCCTGTTCCTGTCACATTGAATTTTAATTTGGAATAGAGCAATTCTACAAGGTATAAAAATGATGAATTAGTTATCAAAACACAGGACCTATCTTTAGACAGAGATGTCTTGGAAAAGAGTTTTTTTAAAAGCTGTTTTCGTAAAGTTAAAACTGAAATATTTGCAAGCAGAAAAAGGAAAGAGAGTACAGTAATTCATTTCTGACAAATGTACCTTCATTAATGTCATTTAAAGTCAGCAATCAAATCACTAGATAGTAGTTAGCGTAGAACTGATTTAACCTCAGAGTGTTGGTCTGCTTCAGCTAATTGGATTAAACTATCCACTTGTGTGGTCCTCTCTGATCTAGCCTGAAAAGGCAATCTTTGCTGATGCGGTATGTCTAAAATGACAGTCAGGGATTGCAATGCTTCCAAACTTTACTGAAACATGCATTTTACTGACTGGTCATGAGCAGTCTATTAAGAGGGAACCAGCATGGAAAAAGCACTTGCTGATACTACTTTGCTACAAGTTGCCATACAACTGGATAGTACTCTGGGCAGCTCAGTGTGTTTTCTTGAAAGCATGTGATGATTCACAAACTGACATCTTTAAGGACAAATTACAGGCTCTGCAGAGATCTAAATTGTGGAAACATTTGCACGATGCCTTTCCAATCTGAGCATCATTTGCAGATGTAAATAGTTATTTGTAGAATATACACAGAGCTTTAATGACCATCATTGTAGCATCTGCTCAATGCATAACACTAAAATCATTCATTACACCGGTGGTCAGCTGATTTTCAGGATGATCAGTCACACACTGACGTTGTCTATAATGTACAAGCTAATCATAAATACTGCTGTTGTTGCTCTGCATGACTTGCTGCTTGCTACAGGCGCCCACAGCATACATGGATTACTGTTATAATGCAATATTCAATGTTCTTTCTCCTGAGTTTACTTGTAGGGACTGGTCCCTTACATTTGTTCTTTTCCATCCACCCTTGAGGGAAAAGTCAAAGAGAGCATTTATACCCAGTCAAGCTTGTAGCAGCTAGCTGCCTGTCTGTCTCCTTATCATCGGCTTCCTACACGTCTTCCTCTCCAACTTCACACTTCTCTGTTCATCATTATTGTGTTCACTGTAATTCTGCCATGCAGTCTCCTTGTCGCTGCACCTTAGTGCTTTCTAGAGTTTTTTTTTTCATTTGCTCCACTAATGCACCTACTTTTGGTTGTTTTTTTGCATATTTTGGTGAAATGTCAGCCTAGCCTGTGTTTAGGTAATCAGTGATACAGTTAAGGGTCTCATAATTTAAAGGGAAATTTCGGTTTATTTCAACCTGTCTCCTGTCGTCCTAAATTTGTTTCAAGTGACTAGTGACATAAAAATAATAGTTAGCATGTTAGCTGTTAGCCTAGATACAGCCAGGGCGCATAGTAGCGTCAGACCTGTTAAAACGTAAGTGAGGGATAAATGTCAGAGAACATATAGAAAACGACATGTAAACGTGTTGTCTTACCTTACGGGTGTGGTGCCATGTTTGTTAACCATTTAGCTCTGCTTTCCAAAGCCGAAATATCGCAAGAACAAGCAGAGATCTCATAACGTGCCTGAAATCTTGCGAGAGCAAGCGGCAGCAGCTGGAAGGCATAACCGGGCAGTAGCCTGAAAAGTTCATTCATTTATTTTATGAAAGATTTGTAAAATAATGGCTGACTTTTTGCCAGACTTCGACTAAGGAAGACACATACTCAAATGCATGCAGGCCTACAAAAACACCTGCATGCACAGATGCTCATAAACATACAGTATGCAAGAAAGACAGAGGTATGCTCTCCTGCTATCTCATGCACAAATACTTTACACACACACACATGCCCAGCAATTATAAAGTCTCTGATTAGAGCTTGCACACTGTGGTCTTGTTACTTGTAGGAATATGCAAAATTTATGGTTTTAATTAGTTTGTTTACACTGAGGATAACTGAGTTATTAAAACGTTCTTTACAAGTCATCTCAGAAAACAACAATATCAATTAAGCAGTTCAGGTGAAAAATTAATGAACATACCTGTTGACAGCTTGATATGCAGTGCCAAAGGACAAAAGGTGTCAGTGTCCTGGGGGAACGTTGTATTTTCAGAAGAACTGTTTTCACCACAAGTGGAAAACAGTAAAGAATGACGCATTTTCACTTCAACAGATGTTGATTTACAAGGTAATGCAATGGTTTTGCAAGCGGTTTCACTCTGAACGGTGAAGACGCACATGTCGCTACATGTTATTTACATGCATAGTGAGTGTCCATTTAGGCGTCATTGCAAAACAACCTGACCTTGTCCCTGAAAACATTAAAGAATGTCTAACAAGTGATGCAGACCTGCTAGTTCATGCCAAGGGATCATAACATAATAAATCTCATTCAACAGCATAATGTTGTTTCAGCTCAAATCTGCAGTCACTTTGGGACCTGCTCTCTATCAAAATAACAGCCACTGTTCAAATAAACTCAACACACAAGTCCAGGCCTGGTGTTTCTTCACAGGCAGGAGCTATTCTCATGAAGATTAATGTTTTTTTTTTTCTTTCTTTCGAGTAATCTGATATTAAACAACTATTTATCAAGGATTATAATATCTGTTTGCGTTCTGAATAGTTATATGACCATTTGGCGTTTGATTCTGTCCGTGCAAGATGAAATCATTAAAGCAGAAAAAAAGAGAAGCGAGCTTTTTGATTGATTTCTGCACACTTACTTCTTATATAATAATTGAGGGGATCAGCTTAACTTTGATTTGGCAGCCACTTAAGCCTACTGGTGGAAGAATCCAGCAAGGATCTCAGCAGGTTTCTCAACCTTGGCATCAGGTCGTTGTCAACACATAATACGCGCATGCAGACACACACCCTGTCACTTAAATTCATGTGCCCGCGAAAAGAAACACACATGCTTGCATAAACAAACACGCACGCAACAGTGTTGTCACCACATGAACAGATCTGCACATAAACTATTTATATGCGTAGAGAGGGAGATGAAGAACATGTTCGCTTTAAATCAGTGTACTAAAAGATGCACTATGCATGCTAAACTCAACATACAGATGGTGCACCAAGGGAGGAGAGAGGAGAAGCAGGACAGAAAAGGAAGCTTTTTTTTTTTTTAACTCCCTGAAAGCGAGCAGTATGTTTGGATAAGAATAGAATTGCATGACTCTGAAATAGCACCTTTTTACTGCACATCTGTTTACTTTGAAAGTGTATCTCTTGCATTCTTACACTTAACTTGGTGACTTCATCACTTCCCTCAGGGCACAGAATATATAAGTGAGTCAGGACGCTCAACAGGATTTCTCTCTGCACGCAAGCAGCAACTGGTAAGGGAGGGTCTACACTTGACCACAGACTTGTGGTCTTATCTGGTCGTGATATATCTTAAGGTTCCTAACAAAAACATTCAGGCTATGTGCAGTCAAAGGCAATCACTGTAATAACTGTAATTACAATATGGAGGCCAACTATTACAGTGATGGGGCTTTTTATGTTGGTTTTTCAGTCAATGTGGAAAGAATAAAGCTTCTGAACACTCTCTCCACATATCTGACATTTAAAGGAGTGCTGTACAATATGTAGAGCATTAATATTGTCCCATTTCATAAATAGAGTCCCGAGCAGAGAATGAAGTTATGCAAACTATGTGTGTTATAAGGCAACTTCTTTGTTTTTGTGGTTGTAGGTGGTCCGGCTATGAGTGTATGTTAATGCATGTCCCGTGTGTGTATCCTACTGGCTACTCCACACTAGTCTCATTTGACTTTTACCATTGATAGCAGGATGTTGCAAAAGCATAGCGCCCAACCCCACGATAAACACCATTAGCTCCTTCAGCACTGTCGCTGTTGTTAGCACAGTTGACATTGTAAGCACCATGACCTGCTAGTCACTGGCTCAGCCTCCTCCATGTTGAGAGCTGTGTGTAGACAATCTCTGAATCATAGATATGCTCTGAATATTATATAAAGCTCCGTAATTTTCTGTCAGAGACCTTCTTTAAAGCATGAGAAACAGTTGCTCCCAGAGTATATCCTGCTCTATTTATCCCTGTATATCCTCCCAATAAAAAGGGCAACAACCAGTTATAAGCCAATATCAAGTAAAGATTTTTTTTGTACCTTTATGTATTTTTGAATCCTAATTGTATAAAGGCATTGTATTCAAGGCAATGAAAGATCCACATTTTAAAGACTAAAGTGAAAATAAAAGTCACTTAAATTTTGCAAACCCACGGACAAACAGTAGGATATATTATATGCGGTACAGTTAGCAAGGGGCGCAGATTTTTCAGATCAACTTAACTTGTCACGCGAGTGTTATTCAGCCTCTGAAAACAGGTATATTATGTATTCTGTGGCTCTGGGAGAACTTTCTACAGTCTTAAAAAAAGCATCAGGGTTATCTCAGTTTAGGCTCTCTGAGACCACAAATTTAGAACAGAAACACTGTGATACAAACCAGAGTTGAGGAGCTTGGAGTATATAACCATTTTACTAGGCCGTAAAGGTCTAACAATACTGTTGAATTATATATTTATATTTATTTTATAATTATAAATCTCATTCACACGTGTAATAACTACAAATCCAGCCTTGGAACAGAGCCTTTCCAAACAGTATGTAGCTCGCTGTCAATAAGGATGAAATCAAATATTGCTGTTTATTTATTATCTGTATCTATGTCAGCTTGACAGAGGAGGCGGGTCCATGAGCAAGTTGAGGGATTGTGGGGGGCATGGTTGCAAATACACAGCAAAAGTGCCCTCTTGGATGCCCCTGTGCCTTCTAAGGTGTCCTTCCAGTGGAGAAAGCACAATGCAGTGCCGTAGGCTACCCTCCATGCTAGAAAACTTTCTGCCCACTGGTGCCCCAGTGCGTCTGGCCCTCAGACAGCTGGAGAACACCACTGCAAGTATCAGTGACATAAGTACCTGCGCTGATCAGCTTGCTGTATTTGTCATGGGATATGTAGGTTTCACTTCATTTTTTGTTTCAGTTTCTAATAGCATCTGCTGCAGTGGATGGTGACTTGTCATAGGATATGGACAGTAAATAATAGGCAAACTCTATTCTTTAAAAAGACCTATAAAAGAAATGTTGGACGAGATATTGCATTGAGCAACAGAAGCTATTGGAAGATGACCCAATACTGGGATATGTCAAACTCTGCTGCCTTAATCATGACTATTCTTTTTTTTTTTTTATTAAATCTGTCATTTATAAGTCAACTTTATGGAAGTTTGGAACTAAATCTTTGGAGTGGCCTTTCAAAAGCCATCAGTATCTAATATAGCATGTTGGATTTCATGACATCTTTGCCTGATTCCTTTGTGACTAATAGATTGGCTAGTGTGATCTGCAATGGGGAAGGTGTTATTCTTCTACCTGTACAAATACAAAGTTAATAACTAGAATGTATGTATGTATTCACATTGAATGGAGACCTCTGATGTAACCTTACCATACAACACTAGCATACAGTAACTAAGGGATTCATCATCATTAGTATGCTTTTGGCAGTTGACTCGTGACAAAATAAACATAGAGCTGTTCTCTTACCAAATACACTGCTTCCATGTATTTTATTATTCATCACATTAAAGCCCCTTTCAATATTATGGTCTTTCTTTATTGTCTTACAAATATTAAGTTATCCACAAAAATAAAATAACTTAGATAATAACCATATTAAAACATAAAAATACATACATACATTACATTTATGACATGAAAAAAATGCATATTGCTGATATCTCCCAGAGTTTTCCTGGACACAGTTCTGTATGTGCAAACTACTTATCAGGATCAAAATAATCTGTTACACTGGAAACACAATTCCAGATTTTTTTTCTCTCCTCTGCTTTCAACACAGAAAAATATTTGCTTGAAATAAATTACAGTCTGATAAGGAGCCTCGCTCATACACATTTCTCGAGAACAAATATGATCCTAATATGAAAATGTGCACAGGCAGGAATCCGTATCAACTTTGCTATTTATATACCTTGAAGTTGACATCAGAATATCCCTATTTGCACACATCGACGACGTGTGAAGAAGGTGAGTGTAGATATACCACAAGAAGCTTACAGTGTCGCACACAGTATGTTGCATCACAAAACAGGAAACACTTTGACTGATGGCAGTTTAGGATGTCTATGGTGTGAGGAACTGAAGCCTGTTGACATGCGCTCAGTTTCCTGAGACGCTTTAAATTTATTGATGGTATTTGTGCAGCATTATTCAGTTTTATTTACAATGCTGTTCAGGTCATGCTGAAGATGAGAACTGTACTTGTTAAATAAAGGTCCACTGTGCACTTTACTCTGACAGTCCTCTTACATAACACACCACACACAACACAGACAACACATGGAACATTTTGGACAATGTATCTGTGCTCTGTTTTGGGGTAATATATTATTTCAAAATGGCTATACAAGCTCTTGTCACAATGGTTGTTGAATAGATTCACAAAATTAAAATTATAGCTAGTGCTTCTCCTGACTCTACTGGAAGCTGGTATGTGTGGATTTAATTTGTCATCGTCTACTAGAAGGAAGGAGGTTAGGTTGTAAGGGTCTGATATGACGAATCTTACCAGCAATCACACTTTCAGTTCTGTCTTTTGGTGGACTTCAGCTTCAGCCACTGTCGATTGATTCATCATTGCTGTAATGTCCTCAAATGGAACTTGCTTAAATAGACCAGAGTGTCCTGGGACTCATGTGAATGTATTTATTGCGGGGTGCAATCGCTGCAGGATCACATGTTATGCATACGACATAGTAACACTGACTGATACATCTACAGAGTGTCAATTGAGCCCTGCTGTATTTTTAGGTGTAACACGATAGTTGCTATAAACACTGAAACTTCTGAACTGCCCTTGAACAAGGCACTAAATCCTTAAGTGCTCCAGGTGTGTTGTGCTGTGTCAAATCCTGTGCATTGTGAATCCTGATGTGTGAAAAGGTCTATATTTGTCTCAACCTTTCCACCTTATATACTGCTGGTGCTATGAAGCAATATGATTTTCGCTCTGCATGCAATCTACTGCTTACCCTCTACTTCCTCTTTGCTCACCTGAGTCTCATGCAGCTGTATGTCAGTCAACATGGAGCTTTCAGATATTTATCTGATATAACTATGTTCCTTTTGTCTCAAGAGGAAGGTAGTAAACATCCAAGCTCTTTGCATTGTGGCAGCTTTAGACATAATGCCACATGTGCACACTCTTTACCAACATGCGCATCTATCTTTCTGCTGGCTCAACTGCTTCGCACTCTGTCCTCGCTCATCTGGAAAACAGCAGTCCACCGCAAAAAGGTATGGGGCACATATATTACAGTCATATTCCCCTTTCAAATTAATAGTCTTGATTTAAAAAAAGGTCTTTGTCTTTGTTTTCTTTATTGTGTACAGTCTTTTAGTGTGTGTTTCTTCATTTACAGACACTGACCCACTCTGTTATCCTGCACTCTTCGCACACCACATAGCAGCACCAGTGAAACTTGCAGTTGCAGCGTTCACTCCGTGTCTGCTGTAGGATGTTGTGGCCTCTCCCGCAGCACAGACTCTCACAGTTGTCCATGCCGGGGCTGGTCTTGTTACAGATCCTGCCCTGCGTGCCTGCCGAGTCCGATCCCAGGTCGCGCTCACAGAAGTCTGGCGACTTTTCAAAGTAGACCAGCTCGTTGATGCTTGGTCGCCGCCGATGTGAGTGGTGGTGATTGTGGTGGTTGTTCTGATGATGGTGATGGTGGTTGTGGTGGTTGTGATGGTTATGGTGGTTGTGGTGGTTGTTGTTGTGGTTGGAGTGGTCGAGCTGTCCAGTGTTTCGGTTGTGAGCCTTGATGAGCGTGGCGATGTGGAAGCGCTCTTTGAGTATTGAGCCCACCACCCGGAACTCGGGGGTGACCTGCCAGCATGTCTTCAGCTGGCAGCTGCCCGACGTCCCGTGGCACTTGCATTTCCTTCTCATGTGGTCGAGCACCACCTGCGATGAAAACCCAGATGGCACAGACAAAAAGAGAGAGTGGGATGGAGTGAGGAAGTGAGAGGAGGGGGAGAAAGAAAATGAGACGGATTAATGGCTTTCTTGATTACTGGCTACACATGAAGTTTAACACAGGTAGGCTACAGACTGTTGCAGACTCCACGTCATATTTCAAACTAGCTTTTTTTAATTTGTTTGTTCTTCTAAGCACACCACTATTCCAAGGTAGAGTAAATGACACATAGTACCCTAAAGGAATATTGGTCCCGCATTTAACAAGCCAGGTGGTCTGTCTCTGGGCCTGTTGTCAAACATACTGATATCGAATAACACAGATGGATGCAGGCATTACCCAAACAGACATTAGTGTCATTATTCATCTTTTGGCATGAGGTAAATGACTCCTCACATGACACACATGAAGCTGCACATTAGAGTAGTACAGTATTTATATTATTATATTTTCACTTCAATGGTTTTTAGCTGGCTAATGGAACTACATCAATATCAAGAGCCACTGTGTATTATTTTCATTTTATTACATTACAGGAAAAAGCATGACTGTGAAAGCCATTTTAACACACATAATGGAGTTGTTTATCAAACTGAGCTGGCTTGCTGTAGCAAAGTAGTACAATTTAAAGGCACAGTTCACCTGAAAATCCAAAATACATATTTCACCTCTTGCTTGAAGTGATATTTATCATTCTAGATTGTTTTGTTGTGAATTGCCAGTTTGTCAAGATATCGGCCATAGAGGTGTCCGACTTTTCTTCAGTATAATGGAACTAGATGGCACTCAGCTTTTGGTGCTAAAACCATTTAAAAAAAAAAATTCTCTTGAAAAACTTAACAGCAGTTTCTCTTTGCAGAAATCATGATTTGGTTACTAAGAATAACCTACAGACTTTGTTGTGAGAGGCTTGTGACAGCATGAGAGGTAAACATAATGGCATCCTCCTCGGCTGAGCTGTAACGTCTTTAAATTAACAGTGTGTAGTATTTGGCCGCATCTACCCTTCCGCTCACCCCTCACATGAAAATGTGAAAAGGCCTTTCTGGAACCAGTGTTTTAGTTTGTCTGTTCTGGGCTACTGTAGAGCCATGGTGGTGCAACATGGCACAGTTATGGGGGAGGACCTGCACCAGATGTGGATATGAAGGCCTTAATAGGTTATAAAAAAATGGACATTATATTCTGCCAATAGATCTACCTAAATCCCACACACTGGACCTTTAGGGTCTAAAAGAATGTCGCTGATGTCGGAAGTACTTCTGCACGCAAGAACTAGCATAAAAAAAGGTTTCATTAAAGCATGACCAGCACTGCTAACCTAAACATCCCCTTTAGCAGTACACACACACACACACACACACTCACACAGGTACATCCCATATGGCATAAATCCTGTCGATCGCAGTCATATTTTCATCAAGGCTATGAGTATGTATATTTGTGTGTGTGTCTGCATGCGCTTATCAGTCATCACCTGCTCTAAACTTTAAGATCCAATTACCAACAGGAACACCAGGCCACCCAGAGTACTGACAGATGCTGCTGCTGTTGCCGCCCCTATCAACACACACACACGCACACACACATGCTGGACACTTGCACAGTTCAACACATTCCACACATGTGCTAGCAATAATGCTAATCCCCGCACACGCACACAAAAACATGACTGTCACCCACACACTCTGTGTCATCAACGCAGAATGAGACAGAACTGGTGAACCACGGGTATGAGCAACACAAAGAGATGAGTGCAGGAGTTTATTGTTTGTGTATGTGTATGTGTAAGCATGTCTACTATGTGTTGATGCTTGTGTGTACATGGTAATACTGTGCCTATGGTTGGATGTACGTGTGTCTGTGCAGGAATGATCCTGCAGGCGCTTGCTTTGCTTCAGAACATAAAACTTTTCTAAGAAGAGCATCACACGGATTATTTTCCGAGTAAAGGTATTACATAGTCGAACCCCCTCCATTATTTAAGCAGGATCTCATCCATTAAAAGAAGCAGCAGTTGGAACGAAAAGATAGAGGGGAAATAAGAGAGATGGGAGAGATCTCATGTATCTACTGCGTGTGAAAATCCAGTTATGCACTTCTCTAAAGTCGAGGTCAATTTGGGCCGATGCGAAAATCAGGTGCTTCACTTTTCTTGTTTTCTTTTTTGCTTCCACCTATTTCAGAGGGAGCTAAAACAAGTTGTTGAGGGCTTGGTTTGCGTGCTGTAAGGCTCCATTGCATGCTGTCTTGTGGGTTTTCCAGTTGAGCAAACCACGCACAGTAAAGAAAAAAAAAAAAAAAACATGTTTCCTTATTCTCATGAATGAGTGGAGAGATAGACGAGACAACGAAATGGTGATAAATGGACTCGCTTGACTCATCTGGTTGAAATGAAAGTGAAAAAGAACAGCAAAAGAAAACACTCTTGTTTGCCAAAGTGTCAAAGTCAATAGTGATCAGTCACAGTGTCAAAACTAGAAAAGTGCACTTAGTAGGGAAAGACCACCCGAGATGATCGCAGACTCTAGACAATTCTTGTAATTGCACAAGACGTGGTGCAGCAGGTATCTGGAGCGTCCCATGAGTTAATAAAAATACAGGTCTTATCTTTTTTTAACGGAGCTACAGTGCGTTGCACAGATCAGATCCATATCTCCTGCTACAGTATCAAGCACTGTACGTGAAATGTAAACACAATGTAATAATGTGGATGAATGTATTTATGAAAAACATAGACATAAATCTTTAATCCATGTCATTCATGACTGGACTTTTAAAGGCATCAACTTTTTTCTGTAAACTTCAGCACAACACAGTAGGAAATAACAATAAAAAATAGACCAACAAAGAAACAATTTACCTAAAAAAAATGCTTACTTGTGATAGAAGCAAAAATATCAAGGAAAAATAACTAAAACATGTCTAGAGGTCTAGAAAACTGGTAGGGCAAACTAGGCTCTGCTGCTAAAAGGCTCCTGGTGTGGTATGACCCCATGTGGCAGATGGAACATAACCAGGTCACAGCCATGGCAGCTGGAACACAGTGCAGCTGTGCCTGGTGGTCAACTATTCATCTCTTATTGTGCCTGACTTCAGTGGATCATATCAGGTATGACCTTAATCTCCAGATGCTGGGATCACTTGGATACTGGAGTTCAAAATGAGACCAAACATTTCTATGGATGTCAGTTTTTGAGCCACGATTAAAGCCAAAATGTGGCCCGCAACAGACGGTGCTTCTTGTTTTTTAGCCGAGCTGATTTCGGGAAAACTTAAGGCCCCTACCAACCTGTTAGGAGGAGTGTAAAAATCAACGGCCCATAAAACAATAAAACAGGTTTTTCAACAATCATGAATCACCCACGGGAGGTCCTTGAGCATGTAATCATAAATGTGGACACAAACTATGAGGCTGATTGGCTAATTTCTTAATTATTTTGACAAAGGTACACAATCTCTAAATACATGCTGTATTATAATGATTAAAATAATTCAAAATGTTCATCATGTTCATAACGTGTGTCAGGATAACAGAAAGTGACTTAGAAGTATGCATTTTGGATAAACATGGTTCTACTGTTATTGTGAGTGTTGAAAACACAATTTAAAGAAGCTGTGATCTGTGGTGAGGAGTGGCCGTAAGACTTTATAGTAAACAACATTATAATAGCTCAAACAGCACTTGCACTGAGTTCAGATTGCAGCCTTTGGTTCAGTTTTTACATAGGGGCAGAGGCAACCCCAGAATCACAAACGTGCTGGCCTTAAACACACAGCAAAGTCTGTAATCATAAAACTCTCCAACCCACTTAAACCTTAAAGGGACAAACTGACCCAGGAGACATAATTGCATCCACATTGCTTCTGTTTGAAGGTACATTCACAGCAGGATAGGGGTTTCAAAGGGCACAAAAACAACAAAAAAACAGAGGAAAGTGTTATTTCTGATGACATTTTTTGTCATATTTTGGCAGGGGAAAAAGGCCAAATTGTTCTGGGAGATTATGAACCACAGCAGCATGACATGACAAATATATGTGTCTCAAAGTAGGGAAAATATTTCCCTGGGGCAGAAACAGCATATGGAAATGTTCTCACTGCAACTGTGATGCCCCCGGTAGTACAGCATGCCTGGCTTCCATCCGTAAGGTTCAGAATTTAGAAATACAGTTGACCATTCGCTAAACCCCTCCCCCAAACAGGGATTGTCCAATCACTGCTTTGCATGGTAGGCCTGGGGATTTCTTCCCATGCCGAAGCAGTATGTACGGGCTGTGGTAAGAATTCTGCATTTAAAGAGTTTAGAGGGTGGTGTCTTTTTATTTTTTTTGAGTCTTTCCAAAGCCCTAAACACAAGGGCATAAGTGTAGGGAATGGGATCAACAGTTTGCTGCTCAAACGTAAAATTAAATTGTTAGTGTGTCAGACTAACAAGCTTAACTAGTAGTAACAGAACATTACTTGCAAGGTCATGGAGCAAATCATTAACTACTACATTTTGGGGGGCTGCAGGTTGTGTTAAAAAAACAACAACATTAATCATTTTCCCACTGCATGGACCCTAACCCTGAATGCTATCCTAGCTTCGGCCCACCTTAGCAGTGATAGACTTAGTCTGCCACTGTTATAATTGTGAAGTGCATAGGTACTGTGCGAGAACAGAAAGCTTGACAGGAATAGCAACAGTAGCAATGGGCTTGTGCACATGCCACATGACCGGCCGAGTCATACCAAAGACTATAAAAATGGGATCCACTGCCTCCCTGCTTGGCACTCAGCATCAGGGGTTGGAATTGGGGGGTTACATCACCACATGATTCCCGAGCGCGGCACCGCTGCTGCTCACCACTCCCTCAGGGGATGGGTAAAATGCGGAGAACAAATTTCACACACTCAGGTATGTGACAATCAGTGGGAGTTTAACTTTAACTTTTATTTTGCCCCCTCAAATCCATTGTTGTCAATGTAGATGGAGGAGGAACAACCTTGCCCTGAGATAAACAAAGTTCAACTTTTGGACTCGTGTGACAAGGAACTACCAATCATATTCGGTAGATATCTTTCCTTCCTTCAGTAAATATCAGTCGGTGGTAAATATGAAGAAGAAGTCGATCATTTAAGTACAGGGCTAACCAGAGATTTACATCTGTCCCAAGGTCAATATTTTAGGCCTACACACTTTAGAAACAATCCCTGGAAGACGATCAGCTCCGAAATCAGGATTGCTGGTAATAGGCTATGATACGGTGCTGGTTATGGTCACTCTTAGCAACATCAGGCGCAACCTGCCTTTGCGCCATTGAAAATTAGCACAGAGTAGGCACAAGAGTAGCAACCAGTGCCCATTCTCACATTTTTCAGGTGGTAAAAGACGTAGCATGTGTCCCAGTCCTAATGGATACATGGCCCAGCAAAACATAATAGCTTCTGGTTTCTAATGTACCTGTCCTACATGTATGTGTCACTATAAATGGATGGTGCTGCATCCTACAAGTTTGATTCATTCTGTCAGACACAGCCAGTTAGGTTTACAACCTGTTGCTGCCCAGCTAAGTCCAACCAGTTAACCGATGGTGAGTCTTTCAGCATTTTTTTTTTTTATATTTAAAGAGGAACACCACACCATTTAAAAATGAACATACTTTCAACATCAAAGGAATGACATCTGTGAGTTCTGTATCCATCAAACACACAGCATGCTGCACACCCTGTGCTGTAACTGGGCAAAACTTAATAAAAGTTTGCAGGCCCCTAAAACCTCAACAAAAGGACATAACTCTGGATGGAAAGTATTTGATGTGTGGGGAAAATGTCAATATTGTTCAGGTAAAATCAAGACCCTTAACAAGTAATAGGAAATTGGAAATCAAGGTATCTGGCACAAGTGTATGAAATCGTTTTCAATCCAATAACCAAGAAACAAATTGGAACAGTGAACCCTAATAATTTACTTAGAGGTATACCACAAGAGTCAGAACTAATCTACCTATGAATCTTCAAATGATTTTGGCTGTATTTTCCAAGTTCTTTTCTAACTGGTTATTGATGATCAGATGAAACGTTTGGGATTTTCTGGTTTCTTCCTGTTCCCTCTCATCAGTACCTGGGGCTATGACCAACAAAAAGAGAGAAGCAACACCAAAAAATGTTAACTGTCTGTCTCTGTGTCTAGTTTTGTGATATCTGACTTGACTACTGCGGAAAAGGGGAAGAAAAGTGATGCAGTGATTTAGCGTTGCCTTGTTCTTGATCTTGAAAATTAGCCTTGAGGCCATGTGTGTGGAGAAGGGGATGGGTGGTAGAAGAGAGGAAACAAGAGAGGAAAAGAGAGAGACAGGAGGGAGAGATGATCTTTGGATTATCTCTTTGCTGTCCTTACACTGCCTGTATACACAAAGGCTGTGTGTGTAAGGGTGTGTGTAAGAGGATGCGCGTGGGTGTTATTACGAATCATCTAGCTGACACTCTATCTAGGCTCAGTCATCGTGTCCTGCTGCTTTTACCCATAGATTAGATTGTAATCTGCAACCCTATCTAACCTGTCATCAGCTGTGATTGTCTTGGCAGTGTGAGCTGGGGAATATACAAATATTGTACACCTCACACAGCTTGAGTCACTTTATACAAGCTATAAAAAGCTTGCTTGAGAAATACACTTTGCATAACACACTTACTGTCATCTACGGTGGTGCATGTTAATGTGACCAGAGACTCAGTGGTGGCCTGAAGTCTGGCTTTGAGAAGAATGAAATGTTAAACGAGGAAAAGAGCTGATGTTTTATGGATGAAACAAGCGACAATGATACAGTCCATGTCCCATTACGAGCCTTTCAATGTAAGTTAGGCAGAGTAATTGTCTGAACGTTAAGTTAAAAAACTCTTGAAAATACTTGTTCCCAGATAAAAAAACGGAAACCTGCTAACGCTATTCCATTGCTTACATGTTGGCTTACATTGCGCATACACTGAGAGATGTAATTGCTTCAAAGTCAATGGCGGACCACAGTCAGAAACAAACATCTGGCAAGTTTTAATTGGCTTGGAGAGTAAGACAGAGGCGTCTATAAAACAACCCCAGACAGAGATCAAATACAACATGTTGGTGGCAGATTAGGACTGCAGGCTACATAATACAGTAGACCGGGGAAAAGTGCAGCATGCTGGAGTGGAGCTCAGCAGACTACCATGCAATGAGGAGGAGTGGATGAAGTAAACTAAAGATCAGAGCTGGTGTCTGGCTTCTCTACCACAATCTGATACTCTGGTTTTACTGGAGAACAAACTGCAGGCAGAAAAAGCCAGAAAACAAGAGCAGAGAAGCTTGAGATGGGATCACTCACGCTGTGATACAGCCATCTGTAATTTAAAGTGAATGACTGCCAGGGGCGTAAAGTGGGGGGACCTCTGACTCCTTCCCTACAGGCACCCTTGCTCTGACCACTGCCATTTTTTTTTTAACTTGGGCTTCATTTTGATCTCAAAAACACTCCTGTAAAGTGTCATGACTTCATCTTGCACGGTTGCGACATTACCACACTGGCAAAATCTGTCTTCAGACAGAAAGACAGACACATTAACACTTGACAAAATACTCAAAACAGCTTCTGTGGTAGATCCCGCTACAGTTGGTGTTACCAGGACCACATTTTAGCCCTTATGACACACTCACACACACACTCAAGAGGTGAAAACAATACCAGCTGCCACAGCGTTGTGGTGGCTAGTAAAAGGGTGATGACATGTGACACATGCAAGAATTAAACAACAAACATTTCAGTTAAGTGGAGTATTTGACAACCAGGACAACTGTACTTTTATTTATTTATTTTTTGCCACGTGGCCTGAAGTTGGTCAGCAAGTTGCTATTTTTGATGTGTGTTAAAATTAATTTTAAAAAGTACAATATGCTTCAATCAGTGTTTGTGCACATGTATAACCACTCATTTTAAATGTTATTACTAAACTGAATGGATATCATCAATGATTATTAGCCTTATAGATATGGGTTAGAAGGGCCCCTGCTACACCTAAAAGGTTCAGAAGGCTGGCCCATTAAATGGCCATTGTCACATTTCAGTTGCAAGAGTGTTAAGTTTCACTTTCAGTTTTTTTGGTTTTTTTTCCAGTTTTCAGTTTTTGCCAATGCTACATGATTAGGTTTTGAAAAAGAACATAGTTTGGGTTAAAATGAGTACGTTTGTTGGGTACTGTACCAAATGTTATGTGACAAACTTCCATACGACAATTAAAATAAGTCACAGTTGACTTTTGATTTCAAACGGGGCACAAACACTTTCCCAGGGGTAAAAGTCCTATTTGTTTGTTTCTTGATCTTTATGCCAACATTACACCACCTAACTCCCTCCTTTGCTCTAGTCATGATCAGTATCACCGCAGGTCACCACCTAGCAGTAAACATGGCCATTTAATGGTCTGGTAACAGCTTCTTGAACCTACTATTAGGTGTAACAGACCCTTTCTAACCCATATCCATGAGGCTGATAACCACTAATAGCACCCATTCAATCAAGAAATAACATTTGAAGCGGGTGGTTTAATACATTCCTGTTGCAGTTATCAATTATTATAGCCATCATTTTCTAGAACATACAAACTTAATGAGACAGTTCTTCAGTCAAAGCGTGTAAGTACCTGTTGCAGCCCTGTCATACTAAAAACTGTGATCCACGACTATATGCCAAAGGTGTTCCCACACTCCTTGTCGCCTGAAGTAACACCTGATTTTGTCATTCTGACTGCATATCAAGATACGGTTGAGTCAGTACTGACTCAGTGGTAATGAAGGAGTTGGTGATGACTTGCAGTACAGCACAGCTCTTTTTTAGTAGTTGGAAAGTCCTGTGGCATGACAAATATAACACCACCAATCTCTGATGGAGGGAGGCAAAAGCCAATGAGGAATTGGGCAATATGTTGTCTGTCAGTCTGTCTTGTGACAACATTAATGAGGAATCCAACACCAGAAATATTCCTTGTTGTCAAATATGGGATACCATCCCTGCATGATCTCTACATAGAGTAAATGTTCACCATGTGGTGGCAAAGTCAGTGAGCAACTTCATTGCCAGTCATAACCCGCTTCACCGTACCAGTACGGTACATATAATTTCTGCCTTACTCCTGTTTTGTTAGGCGCATTGAATTTAATCGCTGGCCAATCCCTGTGTCATCACCACTAACCGCTTTTGGGAAAATCCTAATCTAATGTCTGTGTGTCCCACGATCGACCCTTCTTGCTGATAAACAGCAGGCTAGGCCTGCATGCTGCCTTGTGTTTGTCAGTTCAAAGACAATCTACTAAAGGATCTTTAAAGCCAAGCAGAAAGCCAAGGCGATATCAAAGCACACAAACAAATCCCACAGCAGCACATTAAGCCCAGACATCACTTTAAACAAATCAAACGCCTCGCTTCAAAAGAACAGTTAAGCGAACGCAGACAAATGCACACACACATATGCAAACACAATGACATGCAATTACCGAGCAAAAGCACTTCTACAGTACACAATGAGAATTACTTTAGAACCAGAGTCTGTTTGTGTGTGTGTGTGTGTGTGTGTGTGTAGTATTTACTCACTGTTAATTGCACACAATGTCCACAGCTCTTATTTAGAGACTCTAATAAAATGTTATTACCAGCATAAGCACTTCCACCTGCTGAGCTTTTACTATGAAACATTTGCCTCTGTGTATGTTTGCGTTTGTGTGTGAGTAAAGAAGAGGTGTGTACATATGCACATGTGTATGTGTGTGCACGGGGTGCTGTGTGTACAGTATGTGGTGGGCCAGATCAAATGCCCAGCCGCTGTACTGTCAGGACTCTGGAATGCTCTGCACACCACTGATGATATGAAATGGCCCCTGAGGAGCACAGGACTAACCCCACACTAATGTTGCTATTTCTGATCAAACACACTTTGCTTTTTCGTGTGGGTTCTGAGTCAATGAATTAACGTGAATGGGCTCCCCAGAGCAGTTTATCATCGCGGGGTTAAATTCGGCATTAAAGGATCGTAGGAGTCCCGCTGTTGCTGGTTTGGATCAAGCTGGAGGGGGTGCTGCTCTCGATTCAATTATGGTTTAAATCACTTTTGCAGTAGAACATATATATATATATATATATATAATGCAATACAAAGCATTCTTCACCAGGCAGGGACTGGGCGTTTGGGAGTTTTTCAAGTGGGCAGTTGTTGTGACGGCCAGTCTTTTTTTTTCCTAACCCTGGCATTATACAGATATCGATAGGTCGTCTTACAGCAGTGAAAATACGGTTGGTTGGTGCAATACGTACTAGCAGGTAGCTCGTAGAGTCTGCTGGTTCTGATTTATTTCTATTTTTTAACACTGTTGATTGTTTTTCAGTATTTTAAATAATGCTGAAAAGCAGGCTATTAAGTCAAATTAGGTTTCTGATGATCATTACATTGATACAACTTTGATTTTTTAAATTTCATATGAACAAGCATGAGGAGGAAAACCCTGTTTCATTATTTTACATATTAGCCTGACAAAAATAATTGATGAAATTACGATTCCTTGACTGACAAACATGTTGTGTCAGTTTGAATTTAGTGTATCAAACTGGGGCCGCTTGACAGCAAACTTGTGGGCTGCTTTTTGCCATCAGTCCGCCCCTTGAGTCAACCCAAGTTTCCAATTGCCTGAAAATATTGTTTTTTCAAACATTTACAGTTAGTGGCTTCTCAGTTCTCACCACATTTATCTCAGTTGTGAGTGGCGGGTGGCTGAGACTGTTTTATTTTTGAATCAATCCAGCCACATGTATTTTCATTCGCCACTGAGCAGTACATACAGTACATTGTGATACATTATCAGCTGGTGCAGCTGGTGCCAAGAAACACTGATGTTCCTGTACAATGGGTACAATAAAAGAATATAAATATAAATAAAATATAAATAAAATTAGCCTCGGATGGGTCAGCATAATCAGTTGCTGTGTGTCCTTGGTCCTAAGGCAACCATTGCAACACAAAGCCCTCACTTTGCCCTGGGTTTTGACTTTGGCAAGTGGGCATTTACACTGTAATCATATGATAGAGGGACTGGCTATAGAGGGTTCCGCCAAATCCCCAGTTTGGATTTGTGTCACAGTATATAGGCTCACATTTCTATTGCTGCACATATAAATGAGCCTTTGAATCATTTGCTGAAGCTGCAAAAATAGTACAAAACTGTGGTGAATGCTTTCGACATGGCTTGAGCAGACATACAGAGCAAATTATTTTTAAAGACAGAATGGAATAAAAAATACATTTTCCAAATCTTACATCTGTGTCACTGTGTTAACTGGTATATGCCAAATACACCAATAATATCAAAATCCCTTTCTTTTCTCTTCCCGTAAAATTGTCATGACTCATCTTAATCCAATCAAATGCAATTTGCGACTAGCTAACCCCACCCATCATATAGAACTGCACTTAACTGTTAGCCTGTGGCTTGTAGTAGCTAGCATGGCAACATCATACTAGAGGCGTGTGTTTGGATGTCAGGCACCGAAAACTTTGTTTACATTTCCCAAAGAGTATGGTTGTTGTGTAATGTATTGATGTAATCTGTGATCCAATCAGATCTGAAGGATTTGATTCAAATCCCTCTTGTAAGTGTACCTCCACTCCCACTTACTGGTACTGTGAAGATCAGCAAGAGTCAATAAAATACCAAACACACAAGTGCTATCATGAACATAACCCTTGAAAATAATTTGAAGAGAGTCGGGGCAAATAGCTCAAATGTTCGAAATCAGTTCCAAGTATTTAACAGCAGATTGGCTTCATTACAAATTTCGAAAGGGGTGTCAAGCAAAGTTGAAATGTATAGTTCCTTCCTGAAAAGTGGGGATAGCATCTCTGCTTACTCCCCTGAAGTCAAGCCCTGATGGTAAATTGTAATTACCAGACGACGTTTGCCAGTAACACAGCAGACTGTTGCATAGCCAGCACTGTCACCACCTGCCTAATGAACAGACAGGACTCAACAGAACCTCTGCATGGCTCTAAGCTGTGCAACATGAACACAGGAGAGCGTGCCAAGCATTTGTTTTGAGGTGTGCTCTCTAAACGATTGAGAAGAACGCTCAGACTTGGCCAAGAAATTTACTGCCCCGGTGAAGTGTTTCCATGTCACGAGCAGCCACTTTAAACATGCAGTCAGGCTCTTTAAGCCGCTCTTATTAACTACTTAACAGTAGTGTGCTTTGCAACAACAGCATGGTGGGCAAAAGCACTGGGTACTTGACAGATATCAGTTCACATTAATCTGAAGAAAAATATAAGAATTATTTATCACTTGAATAAAAAGACTTGAATGGATATTTGGTAAGAAAAAAACTTTCATTTACACATTTTCAATTTAGTTGTAGGGACTTTATCGAACAATTCAAATGTTTTAAATATGTTTATTTTTCCTAATTACTCTAATTAATTTTTTGTTTGTTTCAAATGTGAGCAAGCAGCTTGTAAACATTTATATGACATTATGCTGACATCACATGTAAATAAACCTCCCCCCCTCATTAATCTCTTGTGCCCTCTCAGAGTACAGTATTATTTCTGTAATCAGCCCTGCTGGAGAGAAGTTGGAGGAGGCAGAGCAGGAGAGGGGGAAGAGGGGAGGGAAGGAAGGGCGAATCTCTTTCTACTTTCCGCCTGGTGTTTGAAGTCTAAAATCTTTTGCAGGGTTTTAAACATCTGTTTCCAAACTGCCAGCAGCCACTAATTAGGGCTAAAAACAAGACGGAACGTCGTGAGAACCCTGGGGTGGGCATGAGGCGACATGCACACCCCGCTAAAAAACCACCGCATTCCTCTGCCTAAAGACTACCTCTCTAAAGGAGGGAGGGGGTCGGGCAGGGGGTGGAGGGGTGGGGAGGAGCGGGGCGGAGGGAGGCTAGGTGGTGGTAGTGGCAGGTCGGTGGGAGGAAAGAGATACGGGAAGGGCAGGCATTATTTTGAGGCCCCACCTGTCAGTGTTTTCTGTTTGATTCTAGGGGCCGTGAGTGTGTGTGTGTGTGTGTGTGTGTGTGTGTGTGTTGTGTCGGTGTGAGTGTTTCCAAGTGTTGGAGGGGGTGTGTTGCGGCTTTTTACACCATTTGAAGTCATCAAGGCGCGCGGCATATTACAGTTTAACAACTCAGCAATGACTCACACTTGTGCTCTGTCTCGCCTTCCTTTTCTCTGACCAGGTATTTCCTCTTTGTGTTATACTCATTCAAACACTGATCTCCAGCCTGTGGTGAGCCAGACCCCTCTGTGCATCTCCATGTAAACACTGATTTAATATTGTACTGAAAGCTCACATTGTCCCCTAATTTTATATCTTAATTTATAACGAAAGACATCTATTAAGCTCATTTTGTAATTTCAGCAGCGGAATACAAATTTTCCTCTATCTCATCTCCTTTTTTAACAGCATTTTTTTTTCTGTGCATCAGTGATGTATAACCAGCTCTATCAGAGAAGTGAGTGGCAAAAGACTTCAGCTTTGAACTCTACTAAGGTCATCAGGGGTCGTCAAGCTCGTGTGAAACTACAAGAGGTTAAGGTTAGGAGCAGCGGGTGTTAGTCCTCACTGGTCGTAACTGGAATCTCAAAAGAAAAAGGAGGTACAATCTCTTTGATGTCGATGACTTTGAGTCAAAGTTTCTCTCGTTTGATTGATGCTTTGGCTCGCTTGGCTGGAAATTTGCAGCCTGGCACAGAGGAAACTAAATTTATTGTGAGGAGTCTGTGAGCCAATATTCAGCCTTTCTAAATAACCTTCTGGAAAGATCAAACTTTGAATTAAAACAAGACAAAGTCATGCCAGTTTTAGTTTGTTTTCTTTGAGCTACTGTTGCTCTTTTGGAAGTTTACAAGGTGTGATTACGCATTTGGATTTTAAAAGATTTTTCCTCAGGGCACCTCACCTGTCAAATGGTGGAACTGGTTTGCTTTGATAAGCTTGTTTGCGATTCATATGAGCTATAGGATGTCATTATTTTATGTGAATAATTTGCTATTGTAAAATAACCTTTAATTGACTGCACATCTACAGGTAAAGTTGACATGTCTAGCTCATTAAATTCACAAAGCATCCCACTGGCTATGACATTTTATATCACACATAAAGCCGTTATAATGCCAGACAGTCTCACCCGAAACAAAAGAAAAACATCCGTTTGATTCTCTTTTACCTGCAACTTTATGATGAGACTGTCAATTTCATCTGTGATGTTTTTCTTAACCAATGTTAACAGATCTCTGTAATAGTCATGCATCACATGTTGTTCAGGTTGTGCCTATTGTACAATAAAAGCAGTCTTAAAATAATCTGTGTCTGTGTCTTCACACCTCAGATAAAGGGTATTATGTAAAGTCAGCAATCAGTGTCAATGATATATGACCATCTCCACATGCTGCATGTTTTGAGGCAAAGTAAAAGATGTTGATTATTCCAAAAGCCAAATCTACTCACTAAAGCTCATGCTTACACTTTTCTCTTCCTATTACTACTTTTTACAACCCATCATTCTGCATTTGTACGTTAGAGACTCAATTCCACACCTATTCCCAAGAAGCAAGGTTTCAGCTTCTTGCTCAAGGGCAAGATACTATGCTGCCAATAACTAACACAGAAAGACAAAGCAGGATCAAACCAGTTTTGGATGTGGGACAGTGTATAAGTCTGCCATCCTCCAAGGCTTCAATTATTAGGCAGCATGTGGCCTCAAGAGGTAGAGTGGACAGAGTAAATACAACATACATGAGACCAACTGTACTGACTATGTCCACTCAATAACCACCACCAGTTCTACATCTATGTCTCTGTCTCACATGACAGCTACTGCAGGGTGGCTGTTGTTGAGTTCGGCTGACGCGCTCCACATTTGTGTTTTGTCTGCATAATCAAGGAAACCAGAAGTAAACTGATGGAGAGATACAGGCCCAAATTACACAGGAGGAAACAGGGAACAATGAGCAATTTACGGTCGCTTCTCATGTCTGTTCCACCACAGTGCTGCTGCGTATCGTCAAGCCTTATCACTGTCATTTACATCTCCTCTCTCCCACAGCCCCAGGCAGAAGCCTCTGCAGGAGCATGTTATTATATCATTATTATTATAAGTGTTTAAATGGTTTATTACTACAGTAACATACAATTAAGATTAGTTCTTAATTTGGTCCTTGAGCATATAATATTTAACTATAACAAGAATGATGGTGATGATTATTGATTATGTGATAGGGTGTCTTGATTACAACATAGTGATTATTACAAGAGAAAAATAGTGTAAATGTCAGTGTACCTACATTTAAAAAAATAAGGAACTGTCCCACTTCTCAGCCGGAAAAAATACTTTAAAATAAAGATGGCGCTTCCTGACAGATCGGACACTACAGTAATTGGTAGAGCACAGTGAGCACAAGGCCATCATGATAACAAAACAAAGTTAGGCCAAACTGGCAACCTCCCCCGATCTGTGAATGTTTTCAGTCCTGACAGTTGTAGAAATTGCCAGAGATTCCTTGAAGAAACAATAAAATAGGGGCACGATACAGCTAAATAAAGAAGTGGTGACTCAAGCGACAGGCTGACACAAAGTGTAAACATGCCATAACAAGGTAACGCCACCAAAATAACAATTCACATAAAGGCTTCTTTCAACTTTTACATCCTCATGAATAAGTGTTCAGATTAATATTTCCAAAATATTACTCAATCATTATGATCATTAATATACAATACTGTAATTCACAGTTTGAGTAAACTGGAAAGTTATCCCAGACATCTGTATGTGTAAGTGTAAATCCCCAGGGCTGATATTAAAGCAACCCTAATACATAAACGAAGCGTCATATTGGGGATTCCCACTGTGGCCACCGTAACAAATACACATTCCTCTCTTTGGTTTGCACTGAGAGAGGCTAAAAGGGCAAAGGCTCCCTTTGAACTGTAACTACAGGAGATGGAGTCCAGCATACAAGATGGCTAATTGGACACCAAGCACACAGAATATATGTGCATGCAATTTTACTGTTGGACTCATTACAAGTACGAACCAGCCGGTTTTGTTTCTACCACCTTGTAGTCTATGTAAGTGAATCAGACAGGCACATGTCCACTACCTGCAATCAGTATACTGCCACACCCCCTTTTCTCTATATAAGGAAATACATTTGCTAGGAGGTGTATCATGGAGAAAGCGGTGAAACTGTTACTACACACATATTAGTGAATGTCTCTGCAGTCCGAAATAGCTGATAAGCCGTTCGTCACTCCTTTCAAACATGCTGTGTCTCTGAAGACGCTCTCTCGTGAAGGCATGGGCCACCTGCTTGGACCTAAATCAGAATCTTTTATATAAACTTTTATATACGATTTCATGACACTAGAAATTAGCGGGAGTACTTAAACATTATTGACCAAGTCAATACAAACAATAAAAACCAAAACTGTGTATTTTATATGGATATTCTCATATACTCCATTGTAAGCTAGGACTGGGGCACTCAGTTTTTACAGGTGAATATTTTAATTATGGCAATAATTGATGAGCGCATACATTTGTAACTTTTAAAAGAAAAATGGCTATTGAAGCCTTTGTAATGGATGTGGTTTTAATATGCTGTGTATTTAGTTAAAAGGTGTGAATAACATTTTCAGTGCTGTTGTCTCTGCTGTAGGCAAGAGCACTGACAAGGAGAACAAGATCACCATCACAAATGACAAAGGTCGTCTCAGCAAGGAGGACATTGAACGCATGGTCCAGGAAGCTGAGAAGTACAAGGCTGAAGACTACGTCCAGCGTGACAAGGTGTCTGCTACTGCTAAGTGTATGAAAACTAAAAGAAAATAAAGTAACAATAGCGACCAGTGTGGCAGCCTCACACCTTGTCTGCACTCCATTAATAAGATTGTTGTTCGAATAATTCTTTTGGGAATAAAACAATCTGCTGCCCTGTGGTGTAACAAAATATTGTTTGAAATGGACCCTCTCACAGTAGTAATTGTGTGTTCAGGCAGACCACAACCACAACTGTGATTAGATCTATTTCCTATTTGAAACACATCTTATCAGAATTGTTGCAATAAATATACAATGTCACAGGAAACGTCCGATTTTGATCAAGCTACGTTCAAAGAACAGATTGACTGTTATTATTTTTGCAAGACTTGAACTGCAGAGTAACCATTACTGCCGGTGCAGCTTAGGCAAAACCATTATAAACATAGACACACAGACACACACATGCACTCACGCACACACAGTCTCTGCCAGCAGAAATAAACAGTGATGTAATAATGACAGGCTAATGTGGACCTAGCCAACAAAATCAGGTTGTCGTTATCATTGGCCCGGTAGCACCTGATCCACCCATTCTCCACCTGATTTATTGTGTAATGTGTTTTCTTGTGTAAATCAAATTAAAGACATTGTAATACTTACACTGATAGCAGAGGGAAATGATGTCTCTAACTTGTTTCCTTCCCAGATTTGTAGATACATATAGAACAGCAGAGTTAGATACAACTTAACTTAACTTTAGATGTAGGCACCTAGCCTCCATATGTGGAAATGTAATGGTAATTATAACATGTTATTTTTGCACAAACTACCTACTCAACAGAACTATTTTCTAATTTAGAAGGAGCACTTCACTTATTCAGTTTCATAAATTTATGAAAGATTTCTTTGCTTCAGCAAAAGAAGCAGCAAAGACCAATCCTTAGTCTAGAAGACCTTACTTTTGTTGGATCCTGCCTGCCTACATGCACATGTTTTTAAACTCCATGTCTATGGTTTGTAACTCAGGCTCTCCGCAGAAAAATGTGAAAATATGAGTGGGTAAACTGAATAAAAATCTTGCTCTCAGAGAAAATGCTACAGGGCAATGTTGCAAATGGAAGATGTTAGGAATATAAACCATGACACAAA
Source organism: Epinephelus awoara (assembly GCA_035609425.1). Lineage (NCBI taxonomy): Eukaryota > Metazoa > Chordata > Actinopteri > Perciformes > Serranidae > Epinephelus > Epinephelus awoara. The sequence continues at coordinate 12,824,397 of CM069307.1, forward strand.
CATAAAGAAACTGAAACACATGCATTCAGACATCCACACTCTCATTTCTCATCCCACCCACTCACCTGTCTCCCAACTCTGTTATTATGCAGCCTCATACGGGCATGGATGTCCTTGTAGGTTTCACGGGCATCCAAGAAGTCCCTTGAGAACTTCTCGCCGAACTCCACGTCGGGGCTGCAGCCACCCCACTCCCAGGAGTCCTGGGGGCCCGGCAGGTCAGCGGGGAAGTGCTCCATGACACCATGTACCATACCCTTCCCCCGGTGGATGGCCTCTAGTTGCAAACGGTGCAGCTTGATGCGGAAGGCCTCCTCGTCCCCACGCCGCTTCTCGTCACAGCTGCACGCCTTTAGTTTGCCCATGGAGCAGGCGTTTGCCACTGCGTGCACCACGCCTGCTGCTGCGATGGCATACGCAAAGGCACTCTCCCTGAAACCTGTGGGGCGAAACAACAGTATAGTGGTGTTGTTATTTAGCCTAGTGTGGAAGTTGAAGGTTGTAATAGAAGTGTTGCAATCAGGACACTGTGTTGGGGAAAGGAAAGAGATATTTTGTCCAAAAAACATGTCATAACACATAGTTCAGAAAACAGAAAACATGTTTTCAGTTAAAATTGCAGTCATCAACAGGAAGATGGAATTTAGACTCTCTTAACTGACACTGTGCGTCACTGCGATGTCCAAATTGATGTAAGTATTGCACTAAAAGCTGACATGTGGACTGTGTCAATATTGAGCGGTGTGACATGTTTCTTTTAAAATGCCGCTGGAGACATATTGACAAGTTTTAGAACATGGAGTTTATGTAAAACGTCAACAAATTTTCAATAACCTGCAGGCAGAACATACCAGTGAGCATGTGTCATGAAGCTGTCAGGTGGAATGAGAGGATTAACAGGTCGCTGGAGAATGACATTTGATAACAATCCAAATTCAGATGACTATGACTAAGCTGCTGTTTACAAGTGTTTTGTTTTTTTTGTTGGGTTTTTTTTTGGAGTCATGTTACATCTTCTATTTTTAACTGCAACAGCATCAGAAATAAAACTTGAACTATTTCATTCGCCTCATTAAAGTCCCGTTGTAAAACTGCTGGATGCAACTTCAAGTTGTCAAGTGATTTTCCAAGCCCTGAAATTTAATTTAACAACAGCTAAATGAGCAAAGAAATCTTTTAACGTCTCTGTCAGCAACGTGTCAAATTTGACTTTGCACGCTTTGATTCACTCAGTCAGTAACACTGCAGCATACAAGCTTCCTTTATTTTGATAAATATACATAAAATAAGAGCTTATTCACCGATTATACTGTATATACACACATGGCAAAACTCATAAGGCCTGGGGAACATCTGGGACAATTGCAATTAAGTGTTCCAAACACTTGCGTACTTGGTCTCTGCGGGCCAGCTGAACATGAACAGACCCCCGCCACTCCCATCAGTGGACCCACAGAGGACTCACACACTAAACAGGGCTGTGTCTCCTTCTGTCTGTCCTACTGCTTAATACAAGATATGTGGTTGTGCAACTCCTGTCTGCTTACATGAAATGTCTATGTACGTGAGTAGAGTGGTGCAAGGCCCTGAATTTGTACTGTTGGATGCATTTCTGGCTCTGTATGCCTGCCTCGATCAATCTTTCCCCATGCTTTCCTCTACAAGTGTTTCCAATATCGTTCAAGAGATCTTTCATCCAGCCTGTAACCATTACCTTTGCTACTCTGGAGTGACTGGCACTTGCTCACTGACTTACTTCTCTGACGGCCTGAGGGACATTTGACAGCTGATCCTTTTGTCTGTTTTTGTCATTTCATATCAAGCTATGAAAAATGAGGACCAAAACGACGTGTTACTGTACGTGCTTGAGTTTAGGTTAGAGAGGCTGGCTATGCCACACCACAGCTTTTGCCTTGTAATCACCTCCAATTGGCTCAGACGGACTACTGCGTGTAGAGGAGGTGGTTAAATGACTGTGCGCATGTAATCTCTCCATACGACGTGTGACTGCTTTTGCCTTTACAGCTAAACACATCCCTTTCTCCTCGACAGCAAGTCTAAGTTGCATGCGGCACATGTAATGACTCCACCACAACTGATCTGTAATTCAGCAGACTAATGTTACAGTGCTCTTCTCTTACACACACGCACTGGCAATATAAACACACATTCACCCTGACCGTGTTGATGTACTTCTGTGACAAATAAAGAAAAAAAAACAAAATCCATGTCCATCTGAGGAATCCGTGAATATTGAAGGATGAAGTGCGACAGCAGCGCTTGATCTCGTACCCTCTATAGTGTTTGTTGTTAGATCTCAGCTTACTGCCTGTGAGCATGGTGCCCTCAGGTTCTATAAAAGCAGCCCCACTGGCAGTCACTTGTAGTGTAGAAAACAGTGAAGATTATAATGGAAACTTGTAAAGAAAACATGAAAAGAAACCACTTAGGAGTTTATAGCACACTGCTTGAAGGGGAAATTATTCAGGCTTCTTGTAGGAGTCAAATAAAAGGCTATTAACTGGAACTGCCCCTTTGAGCACTGTTTGATGTTACTTCCTTATTTGTATATTTAACCAAACTTAATATTATTTTATTTTTGCGAGGTATGATGTAAAGTTTGAAATATTTGCTGTCATGCTGGACTTATTTGTATATTTGACACGTGACATATAAAAAGTGGGAGGCAGCACATTTAGGAATGAAGGAGAAGTTCATCCATAAAGCAAATGACAGCTTGTAGTTCTCTCATGCAACTGTACCGCACATTTACAAGTAATAGCAACACTATTGTCACTGTGAAAAAAGTGAGCAGTGTCGGCAGAGAGGGTGCCAACACAGGGGGCTCTGGCAGAACAGTGCAGGCTCGTCTGTCAAAAAAACACAGGCACCGCATTAACCTTAAACAGGCCTATAACAAGCCCCCCACCAAAGCAGACCCCTGCACTGCTTTACACAGGGGCTGTTTTTAGTCTGACTTTAAAAAAAGCAGTGTGCCGACCAGATGCAGGTTTATTTTCAGTTAACAAGGAGGCTGATAGTCTTCATTACAACAAGCTGGCAGCATTACCCACAGTGTCTCTAGCTGCACACAACCTGCTCTTCAAAGTGCAGTACTTAATTTGGCCACAATTGGAAAATAGCTGTACACACAACATAGGCATAGCATCACTTTTTAGGTTGATCTGATGACCTTGTTAGCAAAATGTTGGTTACTAAGAAGCATTTACATGGAGTCGCCTTTCTGCCCACCACAATATACCCTCTATTTTTGGCTCTTACTTTGGTCTCTACCAATTCCAGAGAGATATATCTGTCTCTTTAGCAGCTTAATGCTCCGCTATGTTCAAAAGTCTGCTGTTTTGCGCTAGGAAGTTGGCACACAGTGGGTTTAACAGAGCTTTGTTTTTGAAAATAGCTTCTGGAAACATGGGAGCAGTGAGACTGAACCAAAACAGTTACGCTATTTAAACCAGAGAGCCGAGGGGAACTGCAGAGTTGCGTGATTATCATAGCCTGTATGAAAGAAGTAAGTAGGCGTAGCTAACGTGATGTCATCCATTGGTTTGTGGACTCCCATTTTGAAGCCTGGAGTTTGCCATTTTGGTTGTCACCATCTTGCTTTGTTTTTTTTTTAGCCAGAAGTGACCATATTTGGACAAGAGGGAGGATTTGTGGGGGAGTGAGGGCCAAGGTAGCGACTTGGCGATCACAAGGTAGCCACACCCTAAAGCATACCCTGCTTTATCATCTATTTTACTCCACAAGGACACCATGCTGTATTGACGATGACTTGAAACTGGCAATTGAGACCATCAACTCATTTCGAAAATCTTTAATGAGGTAATAAATCAAGTGAGAAGTAGGGTCATTTGTCATAGAGTTCTATACAATTGGACATCTTCTTGCACCTAGTGGAGTCGCCCCCTGCTGACCCTTAGCAGGAACGCAGGTTTACGGCACTTCCACATTTGTTTCACTTTTTAACATGGCAACGTACAAGTATTCATGTCATCTCTTGTTATTAGAAAAAATGTTTCTATTATAGCAGCTCTAATGTGCAACATCTTTTTGAGGGTAATTGCGAAATTATTTCTGTGCCTGCAAAAACACAAACTCTGAAACTGTTCTGACTATATATATAATTTGACTCACTAATGCACAATCTGCACCCCCTCCACCCTAACACCTGGACTCACACAAGGTGGGGGAAGTGAGAGGGATGGCACTTAAGCACATCCTTATACATAGAAAGCCTGTTTTAGCTCTTGCTCTGCTCTGAGCCGGGCCCTGCAACGTAGGCCCCCGGAAGACTGGGAACAAATCAATCTAAGAAATAATTTACCGGCTGCGACACGCCCGGCTGAACTGATGGCAGAGGAAGTGACAAAATGAATTAAAGATTCAAAGGAAACTGTCACTTTGTGTTACAGAAACCGACTAAACAGGTTTATGCTTTTGCCGCCGAGAGTTGGGAAAGTGCTGAGAGCAAATTCACAAGCACTTGCACTGGCAAGGGAAGTAAAAGCATTAGGAGCAGCCCAGCGAGGAAGGACACAGACACAGTGACAGAGAGAGGGAGGGAGGGAGAAAGACAGAAAGAGAGAAGGAGATTCTCCTAATTCTGTCTATCCATGTCTTGCCTGACGTCCTCTTTAGCCTAGTTTTTTGATGCAAGCTAAACGGGAGTGAACATGGGCCCATAAAAGTTATCAGAATCCATCAGCAGAGAGATACGTGGCAGAGCCAGAGAGGATCCCAGCAGCATCAGATGTAGTAAAATTAGACACCAAAACAAACGCTGACGTGCAGAGCCCCTGATACGTAACTCCAAAACTTTGTAGAACATCAGAAAATTTGAGAAAGCTCTGCAAGAATATTTGAACAAATGAGATTCCAATTCCGAAAAAGTATTTCATTTGTGTCTTGTTGTTATCTTCATAGATAACCTTGTTATTATAGCATGTTAATTATAAAGCAAAAAATACCAACTGGTGTACATAAGCTTTGTGTGAGACATTAATTTATTTTTCTATGGGCAGTTACATTGAAAACGTGTGTTAATCTCCACAATTCCATCTAATCCATGTCTGAAAATCTGTCTGCCCTTTTCACGGTAGCTGCACGCAACAATGGCTGCAGAGGGGTTAACTTGTGTCATTTTTTTTAGCTTCTGTGGAGCTTCTGTGAACGTATCAACATGTAACAGATGAATCACCCGATTTAAAGAGCTTGTTTATGTCAGTGGTTTGGAGTTTCTGCACCCGAGGCAAACCAGGGATGCCAGACAACCAGCAACTGCCTCTACTAATAATGACAAACAGCCTTTCAATGAGTCAGTGAGGAGTGAAAGTAAAGACCAGAGGTGTGTAAGCATATACTGGAGTTAATAGGTTTTCTTTTTTTTCTATCATCCACAGAGGTGACAGGGTATGAAGTCCTCAGTGAGGGTTACCAAAAGTTTCAGGATTGTGGAGAACATAAATTATAGCAGCACCCCTCAGGGCAGATCTGACGCATTTAATATGCTTTCTTTTTTTCTTCTTTTTTTTATGATGGGGAATTCCATCAACAATCAAATGACAACGGGGAAAATGATAGTCTGGTTTTTAGACTATATTTTACACTTATAGCTCAAAACTTAAACTAACAGATAAGTAATGTCATAGCGAAGCCAATGCACTACAATGCAATACGTTATATGAAATGCAAGAAGTGTCATTAGAGTTGATGATGCACTTCATCCCAACATGCCACGGTCCTCTCAGCAGAAATTAATTTGCTCACCACATTTCCAATGCAACATTTACACAGAAATCTATTAATAATTTAGTTTTGAACACTATCTTCTTTCTCATTTGGTGAAATTGAAAGCCAACTCAACCCAAGCCTCAAACTGCCGACCACATTGCACGCTGTTCATCCATCCAGGTGCTCTGGCTATTAGGAAATTGATGCCTTTTCCAGTCAATAACCTGGGATGAGTCCATCACGAGGCTTCCCAACTCTAAAGATCCTCTTTCATCCTTTGTGGCAAACTTGCAAAGCTCCAAGCTCTACTAACCGTCAGAGAAAATTGATCTGCATGAGGTTTGGTAATCTTGAGGTGACTAACTGCTTTTGAAGTTACGTGGTCTTTTGTACGGGCTATTGAGGAGATACAGAAAAGGTTCGTAAGCAGATACCGGTCCGCTAGTTACTAGAGATAACCTAACCACTTAGAGGACTTCATACCTGTGAGATAACATTCAAGGACTGTATCTATGAAGGAAAATTACCCCTAATCTTTTGACTGTGTTTAGAGAATAATATTACACCAGTGCTTGTTTAGGACGTGTATCATTGTGGCGGCTAATCTTTCTAAGCCGATCCTTTCAAGGTATTCTATCAAAGTGTGTTTGAGGGTGAAACCACAGCCTGTTTGAAGACCAAACTTTTGAACTGCATGCCTGTACTTCATTGTTTTTCCTCTTCAACAGATACCCTGTGGTGACACCTTATCTCTGCAGCCTACACATTGTCGGCCTAAAGGTGTCTTGTATCTTTTCTCTAATGGGATTTTTGCATTTTGTAACTTTTGAAATGTACAAAATTTGCAACTCAAATTCTTAATGGAAGAGATGCAAAATGGTTACAAGAAAAGCAGATGTGAATTCAAATTAAATCATACAGGAGTACGTATTTCTGTAGTATAGTGTTGTGACCATAAAACTGACCTCTTTTAAAGACTATGCTGTCGTAGGGTATTTTGTTCCTAGTCTCCAGGCTGGAGCAGTTCCAGCGGTGACCTCTGAACTGGTGCTGGCACTCGTGGATGGCAATCTGGATTCCCTGTATTGCTGAAGCCGTCACATCTGGGTTGCGCATGCACACCTCTAGCTGGCGCCTTGTCAAACCCGGCAGCGTGAGACACACCGTGTTGGCGTTCAGGATTGGGTCGATGTTGGGGAGCTTCAGGCCCAAGATTTCATTGGAGTCTACCCTGCATGGAGCACAAATGTTAGGTTATTGACAAGACACATGTCCAACTCATACATCTTTTATGCTCGTAAAAGCCTGCTGAGGACTTTGGAGGTTTCTGTTAATGTTCTTTGGGTTTCACAACAATAGTAAATTCCTACATTGCCAAACAGACGCCCTCACTCGACAGTCCCCAGTGAAGCTGATGCCTGTACAACCTCAGTTAGACACATACTGTGGGTCAATGGTTGTAAAACCATCTCCACATGTTGGCTGTTTGAAGGCGCAATGCACTCTCACATCTATTTTTTTTATTTATTTCTTTGTCTTTTTTTTAGATTGATTTGCTTTGCGATCGCACAGAGTTGTCACTGATATAAAAAGAGACTGTTGACTGTGATAGTGGGTACAAACTGATCTAAATGCATGTGTCAAAACCTGCAACATGTCATTTTGTGTTAATTTTGCTTAATTCAGGTTTTGTCACCTTATCTTTTCTTAGGTGTTGACTTGACAGTGCAAGGTAAGAGTTATGCAGTAAATCAGGTGAGTAGAGGTGGGGGATGAAGGAACAGCATCCACCTAGTTGGCATGAAGCCAATAGTTCTAGTAACAGTTTCAGATACACAGCAGGGGGAAAAAAGAAACTCTCCCCCCTCATGCTGTAAAATATCCTCAGGAAATCAGTTAGCATGTAAATCCAATTACTTTTTAGCTGCAAGGTGTGTCTCTGTACTCAACTGTCTGCTGCTTCTGTTGCAGATCAATCATGTGAACAACAGTAATTCAGCCGACAGCGGCCAAAGCTCACTTCACAGAGAAGCTGTAACAGCAATAACAAGGAAAACACAGGCTGAGCTGATGAAGGCATGAGAGCTGAGCTTTTTCTTTTTCATTATCATTACAAGCAAAACACCGGTTGTGTGTCGCAGCAGCGTTTGTGTGACTGAGACACACAAGACGGTAGCATGCATGGCTGTGGGCACACAAACACATCTGTACGCACACATGCTCAAGCACACCCCAACGTGCACGCACAAATACCCAGGTGTAGGGAGGAGTGTGTAGTAACATACAGAGAGACACTTGCACAGCTGCAGAAACTTTGCATGCTATTTCTTTCCATGGTTTCATCAACACATGCAACCTCTGCTGCAAGTTTCTCTCCTGTGAGCCTCTCAGACTAAGAAGTTCACTCCGTCTGACTGAAAAAGCAACCGCAAGCTTTGGATTGTTACAGTCTAAAAATGCAACTTGTCCTGACATCAAATGTTGTCTTTGCATATTGGTGCCCTGCTTTCTAGGTGGCATTGCATGTTGAACTGTGTGCCCCTGTAATTCCAGTTTTGTGTTGCTACCTGTTGTGTTTCCTGCTTTGAGGGTAGACCTGTTTCAACAACTATATTTCCAAAGCCCAACTTTATATTGATTGGCAACATTGTTTGGGAATGAGGAGTGCATGGGAAGCAGGCAGTTGGCAGCAGACCATAAACTTGTAAAAAGACTAATGTTGAAAAACTTTATTTTCTTTATTCTGTGCTTTTGTTAGCTTCAATCACGTCAGCCAAATCTGTGAGTCATTTCACTTTTGCTTGCATGAATGAAAGCTGACTTTCATGTTGTTAAGTAGATAATTATCTAATTACAGAAAATAATAATTCAGGTTTTGATGAAAATGTTTAAATACGCATAGCTGAGGAGCACAGTTTCATAGAATAAAATATAAAACAGACATGCAATTTTGATGTATTAAACCAGCACAGAGGTGAACTTTTTTTTTAGTTTGAATTAATTCCTTATTAATCTCAACTCACCTTTTATCCAAGAGACAGATAACCACCAAGACGCATGTTATTCTGAGGACTGAGTGTTCCATTTTGTGCCTTGTAATTATGACAAAAAAAAGGGAGAGAAAAGTTTTAAAAATAAAGATACAAGAGTTTAAAGTCCAGTATTCCGCCTTGAAGTTTAGAGAGGACCAAACGGAGGAGGAGGGGGGGTCAGGTCAGGTCCGGCTAAACGCTGGCGCTGGACTTGACAGCTCCGACGACGTCCAGATGTGCCAGCCAGCGGCGGGATACTCATTCACAAAAAAAAAAGAAAAAAAAAGTTTCATCCACCTCTAAACTTACTGAATGAAGGAGGCTGCTACAAGTTGGAGGAAAAGTCAGTGTTGTCTTGCTCATACACATCCGTACACATCCCGGTATCTCCGCCGAGGTATCTGCATGGGTATAACATCCGAGAGAGACCGCTGGACCCAGATAGGCGCTCTAAATGAAGTCTGCTTGACTAGTGATGTTTCGGTGCGCTCCGATAGTCCTCTAAACTCCTGCTCTTAGCGCTTCGCCAGCCCACTTTTTTGCGTCACCCGGGGAGAAGAGGAGCGCCGAGGGAGGTCAAGTGCCTCGTTAGAGCAGGATAGAGATCCTTTTAGATAAGGAAACCAGAAACACTTAGCCTGCGCCCTCTGAGAGGGGGAGAACATTTATATTGACTGGAGGAGCGATACTGAGGATGAGGAGGTGGACTACAGAGAGTGGACTATTGCAAAAGTGAAGAATACTTTTGACTATTTGGTCAAAAAGATGTAGATGATTATGAGGAGGGAGAAGAAAGCATGTTAGAATGATGAAGATGATTATTAGTTGCAAGAGGAAGCCCACACAAGGAAGACTGACTTTTATTATTATTGTTTTTAAAAAGGTGATTTATCATGATAAGATGATGAAGATGAAAACAGATTAGGTTACCTCCGCTTTTTATCCTCAAATCAATGATTTTCAGCTTCTGTGTGTTTTTTCATCTGAGTACATTGGCAGACTTTTTGTGTCTGGCAATGACAAAAAGAGCTAATAAAATAGGGGGATTTAATTATTTTTATTATACTTAAATCCATCATTTCACTCTTAACTTTAGTACTTAAAGTCAAACTACCTCAAATATCTTCAACATGGGTTTTTTATGAGGGGTGTGTGGGAAACAGGCAATTGGCAGCAGACCATAAACTTTTAAAAAGACTAATGTTTAATTCTTTATTTTCTTTATTCTGTATTTTTGGTAGCTTTAATCGCCTCAGCCAGAACAGTGCTTTGAATTAAAGGGGCACTTTGTTTTTTAAATTTTGTGGCTCACTTTTGTAAGGAAAACACAACCGCCAGAAAAAATGTTTGCATTTAACGTTTCTGCAAACCACAGGTACATTATATTTGCACATTATTTTGTAGCAGATATGTTGAAACTTCACATTTCTCATTGACGCTGTGGTGAAAGTGTGGTTAGATTTTAGGCTCAAAAATCGCTTGGTTATGGTTAGGGAAAAAAATGTTTTGGCTTAAAACGACAATTTTTGGTGGCTGAAATGCTGCTGAGAAATGTCGTAATGTCTTGGTATAAACACTCAGTCCAGTGCCATAAACACTGATGGAAATACACAAAGGGTCATCGAAAGACAACCAGTGTTGTTGTTTGTTGGTCTGAAACAGTGGTCAGCAGCCTGGCAGGCGTCTCACCTACTGTATAGTGACATGCCATTCAATGTCCGCTCCACCTCCTGATGACAAAGTAAGCTTATATATTATGTCACTTTAGAAACGGGAAAATGCAACGCATTCTTGGCTTTGTCAAGAGGTCAAGACTGAGCAGTAGAGTTTTAGTTTCTAGTGTGGCTCAAGCTCCAGATACTCTGGATTCATCCTCAGTTTTCATTCAGACTGTTCCCAAAGTAATGCACACAAATTTGGGAACTCAAAGGGAACTTTGAGTCATTTAAAGGTACATCCTCACCATGTTTCTTTTCCTAAACCAACCACAGTAGCTGTACTTGCCTAAACCTAACCTCCCTAACTTTACATTCATTACGTAACTGTATGCTAAGAACGTAACGTCATTCGTGAGGCGCTAATCCGTAGGATATCATACTAACTGTTTTTCATTGGATATCATATGAACCATTATATGAGAATACTTTGTTTCATTACACCCTTCCTTCCTGGTTACCCCTGTTTACATCACCAGGGTGGGTTATTTTCTCAGACTCTGAAAGCTTGTCCAGAGCTACAGACAGCTGTTTTTACATGCTGAGTCGTGCTAATAACCGCATGTAATCTGATTTTGTTGTAGTAAATCTGCAGAGTTGTCTTTTACAGTAATAAGAAGCATCTCTTTAAAAGCAATAATACGTGTTTTAGGGTTTCCAAAGTCTGACTTTGTCACTGTGACGATTCTCTTTTTCTCTGTGAGTAGAAAAAGTAACATGAAAAAGTGAGCGCTTGTTAAAATCGTCGGCTGAAGTTCTCATTGCTCTCTAGCGTTGCCTGTGTGTCATGGCCTTTAATCTTTCAATTTAAATGACTATAAAGTATAACAAAAAGCTCCCTTGTTGATGAAGACCACATGATATCACTCATCAGTGCTTTATGAGTAGCCTAGAATAAAGATTCAGAAACCACAAATAAAAAGGTTTTCCCCCACCAGTGGAGGGAAGCAAGCATTCTGCCAGCATGGAGTCACCAGAGTAGTAAAACACTACACGGGTTTAGCATTCAGACGCAATTAAGTTGCCATACACAAATTTAGAAGATCAGGAAAACAATCCCACATCACATTTTCTCCCAGAGGGATTTATCACAACACCCTGATCTGGAAGATTTGGCAGAGACGCCAACTTTGTGCTTAATTATTTCAAGGCATGTAAGGGTGGCAGGCTTGTTAGTAGACTTAGTGGTTTCTGAGACTTTGAGTTCAGTTCTACAGCAGGATGTGTTGCATGCTGTCATCCCGGTCTCTCTCTTGCTCTCATCATGACTGATGATAAAATGACTTTCTGAATCACAGTTCCTTATAAACATGACTCATACATTAACTCCCCTGTCTCCACTTGGTGAATCAAAAGCAGAAGGGAGCGCTATTTTGACGCCACTGTGACCAAGGGAGGCAGCTCCATAAACCAAATCATGAAAAGGTGTTAGATGTCCTTTTTTCTTGATTGTGGAAAAAAAAAAGTCTGGAATGTATGGAAGCCTGTTACTGCCAGAAAGAGATGAAAAATATTGTCAAAGACTATGTGCTCTTAAAAATGGAAAGTTGAATACGTAAGCAGTAAAATCCACCTTTGCTCAGGTCAGTATGCTCAATGTTTTTACTTGTCACTTTGAAAAGTAACGCACCAAAATTCATACATATCCCACTTAACAGCTAGCCAGTAATTTGTGCGTGACCCTTGTATTTTCGTGAGATTGTGATCACTTGACAATTGCGGTGATTTAAGTAAAGAAGGACGTGGTCTTGGAGCGGATTTAGGAGGAAGGTTGGGGTGGCAGATGGGTCACAACACACAGGACTTTCCCCCTGGACTGTTTGCAGGAAACTGGTGTGCAGAATCATGACAACACTGAGGGAACTGTGAGTCATTTTAAGATGCGTCCTCACCTTGCATCTTTTTTCTAAACCTAACCACAGTAACTTTACTTGCTTAAACCAAACCTCTGTAACGTACGCTTACTGCTGTATGAGGATACATTGTGCTTGTGCGACCTTCCTTAGTCTGATATGACCAGTAGCTTGTTGTGAATAGTGCTAACAAAACTTAGCTAGGTGTTGTTTTGATTTGGAATATCAGAGTCAGTGTGCTGTTACAACTCTTTTATTTTTCCTGTAATTGTCACTTAGACTCATTTGTCATTTTATTAGATATGCCTGTACAATGTAATGCAATCCAGTACAGCTGAATTATAAAAATGTTGAGCTTATGTAGTGACTGGCTTGCATTATATTCAGAGATGTTCCCGATGTTCTGATGTTTGTAAATTGGTGGGACAAAAAGTTTAATGGCAGTATAATGTAGTCCAGTACAAGACCACCTTCAGCTTTGACTGCATGTTTCCAACAATGTCATCAAAAAGGTAATGATAGAAGTCATGGCAGAGCTGTTGTTTTGAATTATAATAGATTGTACAGGTGTACCTAATAAAGTGGCCACTGACTGTAGGCTCTACTTAAGTGACCTGGTTTGTATATTGTTGAAAGCAGGTTCATGTGCAGTAACAGTGGCTGCCACTGTGGCCACAAGGGTCAATTAAAAGATAATTCTAATTCTAAAACGAAGAGAAGAGAAAGGTAATAAAGTGAGCAAGCTGTCTGCCGTAGGGCAATATCTACCAAACATTATCTAACGTTATCAAACATTAGCTACTGTAAACTACATGTAATATTGACAAATTCATTTTTTAATTTGCAAGAGAAAAAGTGACATAGTCTCGCTTTAATGAGACAATAAGTCAAAAACTGTGAAACTGTAGGCATGAGGAAAAGAATTGACATACTGTAAGCATTTTTATTTATTTATCTAAAGAGCAAGTTTTTTTTAAATCAAATTTTTATTCAACTTTTATCTTTTTTTTATTTTAAGGTAGTCAGAACTTTGATCAAAACAAACATTTTGAGACTGTGAAAAAAGTCAAAGTAAATAAGGCAGTAAGTCAGAATTATAAAACAGCAAGTCAAAATGACTCACCATGATTACTATTAAAAATTATGATCATTACTAACTTTACATCTTTTCTTAGTTTCATTGCAGATATGAGCTTCCATTGAGATCCGTTGATGTAATCCACAAGTCAAAGTTACAGATGTCAAATTAGTGCTCAGATTAGATGTCACTGACCTCGAATTATCAACCGACGATTGAGTCAATGTGTCTTAAGCAAATATCAGTGGGATCTATAAGCCCAAATCTGTTTTTAATTTGAGCATTACCACTCTCAAAATGTGTCGGGGATGACGACTTTGGGGCCTCTTTTTTTTTACTTGAATGACAAGTGTAGATCCCAGCAGGGAACAACACTGTTTTTACGCACGGGTTACATATTCATGCTGTGGACTTATTACACATTATTCATAATGAAAAGGATATTGCGCACGCACACACACGCACATGCAGACACATAATACACACAACTTCCACATCTGGACTGGAGTCCTCTGCCAAGGAACTGGGTCTGCCGTCTTACTCTCACCCTGCCTCTTTTTGTGTGTGTTTCTCATTTTTTCTCTCTCTGACACACACATATGCACACACACCACACACACACACACCTTTAATTGTTTCCCATTCTTCACCGGAGTGCATGTTCAGTTACTTTCATTAAAAATGATATGGGAAACGTTTCAGTGCTGGTCCCAGTTCAACTCGACTCTTGTGTCTAGAGACATAAAGACTTTATTTTTGTCAAATGCTCATGCCAGGATCATTTCATAGTTCCCTATTTTGTGCCTGAACGTTTTTATTTCAACATGACGTTCCTGTGGCCCTTGAAAACATTTATTATTTTTTATCTTGCGCTGTTCACTCTAACTCTCTCCGCTACATGAAATATGAACCTGCCGAACATTTAATTCAATAATAAAGGAAAACACAGAGTTTTCCCAACAGCGCCGGCCTTTTTGTCGAGTTGCAGTGTCTAGTTCAATTGAAACTTTATTGTCCTGCAGGGAGAGACATGGCCGAGGCTAAGTTTTCACAGTCTGGTGGCGAGTGCCATGTAAACACATTAGGTCATACAGTATTTATGAATATACTCTCTCGTCTTGTGCAATCAGACTGTTAACTTTTAGTGTGGCCGTATCACGGTACAGCAGTGATTTACTACTGAGATGTAACACGTGGAAATCTAAGATTTTATCTTTATGTTTGTGCTATGTCACACAGATCCAGTTATAAAATTCAAAGCTCATGTTGGGGTTAACACCTTAATACAGTAAGTGTTGAGACTCGGTTTGTCATGTGACCTTCTCCTCAGGCTCAGCAGAAAAACTCTCACATCACGACAGTGGTTAGCTCCTTTCCAGCGATCTCCTCCTATGATAAATAGTAACTTCTGTGCCAGGCAACTTTTAACCTAAGAAGTTAGATTACATATAAAACAAAGCAAGACACGTCTAGAAAGGTAAACACCCGCCACACTTGTTTTTCTATATTATGAAAAAAGTGACATTTAAAACAGTGATGGCCAAAAATAAATGAACAAATCTTTTTAACCACGCCTTTTAATATCTGCCATGTCAAACAGTCTGTCAAACGTCCAAGTGCTCATAAATCCGTAACATGTCATGACTTAGTGCAACACTGGCATTTGACTTGAATGGGAACCTCCGCCAGCCAAGGCCAATGGTGCATTTGCATGCTCCTCAGATGGTTGTTTTTCCAACTTCACTGTGTTCATGAAGTTGTAATGTGGAAACATCATCATCACACAGATGTGTTGTATGTATTTTATTGCGCAGAGCATTCAAACAACATGATGACAATGAAGAGCAAAGGAAACAGTTGAGATGACCCATGAAATGTAATCAGGAACTTATTTTTCAGATCATTCTGACACCACATGAATGCAGCACGCAACTGCAGTGGTAACTGGGATGTCTAACTGTCGAACATGCATGTGCTGTAATGGAGTGCACGAAGAAACTGACACCATATTTTCCAAATACTATCAAAAGCCAAAAGGTTTGACACATTTTCACGTAACAACTTGAAGGAAGTGAAACTGTGGAAAGAAGCGTTCACCCATCACTAATTCTAATGCTTGATGGAACAAAAGTAAAACAAGTAATCATGGCACTTGACAAAATGATTGTGATTTACATATTAGTTACATACACACTTACTAGTGAACTTGCATAAACATCAAGTAACGATTTTTTTCTCCAAACACTTAATAGTATATTTGTACTTGCTTACTTACTTGGATACACATTTAGGATTAATATCCACTATATACACAGTCATGCCTACATATTAGATTATTATATCAGCATTGACTTTACAAGTGGGACAGATCAAAGTAGCACAAAAGCAGCAATAGAGTTGAACTTTGTAGATAATAGAAAGAAAATTATTTAACTGCTGTATATAACCGAGTGGCAACCTTCAGGGCTAAAAATGCCACCCAGTCGCCAGAAGATGCTGGCATTACACAAACCATGAATACATAAATTTGCACATTCCATACATATCATATCAACATGTCTGTGGTTACATGAATGTTGGATGGCATGCAAGGCTGCAGGCTACCGTTTGAGTCCAGCAAACAACAAAACCAGTTGTGATTTAGCAAATAATTGTCATGTTTCCAGCGCCTTTTAGGCACCAGACTTGAGTATTATTTAGCTACCTGTCGCTGTTTATCCAGCGGGTCCTGTGCCATAAAAAGCTTCTTTTTTTTCTAAGACATCGCTGCCAGGACAGTGGCACAAAAAGTGGTCTTTTTTTTACCTAGACATCGCTGCTTTTCCAGTAGGGATTGTGTCCACAAAATCAGGTATTCTTAGGCAAAACATGCTCTTCGTAATCGTAACCAAGTGATTTTTGCGCCTAAACCTAATCACGCTTTAACCACAGCATTGTTGAAATGTAAAATTTTAATATATCCTCTATATAATAACATGCAAGTGTAATATATCTGTGGTTTGCAGGGTTACACAATTAATTGAAAAAACTATTTTTGGAAAGCAACAGGCAATTGGTTTGGAAAAATGGAGCACCAGTGTCAAAAACTGCAGTTCCTCAAATGGCCACTTCAGGCTGGCTCCAAAAACAATTTGAATGGTGAATTTTTTATATAACTCACCCATTTAATTTGTTTGAGGCTTTCATGACAAATGGCATTAATCTTTTCATCTGACTCTTTGCAAGAGAGCAAATAAGCTTCTCAAAATGTTATGAACCTGGAATACAAAGTTCAACTGCATTGCTGCTTGGTTGAAAACCATGGTAACTTTGGTCTGATTACCTCTGTCACACTTGTAAACTCAAAGGTGATACATAAGTGTTGATGTGGTATATTACTGCCCTTTTCCCATTGTGTCTTGACTTTGGTGCATTTTACACAGTACAGCCATGAGCTTTCATTAGTTTGCAGCGTCCCCCCCTTTACTGCCATGAACTTTTTAAGATTGACTTCATTGTTGCAGAAATAGCAAAGCGGGTGTCATGGTTACGTCCACCATTTAATGCATGCAAAGGACTATCATGAGCCCAAACCACTGTTAGTGTCACCCTTGGATCTCATATATCCCAAATTATGTAGAAGGTAGTTTATTCTGATTAGATTTATGATAGGTCAGGAATAATTACAACATATAGTAATTTAAAGATAGCTTGTGGCTATTTTGCAAAACCCTCATCCTCTCTCTCTGGCTAGTCTTGGCCTTTCCATACCTTTTTCTTTCTCAGCACATGGACCAATAACACTTTGACAGTGCAGTGCACAATATATTAACTGACAGAAGTTGTGTTTGTCACACCCTCACTCTCTGTGTCTCTCTGAGAAGGGAGTTCAAGCGAAGTTCATGTTTCTTGGAGAGTTTTGCACCGAGCTGACGAAAATGAGCAAAGCAGAGGAGAGCGCGGCAGAGCAGAGGTTAGTCAATTACAAGGCTCGACTCTAGTAACAAACTTCTAACAAGCAAATTCTTGGCTCTGCATGTGTGTGTTTGTGCGAGCGTAGGAGACAGAGAGAGGGAAGAAAAAGAGAGTGGGTGCACGAGGCTGTCAATAAGCACGGGTGTTTGTATGTTTTTGCATGCAGGGGCACATGTTTTGTGATTCTGCGTGAAATGTGGAGAGCGGGCTGGGCAGGACAAACAGTGGAAAGGACAGCACAGCTGTGCAATTACACCAGAGGGAACTGAGACAAATGACAGGGCTGCCAGTTAGACAATCAGTATTCCAGATCGATGGCAACTGTGATTGAAGTGTTTGAAGGAGAAAGTTAAAAACAAAAAGTACTCATATGAAAACTTTGTTACTCTCCTTTTCCCCGAACTCTACTTCATTTTTCTTTCTGCGTCTGAGTCCTTTAGCCCAGGACAGTTTGACTGAAGCAGCTTTATCATACAGCACAAAAGGGTTATCATTTTCAAATCAGCATACAAATAAGCAGGGCTCTGGATTTCTTTACAGTGATTGACATTTAATATTCTCTCATTTAGGGCGTTGCACTTCAATCCACAACTTTATTTTACTAATCTACAAACCACACATCCACTCATACTATGCTATGCTGTAGATCTAATGTTTGTTGTACCTTCCAGTGCCAGTAACACATGCATGTTATTAAAGCAGTCACAGAGCGGTTTCTTACTGCAGTGTATTGTATCTGTGTTGCAATCCCCATGCCGAGACCCCAGTGTGGTTCTAATCAATTAACCCGTCACTGCGGGGAATGAAAATATCCTCGGGTTGTGAGAACTGGCTTTATTTTGGATGATCCTGACGATTCACAGAATGTACAGAGAACACATGCCTGAGGGAAGGTAAAACTTTGCTGAGGATCCTTTAACAAAACAGGCACCAACGTGGGATGCTAAACTTCTGTGACTTTTTTTCCCCTCGCTGAATGGAAAAGAAAATATTTCTGGGGCTGTAGTTTTTGGGAAAGGCAGAAAGCGAAAGTGTCATATTTTACATTTGGAGTTCAACCAAAGGTTCTATAGTAGTTGTTCATTTCCAAAAAAAGCATGGACTTTTAATGGGGTCACACTAATGCGTTACTTGTTTTGCTTACCTCTGTCATTCAACTTAGTTTGTTCCCTCAAACTTTGTTAGGGGTATCATGAAAGATAAAAGAAATAAAAGAGAGAGTTTTATCACAGATTGCATGACAAAGAAAACACTACACTTCTGACGGTGCTATGTACTGTACTTTGTGCATATACCCGCACATTCTGATGTCCCCACCATTTCTGTCCCTGAAAGCAGATAGGGGTTCAGTACCTTATTCAACAACACTTTTATGAGGTTTCCTGATGATCTAAGGCAGTGGTTCCCAACTGGTGAGTCATGGTCCAAAAGTGGGTCGCAGGTCCATTCTGAATGGACCGCAAGTGACTTGTAAATGTGTCAAGTTTGAAAAAGTTTGAAAAGAAAACCCCACTTTATTTTTTAGTACGGTGAATTTTCGGAATAGCACTTTTATTTTGAAGTGCCGTCTCCTGCTAGAGTGAGTAACTTACAGACAGCTACTTGACAGAGACAGCAAACTTGCTTGATGACATGGGCAAATGTGAGTATGATGCTGGATGTATTAAACTGTGTGGACCTTGAACTAATGACTAAGATGAAATCTCGACCCTGTGGCTGGACCAGTTGGGAACCACTGATCTAAGGTGTATGTATGACAATGATGTCCTGGATCTGAGCTCAGTCCAGGGCCTTCGGAGAACCTCATCCCTCCTCAGCTTTCTCGGGACCTATTATGCTCTTCCTTATTTCCTGTCATTATGTGTAATAATGTTGAATGTTCAAATTAAATGTGGCTAACAAGGTAAACATATGTAAAATAAATATCTGTAAGCAAATTCCTCAGGTTTCAGACTGTTGTAAATACTTTTTTGTCAATGTTTTATTTTGTTGTCTGCTTCGGAGACAAGCTGACGTCAGCTTGTGACGGATTTCTTTATATGGTCATCTGCTGCAGGCATGTTACTGTAGGTGTTTACATTACATAGCACAGACTGCTACATATAGCTACATGCTAATGTCAGGGAAACATGTATTGTTGATTGCAGAAGTTGTTCATTTCTCCCTGATTTTGCATCATATTACTGCTGGAACATGTCCAGTTGTTAAGTAGCTTAGAAGCTTTTATTGGTGAATTTTCACGTCACAAGTACACTATACTCCGTCAAAGTCATTCCCCAACTGTAAGTGCACAGCTACATGTAGCTACATGCTAACATCAGGGAAACATGTCATCTTGGTTATAGATGTTGTTAATAGTCTCTCCCAGGTTTCAGATCATATTCCTTATGGCACATGTCTAGTTTCGATTTGAGGCTTTTATTTGTGATTTTTCACAGTAGAAATTGCCACTGTACTCAGTAATAGTTAATTCCGCTGGCTGCAATGACGATGCAAAGATGCTAAGATATGGAAGACCCGGATCCGCTGAACGCAGTTAGAGCAGACTGATTTTTTCAAGGATGGGGGCTTGAAAAAAACAGGCACTAAAACAGAGCATCTGAGACAGAATACAGGTGTTCCAGCACAGACAGTATGACGAAAAACAGAGTGTTTTGTAAGCATTAGTCATGTAAAAATGTTCTAGTAGAAACCTAAAATGCAAGTTTGAACCTGAAAATGAGCAGAATATGTGCCCTTTAATGAAGGCCAAAAAGGACACTACTGTATGGTTCAAACCACCAACTTCTGAGGTAAAAGAACTAACATATCTAACACAACTAGCAGAACACCAGACCAATCTGAGAAGGGGAAGAGGTGTTCTCTGTTCATGTGCTACAAAGCGGGGGCATGAGATAAGACAGGTGTATTATGCTATTCTGAAAACCTAAAGATAAAGGGAATACACACACACACACACACACACACACACACACACACACACACACACTCAGTTTTTTCTGTTTAGTGGAATCAAACTGCTTGCTTTCCTTCCCGCCTCACTTACCTCTGGGTATCTCTAATTGGGATGATTACAACATGTTTGCATGCCATTGTTGTCTGTAAATGTTGTTGTTTGTGCGTGTGTGTGTGTGTATGTAAGAGAGTGTGTGTGAATGCTTCTGGATTTAGAGTGTGCATGTGTGTGTAATTCAGCTAGGGAGGTATGCAAGGTAGCAGGCACAGTCGATCCAAGACTGTGTTTACAAACCCTTATCGTTGCTTCAGAGCAAGATTGCCATATAAAGAACACTTGGATAATTATATGGGTTACTAAGCTAAAAATGTCAATAAAAATCTCTCTCTCTCCTTCTGGCACACATAAAAACTAATGCTCATGTACAAGTACATACACACACACACACACACACACACGCACACACACAAACACAAACACACATAATGGTTACATAGGCTTAAAAGCTGAGTTGATTGAAACCAAGCCACATGAAGGAGAGCTGTGTTGACAATGCTCTGCAAGTACAATCAATTATGGTAGATTTGTTTTACATTTTCTTTTGTCATTATTTCGTTACAGCTTATTTCACTTGATTTTGATTTCCTTTTTTGATATTCTTTTTTGATTATTGTTACCATCAGTCCTCTTGGTGCACTCTGTCACCCCCAGTAGGATAGAGGTGTAGCACTGGAGTAAATCAACTTTCTTCTGCAAGGACGCCATCTTGTGTTCAAAAAGCCAAAATGACAAGAGCATTCACTATATGTGGGAAATTATCCTGCTAAACAGAGGAGGTAACCGACTTCTATAACTGTTGCTTAGCCCTGTGTTGTTGAATTTGTGCAATAATCTACCCAAGAGGGATACAGTATGTTATAGTAATGGGGCTCTTCACACTGTAGCAGCCCACATATTGCTGAGGTCAAAGGTCTTTTCTAAGGAAGCCTCCACTTCAATGTGTTGTGCAGGGAAATGATTTCTTACCCACTTTCCCCAAACGGAACAGATGCTTTGCACACTGATCGCAAGTTGCCCATGCACATGTGCACACACTTTAGCGAGCTGGTTGTCTGCTTCCCATCAAGGCATTCCACGACTGTTGTTGTACAAACAACCATGTTTATTGTCTCAGTCCTAAAGAGAACGAGACCTGCCCTGTCTTCACACAGGAACAGACACTGAGCCAAAGCAGCCACAATAGACAGCAGCCCCCCCCCCCCTGTCTCCCACCAACCTGTGGCGGCCATGTTTTCACAACCCAAGATAACAGAGGGAAGGGGAGGAGACAGTTACGGGGTTTGATAAATGACACAATCATGAGGAAGACATGACGAAGAGCAAGAGAGGGAGATGTGGGACAGATGCGGGGAGATTTCAGGGGGGCGGGGGTGAAAGAGATGAGTCAAAGATACATTGCGAGGTCATTTCAATGTTTATCCACCCACGACAATGATGCGGGTCAAAGAGTGTTTCTCAAGGCAGCGAGCTGTTGTTTCAGGATGTTGCAATGATGACAGGTTCCTCGAGGAAAGCACTCATATTTTTTCATAGCTGCAGTATATTTCTCAAGGACGAGGAGCATTTTGCCAAAATACATTTTTAAACAAAACTACTCTCGCTGAGCTTTATCTGCACTGCAATTTATCTGGCTTGGCTCACCTCATGTTCAGGGAACAACCCTGTACGAGATAAGTCATACTCCTGATGTGTTTTGTTGTACAGTAAATGTCGTTCAAGGGTCCTGAGAATGCGGAGATGCAATGTCATGCACAAAATGAACTATTAAATCTCTTAGCACTAGCAGCCTAGTTGGGTGGCCTGTGGAACTTAGGCAGCAGCTGAGCCATCACCTCCAGGGCCTGCATTAACTCATAAAGATCACTGTCTCTTCCAAACACACTGAGCCAAAGTGGAGGTCATGTGCGTGTGTGTGTTGATGCAAATGTGAGAATGTGCGTGTCTCTATCTTGAAAGCATGATAAATTATACTTTTAGTGCATATTTCATCTGTAAAAGAAGCGAGATTGCTTCATTTCACGGTCTGTATTAAACGCGTGTGTCTGTCTCTCCCACTCCTATAATTACAGTCAGTGGTATCAGATGAAACCCCACACAGAGTTGATCTCGAGATGTGCCCTTTGTGTAAGCAACATCTCACTGCTAGATTGATGGAGAATTGGAGGAGTTCACACAAATGGAGGAGCATTATAGTGTCGGGTTACCTCCTAAGTTCTCTTTCTGTGTGTCTTTCTCTCTCGTTATCTTCCTCTGTGTCTTTCCCTCCTTTCCCTTTTCCCCTTTTCATTAATAATTTTCCCTCCCTTGTCGCTCATTTCCTTATACTGGCCCACTCATTTCTCATCTTAAATAATATCATCCCTCCTCGCCATGTTTAAGCTTTCTCCTTGTTTTTCTGCAAGTAACACACACACACATACAGGAAATGCATGGTAAATAAAAGCAGGAGACCACCTAGACTTCGCTGTAGGAGATAAGACACAGGAGGACTCTATTTATCTGTCTGGTCTACGGAAATGACTGTCTGCAGCGTAACACTATAGATCCATTTACAGTGGCAACCCTTCATTAATGCTTTGGGTGAGGCTGTGTGTGTGTGTTTGCACTTAGCAGTCACTGTAGAAGGAGACAAAACTCATCTCTAATAGGGCCGATGTTGCATTCCGCAGGCACTATTTCTTTCTCAGAGGGACACATGGAAAAATACACCCATTCTAACCTGGCCACGCACTCCCACGGACACACACATATGGATGAACGCACACACACACACACACACTGACTGACAAAGACAGACACATGCAGCCACATGCACACAGATGTCGACAGACTACCATATTTATACCAATGCTCCAATAAATCTATCTGCTCACTTGTCTATTTTCTCTGGCTTTGCCCATGCAGCACTAAATGCCTGCACAGCTTAAAAACAGAGGGAGAAGGAGAGGAGAAGGAGAGGAGAGGAGAGGAGAGGAGAGGAGAGGAGAGAAAAGGAATGGAAGGGAAAGGAAAGGAAAGGTAAAAAGAGGAGAGGAAAGGAAAGGAAAGGAGAGGAAAGGAAAGGAGAGGGCAAAGGAGCTACAGTAGGGGAGACAGGACGAGACGAGTGCCCCATGGCACTTTCCTCCTCTTTGGCCTACATCTCCATGTCTTAAACACAACTGCTGGCCCGACTCTACACACCACCGTGCAACAAATTCCTGGAAAATATGAACTTGTGTCAACTTGTACAGCTCAAACTAATACAGGCCCATGCACTTTTCCTTTTTTTTCCCTCCTTGTCTTTTCATTTCTGCAGCATAAATACCTCAAAACAACACCTCTTTTTGCTGAGTGGCAGAAAGAATGGGTCTAGTTTGGTGAAAATCATCTTTTAAGTAAAAGGCAAACTCAACCCTGTGTCTGTATAAAATAAATGAAACTCTTACACAATGTCTGGAAGAACTTTGGAAGGAAAAGGTGATATAAGATGTTATTAAATTAGTCTGTAAATGTTTAATGTGCTCTTGTGTTTTGAAAAGGAGAGGTATGAGAATATTTTTTGTCAGGACTGGGCTCAAAAATATGCTATACGAGAAATGTATTTGTCCTGTCTTTCTTGCATGAGGATCTTGATTCTTACAACCAGTTAATTTGGTTTAAACAATAAATTAGTCAAAATACACTGTGAAATTCATTATTATTACATGATCAATAGGACCGTCTCATCAGCTATTGTTATATAAATCTGATCCGACACAAGGGAAGAATGAGATTAAATAAAAATATTAATGTTTTACTTTTTTATTTGAATAGTGTTTTGAATGTGAGTCACACACGGTAGTTTTATGCTAAATGAAAATTCAACATAGCCAGATATGAAATGACTTCTGAAGGATACAAAAATGCAGAGCATAATGAAAGGTGAAGCAAACATGACACAATATCTTTGGATAGATGACAAATCAGTGGTAAGTTTGACACAAACAGAACCTTGTTGGCCAAAGATGATTTGCATAGCTGTAACTGAAATGTTTTATTACATTATTTCCATTCTGGTAAAACATGTGTACATATGTGTACTCCTCCCTGCTGCTCTTTCACTGCTACATTCTGTTGTTTTCCACCAAACCTGATTAAGATGTTGTCCAAAAGTATTTGGAATGTGCTTAATGTAACATGATGCAGATATTGAAATGGTCACTCCACAGGTCAGATAAAAACATATGCAAAAGCAGACAGCATTGAGACTTTGTCTTGAGTCACTCTCATATTCCCATTAAAGGTCTAGTGTGTAGGATTTAGTGCCATCTAGTGGTGCATATTATAATCAACTGAATTGAGAAGAACTATAGTGGCCATAGAGAAAACGAGAATGGCATAATCTACAGCCAGTATTTGGTTTGCCTGTTTTGGGCTAGTGTAGAAGAGGACCCACTCTGTATGTAGATATAAATGGCTCATTCTAAGGTAACAAAAACACAGCTTTGGGTGATTATAAACTAATTAAAAAATAGTTATAAATACTACATTCAATTTCTGCTTCTCCTAAACACTACACACTGGACCTTTAAAGGAGAGTTACCGAAGTTATAGCTATAAATTGTAACATCAGCCCAAAACATTATACAAACATCATAATATGCGACTACTGCAGTTCTATTATTTGTGATAATTACCACTGTCGTGATGCCTTATATTAACACAATCAAAGTTACGGCAATAATAACTGAAAAGCATTATGATTACCATGTACATATATTTACTGTTGTGCCAGATAAGATATGTTCCTTTCATAATCAGTGTGTGTGTGTGTGAGGTTTTGTTGTTGTTATTTATGTCATTCTACTATTAAATACATGAAATAATCTCAGTTGTTTGATTGCTATATACTGGGTCATACAAATGGATTTAGACGTAAAATGGGTGAGTGATTTCTTTCTAAAATGCTTTTAATGAATATTAAAAAGCAATCTGACTAAAGTCTATTAAATATATATATGCATACCAGTGTTTTTTGAATGACGGATGTTTCACTTTGGAATTAAAATCATACCGGTCTAGATGAAATGTTCCCAAATAAAGTTGCACACACATTGATTATATAAAGGGCTTGGGAGATATTGCCCACAATATAGCCATCCTATAACCTGTCATTAATCAAGGTGGTCATTGGATTTGGGCCCTGCAAAAATGCTGCCATAAAGCAGGTATTGTATGTAACAGCTAGATCTGAATCATGATAGCTTCCTGAAACACAAACATCACCAACAGTGAGATCAAAACAAGACGATACTGAATCCTTAATGGTAGGATAAGATCCTACACTCAGAGACAAACAGCCTAACAGAACAAGTGGAGGCAATGTATTATTATAGTTCAGTATACTTACTGTACATTGTCTGGTAATAAAACGTAAGTGTAAATGAGATGACATGACAGGTTTATGGGAAAAATACTTCCTCTGGAAACGAAACAAATGAGAGATCTTGTCTGCCTCACACAGAGACAGAGAGTCAAAGAGCAGTGTGCTTTTAATAACCAACATGATGCAGTTTAGCGTCAGACAGCAACTCAGAGATATATAGAGGGTACTGTCAACTGAAGGATACGGTGATAACTGGCCAACCTGCACAAACGCATACTCAACACTTTCACTCACACGCACACACACACACGCGCGCACACACACACACACACACACACACACACACATATGCAAATACAGTATTAAACTAAAGCTAACATCCAAAGTGCATTATTACATTAGCCCTGTATATCATAACAGATAAACAAAATACATTATATACATTTTCTCGATACCAAACAACGTCATGTTTATAAAGGTTTCTCCTTTGGTTTAATAGAAACAGACAACCGCAAAAGTGTTCTCTTGCCAAGCTACTGAGGAAGCCAACGGCAGCCATCCTATCCAAAGTGCTTCTGAGAGAGATGGAAGTGAGTAGTCTTGTCATCATATCTTTATATATATATAAATAACAGTCTTTGCTGGCAGGCCAAGTCCACACCTGCAAAACATGGTGTTGACAGCATTCTTCAAATCTGATAATGTGATATCATTTCCCTTTTATGTATATTTTTGACACAAGAGCAGAAAGAAAAGTCAAGACCAGCATCTTTTTTAGTAACTGATGTGTGATATTCACTTATAGAGTAGGCTAAAGTAACTGTAACTGAGAGACAGATTGATTTTGACACTTGTAAAGATTATGGGTGGTAAAATGTAAATATGCACTGATTATTACTTATGCCTCGTGACGAATATTGGACCATAGTGAGATCCCTAATCTGTCTTTGATCCTATAGCATATCGTAGATTGACAGTGTCCGTAGGTCTTAAAGGAACACTTCAACCCCTTAATGATCATTTGTGTATCATTTACTCAACCCATGGTACTTTGTTTTTCCTCACTGAATTTGGAAATAAAACTTTCTCGCATGCCACCAGTGAACAAAGAGTTAAAGTTCTTGATGAGTTAAGGTCAGCGGGGTCCACATTTAGCAACAGCAGAACTATATCGATTTGTTTACGAACTCTCACGCAACTCGTGCAGTGTAATCCAAGTCTCATTTGTCCGGCCGTATGCTCAGTACTTCCGAAAGTGATGGCCCTTTTCAACAGAGAACTGAACAAAAAGTAAAAACATATTTATGTTCTCTTCAAAACCAGACTCCAATGACAAAAACACTAAATTTACCTCTCTGAATACGGGAGCTACAGCTAATCTACCACATCCTCGACAGCTGGTAGCTGGTTTGTGTTGTTTTTTGACTTTGGTGAATCTGAAATAACCCTTTAATGCATCAAAGTCACACAATAACACAAACAAACTAAATGATCAAGGCAGCAGTAGACCAGCGGTTCCAGTATTCAGTAAGATAAAATAAATGTTTTTGTCAGTGGAGCCTGGCTTTCCAATTCCTGTTCAGAAAGGGCTGTCTGTTTGGGAAGTACTTAGCATACAGCTGGATGAAAGGGAGTTGGATTAGATACTGCACGCATTTTCTCATTTTCTCCGAGTTTTTAAATGGATGTTTTGATGTTGTTTAATGTGGACCCCAATGACTTCGATTCACCAGGAATTTCCTCAGTTTTTGGATTCTTTGTTTACCAGAGGCATGCGAGAAAAACAAAGTTTACTTAATGAATTCAGTGTAACACTGGGTGAGCAGTTGATATACAATTTGGGGGGTATAGTCCTTTAAAATAACAAATAAAACAGTAATTAATCTTTGGAGGCTCAAAGGGTTTCACAATGGCAGGGTTGTGCAGAATGCACAAAGATTTGCTGAATTTGCGTATACTGTTGCAATTGCAACATCCTGGAGGCACTGATTTATTTAGCTGTTGCATTTTAAAATAAGTCAGTTTGAGACTGAACTTTCAGCCAGCTCATTAGCTTAACTAGTTGGCAAGTTGACAAAAGCTGCCAGTGATAGTTGTAATGTCACCTGGCAAACTGAGGCTTGTCTTTTGTCTGCAAGGACCCATCATTTCAAATATTAGCCTCCTAAGAAATTTTGTGTGGTAAATCTTGCGCTGTTATTGTAAACTGCATTATGTACCATGTGAAAATGGGAAGTTAGACAGGCAAACAACAGGAAGTAAAAGGAGGGGCTTAGCAAACTATTGGTTAAGACAATTTTACAGCCAAATTAGGTGCATCAACACAAGGTGTGTCTAAAAGTAGGAGTCTAAAAGTCTTTGGTTTTAGATGACAGTTAATATTAAGCTCTGCTATGGAACTGCTGGTAGAAGTGACACTTAGACACCTTCCTGCATACTGTAGGGTCTCCACTTGCATTGAGATGGACAATAACATTTTTAACATTCTTTGGTCCTTTTTCATGTACAAGAAAAAAGAAAAACAGCTCGTTCAGAAAAACACATTTTTCTCTTTTGCTTCTTTTCATCCCCCTGCCATGTGGATGCATTTACTTTTGGTATCTTCTGAATCTTTGGCTAGCACCTCTTACATCTGTCAAAACTCCTGGGAACCAAACAGCAGAATATGGGATCAAATACTATTTGAAATGAACATCTTTGAGGCGTTATCTGAATGTGACTGGTGAAAAGACAGAAACAAAAGGATCACCGTGGAAATCCGAACCCTATCCTTCTTTCACACTAGCCAAACTAAAGCAAAAAAAAAAAAAGTATTTATAATTAACCAAGTCATATTGACCACTGTCAACCTCAGTTCATCAGTGACAGAGACTAAGCTCTTTTCGGACCAAGCACTTCTTGCACTGGACCACACAACACCAGTGGAAACGACACAGACAGTTCTCCTCTAACACCACTGTTTCCTCCCGGTAACCGCGCTCACAGCACAGCAGGTCGCAGCCGCTGATGTCCATGGCCGTGCTGTTGCACATGCGCCCCCGTGTCCCCAGTGAACCAGTTTTCCGATTTGCAAGGCAAAAATCGGGCGACTCGTCAGAGTAGATCAGGTCCTGTTTATCTGGTGGCTTTATATTTTGGCCAACAGGGATCAGGGTCTTGCCGTCGTTGCCGCCCATCACCTTGGAAGCACCGTTGAAGCGCTCCAGTAGGCGGTCGCCTACCTCACGGAAATGAGGCATCTTTTTCCAGCAAGTGCGCAAGGTGCATGAGCCCGACAGTCCGTGGCACTTGCACTCTGTCCGCATGTAGAGCTTCACCGCCTGGGAAGGGAAGAAGTGGAGAGGTGAGTGAGTTTAGGGTTTGGGGTGGCAGGGGAACGCAGAGAGGTGAAGGAGGGCAAATGGTTGATAAATAAAGAGGAAGAGAGAAGGTTGACGTGACAGAAAAAAGGGGACAAAGGAAACTTTAAAATGTGTACCCTGAAGTGAAGCAGGATTGCATTTGACAAATGGCAGGTCCTCTAAAGGGGTAATTTATTATTGTGTTTTCATGATATATCACAGACAAAGCCACTGGATCTCTCTCTTTCTCTTTCTCTCTTACACACACACACACACACACACTGATAGATAGGTAAGATAAAAGCAGACGCTATTCAGAAGGAATTTAACTCCCCAACCCCCCTCTCCCTCCATATTGCCTCTGGCCTTCCTACATCTAACAAGCCTTGACAACAGATCATTCACTTATACTGCACATAATTAACCCATCACACACACACACACGCACACCTGCCCGCTCAGACACACACACACACACACTTGCAAGCATGCATACAAGTACACACACATACATGCACATTAAGAGACATTTGCACGCATCACAGCACCTTTATTTCTCAACCTCTGGGCATTTGTGTTTCTCCTTTTGTTCAAATGGTTTGTTCACTAATGCTACAATTGGACTACATCCCAAAAACCTCCCCTCTCCTCTCCACCTGCCTTTGACCCCAACTAAAGTGAACTTTGTAACTCTGTGTTTTGCTTGTGCATGTGTCAACAATTCTGCAAGTGGGTGTAACAAACGGAGACGAATCCCTGACAGCTGAAAGCAAATGTGATCTGAAAGATTTACCGAGCTATATTTCAAATGATCGTAATTAACTGCTCTCAAAAGTCGCTACTTTATCTCCTCTCTTTCGGTAGCAGGTTGACTTGTTGAGGCCATACTTCACTCTGCGTTCATACGGGCAACAAAGAGGAACTTTAAACTTCTACAAGGGCTGTGGAAACGTTAGAAGCTACCTGCCTCGGAGGCTTGAAAACAAAATGTGTGGCACGCTCTTGTTTTTGTGTTTCAGAAACCTGATTCTTGTTAGAATATCAGCTTACGCTGCTACACAAATATGGCTGGGGGCGATGTCTTTCTCTTTTGCATGTTCGTGGAATGATGGGACATTCCACAGGACAAGCAACACCTTCGTTGCTAAAAATCTTTGAGAGTGTAGTGAAATATCAGACCTGGGTTTGGTGTAGCACAGTAGCAGTTATTTTTTGTCACACACTACAGTTATGTTCAATTTATTTCTAACTCTACTAATTCAAGATTTAAACAGAAACTGCACAGACATAATGAATTCTTAAACTATTTCTTACCAGCCGCCCAGCCTCATTATTGTGCAGGTCAATGAGTGTCCTGATGTCGCTCTTGCCTCTTCTCCTCTTGGCGTCCATAAACTGTTTTGACTTTTCATAACCAAACTCTACATCATCTCCACAGCCCCCCCACTCCCACTTGACTCCATCCCCAGATTGGGAGGATGAGGCCGGCCTTGGAGGTGCTCTGTTCCTGGTCGCCTCGCAGCCACACTGCAGGAGGTCTCCCATACTGCAGGCTTGGGTCACAGCGTGGGTCACACCAGCCGCCGTGATGGCATAAACAAACGCTGTCTCCCTGATATCTGTGGTACAAAGGACAAGCAAAAGAGGGGTTTGGTTTAGCGATTGGTCCCCAAGTTTGGTTTACACATGTCACCAAAATGCAGGAGCAGATTTCACCATAGTTTTCAAGGAATAATTACTAATCCAAATGTATCAAGGCACACAATAAAAACTCAAAACAGAGGACTGAAACTTGCTTTCTCTCCCATACTGAGGTAACGACTATCAACAGCTTCACATTTTGGGAAACAGACTTTGCTTTTCTGTCTACAGTTATGAGTATACCTATTTTTATGTATGTAAGCTAAATATCAAGCTACATTCAGTGGCCAGTTATCTTTCTTTCAAGGTGGACAGAGCCAAGCTACCAGAAAAACCTAAACAGGTCGTTGTCAACAGGGGCATTCATTTTGAAGGATATGTGTTGGAAAGTAGAATGAGCAGGATTCCTCGTTTTTCATTTCAATACATTACAATTTTACTGACACAGTGACAAACAGTCATTGGGATAAATCCCAATGACTGTTTGTAAAAACTGGCGATATGACAGC
Organism: Epinephelus awoara; assembly: GCA_035609425.1. NCBI lineage: Eukaryota > Metazoa > Chordata > Actinopteri > Perciformes > Serranidae > Epinephelus > Epinephelus awoara. The sequence continues at coordinate 12,855,634 of CM069307.1, forward strand.
TTCCCAAAAGTGAAACCAAAACAACTTGATTGCCCCCTGGTGGCTGGCTGCAGCACAGGTCATAAACCCTGCCCCTTCCATGTACCAAAAACCCAAGTACTCAAAGTACATGTCAAAATGTTTTCTGTCATTTTAGGTAGTTCTTATCACTGCTGTATGTTCAAGTGCTCATTTTCTGATAAGTTTGGTTTAAATTAGATATTTGATGCTATAAAAAGGGGGTGTAATATTACGACTGACAGCTGTGTATGTCAATGGAAGTACTCGCGATTAACGGCACTTCTTGAGATTGGGTTAGACAGGTGTATGGCCGATTGATACTGCGGCTCCGCTTCCTGATCATTACTGTGCAGACTCTGGCTCCAAATTTGACAGCAGCCATATCTGACATATTTTTGCTTCATTTTTGGAGGTGGGGATGCATTGTCCATCTTTAAAAACAATCTGTGATGAATACCAACACATTACACCACACCACAGTCAGATATCTGTTAATCATTGTTATACTCAATCAGTCGCAGGACAGCAACTGGGAAGAAGAGAGAACACTGCAAGTGAAAGAAGCTAGTTTCAATCCATCAGTCCACTCATCCAGGCTTCTGTCTCTGCATCCAGTCCGTCAATATCGCAGCTACATGGAACAGGATAAAAGCACCTTTCTCTCAATCCTGGTCCATTACTACAATCTCAAGCGTCACTGGATTTGTGGTGCTGAGAGGACGGCTATTTCTCCCTCTCTCATGCACACTCATACACACCACAGCTGCTGGTTTATTTCGGGTGCAGAGCTTAACACTCCTGACTGAAGGCATGTCCAACCACAACTGCAAATTGATCGTCTGTCCTCGCCGGTGGCTTCGGCATCGTACTCACCCTCGGCTCAACACGTCTTTATTCATAGTTATTGCAGCTATGAAAGAATCTCACAGACCTACTGGGTTGAAATAAGAGAATGCTTCATTGTAAGTATCTTCTGAATTCTTTGTCCTCTTTGTCCAGCGTCATTTTTGCTGTTACCGCTGTTAAAAACCAGACCATAATCTTTCCTTGATGGGAGATCTTTATTACAGTCGATCAATGGCATGGTGTGACTTTTTCATCAGGTGGGGCTCTGTGTAATTTAGACGTTTTTGTAATCTTCTTTCGCAGCGTGTACAGATGCTTTTCAGACCATTGAATTATTGAATAACAAATCAAGCCAACATTTTGTCAACCCACCCAAGCTAATTTTTACCGACATAATCCATTCAAAAGTTGCCAAATTGAGGGGAATATCACAGAATCTGCCAACATTTCTTGTGTTTTTTTTTTTTTTTTGCCCCAGATCTAGTTATATTTGGCATACTGTGGCAACCGATCAGGGGCCACCAGGAAAATATGAACACGTTACACACATACTGATGTCAAGCAGAGTAAAAAGTAGGGCCTGTAGGCAGCAAGTTTTCATTGGCCATCAAATGTTTCTGTAGTATGTCAGAATAACAACTTACACTAATGCACATACACATACCATAACAATAATAAAAATGACTTTTCATTAAAATAAGTATTCAACAATTGAAATTCCAAAGGCTGGGGTGAAGCCCTAGCCTTAATGGACCACATGCCTCTGCAGAGGAATCTAAACCTTCTGGACCTTTCAAATCTTTTTAAATATTTATGTTTAGGTACTGACATTAAATTAAACATTGCTTTTGAACAAAATAGTAAAAAAGGATGAAGCTGGCAATATTTTTTAGCTATTGTAAGCAAATCCTGTGAAAAAAACAAAACCAACAATGCGACTCATGGAGCTCAGTTTTTGTCCAAAAACAATCAAAAATACATAGATGCACCACCCCATTGCAGTATGTGGTATGTTCCCTCATTACAATGAATATGGGCACTGTATTTATTTTAAGTCTATCTGTATACACTTTCTTGCTGCTATAAGTATTCACCAGAGGACTGTGTATTCATCCACTGCTAAAAATAATCCCTGACAAATGCTGTTTTTACTCCAGTTTGAGTAACTTTTGCTTAAAACTACAGTGCCCATCTGTTATAGGATATGACAGAACCTTTTAAAAATGTAGATATATATTTAACACCTGTAAAAGATGTACTGTATGTCTCAAGTGGGACCAAATGGGCTTGGGGCTGAGTGCCACAGTGCTGAAAGACAGACTAATGTTTTGCTAAATGTTGGTCTCTTATAAGGATTTGTTGACAGTAAGAGTGTGTAAATTTTGTCCAGAAACAAGCAAGCAGTGGGAAATGACAGTGGTGATTCCAATGGCAGAACACTGAGAGATGAGGGGGAGAAAAAGAATAGCCACTTAGCGAGCCATTGTATGTGTGTGCGGAGACTAAGCGAAGGACTTTTATTTCTAAGAGCTGGAAGGCAGTGAGCGTGCAGTCACCACCGTCAACACTGCCAACTCCATATCGCATGATTCAGTGAATGGGATTCATTAGGAATGGTAACACACATACACACACAATGGGTGGCGTGCGACGAAACCTGCACACCCCAGCACGCCGTGATATCAATACCAGCTGTACACTCCAACACCCAAAGATGTCTCCAATGCAGGCATATTTGTGTAAGTTTGCATGCCTGTGTTTCAGTGTGTATGTATGGGAAAAGTATTTTATGTAGATTTAAAGCATTTATGACATTTGACAAATAGTCAGCTTGTCTAACGTTTTGTGTTTAATTATGATGCTTGTTAAAAAAAAAACATGTTGGATTTTTTTAATTTAATGGTTTATGTTTGTTCGGGATTGGCTGTGGTTGATGGCAGATTACATAAGCCACTTAATTGTATTAATGTGTTACTTAACATGGGCATGGTGGTGCATTTCTGCAACTGTGCATGTGTGCTGTTGTTGTGTAGCCTCCTCGCAGCTCAGTTGAGACCACACCTCGGTGTTCCTGCTGTTCAGCAGAATATGGCTGAGATTTTCAGGAGCAGCAACATACTCAAATCAAGATGTGTCGTTTCCAAAACCTCCCTGAATCTATTTCGAGACACGTGTGTGAAACATCAGCACACAACTCAATATTAATACAATATGGTGATATCAGCACAAGCTGTGTCCAAACAAGCAGGGAGCCTGTCCAGATGTCCTCAGATGCACTGGTGAAACACTGCATTTAGTAGAAGAAAACTGCTTAAGAAACATGTCATGATGACATCTAATTTAAGCAAAAATGTACTTGACCTTATTATCATACTGAACTTGTTATTGTGGTTTATTATTAAAAGTATGAGTAACCTGGAACAAAATATTAAGCAACTAAAAGCAGACAAACTGAAAGAGACAGAACGCAAAACAACAGAGAGTACAAGAAAATTCAAAAAGTGAGAGCAGGGGGTTAAAAGAGAGATAAAATAGAGAGGATTATTGTTGTGTGTAAAAGAGGCTATCAAAAATCTAATGATTTGAGGCACCCTGTTTCATATTTTCCTCGGAGACATGAATTCCAAACAAATTCTCTGCCACGGCGGATGTCTGGGCCTGTCTACGTCTGCTTCTAATTCCAGAAGGCCCTTCTGCAGGAATTAGAACATATTATTAATACTTTGACTTTTAGGTAATGGGATGTGAGAGCTAGTTAAAAATCCCCTCAAAGTCCAGATAAGCGTAGTTAAATAAAAATACATTTGTTTTCTCAAAGGGAAAGGTGGTAATTCTGAGGATCATCTGTGTAAGTAGATCTGGTGACACCTTCGGCGACTGGTGGTCAAATCAGGGGTTCTTTCCAAATGCACAAAGATCGGAGCATGCAGTGAGGACGGTAGGAGACTGGGATGCATCCTGCAGCATCTAGTCTGCTAGAAAGTCTCTGGGAGCCGACATCTGTTGTGGCTGAGGATAACTGCAACACTATCAGATTAGATATGCTGTGATATTTGGTCATTGCCAATCTGAAAATGTGAAGGAACTATGAGCTAGTGCCACAACATCTTTTATACTGAAGCGACAAAGCCCTCTAGCAGCCAACGAAATTAACATGGGAGCAAAGGAGAAAGTCAAGTGACGTCATCATAGAGTGATGTCCATGTAGAGAGAAGGTCAGGGTGGAATCATCAACATAACGTCGGACTTGTCTGTCGGTTGAGAGCAATCATTTGGACAATATGTTGGGAAGAATGTTTTTTTACAGCATTATGACGCTCTTTCCGTAACCACAACCACATGTTTGTTATTGTAACCATGACAACAAATGTCCCCTAACGTTAACAAAGTAGTCATTTAAGCCCAAACCACTATGTCTACCTAATCTTAATATAGTACTTATTTTAATCCAAACCATGATCTTTCCCTTAAGCTAGCCTTAACCTAACCAAACCTAAACCATAGTGTTCTCACATCTTAAAACTGATTTCATTTTCAACTGGGATTTCTAGCAGTTTTGGAAGGCACAGCCAAATTATTTCATCCTGCCGATAGGGGCGTCAGACCAAAAAATGCCTATTTGTGTTGTTCTAGAGGAGATGGATAAAATTTCAACCTCTGGAAACCTCTACTTCTCCCTATGAGGCACCCAGCTGTGGTGTTACCTCCCAACCACTGTACCACCCCAGCATGATTGCTCATATTGGTTAAATACACGTCTGGTAAGAGCAACTGCTCACAAGTGGGATTATTACAAACTGGGTCACAAAAGAAATGATGTGCAAGAGTAGAAACCAACAAACTGCAGCACCCTCTCTTACTGATTTCAAAACAGCTGGAAAACACAACAGCCTGAGATTTATTACTTTATTCATTTAGATCCAATCAGCATTTTAGGTATGGCCCTCTCTGTGTGCTTGCCTGCCTTTGGCTTGAAATGATATAACATCACATAAATCAATCCTTGAGGGGTGTCACTATCAGGTTCGGGGGAATCACAGCATAATACTTTTTCTGCCAAATATAAAGTACAGTGGCTCTACCCACTTACTCTAAATACCAGTGAAACACAAAGTGTATAAGAGTTTAAATGTGTAAACCCACTGGAGGACTTGGCAGGAAGGGCGATGGTCAGGGTGGGGCAACCAACCCTCTTGGTCTCCCCTGTTTCAACAAACCACAGCAAAAGCGCCCCCTGGGCTGCCCTGTGGAACATAAAACATGAATGCGGGGTGACCTTCTGGTCACTTCTGGTTCTGGTAGAGAAAACATGATGAGGTGCCCTCTAGGGTGCCCTTCCAGTGAAGAAGACATGATGAAGTGCCCTCTAGGGTGCCCTTCCAGTGAAGAAGACATGATGAGGTGCCCTCTAGGGTGCCCTTCCAGTGAAGAAAACATGATGAAGTGCCCTCTAGGGTGCCCTTCCAGTGAAGAAGACATGATGAAGTGCCATCTAGGGTGCCCTTCCAGTGTAGAAAACATGATGAAGTGCCATCTAGGGTGCCCTTCCAGTGTAGAAAACATGATGAAGTGCCATCTAGGGTGCCCTTTCAGTGGCAAAAACATGATAAGGTGCCCTCCAGGGTGGTCTAAAAATTAAAAAAGCATGATGAAGTGCCATATAGGGTACCTACCAGTGCCTTATTTATTTTTTTCACCCCTGCCCAGCCTGTTTCCACCACTGTGTGAAGGTGTTACCTGAGTGTCTACCTGTGAAAATCATTAATGACAAAATGTTTGAAACAATTTATGACTGGTTTAATTACTTTGCAACCACTGCATAGCCCAGGGAAAGAGTCCTTGTTTATTCCACAGTGGTCCAATACTTCACACACACACACATACCGTGCACAATCTATAGAGACGCTCAAAGAGCCGCAACATCCCTTGTGTGATTACCAGCATTACTGTATGCTGGCTGGCAGACACTATCGGTCATGACTGCTCCAGGGTCTGTATGTTATTTAAACATGGAGGAGATTAAGAAAAAGAGGATAATGAATAACAATTTATGATGAGAAACAAGAAATTTGACCTTGTTTTGAAGCTGCATGTACGTGAAAGGTTCATGTCCGTTCAATTCCGATGCAAATAGGTTGTCATCCTTGTGTCGACATGTTCATTCATTCAGACTTGTTGCAATAAAGGTGTGAAATGGCAGTGTTTCAGTCATGTTGTGAAATCAACTTAAACCCCTATTATACACACACACACACACACACACACACCTATATGCACACATTTCCACACCCGTCTTCCTCAGCCACTGTCTCTTTTCAAGTGGATTCATGCAAACGTCGTCACGTCAAAAACACTGGAGACATTTGCACCATGCCACATGAATGTTTCTGTGTGTGTTATTTCAGCCATACAGCTGGAGATTTGATATATGCATTATCATGTTCATCATCGAAAACATTGGAACGAATGAAATACACACAAATGCATGCATGCTGGCTGTGCAGTCAGTCATCAGAGCAGAATACCTTCAACTTATCTTATTACTCCACTAACAACATTTACAGTCAGACACATGTTGTCACACAGCAGCTGTGCCGTCCTGTAACATGTCACAAAGCAGGCTGTTCTTTTTTACTCCACCATATGACAGAAACTGAGTAGGATGTCAGGTCAAGGAGTATACAGAGTAACAAAGCCAAACAAACACAGGACTTTGAACCTGGAAACAGGGGTCTGTGTCCCGAGAAAAAAACAAAAGTCCACAAGTTATCTTTGGACACATCACTTCATCATGCCACTTCATGTCATCACATTACACTAATCATGTTACGTAACAGTGACCTTACTTTGCCAGTAGGGGCACTAATTTGTAAGATATAATATAAACTATGTGTATTATTTTTCATGAGATACCAAAAGAGCCATTCTAAGAGGATATGTTGCACAGAGTTGCACTTGAACACACCACAAAGGCTACAATCGGCGGCACACTTGCACGTACGTTCTGCGCCTGTATGAAAGGAAACAACTCTCCATACCAGCAGACTGTGACAGTCTGCATTCTTCGTTCAAAAAAGGGAAACCAGAAGACTGTCATGACACAAGTTAGCCAGTTAGCACATGAACAACACAATCTAGTGTTGAAAAAAGAATATTTACCATGTGCTAGCGAACAATAACAAAAGCGACCATGAATCGTTTCTGCTAAATAGGTTCATGGTTAAAATGGATAACATTCAGCAAAGGGCTGCAAGCTGGAAGAGTGATTAAGGGGGACTTATAATCTGAAGCTATGTAAGACATGCAGTCTACTAATAGTCTGAGAGGAAGTGAGGTAGACCTACATCTTTAAAGCCACTATGTGTATATTTTTTTAATTTCAGTCATATCAAAAAAAAAAAAAAAGCAGAGAAGAAAGCACACAGCACATGGACACACACATGAATCGAGTGAAAGCTGCAAAGACTTCACCAGGATTGTCTCGTATCTCTACAAAGAATAACCCATGTCATTAAAATAATTTAAAAGACATATCACATACAATCAAAGCAGAGGTCAATGAGTTTAAGTACACCACTTAGAGAGTGAACACACAAAGGAACTTTTATTTTGACATTTACTGCTACTAGTTCATGACAAACAGTCATTAAGAGCACATCCAGGTAATTGAGGACAAAGGCTTCAAAACAGAGGAGCACTTTGGCCTCCCTCATAGACAGGCAGGAATTTATGATTAATTGCAAGTCTGTCTTCTACTGGTAGATTCTTGTCCCCTTTTCCCTCTCTCTTCCTCTCTGCCTCACTCTATCTTTGTGTCTTTTTTCCCTGCCTTTCTTCTCCTTTCAGAGACACTGGCAACTCCAGCAGTGTCAAAAGAGATAAGATAAAAACAAATATGCTTTATAAGCCTATGGTTAGGCTCAGCTCCAGGAGTTATTGAAAAATAATGTGAACTTTTCTGATGGTGTGAGGCCAAATTATGCTCAAATTCCTAAGTGAATCCTGAAATTCGGTTAAGGCTTTTGCTTCTGGTGTGCCACCCCAAGATTTTTAGGGGCTCTCTCTGGCCAAAAACTTCTTTTGGCACCACTGAAAGTACCTCGTGTGGGGAGAGGATGCTCTCAATGAACAGTTTTAATTTTGAGTGGCTTCATGTTCAGTAGCTCGTGTGATTTATAACAAAATCTTACCAATGACAGTTACAAATAGCTGAGAATGAAAATGTCTCTATCCTACCTTATCTTTCTGAGTATAAAAACTATGGTATATAAATGCAGACAAATATCATCTTCCTTGGAACAGAATAGATATGCACTGTAGTCCTTATATAAAACTGTTTTTTTGGGCAGCTAAAGAGGCAGAGCAGGTTGTCCAGTAATTGGAAGATTGGCGGTTCAATACCCGGCTCCACTAGTCTACATGTCGCAGCATCTCTGAGCAATATACTGAATGCAAAATTGCTACTGAGAGCTGTGCCATCTGCATGTAATGATTACCTCCTGATGAGCAGATTGGCACCTTGCAAATTTTGCAAACAGTGTGTGAAAGTGTGTGTGAATGGGTGAATGTAGCATGTAGTGTAAAGCCCATTGAGTGGATAGAAAGGTGCCATGTGGTAAGTCCATTTACCATTTACAAATGATAACAGACTTGTTTTACAGTGCAAAGTTCTGGCACAGATCAAGGAAAACATTTCTTGGAAACATTCATCTGCTACTTTACATATTTTTGAATAATGTAAAATGTCAATTTCATGGCTTTGTCTCAGCAGAGACCAACAACAGGAAAATGTTTGATCTCAAAAGTTTGCATCACAGTCAAACAGTATTATACTGCCTAAAAAGTACGTTTTTTTATGTACACTACCAAGAAGTAATCACAAGTTTTCTGAAAATGGGAAGGTTGTGCAGCTTTGATGTAAAAAGTTCAGGAGATTGAAAATAACAATTCAGTATTGACTGCTATATTGTGCCATGGAAAATTAATATGATTAAAATGTCATGTGCCACTTAATGGAGACGTTAATGACAGGCGAGCACAAAACTTCAGTATGCACATATTCCAGCAATGGTACCCAAAATGGTTTTAATAACATGCTTGACACATTTTTTGTCGTATATTAATATCAGTTATTCCCTGTTTGTTTATGAAACACAGAGATAAAGGCTCTCTGTAGTCGCAGTCAAAGAAGAGACAGGCAGCTCTCTATGAATCTAATCATACAAGAGTAAAACCAACACAGTAATTGGAGAGGACCCAGCGGTGACCCAACATCAGTTATATTACAGACTTCAAAGAGCTGGAGGAAGATGTTAAGAGATCTTAAGAGAGATGTTAAGAGAAAAGGGCAATTTTCGCTGATCATTTCAAGCGTGCCCAATCTGATGAAGAGGAGAGTCAGTCAAGTGTGAATACGTCTGGTCTGAAGTACAACAGCTGCCCTTGTCTGTTGGAGTGCCATCAGACAGGGATCTGACCTCAAGTTGACGTAAGGCCGTCAACTGCGGTCATGAGGCCACGGGTTCAGATCCTAAGGTACTCACGGCTGAGAAATGGAACATGACAATATTTTTAATGTGTTCTTTAAAAACCCTCTGACAGGCTTTTGGAAGGACTGATGGAGTGAGCCACAAAGATGATTGTGGGAATTTATATCTCCTCCATCAGCTATGTACATCCAGGTCAAGGGTAAAAAACATACATAGAAATGAGTCACATGCACCTTTTTTTTCTTTTTAAGTTTCTGACCAAATCCAAATAACGGGTGTGATCTCTTTCAATTTCAACATGTCCTCATACCTAAACAACAGCATAGGTAATTTGCCAAAGACTCCCAAAATATATGACATGTATGCCCATTGTGCCAGTGATGGGCACACATAGTAAGGGTCTCAGTTTTAAACATGTGGTTAACATTGTAAAACAGTCACAATAATCCACCAAAACTACTTGGTTAGAGAAAAAAGATCATGGTTTGTGCTAAAATAAGTATGTTTATTACCTAATTTATATAACAAACTAAACTCAAGTCACATATGTGCGTAATTTACTGAAGTTACATAAGTAAATGAAAATAATTAGCGTTGCCCTTGGTTTCACACAGCACTAAAACAACGCTCTCCTGGGTTAAAGTCCTGTTGTTTGACCCATCAATCCACCCCAATTGCTTCCTTACACAGACTTTAGCTTTATAGCTTTTTCATTTAAACTACATCACATGACTTCCTTTTTTTGCTCCAATCCCAATTACTGCAGCTATTAGAGGTTACCACCTAATATTAAATGGAAATATGATAAAGACAGGGGTTTTTTTCGGTTCTCGAGTCAAAATGTACGTTTTAATGAGAAATTTTCTACCTTTGTAAAAGTTCAGTTTTTGGGGAATTTTGCCAAGAGCAATATGAGAAGACTGATAATTCTCTCATGTGTATCCACTGGATATAAGGCTACAGAGCCAGGAGAAAATTAACTTTGCTTCGCAAAAATAAACAGGGGTTAGCCTAGCACTTCCCACAGGCAACAAAATCTGTCAACAAGCACCATCAAAGCTCACTAATTGATATGAAAGATCTTACATAATTGCTGTAACCCTCAAAAAGGCATTGTGCCAACCCCATGAAACCACAGTGCTGTTTTTACACTTCCTTGTTTGTACAGATTAAACATACAACAAATAACATGTGAATGAGCTAAAGAACCATACATGACACACCTATGCTCTGGTGTCTTCATCTCCTTAAGCTGTGTCTCCCTATCCCTGATATTGACTGGTTTGTAGACGGGCTCTCCTGTTCTCTCGTATCCCCTCTCTCTCATCCTCTTGGAAAGTAATTGAGAAGAGTCAGAATTTTTTAGAGGTTTTTTTTTCAGCTGACTTTATAAAGTCATCTTCTCCACTCCCCATGTGCTACCACAGTTCATTTGGTTCTGCTGTGTTGTTCATGGACAAACTGAAACCTACACTGCACATTTACTACAATTTGCTCTGCTCATGAGCACCTGTCTGATCTTCACATCTAACTCTGAGCAAGAAGTGAATAAGCCTTTTTTTCCTTAAATGTCAAAGTTTTGCCTTATGTCTGTATGAATGGAAATCCATACTAGATAATAGGGGAAAAAGAGAGACACAAAGTTAGTTATCAACAAGCCAAACACATTCTTCTTTCACTCACCTTGCTGCAATATTTTGCCAAAGTACTTGTTGTGGCTGGTGCAGTTCCACCGGCGGTACCTGAACTGGTACTGGCACTCCCTGACACCCAGCCTGGCTCCTTTGGCCACCTCACTGACAATCTCTGGCTGAGTTTGGCACAGCTCAGCCTGCTTCCCCGCTAGGCGCTTTGCCTTCCTGCAAATGCTGTTGGGGTCCATCACCAGTGGACTGCCCACCGCCCTGGAAGAATTTAAAGAATGTTATAAAAGAGCAGAGAACAATGTCTCAGTAACATTATAACAATAGAATAGTTCCCAATTTTCTTTTTGGTGAGCAACACCTGTTAACTTAATCACACAGTAGACAATGTGGCCGCACTCATCAGCAGCCACAAACCAAATGCAAGTTAAGTTTTTTCTGTGGCTGCTGAGCCTGCCAACTCTACCCACCACTTCTCGGCTGCGGCGACAATGTGCTTCTTGAATAGGCACGTGGGAGACAACAGGGCACCGAGTTTCCCAGAGACATCTCAGCTCTGACGTCAGATTCACAAGTCTGTATTTTGCTATTGGACTGCACTTGAGAAAACTGTGTGGTCCTCACAGAGTTGGAAGTGAAACAGTTGGAAGTCTCTTAACAGACAGGCCGTTTACTGTTGATCTTAATGCTAAGTTGATTTTGGTAAACCAGAAGGCAGACTCTGTAGATTTCCTGACGATACAGCCTCTCTGGAGATTCTGTAGCAGTTAAGAGCTTCACCGCTTAAACCACACATATCCCTCGAATCAGCGCTGCTAAAACAATTCCCAGATTAAACCCATTGAGATGAGAAATGTACATATTATATTACTAAAGAGAGAACAAAAAATGAATGTTTAAACCTGTAAATCAAGCATGCCTCATGTAGTTTAAATATTTAAAACATTAAAATACATATACATACATTTTGTATTTGATGAATGCAGACCCTGGACCTCCTCAATAGCTTTGACAGATGAGTGTATATAATAAAGATAAATAGTTTATTCTAACTCTTAATGGGAAAGAGGGGCTTGGCTCTAGCACTTAGAGGCACTGCCAGCATCTGTGGCCACTTCAGTGGCATTACAGGAAAGTGGCTTTATGAAATGACTTTATTTCCATTCTTTTCCTCCTCTCCTTGCCTCAGATGTCCTCCACTCATCCCCTCTATACTGTTCACTTTATTCCTGTTCTCACATCCCCCGTTTTCGTTTACTCAATCGCTTTCTGTAAGTCTTCTCCACAGTTGCCCTTAGCTCACAGAATTGCTCCATAACTTCAAGTTTCACCATGACATAGGTGTCAGGAGGGGCATGAATGACACAAAGAGGGAGTGCAAAAGACTGAGAGTGAGCAAAAGACTACCTCATAGGTTTTCATTCAGCCTTGTCCCTGTTAATCACACCGCCTGATATCATTCATCTGCCTCGAGAGTTTGTTTTAAGAAGCAGAACAAACACTCGCCAATCCCCTCTCCTGGCGGTCTGATACCACGCAAGACATTTGCACACCCACACACGTATGCACAATCATCCTTGTACACTCGGTCTCTGTGTTTTGGAAGTTTTTTTAAAAAAAAACTTTTATTTTAATAAAGCTATTTATGTGACAGACTAACATGTTAACACGTGATTGAATAAAAGCACAATTCACAGGGAATCTGGTGTCAGCTTTTTAGCCAAAAACATCATGGAAAGGAAGATCCAGAGGCAAACTGCCCAAATACTGTTACACACCAAGACTTAAACATGTGATAATGGCAGGCAGCATGGATTACAGTTATGGTTTCTTTGTAATCCATTCTAATAATTCAACTTGTCCAAAGATTAGGGGGAGTAAATGTATCTAATCCTACAGTGTGAGCTCTGATATCTGGTGTATAAAATGGAAATTATAGTAAAAGATAATACGTGCATTGGCACAGAGGCATACATGCGCTGTCTACAGTGATACACTCCTGGGACACCCACTGCTGCATTCCTTCTATGATTATTGAGAGTGTATTGACAACATCGCTATGGAGACAATGCTGTATTTGCAATACAGGTGTTCTGTGTGTACAATGTGTGCGCGAATGTGTGTGTTCTCCTCAAGTGTGTGCGTGTGGGAGCCACACAGATAATGAAATCATACAGACAGTCTGTATGTGTTAATTAGCAGGTACAGGTACAATACTTAGCAACGCACACTCCCTCTCAACAACCTCTCATTATATACCCACTGCAATCAGACTGCACTGCACGTGTGTGTTTATGTGTGAGAGAGACAGACAGCGAGAAAGAGAGATACATGCAAGTGTATTCCTATACAGTATGTGTAGATTTTTATGGATGTGAGAAAAATAATTTGTGTTTGTCTGTATGTTTGCCTGTGTGCGCGTGTGCACGTGCACATGCCAGGGGCAGCACTGGGAAGAAAGCTCTGTCAGCAGCTCACAATAGCTAGCCTGGTTTTTACAATGGGAGGTGTAGAGTTGTAAAACGAGTGAATGTACTAGATGAAGTTTGGATGGTGTCCTGGAAGCAAAAGACAGAGACAATTAGAGGGCTTTGACAATGAAAAAATTTCCTTATGATCTCTTTTTTGCACAAAAGCAAGTACTGCAAAGAGAACCGGGGAAACAGATTTCTCCTCGTAGAGGATCAAATGTAACAGTAGTTATAAATTCTTATTCTCTTGTGCACTTATGCACTTTGTGATGAATGTGGTAATCTGCATGCACTTTGTTTTTAATGTGTCACCCTGAGTGGTGAGTCAAAAATCTACCGGTGATACATACATTACACTTTTTTGCTTTCACTTTCTTCAGGTTCTATGTTTGACATTGGGACTGAGGATACGTCCTGGAGATTAGTACAGTACTGTGTAGTACTGGTATGTAGAAGATCTGGACCCAGGCAAATGTGGTATGGATCTGGGATATGTCTTACATCTGTGTAAGTAGCATCTTCTCTCTTTCTTCTCTACCTGTACATTCTCTCAACAGGTCATAAAAAATAAACATAATAAATTCACATGCTGCCATCTGCTTTATCATGCAATTTAACTAATTCCAACACTACCTTCTAAGACCGAGCAGCTGCACAACAGTTGCGAGGGGATACTGGAAGCACACAATCGGTCAGAGCATAGACTTTAATTGATTTGAGGCTAATTACATAGCTGACTTTTATTAAAGTTAGGCGACAGGCGGCTGCTATTAGTTTCAACAATTAAGACAGATATCAAAGGAAGTATTTGTAGGTGAGACCCTTTCTGACACAGTAGGATGAAATCATCCCTTAATTTTAGTTCAAGGCCTATTTGATAATCCCCACTGGAGTGTCTTCAGTATAAGTTTAGAAACAGGGCATGATGGGAGGAGAATGGGAATGCGGTCTGAATCGGAAAGTGAAGTGAACTGAGGTGGAAAAGCGCATTGCCGGTGATATACCCAAAAATGGGGTGCAATAATTGGATAATAGGATGACTGTAAGCGGCCTGCATTCTTGCCCTTGTTTGGAGATTAGTACATAAAAGTGTGCATCCCTGTGAGATGAAGAAGATATGTGAACAAAAAACAACAGATATGTTGCATTGTAAGATAAGGAGCTCAATCAGTTACAGAGGTCTAGGAATGAAGTCAGTACATTCCGGTCATTTTGTTCCTTATTTCAAATGACCTGAAAAGCTGATAAGCAAAAAGTCACCTAAAATGGGTTGTTAGGATATCTTATAAACGAATTATCTAACAAATGCTCATGATAGACTGTTTCTTGCAGCTGTTATAGTAACATCTATAGAATAACTAACTTACATAAAACAATTTCTGAACTTGCTCTTAACCACTGCATTTGCAGAAATTCTCCAACATACATATAGGCTACGTGATTCATTGAAATTACATGAGTTAGTCTTATTTTCTATGAAATCAACTTTAATTTCTGGCGCTGTTTGCTGCTTGACTGCCGCATCGATACAGGTGCATGCCTCCCTGGAGTGCAGCAAGCCGGAGTTGGACCGCAGTTGAAAGGTTGCTTTTGAAAGGCTAATCGCCATCAAATACGGATTGAAGCAGAATACAGTATTTGATCAGCTAAAAGCATGTTGTAAATTTTGGAAATGATTACACCTATTTTCTTAAATCAATTTTGACTTTTGAAACATGCTCTTGAATTATTGGAAATGTTTGGCATCCTCTGGAATCCTCCATCAGCTTTGCCGATGACACGGCGCTATACTAGCTCAAAAATACACTTGACGTTTGTAGATGTATTAGCTTAATCTGTAGGTGGCTAGCTAAGCACTTTTGTGTTTATGTCTGGGGTATTTATTTAGTTTGGGAAACCCCACTATCTCTAGAAGCTCAAGTTGGCTGGCGCACTCTACAGGGACTAGAAAATGCATCTGTTGCTAGGTTGTTACTTTGGTTCGACCTACTTGCTGGAGTAGTAAACTAGGTTCCCATGCATAGAGGAGTCTAACGATGTGACCGATTGCTTTCCGGTTATTAGTCAGACCCCATGTATTTCCATGGAAATGGAGACTACAGTTAAAAATGCTTTCTTTTACCTTGAGAGCTAACTGCCCCTCAACACCATATATTTTGATTATATATTTGACTTTGTTGGTAATAGCTGTATAATCACAACATTACACAAGAGAGTGTGCTTTAACTTCATTTGTAGCACTTCAGTGACGCTTGCAGACCTCGGTGCAAGGGCCTCGGTTCTGACCACATCACTGTCATGCCACAAATGGGGTTACGTAACACCCTCTCATGTAATATTGCTAAAATCCAAAAAGTGCGTGTGGAAGGTGCGACGAAAAGCAGCATTGCTTTAGGACAGCTTGAAAAGGTTAAGTGCAGAATATGTCATTCATGCATGTCATATGCAGTATTGTCTACACTCTGTTTTGGTTTTAATGGAGCAGTATAGGACAGAATCAGGCACTGATATAACGTTCTTTGCACATTGTCCTGTATACGATATACAACTGTTGGCTTGACCCAGATCCTACTAGGAACATGTTTGTCTCCTGGTCTGTGGCCTTATGCAGCCACAAGATAAGATAAAAAATATTATCTACTGCATCATATAAAGATGAAAAAGACTCTTAAAGCTCTAATACCCAATGGAGTGTTTCAAGTGGATGCATACATATACACAAATGCAGTTTGTGCATAACATCTTACATCTATGGCACACATACACGCGCATTTATCCAAGCAAACGCATTCGCTACTGTGCGGGCATGCACAGAGATAAAAGCATGTGTACACTTGGAGAAGGAACTACAAAGTCAGACAGTAATCAGATCCACTTCATGCAAAGTGCTACTGTCATTTATGATATAACTCTTGAACAGATAACTCAGTGCAGAACACCGTCTAGAACTTGTAGTCATTGATTTTATCAAGGGCTTTAAGGAAACACTGTCTCGCATGAATAGGCTTTCATGATGATGAAGCACCAAAACAGAGATGGCAGGTTATACAGTGCCAGATAAAACAAGACAAAGCAATATAAAATACCCAAATCTAAAGCACTGATAGCAGTGCTGCTCCCATCTGTGACAGGTTGACAGCTGCTCCAAACCTTTACCTTGTGGTTTCTTGAATTGCTTTAACATTCTAAATAAGCTCGCATTAATGATGTGCTTTTCACATTTGTTTCTGTTTTTCATATTGTGGCTGCATATTAGCAGGGAAAGACTGAGGTGTCTTAGAAATAGATGCCTTATTCAGTGTTTTCTGAGCCTAGAGGTGGGTCAGAAAGAGATTAAACACTGGTGCTCAGAGCGACCTCAGGTTTCATTAAGGATCTCACGGCACCATAGATAAAGTGCTGTACTGTACGGGGCCCTTCTTTTTTTTTCACTCCGCCCACGAATGAGTGAATTTCATCCCTCCTTAATCCCTCAAGTATGCTGGAGATGAAGACAGTCACGACAAGCGCTAGTCTGAGACGCCAGAGTGAGAGAGGAAAAGAAAAAGGGTCAGAGAGAGACAGCTAAAGAGAGGGTGTCTGGAGATAGACAGGGATGGTGGGGGGTTTCAGCGTCAGATAAGAATGAGATACGGAGAGATAAAGCAGTGATAAAGTGATATGGAAATGGAGATAAAAATGAAACACAAGTAAAAGTTTGGCCGTTATCCAAATTGAATAAGATGGAAAATGTATGTGAACAAATCCAGCACCTTTCCAGCGTTCCTGCGAGGGCAGCGTGAGAGGGTCTGTGTGTCCTCACCAATTGCTTCCCTCTTTTCCTGACCCTGCTGTCTGGAACGCGTTGATCACTCGCAAACATGTTTGATCATGTTGTTTTTTGCTGATGTAAAACAAGACTGAGAATAATGAAGTTTGCCTCAATAAAATGTTTCAGCACTCATAACTTATAATGCACCCACTCTAAATAGTAGCAATAAAGTGTGACCGAGAGGAAACCAACACCACCAAACCAATTTCACAAAAGAAAAACATTCACAAGTTTGTTCTGTTGTAACAGCTTGGTACCATGGCACACCCAACAGCACTGACAGCCAAAAGATACAAATTGTCAAAGAATGGATATATTCAGATGAAAAGTACGGGGAAAGGTGCACGGATGTTTGTGGGGCTCAGAAATATCTATCAATCTCATGGAGAGCAGAGCAGGAATGCTATGTTGGTATGAAGGCTGGTGTTTTCTGGGCAAATGGGCATCTGAAGTATGGCTGAGAGGAGAAGCAGAAATCATACGTGGAACTTATTAAAGGCAAATTCAGCTCTATTAACTAATGGCGAGTAAACAGTAGCTGTGACATATTAGCTACTGTATCAGAGATACTGCTGATGCCTTTGTCAGTGATGTCTTTCAGAAAGAGGCACGAATATTCATAAAAGTAATATTATTTATTTCCTTATAATTTCCAGGCATTGGTAAAGACAAACTAAGTATTAATGGCTTCAAAAGTATACTGACTCCTACGAGCCTTTCTATTTTAATCAGTGAAACATTTATAGCATTGGTTTAGCAACCAGGAAAGTCACAGATCGATTGAATGTATTAAATCAACTCACATGATGCAGGATGTTCTCATGCACCGTTCGCACGTATACCGACAAAAAGTAATGCATCACAATTTACGTATAACCCACATAATCATGAGCCAGTAATTCATGTATATCCCACGTAATCGGGAAGGCTGAGATCACGTGAAGCCTTGTGATAGTCTGGTGACCTGTCCAGGGTGTACCCCACCTCAAGCCCAATGTAAGCTGGAATAGACTCCAGCCTCCTCACGACCCCCAACAGGATAAGCAGCTATGGATAAGGAATGAATGAATGACATCACATGACCAATAAGATGACGAGATTGTAGAAGGAAGTGGGATAAAGACCAACAGTCCACAAAGGAAGAAGGTCGGGGTGGTGAGTGGGTCAAACAACACAGGACTTTCCCCCAGGAGACTGGTGTTCAAGACTGTGTGAAACTACTTGAATTTTGGGTTATTTTAAGGTATGTTGTCACCATGTTTGTTTTCCTAAACCTATGAAACTTTACTTACCTAAACCTAAAGACGACCAACCATGTTTTTTTTTCCAAACCTAAGGTAACTTAGGTTAACATTATGTTAAGTACGAAATATCATTCAAGGGCCCCTACTTTGTTTGTTATCATACCAACTATTGTATATGCATTTTCATAAGATATCACACAAACCATTGTATATGGAAACATTGCATGATGCTACTCAACCAATCAAATCTTTGCATTCTGATAGGCATTACGATCGACTCGGGTCGATGCAATACACACACGTGTGATGAGACAACAGTTGGCGAAATAAGAGAGTCAGGGAAAAGCATTGGCTTGTTCTAAAGAAAAAAAAAGGGGAGACAGCAAGTCACAGTTTTAAATCAAGAATGGACAGACTCTTACATGTTTGTTCTTACCACAGGCAGTTCAAAACCAGTATGTCTCATCATACGCTCCAAGACTGTGGCGATTATAATAGACTAAGCACAGAGCATCTTTGGAGCAAACATACCTACTGAAATCTGAACTAAGGGCACGGAAAATTAATACTGAAACACTGAACTGGATTATAGTGCAAGTTAGATGTGGGGGGTGGGGGGTGGGGTCCACCATGTTAAAACTTTACTGATCAACTAAATGTGAGAGTTTGCAAACTCCACAAGTTATGCCATGAAAAATGTTTTCTGATGAGACTGCCGCTGTTTGTGTTAGAAGTAATTAATCAATTTGATGAATTTGAAGCTATAATCTTGATTGACAAATGAATTGGAAAACCATGATAAAAACAGTAACATGAAACAGTAACAGTAGCATGTACAGAAACAACAGTAAAGGAGAACCAGAGCTGACCCTAAACTATAAGAACCGTTTTTGCCCCCTTCGTCAAATTGTCGAGGCATTTTGAAGTCTGTTTGACCATTTTTAACCCTCTTCCCTATATATGTATAACACTGGGACATATTTAAAGTATGTAAGCCTGCAAAACCCCCAAAATGCATGCACAGTAGTGCAGACCCTCACGTACCCACACACACATAAACACGTTTAATTCAGCCCTTTCTCTGATGCCAAACCCACATCGTCATTTAATCTTTATCTGTACCCATCTCCCTGGTCCTGATTAGACATCTAGCTTTTCAGACTAGGAGTGGAGTGGACAAGATAAGATCTGTTACAATGAAACTCTCCTCTGGTGATGATGGCGGTTCTGACTATAGAGCCTGTGTGCGTGTGTGTGCATGTGCATATCTTTTCCCACAACTGTACGACTGAATGAGTGGATTCGTACATCTCTGAGTGCATGTTAAACAGATTAACCCGGGATCCAGTGGTCGGAGACGTATTTGGACTGACACACACATAAACACAAAGGAGAAAGCTGAAACACACACGCACAAATGCAGTGTGTGTGTGCACCTGTAGGCCAGTGGCACGCTCCAAGCAGGCTGTCCGCCAAACTGGGACTGTCACAGACATACACACTCACACACACACACACACACACACACATTGAGCAAAGTTGGCCCCACTAAGCACTGCAGTCAAAACCAGTATAAGAGAGCAAAGGCATTCCTCACTCCCCAGAGTCTCTGAGCTGTGCTCTCTGCTCTCAGGCCAAATGATTAGAGTGCTCTAATCAGCAGAGGCTCTGAAAGGACAGCTATCTCCCCGCATTTCATCTCCCTCACTCTCCATCTATCACTGCCGCTCTCTCTCTTTTCCTTCAGCGACAACCTATCTGTATGATAGGTATTTTCCTTCAAAAGACGAGTACGGCTAAAAGACATACAGAGACATTGAAGAGGAGCGAGCATGAGACAGAGAAAGAGAGATGTACCGATGGTATGTCCAGCAGCTTTCAACAGAGAGCATCATTGTCTTGGGAGACTGGGAAGCAAACCCGCAGGTGTGGCTTCACCCTAGCTGCACCACAGTTGGCCACTGTGTGTGTGTGTGTGTGTGTGTGTGTGAATCAGTGCCTGAAAGTGTGCACTTGTGTGTTTTTGTGAGTGAGTGTGCAAGTTAGCCAGCGAACAAGTGAGTGAGTGAAAGAAGATGACAACGTATGTCAGTGGGGATAAAAAGGAAGTAGCTGATTTCTTAGTGTTGATTCCCTTAATCCACTACAGCTTTATTTAAAATGAATGTCATGAGTCCCGTCCGATGTGCTGCCAGTGGAGCGCTGACATGGGTGTTACAGAGACTGAATATATTTTCAACACAAGGAGCTACTTAGTCGAAGATTCTAACAAATTTAGCTTCATAAATTTGGATGTGTTGCTTGTGTTTCATTGATTTATTGTCTTTTATCTCTTCCAATTGATTACACCACAGATTAGGAACAGTGTTTATGTGAATGTAAATACAACTTTTGTTGATAATAATGGCACAATGACACATAAAGGATCAAAATCTAGAGTATTTTTTTGAGTTGCATTCAGCCCTGATGGACAACAAGATTTTGCCAAATTTAGCCCAAACACACAGAGTGTTTAAAAGCAACATACATGTAAATGACCCCTGTATAGGATTTTGTTTTCCCTCTTTCCCCCGAGACCAGCACCCCTCTGGCTAAACGTGACTTGTCCACGTTGATATTATGCCCTCCGTCTACACTGAGGCATCTGAAGACTGAGCTTTTCAAAAAATGCCCCCAGTGACCCCATCTCTGAAAAAACTGTTCTGGCATTTCAGTGTGGACAAGGAAAACTGAGCTATTGGAAAACAATAGCTGACCCTACTCAGGCACTGTCAGTGGCTATGTTGCAGTAAAAGTTACGACGATTTAACTGAGCTTACCCTCTCTTACCCATACCAAATTAGTTCTGGTTCTTGAACTGGGTCTGTTCAGGGATCTTGGAGTAATCTAGTGAATCAGCCCGCATGTACTGTAATTAAGGATGTGTCATCAATGGAGGACTTTGCACAATTCACAACAGAAATAAACAGCAGTAGCAAAGCCAAGAATTGCATTGATTACCTGCAAACTTTTGTTGTGTTATTACAGATATTTGTTTGTATCAAAAAAGTATGGACCAACAAGTAATGAATCCTGCATGCTGTTTTTTCCCCCCAAAGATTTCTCTCTCAACGTTTCCATTGTTGTTCTCTACCCTCTCTTTTCAGCCTGTAGAATACGACACACTCTCTGATGTTGTCACGGTTCACACAGTTCCCCCACTTTTCATGTTCTGAACCATTTTATTTTTGGTCGAAATGCTCTGAATGGTTCAAAATTAGATACAGGCACAGAATCGGTTCTATGTTGTTGGAAAAGTGGTATCAGTAATTTTAATGTCAGTATTGGCCATTACACAGTACACACCCTGTCACTCACTCATACATCTATGTTGATTTTATAACAACTTAGCGATCATAAAATAGTGATTCAGCATTGCAGTGTAGGAGTTTCTGTTTTCCTGATCAACAGGTAGCATTTTTCAGCCAAGATGTCCAGTGAGTGAGAGACTCAGCACAGTAACAGGACTGTGTCTGTCCTTTCCCTTAACAGATGTTGGCTTTGATGCACTCTTGTACTTGCCAACAAAAAGACGACAAAGAACAGATTTTGAACTGTTCAGGCATCTTAAGTGCAGATGTAAATCTTTAAGAAAATATCCCGAGAACAAGAGTTTGGATGCTCATTGTTTATAGATGTAGGTGTAGGTTTCTCTTTGAGTGACACCCCAGAAGATAACGTGCTTTCCAACAGGAGCTTGGATCTATGTCTTCTGTCTTATGGTCCGTCTGCATGCAATGTCAACCCCACATTTACAGCAGGATGAGAGAGGTCTTTAACGTCAAATCAGTCATTATAAAAGCAACGGAGAGCAGATCATTTTTTCCATTCCATATCCAATAAATTCTGTAGATACTGACGGAAACTATTTTTCCTAACAATGTAATTCTAATAAATCCCCACAGACTACCTGCATTTACCTCACATCTATAATGATCGCATGCAAAGTGACAGAATAATGGAAAAGTTCACTTTCAGAGACACGTCCTCTGAAACCGCCAGTCCATCTGCCAGTTGCACAAGGACATTCAGTCGACTTACACAGCCTCTGTGACACTACAACCCACATTGACCTTGACTGGGCTGTGAATGAACAGTGGGAGGATTCGCTGGAGGAAAAAAAAAAAATCACAAAGGTTCACATTCAAACACTGCCGCTTTGCAGAAGTGTGTGCGAGTGTGTGTCTGTGTCTGTGTGGGTGTCTGTGTGTGTGTGTGTTCATAAAAGAAAGAGAGAGCGAAAGACAGCCAGAAATATTGGATGTTGTCTAATGAAACACTGCACACAAGACAGTGAGAGCACCACACAGACAGACACACATAGCAGAAAACATGTTATCAGCAGATCTGCAGTGTCTGTCTGTCTGTCCGACTGTCACACACCTTGCAGAGTTGAGCCTATATGGATTGTTTTATGATGACATATCCACTGTGCCTAGAGGGCCACCTGACATTCCTGACTCTGAACCCCCACTACACACACACACACACAAACACACACCACCTCCACCAGTCTCCATGTCCTCTTTCTTCTCCATGTGTTACTGCAGGCGATGAGCAGCAGACACCTCTCTCACCACCCTGTTTCTCTGTCTCTTTGTCCGTCACCCTGGGGACCCATATTTCCCAGTCACACTGAGACATATTTTGACTTGAGAGTGATTTTTTTCATTACATTGAGCTTTGCTTGTTTTGATATTACAAAAAAACATAAAGAGAATGAAGTGTGAATAATTGTTTGATTATGCTAAGCACTTTAAAATTGATTTATTTCTCACATTTAGGCAACATGCATCTTTCATCATTATTGATTTCTGTCTTAATTTGGTCCATTTGTATGGATTGCAGCCATAGATATGATATAATATGCGTCTTTGGACCAGACTCTGAAAGTTCTTAGGCTATCCTGTGTATTTAGGTGAAATGCCGGTAAGCCAATGCTGAGTGAGGGTGCTGTGGGTAAATATAGAAAACATATACGCCCCATGTTTGTGCGCAAAAATTAAACATAACAGTCAGGTGAGAGCATTTAAATCCCAGTTTGACACGAGAGAGAGCAACACAAAACACGTGGTAAGTAAATACAGAGCACTTACCACCAGAGTCCGATGATATTGACCGGACAGAGCAAGATAAAGAACAGGGCCAGCTGGATCCGCGATAGACGAACCGTCATGGTGAACGCAGCAAATCCTCGAGGAGATTCCCCAGCAACGTTTTAAAGTAGTGACGAGCTCAGCCAAAACCGAGTTGGATTATTTCTTAAATACATAGGAGGTCCTTGTTTTCTGACGGTGGCAAAAGCTCACTGGAAACTATCTGTCAACAAGAGCGCAAAAAGTTCCTCATCCAACTCCTCTTCTGTGGGGCGCATCTTAATGCGCAACAAAGATGGTCAAGAGGCTACTGAAGAGATGTCCGCTTTCAAAGGTGTGGTTAACCTCTTCATTGTCGTTCTGCTCTATCTGTCGCAGCGCATCACATGTTTCCAAAACGATCTGAGGAGGAACGAGAAGTGACTCCAAGCGGTAAAGACCTCTCAGACTGCGAAACAGCGCACGGTGGTTGTGAGGACAGTCGCAGTCTCGTCACTCTTTAGGGGATATTTAAAACAATGAAATGATACACAAGAAGAAAAATAGCACTGTGGCTTTTAAAAGAATGAAAACAAAATCTTGGTCTTTTTGGCGCTGCTGGATGTTGGTCGTGCCCTACGCGCTGTGAAGTGACGCGCAGATGAACTTGGTAAAGTAGTTTTCGGTGCGCACCGGCTGCAGGTAGAGGCGTCTGTGTGCCACAGTCTGCCGATGTGTTTTCTTTGGATGATAAAGGGAGAGAAAAATGCGCTCGTCTTCTTCCACCTTCGTGTGACGTCGCTCCGGGCGAAGCGAAATCCTCGCTGTCACTCAGAGAGGGAGAGAGAAAGAAACTGCAATTAGTTTCAGGAGGACCCGGCTGAGAGCAGAGAGGGGGTAAACACACACACACACATACACACACACACATACACACACACAAGCATGCACACACCTGTCATACAGTGTGTTTACGGTGGACCCGAAATCAGAGCTTATGGAATGAGGTGATGTCAGCACAGGTGTGGTGGTACCTTTCTGATATCAGTGCCAACAGACTGGCACGTTCTGAAGTCATCTGGTGTCTTGTCATATCTTTTCTTTGGCTAAAGCTGAAAAGATGACATTATTTTTCTACCTCATCGTGGTGAGAGGAGAAAACTGTTGCTTCACATCAATCATTTACACAAAAGAAGCCATAGTTTATCAGTTGTCTTCAAGAAGAATCATTTTGTGTGTTCTGCATTACCAAATCTCTCTCTCTCTCTTTCTCTGTGTGTGTGTGTGTGTGTGTGTGTGTGTGTGTGTGTGTGTGTGTGTGTGTGTAGGGAGTGGGTAGTATTATCACCTATCTGGCCAAGGGCATATCCATTGAAATTCAACACCACTGTACTGTAGTGGCCCATAAAAGCCCCGACACCCGACTTCGTTCCACTGCAGTGATGCAATCAATCACGAGTGTAACACAAGGCAACTCACCCAGTTAAGTACCACTGTCTTTCACAAGGCCCAGTGGTGCCCCTAGAAATTTTTCAAAGGGATGGCTTGATAGGGCTACTGAAAATCTTGAGGTGGTGCACCGAAACCAAAAGCCATAACTGAATTTCAGGAATTTGATTATTCTATTGAGGTATATAGGCTACGTGAAAACTATGTCAATGTGAGAGTTGTTGGGGGAGTTGTGAGTTTTGAGTTCCACAACAATCCTGTTTTAATGTGCCACGTATACAGGCCTATGTGCTCATTAGGCTGGTTGTCCTTTTCCTTAAAAAGACAAATAAACAGCTTTAATTTATAGTAAATTTATTGTAAGGGACAAAACATTTACTGGAAGCAAGTCTTCTCACCTTGAGGGGAGAGATGTGGGTATCAATAGAGTCCATTTCCATTCAGATCCCCAGGATCCCCTGAAAAGGCCATGCCAGCTGTTCCCTTGCCAATATTTAACCTAAATTTGGAGCATTATTTAACTCCCTTCTGGACAAACTATGCTGACATGGTTGGTACCAATGGATGCCTTAGGTTATCTAGTTTCACAATATAAGAAATGAGCACGCCACAACCTCTTAAAGACAGTAATGGCAACCTCCAATGATTTTCACCAGGGGGAGACAGTGGGGGCTCTCTTGGGGACACCACTCTGAAGGCCTCAGTTCTATTCACTTACATGCACACTCCATAACCATGGCTGTAACTCTACCTTAAGGCTGACAATGAAAAGAGATGACTCCTACATTCTGACACAACCTTTTCAAGTGCAATGAATAAAATAAAGTCACGTTTTACTCAAAGTGGAAACACTTCAACTCTAAGTGTAATTTTTGCCCCATAGTCTGCAAAATATGGAGCCCGACCCGTTGTGGCAGGTTTCATTTATTTATCCAAACTTTTCAGCCATTGAAATATTTTTGCATGTCAGTGCCATATGCAAGGGTTGAAACAACTTGAAACAAATCCATTGAAAACACAATGGAGTTTTTGCTTGATTTGGTCCATTTAGATCATGTATACTTTACATTGCTGCAGACCAAATCACACCGTAGCTTTTCAGAACTTATGATGCATTTTCCCTTACTTACTGTCAGACATGGTTCCCAATCATTTCCCTGCAGCATGAACACCAACCTGTACAGACTTGAAGCTCGCTGGAGGTAATTTGTCATATTTAATTTCATGCTTTCTATTGGTCAGAGTATTATAGTGTGGCTGGAAAAGTGCATTCATGTGCTGTCAGAAACATCTTTCTTTCATGGGAATTGGCCTTAATGCAAGAAGTGGTGACATTTACATGATCTCGTCATAACATCCACATTTTTGTGGAGTTTTTTGTTGCTATTTTAAATCTACCTTGTGAAGCTGTCTGGCAGCCTAAATATTAAGTCTCAGATATCAGGAATCCATTGGAAGATGTTTTAAGTCAACCCACACACTTTAAAACCTCATCTGCACCATGGATACATTGGAAAAATATCTATGTATCTTAAATGTAAATAGTTTGGCATTTAAATGTGGAAGACACCACACATATAGTGTAGAAAATGAAGGTATTAAGGAAACCTTTCACACATCATATAATCCACATTGTTGTGGTTGTGACGTAACAGTCCACTGATTATAGCAGGTGCCGAGCCTCGACAGTTGTTAAATAAAGGCTAATTCTATGGAAGGGGCTAATCAGCTAATCGATGCACATCACCGCTGGATAGTGAGTAAAATCTGAGTCATTTTTGGCATTTGCTATTTCATTTCACCCAAATGTTAGTACACTATATAAATGAAAATATCCCATAATATGCTTGGACACACAAGTTACACCTACTGCTTTGTGCAGATGATTATGATTCAGTGTCAGAACTGGATTCAACACTTCCCAACTTCTCATGTAGATTTTAGGCACTCAGAAATACAAAAGACAAAATTAAATGACTTAGTGAATTTATTTTATGTATATGTTTCCTGCAAGGTGAATTTTAAGGACAGAACCAAATCAAACTTTTTGCAGTGTTGAGAAGCAAAAAAGACACCATCTTCAACAGCATTTTGCCCATCCCTATGGCGTTCTCTAAGAAGACTGAAGCCTCTTGGAGCCCAAAATAGGACCAATTGCCTGTGGTCTGTAAAAGCAGGTATGAGCACCAAATCACCTCAGATTTGGACTTTCAGTATTGTACACCCACGCACAGGCTATGATCTTATAAAATGGAAATTACTCTCTGATATACAGAACCATATGAAAGAGAGCATGCTCTTCATGTAGTATTCACATCATGTCAGGTGGAAGATAGTGATGGGAAAGATTTTCATGGTTATGACTTGCTTCCGGCTGTTTGATAGACCTCATGTGGAGGCAACAAATTATGTGCTTGATCCTGACATTTGGGTTCAGTTACTGTGGGTGATGGACTGATATGAAACGCATTTCCAGACACCTCTTTGCCATTTACTGCTGAATGGAATGCAGAAAAAATAAGAAGCAGAAATGTAACTATGGACCAAATCACCATGTGTTATGTAAGAGGGTTTGCTGATATGAACCCACAGACTGCTGAAGTCTGCATTTCCCTTAACTTTACATGGAGTTCTAGCATCTTTCAGCTCAGCTGTTACATTAACCCGCAACATTACTGTGTTGGTTCACTCTCACTGCGTTTCCAGTCACAGCAGGCACCTGTTTTCACCACAAAAAAAAGCTCTGGTAAACATGCTGTACATGGTCCATCCAAAATTTGACACCTGGTCTCACATTCTAATTGTCTCGGCTTTTGGTGCGATGCAAAGACCAACCCATTCTCATCCCAACTCGTCAATTACCGCCGCTTTGTCAGTGTCCTAAAGGTCAAAATATGACGCTAGACAGCCTCCTCATTCGGTTTTGGACGTCATAGAAGGTATCTCAATTAACTCTTATTACATGCATTGTGTCCTTTCAAAATACATTTGAGTTTTCACAGGAACCGTACAGTTTCTACTTGTTACATACATATATACAGTCTAAAATACGCTTGCTATGTTGGTAAACGCTTTTTTTTTAGAATTATTTCCTGAAGTTTTGGCAACAGAGCTCCCTGGTCAGGTTCAGGCAACAAAAGCATGTTTAGGTATAGAAAAACACGTCATGGTTTGGCTTTAAATAAGTGTGACATAAGTCAATAGTGTAGCATGCTACACTTATTAGCACATTTTTGTTGTTATCAAAATGACTCAACTAACTTTGGTTTCACACAGGAAATGAACTATGGGCTTCTGGGTGAAAGTTCTCACTCTTTATACTACAGTTGTAGCCGGCGGTGTCAGAAATAGCTGCTGCCCAGTATGTAGGCCTGTCATACCACCACAATGAGTGTCTCAGTGCGTTGATGTCTGATAGCGACGAATACCGACAAAGTGGTAGTATTTGACAAGCTCAGTTGTTGCTGCCATCCGGTGAGTATCATACCACCACGAAAGGTGCCTCACTGAGTCAGTATCTGATGCCGAAATCACTGACAAAGCAGCGGTATTTCACGTGTCCAGCGTGAGTCCTAAATGGCTACACTGATTTTTATAACATTTGGTGGGTATGATGTAGGTCCATTCCTGAGGCCATATATTGAAAGTGGTCATGACTGGTCGAAGTGGGCGTGGCTTATTACAAGATAAACAACAACATTTATTTCAGCAGAACTATTGTACTGAGGGTACTGAAATTTATAGAGTACATATAGACTAGGACACAGACCTTCCATACCAAAAATTATGCAGATAGTCCACTAGGTGGCGCTATAACAGACGCAATCGCGTGTTTTCTCCTGGAACTTCCACATTTTAACTCCTAAAGTTCGGTCTATGTAAAGTCAAGCCAATTTTGCTAATAGCTACAAATCACACCCTTGTGCAAATGCTTTACAGTCTGTACAACACAGGTTCCATTCATTTTTTTGCATCTCATCACCAGTAGTTCATTAATTTGTCTAAACAATTTTGGTCTTAGATTAAGAGACTTTTTTTCTTCTTATAATTTATTCATAACAGCTGGGGAGGATCAGCCTCTGGTCATGTTTTGATCAGGCCTTTATGAAGCTACTCTATTGTTTTTTAGTTTCTGCAGTCCTCCAGTTATGTACTGCAAAACTTCAATCAACTGGCCTATATTTGGGACAGGCCTTTAATTCCTTTCACATAAAACTGTTACTCAGCAAAGATTGTAAAATCAAATTGTTTATTTAAACCAGTAAGAATAGGAATAAAAATTAGGCTTTAGATAATATATCACTTGTGAATAATTAATTTGATCTAGCTCCGACAGTGAGAGAGCAAGTTACGGCACTCGAGGATTACAGCACCCAGCATATTGGCAAGACACAACTTTATCCTGCTAAAACAATACTCATAACTTGGACTAATTTTTATGAAAAAAAAAACCTTTATATTAAAGGTTGTTTCATAAATTTGCATGACTGAATTTGTGCTCATTCAATTTCTATGTTCCCCGCTCAACCAAGCAGGAAACATAGAAACCTTTTTTGCAGGGTTAAGTGGGGAACATAGAACCCGGGAAACATAGGGATGATCCATCTCACTTTATATCTACAGTATATCAAGACAAAGTAAATAATCAGCATGCAGCAGCTGAAACAGAACATACTTTGATGCTCTAGCAGAGATCTCCACAGAGAGTGCTGTATTGATATGTGAACTGGGACCACCCACAACAAAATTAGAAAGTTATGAAAATTGAGTTATCTCTCAATGACCTATAAATAACATGTGGCATAGTTGTGAGCGTGAGCATTGTCCTATGCTTTGTGCTGGCTGTTCTCTCTCCACATCTATCTCTCAGCCACCTTACCCTCTCTTTGTTACCCAATTTCTGTCTCAATTTCTCTGTCTGTGTCTTACTCACCCCCAGGTTCTCTCTCGTCTTGTCCCTCTCTCTGCTGGGTGAGTGTGTTTTGTTAGGGAGGGCTGATTCTTCATACTTGGCTGAGGCTTTATGGACAATAAAGATCTGATTTCAAAGTCCGGCAGGGTGTTGGGCCTGGGGTCTTGGCTCACAGCTTTAGTTGCCTGCTGGGAGGAGACACTACACAGCCCCTAACCAGATGGCCATCAGCCCACATACAGTAGATTCATATTATGCATGATGTGTATTGTTCAGATTCTTGCCTGCGTGCAGAATAATACTGTACCACCATGGTCACTGAGCTGTACTTATCTCCTTAAAATGAATATTAATGTCAGTGGAATTTTGCTTTGACATTTGTGTTGCATGCACTGCACTACTGAAAACAGGAAGCATTTAATTACAAGCTATTTTGTCTGTACAGTAAATAAGACAAATGATGTACATATATGGGTTTTGCATGAAAAGGGTTAATATTCCAGTTGACTCTTAAATGTTGGAGTTCCCTTGAATGCATCCAATGACTGACTTTTCTAGTCTGTGCTTGCTACTGCGTTGCCACACAATTACAAATTAAGTTTGACAAAGAATTAATTCAGTGTGGTGAATTACCAATTTCATGCCAGTTTTAATAATAAATTGTGCTGAGACCAGGTGACTGCCTGCTCAGCAGTAAACCAGTCCAAATACGCATGGTATGCTTTGGCAGAGACGCGTAAGCAATTTGTGGTTAATGGGCTAAAACCATCAGTGTGGTCCTTAAAGTGTTTCTCTCGCTCCTCCCTGCCTGTTAGTTTCGCAACAACAGCCCTCAGAGCAAGAGATTCAACGTCCTGCTCAAAGACACTTCAGCAGCTAGCCAGCACAGGAGCTGGATCCAGAATTCTCTGGTTTAAGTGGAGTCTCTCTACCCTCCCTTCCTCCCTTCCCATGACGCCATGTTGACCTTAAAGAGCTTTGTGATCAACTGGAGTCCCCTTAGTTGTTTATTCCCTGATTGTTTCGTCTTAATCACATAGCTCAGAGCGGAGATATGTGACGTGTCCTTTCAGCATGTATAATACATCTGTGGGGACTTAGTTCAATGTTGTAAAGGAGAACGCCCTGATAGATACGGGAGCTTCACTAGGAGCTGCCAGCAGTGCATTTTTCAGTTATTACATTTAACTTATAACATTGTTTTTGTTCTGTAAGATGTTTTGTAGTAGAAGAAGAGAGGAATGACAGGCAAAACTGGGATTTACTCATGACCTGACAAGTAAGTGGGTCAGACCTTTTTAATATAATGTCAGCTTCTCCAAATGTTTCCTTTGGCATCCCTAAACTCCAGCACTTTGTATATGGGCATGTTCAGTCAAACATATTTATTTAATTTCATGCAGGTTCACACTGATACAATTTGCACAATAACACCTGGCCTGTCAAGTGTATTTGCTAGGTCCTTGTAGGCATTTAGTTTCAAGTCAGAAATTTTTCATAGGGACAGCCAGATGGGGCCGCCAAAATCGAATGCCATAATGAAGGTTACAATATTGTAACCCTAGTTCTATTAGCACAGAGCCGTAGTCTTTGTGTAATACCATTCCTCCAATCAAGAGCATACATAAACATGGCTAGCCAGTCAAAAGACAATAGACACCCTGCACACCGCATTTCCAGGGTCATCGAGGATCACGAATGTGGGTGTATCATGCCCAGAGGGGAGTCAGGTGCAACAAAGCTAACATACACCCAACCCTTTTCACCAGTCCTGTGTTGTTCCAGTGAGCACAGACACTGAAACTGATAGAACTGATGAACAGGCATGGCATAAACCATATTTGTGTTGATTGCCGGCTCCTCCCATGGCATGTGCCTGTAATTGAAGACCCTCCCCCTCATCATAGAGCTCACCTGTGTGTCCTATAAAATGCTTGGTAGCTCAGTGTCTTGTAAAACCCTTGAATAAAAGAAAGTATTTTTGCATCAAGTCTTAGAGTGTGCGCCTCACATCTTTTTTCAAATTTGTATTTTTTCGTCAATGATCAGCACCTCTCCAACCCTGGTGTGCGCTCCTCTCTCATAAACCATGATGCTGCCAAACATATGTCCTTGACACTCACCCCTCTGAGCAAGGTTGTTGACACTACAACACCACGTGGGCGGAACCCTGCCCACCTGCCTGTAGGCTTGAGAGACGCACTTACAAAACCACTTTGCAAGGCATTTCGTGGATAGGGCCTTACCAGCCACACCATTACCAAAGCACACAAACAGTGCGTCTGATGGGGGCCAAGCAGTCGACATCACTTGCCAATGCAAGAACTGCATGGGGTGGAGGACAAAAAGCACCTAACTGTATTACTCTCAACTTGAACAAACTCCTTATTTTATGTTCAGCCCTTCAAACTGGGAAGGGACTTTTCCACAGATAAAGCCAGATGCTGACAAGCTGAAGAACAAGGAAAAGAAACAGCAAGCTCTTGTTCAAGATGTTGTGGCGCTCGCTCAGTTGCTCCAGCAAGAAATGGTTTTGAGGGTCCAGGCAGAGAACTACTAAAACTAGAGGCCACTGAAATTGTTGAGGCTCTTCAAAAAAGTACTGAGCTATGCAAAAGAAGGTTGCCTGTCAGGACAAGGACTTCCTGCTGCAAGAGGAGGAGCTTTTCATGTCATTTCACAAGCAGAGGGAGAAGCCGATTGATGCCCACTGAGCAACAATCAGCCCTCTCTTAGTTAAAAGGATGTTAAGTTTACCTTTTCTTTGCTCTTGTTCAATAAACAGTCTTACTCAAGAATTAAATTCGGCTCCATTTCTCAGTTTTTATCTTAAATTTCACTTACATCAGAACCACAGCAGGTGCGCAGTCATGGTTTGGGCAGCATGTGATTTGTCACATGAAATCAAACAAGCTGTCAAACTGATTTAGAAGTGATTTGTGCGGACTGAGGAGTCAGTTGGTGGAAAATCTAATCTGTCAGACGTCATAACTGGATTAAGATTGCATCAGCTATTGTCCACTGCCAAGATAGTGTTTGCATATGAATTTGGGCCTGGACAATTTAAATGTATATTTATGGTGTGATAGGTTCACTGGTCATAGAGGCCTAGCCTGCTGAGGTATCTGATGATTCTCTGTTGGTTTGTCATTACCACATTTTCATTACACATCTTTATCTGACCCTTTGTTAATATAAAAATATCCATAGAGCAGCTTTAAAGGGGCTATACACTAACAATGTATCAAATTACAATGTGCAAACAATGCTACAATGTAAAAGGTAAAATTACTTGTTGTGATAAAACTACAGCACCTCACTTGGCTTTACGGAGTTTTATACTGAGTTTCAGCTCATTGTTTAGCTGTCTGGTCTGCAGTCATGCCCCGAGAATTTTTTTTACAGTGGAGGCCAGATGGAGTGCCACACAAAAACCAAGGCCAAAATTGAATCTCAGGAATTCTATTATGGATCATTATTAAACACCAGAGGTGTTACAATATATCAAATTTTACAATAAGGCAATTAAAGAAAAAATGATGCTGATGTGGGACTGTGACAAAATTTTCCACAATATTACATGGGTATTTTGCTAGTATAGCTACATTCTCTTGTCTTTCCTTGTTGAAAATTGTATTATTTTTGTTTGAGCAGCAGAGGGCCCAACCATACTAGAATAGAGGACAGATTTCCATCATCCTTTGCTTGCAGGCCAAGCACTGATAACTTAACGTTATACTGTTGTATAATGTATTATATTGTATAATAATACAATCTTTTGTTAGAAGGCTTATCTGTACCGAAAAAAATACTACATAAACAATCAGTTGGAATAACTTTCGGTTTCCCCTTGGGTCTGTCACTGATTGAACTGAAAGAGCATTGGTCCGGGTTATGAAGTGTTCCCTCCCTCCCTCCCTCCTCCACCTAGGAAAAGCTAACAGGCCTAACCCCTGTCCTGCCACACCTATCATACACAGGCTACGAACACATTCCCCCTCTCACACTGCTTTCATCTGGGCGTGAAATGGATTCCTACTGTCTGCCAGAATGCACCACCTATCTCTGGATGTGATTCTCTTTCACCCTCCTTCTCTTTTCCTGTCTTTCTTTTTCTGTACCACACGTGTGCCCTTTTGTTTCCATAGAAAAATGCCTCGCCCGCACTGCAAAGTCCACAAAACACATTCCCAGGCGGTTTAGATCGAGATAGATTAGAAATCCCATCGGAGCTAATATTTTATATGACAACTTCAATTAGATCTAAATCAGAAACACATGAGGGCCCTAACCTTTTAAAAACAAACCACAGTCATCCCTGGAATCCCCAGGAGAAAGGCATGTTCATGAAATTCCTTCATAACTGGCACACACACACACACACACATACTGAGAGAGGTTGTTGTATAAAATATTGATACCTCCCATCGCCACATGATTTTACATGTCCAGGAGCAGAAAGTCTGTTTTTGAAGAGGAAGGAACCGAAGTTATGCAAAATGATGGTCTTGTCACAGCAAGTAATGAAAGTAAACCCTGTTCCAGAGAGTTCACTGAGAATGGCTGCAATCTGTCAACAAAAGCTACATAATTTGGTGTGATTCAGATATATCCTGCTTTTTCTCTCTCATAGGGCTGGGCCAGTGTCAGCTCACAGTGACCCTATTGTAATTGGACACACATTATTTGGATCATAAAAACCACTTGGAATCAACCATCTGAACAGTTACTGGAAGAATGAGATGTAACTCCACAGCAAGGCGATGATAAGGAGTTAAACCTGAAGGTTCCAATGAACCAGGTACCAGCTGGTTCTCAGTAAGTGTCTAACTTATGTCACTTGAATTGCCAGAGGAATCTGAATTGTTTAACTCTGGCAGCATCTCCTCCCGCAGTGCCATATTTACACATGCAGAGAGTGGAGGAGAAAACACTTAACTGTGTGGTGTCTGTGCTCAGCCCTCAAGTTTGGCAAGCTTTTGTCCGATTGCTTTTGTAAATGCAATTCTTGTAACTTTATTTCAGAGGATTATTTCATTGCTTTAAAGGCAGAACTATAAAGAAGTAGTCAAATTCAAAACATAAAACTGGAAACACTTTTACATTCTTAGAGCACATAGCAAATTTACAAGATAAATTCTAGCTCTAGCTATAAAAGTGCTTTAGCTTTCTTCACATCTGATAGCTTTGGCAGTTAGTGGTGAGTTATACCCAGCAGCAGCAGCAGCAGCAGTGGAATGTAACAGATTACATTACGTACTTGAGTACAACTTTGAGATACTATAATAAGTACTTTACTGTATATGCTGTTTATTCCTCCATATTTATTTGACAGCTGTAGTTAATGGTTAAATGCATATTAAAAGTGCCCTGTGAAAGTTCTGACTACCAATAGCATTATGGAGCAATGCTTTTAAAGAAGAATTTCACTGCTGGAAAGATGGTCTTTTCACAAAACTGGGCTGTCTGTGCAGTAGGAAGATGCAAATACTTTTAAAGTTGGTGCTACATGACCAGAGACAACGGAGAAAAAGGACTGTGGTGTTGCTTTTGTTCAAGAGGTAAAAACTACCAGAACGCACTGCATTGCATCAGACCAGTCAGCGCTCCCACTGATGCTCATTCATTTGGACACAGAAAGCAATATGGCGGCTGGCTGGTAACAAACATTCTCAAATCGCAGTTAAACAGTAAGCTAAAATATGCTCTTGAAAACATTTGAGGCAAGAAAAAGGCAACACAGTAAGAGAAACTTGGTTCATATTTAATTAGCATTGCTTAGTTTTTGATCTGAGTTTTTCTAGCCTCCTTTTTTACAATACAGGAAACAGTACGGTGCCCACTTTGTTTAGAGACATTTCTTTGAGTTAATGAACATCTATGCACCATGCTGGATTCCAGGGTGGTTCTAGACTCCTGTCTATGTTCAGGCAATTGTGCACCATTGTTAAGGTTAGGGAGAGAAAAAGAAGAAAAATTATAATGTGGTCACTATGAGTGGATAGTGTATTGAAAGATTGCCTTTTTTGGTGGATAACAACTTACAGTAAATACGTTGTCAGTGGACTTTTTGCTGATACATTCACTACAATTTTGCGACTTGCGACCCATTATGTTAATTAGAAAATGTGATTCACCCGGCATTTCATTTCCCTTTAAAACGCTGTTTTAAATTAGCTGTATAAAAATGTATCCTCCAGACAGGGCTGGCCAATGGTTTTTTGCTATTCCAATGATCTACAGGTGGCAGTAATGCGCCAAGAAATGCTGCAGTGTGCCAGTAAAGGCGGGGAATAAGAAAACCACAAGCTTGCAAATATAGATATAAACCAGGTCACAAATGTTTAAAAATGGCTTTTTAAAATATTTCTTAACATTTATATTCTACAAGTTTGTTTGATTTCAATAATAAACCGAGTGGCAACTCCTTGGAATGAAAAGTGAAGCTAACATTGAAGTGCTAAAAACTGCAACTCCTTTAATGGCCACTTGAGGCTGACTCCAAAAGCAAGTGATTCCCCACAGACACCCATGTCAAAATGCCCAACTTAACAGCAGAAATAAACATGTTTACAGCCCGGTGCAAAAACAGCTTTGGTCTCTATGGCTAATTTTCCCATTAATGACAACTGTGCTGGGGGTGACTTTTTATGTAACTTTATCAAGATTTAAAGTTTTGCATAATAAGGGGCAGGGATGCTTTAAGTGACAGGCTGTCAGTGAGGCCTCACTAAAGTCTATGAGTCAGATCCAGCCCTCGCCCCTTCACAGCTCGACCATCTCGTCCAAATATGGTCACTTCTACCTCCAAAAAGAAACAAGATGGCAATGGCCGAAATGCCGAACTTAAGACTTTAAAGTGGGAGTCCACAAACTAATGATTGATATCACGATAGCTACGCCCATTATTTTATACAGTCACACAATGTGTTTGGGGGAAAATAACAATGGTAACACTTACTGTTAACAGACACTTTATTAACAAAGACCCACAGGGCACCTCTAAGGTTTACATTCAAAACCTGTTATCAGTTAATAAAATATGATTAATTGTGACAGTTTTTACTACCCAACAGCATATTAAAAAAGTACGCTCCATCTCAGTGAATTAAACTGCTTTTTCTGTTTCCTAATAATAAATTCTTTGTGGAAATAAATGTCTGTATGTGCTTTGGTCTCTTTCAACGGTCTAAATACATGAAGGAGAGTCCCACCAATGTTAAGCTTCAGCAATACTAGTCTTGACACTGAGAAGCGATTTAACATCTTCTGTCAAGTTCTAAATCACTGTCAGCATGAACTTTCCCAGCAAATTTCCCAGTAAAGTTAACCATTTGGGCTGTGTTATTTTTAATGCAATAGCAGCAATAATTAAGGCAAGACAAGGACAGAGACATGTTCTCCAAATGCGTCACATTTGTGAGTCATGATAACATCACTGCTAAACTTCTGATTAGATTTGGCCAAAGTGTGGTGTGATGTTATTCCCGCACACACTGTGCATGATTATGGTTTATGATGATGAAGCGGGTTGATTTAGCTCCAAAAATATATTGTTGTTTACGTTCGAACATATTTTTGGTTGACGAAATGAAAATTGGCTACATTTTTACTCACTCTTCCACTTCCCTCTCACAACACACACAGGGACACACACAGTGACTATTCAGTGTGATTCATCAGCATTACCGGCAGAACAGTAACTTTATTATAACAGATCTTATCTGCTCTGCCCTGCTCACCATTCGAAAGCTCTGGGTCTTTTTACTCTTTCTTCCTGGTCCAACTCGTGTCCAGAGGGCTTGTGGTGTTGCAACGAGATAGAGGGGGAACCAGCCAGATGGGTAACACACACAAATACAGACACACACACACACACACACACACAGATTGTCTAAGAGATATGGGGTGCAGATGACTTTCGGACCAGCCACACACAAACACAGAGCGCTCAGCACAGACACATAGCTTTTCGAACAGAAGCACATTGAGGTACTGACCTTCTTAAATTTCAATATCACAATCTTTGTTCATCACAAAAACACAAACTTTGAATTTGAATTGATTTCACACACATTACATATCACAGAAAAAGCTGTAACATTACTGAATAAAAAGTCATTGTTGAACAAATGACAGAAACTCGATTCCATCATGGTGCTCTGTGCTCAATTAACAACTTCCCAACTGTGATAACATGTTTAATGCAGTTTCCCTGCTGTCAATGTAACATACCTACTAATGGCCTGCCCCCCCCCCTTAAATGTGGGTAAAACTACACTCAGCTGTGACCTTTGAGGCAGTCAGTTTGTTTGTATATAGCACCATCTTGTGGCAATTGTTAAAAGCTGTACATAGACACTGCTTACATGACCAGCAGGAAGATGACATAAGAGTCAGTAATGGCTATCAAGTAAATTATGATTCACACTTTGAGGTAAAGACACGTGATTACACATTAAAAAAGTATATGAGCCTTTGCGTCAATTCAATTTTATAAAGCGCTTTTCAAAACAGATACAGAGTGCTTCACATTTCAGTAATTAAAACAGACAAGACATGAAAACAACAACTTTTAGAAGAACTGATAAAAAAAACACTTTGGAATATAAAAACTGAGGAAATGAAAGGCAGTTTAAATTAATTTAAAACTCAAAGTAAAATCAGGAAAGGCTCTCCAATAAAAGTATGTTTTGAAAGAGATCACTGACTCGGCCGACCTGATTTCCTCGGGCAGACTGTTCCAGAGCCTCAGGGCCCTGACAGCAAACGCTCTGTTCCCTGTAGTTTTCAGTTGGACCTCTGGAACATACAAAAGACTTTGCCCGAGGACCTCAAAGTACGTCCTGGTGTGTATGGTACTAGGAGGTCGGAGATATAGCCTAGCTGGGAGAGAGACCATGAAGAGCCTTAAAAGTAATCAGTAAAATCTCAAGATCTATGTTAAAGCATACGGGGAGCCAGTGTAAAGAGGCTAAAACTGGAGTGATGTGCTCAGGACTCTTGTCAGCTGAATTCTGTACATCCTGGAGTCGATTAATAGATGTTTGATTCGGCAAGAACAGAGACTGTATCAGTAATCCAGGCGTGAAGAGATGAGGGTATGTAAAATTATGTCTGTGTCTTTAAAAGTTGAAATGGATAGTGTCATTAGAATAAACTTTAAATATCAGGTCAACCAAGCTGTCCTATCAGATATGCAATTTCCTTTTACCCAGTAAGCCCAGTAAGAAAAAAAATGTCTTCTGACCTACTGATTCCTGCTCTTGAATGGTTGTGTTCGTGCACTCCTGTACTTACCATGGTGTAAACTGTCAGCTATTAAAATACTGGAAAAATACATCCTCATCCAAAAAAAAATTATCATTAAAACAAGTGTCAAAAAAACAAATAAATAGGCCTACTCCTACCTGCCTGGCTCTGTGTGTGTTTGTACTATTTGGAGAGCAGCTTCATGTGGGGATCAAAGATCATGTCTGTGGCCCTTGCTGATAAGCTATATAAGTTGTAATTATTTGCGTCATCTCTGTCTGCCATCAATGTAATAACTTACTAATACTTAATATATCAGTTTTGAGATATTATTCAGAATAACTTTTGGTTTGTTACATTGTGAAAAATCCTCCAGCAGCAGACACTTTCTCTATAGTTTGCCTTTTGGAAAAACTGCAGAGAATCTCGAAGAAGAAAAAATATATATATATATTAGAAACTTATTGACACATATAACAGCAGACTAGTGTATTCATGGATAAGTGCAAAATAGAAAGACAAACCCTAACCATGATGTTCTTCATGGCTTATGCTATAACTAGAAATAACTATGATTTATTGCCTGTGAACAACAAAAAATAGACATTTTATCAGCTGTTTCCAGTATTTCTAAATTGCATATATTTAATTTTGACAACATTTATTTCAATAAATAAATGCATTCTGTATTCCCCCTACAGAATCATATTCTTGATATCCAATTGATTATTTATTTTTTTTATTTATTTATTTTTTTTTTTTGCATGACTGACATGACATTAATGAACTTTTTAAAGAGTAAGGTCATTACAATTATGACACTACCCCTCTATATACGATTTTGTACGATTTCCTTCAGTCCCCCTCCACACCACACTCCCCTACACATCAGTCCGGGCTGGCACCGCTCGGCCAATCAGAGAGCACATGTGCAGTGTGTGTGTATATAACGTGCAGCCAGCCTGCAGTACACGGTTTGACCACATGGTGGCCGCACGTGTGAACACGTAATCTTACACAACCTCTTACCAAACATTGAAAGAGAGTTCCATAACACACTGCAGCTCCATCG
Organism: Epinephelus awoara; assembly: GCA_035609425.1. Taxonomy (NCBI): domain Eukaryota; kingdom Metazoa; phylum Chordata; class Actinopteri; order Perciformes; family Serranidae; genus Epinephelus; species Epinephelus awoara. The sequence continues at coordinate 12,895,937 of CM069307.1, forward strand.
GGATACTCCTGTCTCTCTGAAGGTAAGTCGCTTATAATCTTACAGGCAGTGTTAAGTTTCTTAGCGCAGGGATTTTACTTAAGTTTCATTTACACTTAGGAGTAAAACCATGTAAGTACAAATCCGCTACATCCAGTTTTTAAAATGACAGCTGCCTTGTGTAACTGCGTCCTTGCAGTCTGTCAGTCTTTTATCTTTTTGTTGACTTCACAAACTGAAGCACTGTGTGTATGAAAGTGAAAACGCACTATCAGTGACTTGTCTCGTCTGCAGGCTGTTCTGAGACAGGAAGAAGCTGTTACATCACAGACAACAATGAAGTCCATCGCTTGTTTCTCATCGTCTGTCAGAGCAGCGTGTCAGCACACCTCAGCTTGTGTCCCTGTAAACCGGGGTCTCTGCAGTCCTTTGAAAAGATGCTCTCATGTGGATTTTGCCAACAAAGCTGTAGTGGCACAACAGCCATGTGTAACCGCTGTGCGTACTTTCCACAACACGCACGCAAACGCGACAGCAGTGCAGCAGGTGAGTGCAACCCCCCTCCCCACCCCGGTGCCCATACCAGGGAGAGGAGAGGATGAACTGACTGTGTTCCAGTTTGGCAGACACATGCCACCTAAGACAGCTGCAAGACCAGCCCCTCACCTGTCTCCATACAGCCCATACACCAAGCCACAGAGCAGTGCAGCTGCACTAGTCAACATCCGGTCTCTGACTGAAGGGGAGGTGATCCCTGAGCTGTGCTCCAAGCTGGCAGGCTTCCCCAGCAATGACAGGGCAGAGGGACTCGCCACTTTACTTGGAGCATGTGTTGAATTTGGCCTGGCAGCCCACAACCCTCTAGTCATCAGACTGATAAATGAGTGCCTGGAGCTCATCTCCAGCGGGGACATCGAGGTGTCACAGCTCTGCCACCTGGGTGAGGTGGCACACGCCCTGGAAGGCCGCCAGTCGGCCATTGTGACAGAGGTTCTGGACTCTATAGGTGGTGCCGTAGAAGAGGGTGTCTCTCCCAGGGAGGCTGCTAGAGTCTACTCCCTGCTGGCTCTGTGTCACGACCCTGCCAGCCAGAGACAGAAACTCATGCTGTCCACTTTGCACAGACACACACAGAGGCAGGTCCACCAGCTGAAAGCAAGCCAAGTCAGCGACATACTGCAGTCCCTGTTGAAGTTACAGCAGACACAGGTAGGTAGAGCAGCAGCCACCTCTCAGCTCTTGAATGAGATTTTACTTTGAAGTTATTGAACATCTTACATCTATATATTTTTTCAAGGCTCTGTGCCATTATGTGTGTGTTTCTGTCTCTTGAAGTGTCACCCTGACAAGGTCACAGTATTAATACTGATATTGTCCCACAGGCCATTTCCCTGGTGCTGAGGCTGAGTCACAGAGCATCACGGGTTTTCAAAGCTTTTCGAGATGATGAAGTTATTAAGGTGCTCTCTGCACTGATGACCCTGGGACAGCACGATGAAGAGCTCCTGACTGCTATGGAGAAACACCTGCCAGGTGAGGTTTACTGTCTCATCTGGGCTCAGGGAAAAATTAAATGTGCCATTCATTGGCTAAAATGTGAGGTTGGCAACATTTTGAATTAATCCTGATGTTCTCTGCTGTGTCGGTGTCAGGGAGGCTGGGAACATGTGATCCGGAGCTGATCAGCACCGTCATGGAGTACTGTCTGCAAATGAGGTGCCGCTCTGAGCCGATCTTCGAAGCTGCTGCTGAGAACTTTGTATGCCACGCTGAGAGTCACACCACCCTTCAGATTGCCAAACAGATAGTCGCCATGGGGAGACTCAACTATCTACCACAGGTGAGGCTGTTTATAATGTTGGAATACTGTTTCTATAATAGTGTGTAAAGCATGAATTATTATTGTAAGATAAGCGTTTACAAACAATCTGCTCTAATTAATGTCTCCTTCGCTCCTCAGTGTTCCAGTGAGATGTTCAAAAAGCTTGAGAGCATTTTGTCAACTAGGTTCTCCCAGTTCCAGCCTCGCTCCCTGATAGAAGTGTTGCATGCCTGCATCCACCTGGAGCGCTTCCCACTCAACTACATGTCCAAAGTCTTCAGCCCATACTTCTTACAAAGGCTACAAGGTATATACTGTAAATGGCTGCATATTCAAAAAAACATTAAAGACAACTGTCATTCTGGGCGACCGGTGACAGTTGCATTAGATTGTGCGGGTGTACCTAATAAAACGGACACTGAGTGTACACTCAGTTTTTATTATACTCTTTTCACAGCATAGCATGCACCACATGTCAGTGTGTAAAAAAAGGTGTGTGTAATGTAAGCTGCCTTTGTCTGTCCAACAGCACAGGGGGAGCCATTGGACAAGAATGCACTGGGACAACTGACACAGCTCCATCTCTCTACCTCATTGGAGTGCACGCACTACTGGGTAAGCATCATGCAGCTTAATACGTTTTGGAGATTTTGAATATTAAATAGTGCGTATAGTACTATTATACTAGTAAGTTAATAGTTCAGAGTACGTAGTTGCACAAGTATGAAGCATTGATAACAGTGACAAACTCTCCTTGATGTCTTCCTCTTCAGGGTCCCAGACTGCCCTATTTCCTCCATGTGAAGAGGTTTTGGTCTGTGGACCAGGCCTTTGAGACACCTATGGAGAGTCTCCTCTACAGACAGGTCAAAGGGCCGCTGACAGAGCTGCTGGGGGGGAAGTTTTACTCCACCAGAACCTTTACCCCCAGTGGATACACAATAGGTAAGCAGTAACCATATAAATGCACACAGACGTATGATCAAGATGTGAAAATATCAATTTAATTAATGCTGAACCAAAGGTTAAAGGGAAATGTTAGGGTATTGAATAAGAGCACCACAGCCAGCAACGGCAAACTGACACATACATCCACTTTAAGTGCTTTTTTTGCCACTGACAGGTTCAGATCACTATTATAGGTGTCTTACAAAGAAATTAAGTGTTTTCCGGAACCTTTCGCTTTTGTCTGCTCGTTATTGTGTCTCAAGGAGAAGTCTCGTTCTGAGTTCTCGTAAGTTGAGTTGTTGCAGGAAAAAAGTAACAAAGAGACCAGATCAAGTGAAAGGTCAAGAAAACGTTATATTAACAACTGTTTGCTCATTTAGTCAGTGAAAAACCCAACCTGCTGTCCTCGCAGACACAATGTGTTTTGTTTCATTTTGCTATCCAGATGTGGAAATATACCTGGACGAGGAGGGATGTGTTCTGCCTCTCTCTCAGTGGGAACACACCAACAGAAGGTGAGACTCAGAGACAGGTGCAAATTGACACACCAATTGTGTAGATTTTGCACCGAATGAAAGTGAACCAACTCTGGCCTATTTAGTGCTGCAAGTGAGCTGAATAACATCAAAGCCTAATCTTAACCGACAATTAAAACTTTTTCTTCGTGTTTTGTATATGTGTAGAATTGCACTGTGTTTGGATGGCCAAAACCGTTTCTGTAGCAACACACAGCACCTGCTGGGGAAGGAAGCCACTAAAAGGAGACACCTCCGCAGGATGGGCTATGAAGTGGTGCAGGTATGCTTGAGACACTAGATCATTGCATTCTGGCACCAAAGCTTTGCTGCCACTGCTTCTTGGGGAACTTTACTAGTTATCCAATATGTTTCATCAATCTTGCATTTATATTTGTTAAAGCTGTCTCCACTATAAGAAACTTACATTAACATATTATCATCAAGGCATGATATCCAAGGAAAAATGTCTTTCTCTGCTCCTTTGCTCTTCCAGATCCCTTACTTTGAATTTGAGAAACTGATAACTGAGGAGGAAAAGGTCCAATATCTTCAGAACAAGATCTTTCCCACCATCTTCAAGTTTAGTCATGGATTGTAAACGCCTTCCAAGTTCAAACGAAGATTCCTCAGTGTCTTTAGCTCTGCTGTTGCTGTACAGATCAACTGTCCTTCCAATGAAGTATATGAGCATTTAGTCAAGTGATGCAGACTAGGTATGTAAAGTATAAAGAAGATACAAAGCATGGCAGAAAATGAAATAATTTTGTCTGTCATATTCAGATTCAGCACATACATGTCCTAATGGGAGGACACTAATCATCAGAAATAAGTCAGAATAAAACATTTCACAGGCATTTACGTCCCCAAATAACCAAGGCTTAATGTACCAGATGTCACTGTAAAACATAAGAGAGATCTGGCATTTGTGTTAGTTCCCATATTCCCTTACGTTTTTTTTTTTTAATTTTATGAAACAGCCTGCCTTATTTTGAGCCTTAAAGTGAAAAAAAGTAAGTGGATAGTTTTACAGGGATCACTGTTTAATACTAAGGTATCCGATATCAAAGCTCCCTGTTCAGATTGAATAGGGGTCAAGATGAAGATGAAAATACAGCTGCTGAAGAAGGGCACTACCAGGTGAAATACAACATCCCTGGCGATTTGCAACTATTACTTATATTTGCACCGTAGGACTGAAATTCAGGACTATTTTAATGGCTATCATACATGTAACACTGATTCAGGAAGCTAAATTTTATAATGATACTGGCCATTTTTAGCCTGCTGTTAACTTATTGTTATATGGACATGATAGTGACTATTTATGTGATGGATTAATGAATGTTGTGGCTTCCACCTTTGTCATGACATTGCTACCTCTTTTTTTCAGGGGAGGGGGGTCAAAATGAAATGTACATGAGGTGTAAAAATGTGTTACATGAAATATTCATTTGATTGGTGTTTGCAGATATGCAATAAATTGCCTTTTATCCATATTATCCTCTGGACTAGTGGTTGATTCTTAGAAGCAGGAAACACTGATTACTGAGGTATTGAACAGATTTGCATTTAACAGTCAATAATAGCATTTAAATACTGCTTACCCTTTGTATTCTCAAGCATCCAAAATTCTTGTCTCTCTAATCTTGCCAGTTTTACATGCATGGTCAGTTTTACACGGTGTAATACTGCATTTAGATGTCATTTATCAGTCTTGCAAAATGTCACACAAATGCAGTAAGAAACAAAATGTAGGACACACTACATCTTGGCCATGTAGTTTCCATGTTCCTCATTGACTTGCCTTTCAGGTCAATTAACTGATAAAGTTTTTGGATAAAGTGTAAAAACACAGGATTCCAAGAAGTCAGAATCTCTTCTCATCGCCCAAAACGTTTGGTAACATCTTCATACAACTGAAACATATACCAAATGTTAGTGGGGGAGTCTATGACAAATGAGGCTGCACAGACTAGGACACAGAGACACGAGAAAAGCAGTTAGGATGGAAGAAAAACGATGGATGGCACTGTATGGGATACAGGAGAGCTTAAGTTTATGTGTCAGGGCAAAATGAACAAGGAAAAGACAAAAGCTGGTGGACATTATGTTGGACTTAAATGGAAACCGCAGAGCAAGTCGGACCTCTGGGGCGTTGAATAGATGGTGGGACTTGTGTCCCTGCTGGTTGCCTTCTGTTTCTCAAATGTTCGCCCTCCTCTTCCACTGTGGCTCTGAACATCCTCCTGTTTCTAATAGAACACACACACAATGTAACAAACAGAGGTGGGAGGTATCACTGCCAGAGCTATTGTACTGAAAGTGTTTGTGTGCAATGTGTGTTTGTCTTCACCTGGTGGAAACAGGTGGCAACATAATAGTGCAGGGGTGTGCTGTGAGGACAGGCTCTCCTCTGACAGCTTCCATCATCAGGTTCTGGAGGGTGTTCAACAGAAAATCCTCACTTATGTCAGCAGGCATGTGCTCAGCATGTGCCGTGTTTTGTGTTTGGGGCCCTTTTCTTGAACATCTCGCAATTCCCTCACTGTCCACTGGGTTGTGCTGTTCTGCTTGCCCAGCCAGCATCCCACTCAACAGAATCTCAGGGTGGGGTGTAGGGTGAGGAGATGGAGATGAGGAGCATGGACGGGGGCTAGTTTCTTGAAGCTGGTAGGTGATAGGCTTAAATGGCAGAGTAAGCAGAGACTGGGTAAAGGCTGGATCATCTAGTATGGACCTATGAGAGGAGAGAGGGAAAGAGACACACATTAATATACATGCACACACACACACACACACACACTTGCAACAAGGTCAATTCACATAAAAACTAACCCTAAAATTCCATCTACTTTCAAACAGTTAAGATGTCTGAATATAAGTCTTTACTCTGCGTATCTGGGTACCTGAGCAGAGAGGTGAGTATGTGCATTGTGATGTCTCTATCAGGGCCTTGTATTGGTGAAGGCAGCCCAGGAGGGAGGGATGTGCTTGATGAAGTGGTTTCAGGTTGCTGGGACCTGCCTGACTGGAGGCAACTAAGGATGACAGCATAAATACAAATGTTTCTACTACTACAATAGAAAAGAGATCAGGCTCTTCAGGATGCTTAACAGAAGTCAGAACTTATCTCTTAAGTCCTGATTAAGGTCTTACATAAACATTAGTATAAAGGACATTCTTATGTAAAACGTATGCATCAAAGTTCAGTCCATCTTAGGTGCTGTGAAGTGTGATCTGAGTAAGAATGCTTTACCGATAATGCTGATCAGGGAAGTGTGTAAGGTACTCTAGGAGCCTGTGGGAGTGTGCTGTAACTCCCAGATGCAGCAGAGCAGGCTGAGGGGGCTCAGGATGCCTCCATGTTTTTGCTGTTTCCCGCTGTGCCCGCCGCTCAGCTTTTGTTAGCTTGGTACATATCATGCCCACTGTTTCACAGCTACCGCTGATAGGAGGAAGAGTCTGGAGGGGACAGAAATTGAGTCATAAAGATGCAGTCACAATGAAGACATGCTTGATAAAGCCTCAAATGTTCACTTTTTTTTACTGCATTTCTATAAATTAATTTGATTACTATAGTATTTACACCTTGTATTTCCTGAATGGAGACCCTTTTCTTACTGGAGCTGCTACAGGTTCCTATAACAAAACAAAGGGTAAATAAAGGGAACGAAAACTGTCATATCACTGTCAAAAATGCGACTCTGAACGTGAAGAAGGACCTTATCTAACAGAACTCCTTGGCTTTCTGTAAGATTTTTCTCCGTGATTGTGAATTCATCTCGCTGTCTCTGTTTCTCTTCCTCCCAACGGTGCAATGCATCACGATACCAAGCTAGTGCAGCCTCCTGGATAACCTAGAGAGAAGAGGAGAGAACATCTTGCATCATCCATAATTTGCAGAAAAGTTTAACTTTAAACGTCCGCCAAACCAGGACGTCAATGTCATTGAATATTGAACATTAATTCACCAGGCTCAAAAAAACAAGCAGAACCCTTATGCCACTTAATGCAGCTTTAAATCTACACCAGCGCTGCGGCAGTACCTGACAGACGACATCTAGCTGATAAACAGTGGGGTAGTCAGTGGAGGTGAAGGTAAGGACACAAAGGGCACTCTCCCCTGGACACAGTCTACCTTGCTCTGGATGGATCTGCACCACCTGACAACACAAAACACACAGACAGTTATGGGAGAATCATTGATATACAACCTGCATATCTTTGTGTTGTCTATAAAAGACATGCCGATGCAAAAAGGGTAGATCTGCGTGTGTCTTCCTCAAAATGCTGAAATCTACTTACTGTCATGCAAAATTATTCACTGGCAACATGAACACCTTTCTGTACCTGCTGATTGCTCTGCTGCAGCAGGTCCCATGTATAGTGGATAGTGTCTGTGTGGGACACATTGGTCAGGAAGAGGATTCTTGAGGATTGTGAGCACACAGGGATGTCGCCAAGAGAGACACTGTCCTCAGACAGGGATACTACCTACACACACACATTGAGATGCATGTATACAGCCTCAAATGGTCACTGACACAAAACCAAGAGGACTTATAAGGAGTGGGCTGCTGGCATTCAGCAGAGTTAATTTAAGTTAAAATAGGAATTGGAAAGATTTTGAAAACCTCTTACCTGTCCTGGAAACAGCAGCCTCTGGACAAAGGGTGCAGTTGCCTCAGTATCACATTTAAATGGGTTTTTGGAGCCCCGTGTAGGAGAATTAAACCCACATCCCTCAAACCTCACCAGCGTGGAGTCCCCACCTTGGACGTGGATAGGAATCTCCATCTGATGATACACAAAAACAGACTCAAAATCACAGGTTGTACATTTAGGTACTTACCTAACAGCATTAATGCTTTGGTGTGTGTCATTATTCTGAATAAATGGATGAATAAAAAATAATTAAATTGCTTCTTTGTGTATCTGTGTAAGTAAAGCAACTTCTGCTGCTGTTTAGTGACATGAGTTTCTGTTCCAGCTTGATTTCTAAACTGCTATGAATATGATTATAATGCTGCAGAAAAAACATGTACAATGAAGAGAAGCAGGCTGCCTACAATATAAGCTGCCCAAACCAGTTGTATAAAAGGTTTAAGGGGATAGTGGCAGGAGAGAATGGCTTGATCATTACTTGGTACATCTTATCCTCCAATGGAGAGAAGATCCATTCCAACATGGCCGTCATCCCAGGTAGGACCTCTCCCTCTGGATTGAGGCAGCACAGCACTGGATGGTTAAAGTTGTGCGCCTGTAGCTGTGACAGCACAGCCGTGTCCACCTCATAATGGACTGGCACTGCACCACCATTGTGTAATTCATACATCTGCAGGACAAACAAAGATATACAAATGTAAAGTGATAAGGGTTTTCTATCCTTTTAGAGAATCTCAGGTTGTAATGCAACATCACAGTCTAACAATGGACGATGGATTTCCAAACACAGTTATTACAGACGCTGAATTCATCACTTTGTCTTTGTATTACCAAATCAAACAAAAGATTTTTCATTTTGATTCCACTGTTGCATCAGTGGAATCAAAATGAAAAATCTCAAGGAAAACTGATAGTAGCTGTTTCACTTCATATGGTTTCATATACTGTACGAAATATTATACTATCAATCAGACTGCAATACATTTCAGCTCACTGCTCACTGTGAATGTGCCGCTCCTAAAAGGCTTTATGTGACAGGAATTACACACCTGCCTTGGAGGAGTATAGTCCCCAATGGTAACCGAAGTGAAGACATGTCGCTTGGAGGCAAAGTGGAGATACGGCCTGGCCCTCTCCACTGTTACCCCCTGAAAGTTCAGCTGCACACAGAACCACAAGACATGCACATGAAGTTCAAATAAAATATCCAACAAATATAAAGTTCACCATACTTGGTGATATATGTTAGGTAAGTGGATTTCTCCAGATTTCCATAAAAAATATAGGAATAGTACTACTGATATAAAACTGTGGAATTTTAAGTTTGATTCTACAAGTATACTTGAGTGAATTTTGTGTGTTGTTCGATTTGAATGAATCTGAGCCTCATGCAAGTTTATATAGATTTTGCCTCACCCAGATCTCTCTGCCATAAGAAAGTTTGAACACAACAGGAAGCCGATCTGTTCCAGCAAAGTCATGGCTGAGATAGACAACATTTAGATTATTGTAGGATCATGTTATTAGTGCCATCTGATTTCTGTGATGTCTCATTTCAACCATCTCTGACCTGTAGGTGAAGCGTACTGCTCTCTGCTGGCCAGGGAGCAAAGTTCCAGAACGGGGAGTAATGCTGAACAGATGGTTGTCTTGAACCTGTTGATGTGATCGAGAAATGTTTGCATCTCTAAATTTTCAAAATTATGTGAAATGTTACAATCTTGGTGCATTTCAATCCCATAGTTATATTTCAAATTTCGTCATGTTTTTGGATAAAGAGGGGACATGTCAAACCTTCATCTGGTGCAGTTCGGTGCTGCTAAATTCTCCGGTCTCAGCCCAGTACTCCAACTCTATTTGTTGGTCCTCTGGAAACAAAAATACCCTATATTAAAAAGAAGAGAGGCCAAAAGTTAATCAAAGATTTCAAAGAGTGGTAGTAAAAGGTCTATTCAAATTGACTCTATCAAGCTCTACTCTGAAGTCCACAGTCAAATGGAGTCAGCTGGTAAAATGGTAAAATGATTAGCTGGATACGACAGCCTGGTCTGGTATACTGTACTGTACTGTGCTGTATACTTAAATTGAGCAATTTATGACAAATACAAATAGAATGCAAATGCAGTTATCTTTGACTTGGATTTTCTGTATTTCCAGCAGTCTGGTTGTTACTCACCAGTCTACAGGGATGGATCCAGGGTTGTGAAACATCAACACAAAAGTTGAGGGCTCTGAATTCAGGGGAGCAGCACTGAAGTTGAAGTCCAACATGGCTTTGGTGAAAACGGAAGGACAACTGCTCACACTGGGGGGAGGAGAAAAGACAGTCATGCACGCTCCACATCTTGACAATGTAGATGCAGGATATCTCTTAAAACAGTATTATGTAACTATTATTCACAAACTATCTGTTGTGATCTTTAATTGTGTTTTCAGAGTTCATGTTTAATCGAGCATTAATATATGCTGCCACTAACCTGTGCCTGGTAGGCGTTGTGTAGGTGAGTTCTACAGGGGAGGGGCTGGACAGCATGTGCTCATTGAGGCTGTCCAGTGAGAAGAGTTTCCACAGGTGCACTTTGCTGAGCCTGCCCACATTGCCACCACTGCACACATCGATAACCTGGAGGGTGGGAAACACGCCCTGAGCTCGCACTTCACACACTGCCTGAGGAGGAGAGGATACAAACCCTGGGAAGAGAGACAGATATAGGAAGGGAGAGGTCAGTAGGTTTTAAGGATAAAGAAAAATGGCAGAATATATATTTAGTTTTGTAGTGTCTGTGTTTCTTTCTACCCCTGGTATTCAGCATCTGATAGCTGATGGTCCACAGATACTGGGCTCGTCTGTGTGGTCTGACAGTGGCTCGGAGCAGCATTGTGGAGTGTGAGGCAATGGTTCCCCTCTCACAGTCCAGCTGTAGGGCTGAAAAGTGAAACAGGACACAGCTAGTCTACAACACTGGTTCAGCTATATCTATATCTATTATGATCAGCAGTGTATTTTGTTTCTACTTTAGTGTCTGTCATCATATGGATATAGTTTTAGTTAAGTCAGACAGGTGAGGTCACAGCACTGTTGCTGACTTAGCATTGGCATTGTTTAAGTTATTTTTCATAGCAACCAATATGGAACCACTGGTTTGGTTGAATGGTTACCCTAAAAGATGGGAAATATTTTATTTACAGCACATTAAATGGTTGATTGGTCTCAGTAATGCTATGGTGCAATTGTGTGATGGGCAGGGAAGACAAACAGATTGTGCAGCGATGACTTACTGACAGGTGCACATGTTTGCATTAAATACTATCGTCTAAACACAGTACGTAAAAGACAGCAAGAACTTTACAAAAGGAGAGTACCATTTGGCTCAGTCTCGGGGTCGTAAGTAAGTTCCTTATCCAGAAGTATCTGCCGTACAGAGATACCAAAGGAAACAGAACAGGGGCTGTTGTTTACAAGAGGAATTTGAATTGACTGACAGCTTCCAACCAGAGTCTCCCCAACATCCAGAACTGCTGTCTCTGCCTGGGGAAGAAACAAAAATGCACGCACTGCTTAGGTTTCAGAGTAATTCACACTCCAGAATGTGAGTGCAACAGCCATTGAAATTTGTTGAAAATTCACATACAGTTCCAGTGCATGTCCACATGAACATACACAAACATAAAATCACACAAACACCATGACATTCCCACCTCTATGAAGCCTTTAGAGCCCATCCCCACCACTTTAAGGGTAAGCTGTGACTTGTTACATCCTGGAGTCTGGACTGGCCAGAAGGTGAGAGTGGGTTTGAGTGTGTATGTTTTTTCTGCCAGTGGGTTAAAGGACCATATCTGGACCTGTAACATCAATAAGTTGAAAACAGTTTTAAGAAAATGTAAATGAACTCAGTTGCTAATGTTGTTTTGATCAGATGCACAGCCTCTGCTTGCATAAATGTATGTATGATTCATTCAGTCTCTCACTGAGCTCTCATTGGGATGCAGTTCACCAGCATCTGGTTCAACAGAGATAAGCTCCTGGTCTGGCTCCGGAATGCTCCATTGGAATCTATCAAAAAAAGAACAATTACAGAAAGCCAGCTGTAGACAAGATTAATGATGATGGGATAACTCCTGACTACAAACAATACACTGAAAAATGTCACAACAACCATTATGCCAACCAACCGTAGAGGTAGACAGCTGAGGTTCCTGATGTGGTGAGAGCGCTGCGTAAGTGAACCCACCGCTGTTGGCTGGAAATATAAACTGCTGTCTCCTTCCAGAGACACACACAGCTTTTCCACCACACTGACAACTGTCAGTTCCTAAAGGACACAGAGACAGATGCACAGATAAAATAACCTGCAAGCAAAGTGTAGGGAGGGGGGTCCCTGCTTTTGTCCTCCCTGTTCTGTGTAGTGTACTGTATATAGTACCTTTGTGTGTTTAGCTGCGTTGAGCTGAAGGTGTAAAGTGAACCCTTGTTTGGGACTGTCTTCTGTGGGAGTTGTTCTGAGGGTGAGGATTTGGTGATTCCCCGGCTGGATCAAACCGCAGCTTGGCACTACAGACAAGGATTCTGCCAAGGCAGGGTTTGAGCTGTGGTCCAAACAGAAAGTGAGAGGCAGGTCCCCGTGATTGTGGAGGAGAACTGTCTGACGAGAAAGCACACTAAGGGCTGGAAACACCTTAAAAGAAAAAAAAGATCAGTTACCATAGTATCATCTCTTTCTGTATAGCAGTGATACAACATCCTTTATAACTGTTTCAAATGAAAGTTTTAGCTTGACAAGGCCTTCATCATTTTTCTAAGGGTAAATGATGATTCAACTTAAATGGCACCTTAATTTTTTGCTGTTTATTGAGAGAATGTAAGAACTATAAATACAGGAAAGACTAGAGGAGGAGGATGAATACAGACAGAGAGAAATCTCTCTATCCTGCTTGTGTCTCACCACTCGAGGGGGTTTCAGGGAGCAGCATGGGATGAAATGCTCTTTGCCTGGCTGAAAGGAGTGGCCGATGACTCTGACAGTCACACACCAGGGTGGACACAGCAGTTGCTCCTCTCTGTGACAATTGTCCTGCAGCAGCCAAGGATGTGAGAGAAAAGAGTGGAAGCGGCATGAGAGACAGAGACAGAAACATGAGAGAATGCCTCCACTGAAATTTGAGTGGGCACAATCACTTAATGTGACGAAATTTTTACTGTAGATTATGAAACAATATTACCTTGTAGTATGCAAAGCACTCAAGTTGCGCTCCGTGCAGAGTATTGAGCTGCTTGGGGTCATAGGTCACTCTGAATGAGGTGGACTTCAGTGGAGCTAGGTCACATGATGAGGGAGAGACAGAGAATGGAGAGTCTTGGGCAGCAGTCCACACCAGGCTTGAGTGGAATCACATGCGACAGAAACCAGATTGAGCATGAAAAACTAAAAACAAATATGCAAGTCAAGTTTTGTTTAGAACAATATATATGTTTGTGGGTAGTGCCATAGTGAGAAGCCATAATCCAGGGCAAGCAGGTGTACCTGAGTTTTCCCCTGGTGTGGTTAGTGATGGAGACAGGTTGAGAGGAAATGGATGTGGTAGACAAATAGGAGGATGTTTTGTGATTGAACAGTAGCTCACTGGGCACCACAGATACATGTGGGGATGACAAAGAACTGGAAGAGAGGGGATCCATGGCCCCTAAGCAGGACTGGTAATATTCCCCCAGGGGATCTCTGGATACAACACAAGCACTGTCTGGTCTCTGATGTGGCTGCTAGAAAATTACACAGAGAAAGAGTCAGAGACAACACTAAATTGTGCTCTTTACTTGTGACACCTTGTGTTCATATGTTATTTAATGGTTTCTTTGACAAGACAAATCTTTCCTCCCCCTTTAGCACTTTACCTCCTCCAGGGGGCAGAGCACTACCTGCTGGTCAAAGTGTACGCTGTGATCTTCCTGCATGGTATTGCTAGTGTCTGGTGAGTCCTGACTGTGGTACCAGTGGAGCTTGTAAAGAACCAAGTGCTCAGGTTTCAGTATGGCTGGTTGCTGGATCTCCGAGTGACAGGTACCAATCAAGTCAAGGAACATGGGGTCCTGCAAGGGAGGGTAAGTGGGTTGATATGTAAGCAGAATGAATAGTCTTGATGATGTTTGTGTGTGTGTTCGGAGTGTGTATCCATCTTCATATTGGCTCCTACCTTGTGCAGTATGAAACATGCCACTCTCCTGTGATGTGCAATAGGTTGTGTGGGCCTAAAGACTGCCTTCAGTGTGGTATCGCTATTTGGGCATACAGTGCCACTTGCTGGCTGGATGGAGAACACACTGTGCCCACCACAGTCAAGATCCCATTGGTAGATAGCCTCAACAGGCGAGGAATTAACCAGTTTCACTGTCTGTACGACTGTTCCTCCCTCCTCTACACAGCCAAAGTCCATCACAGAGGAGGACAAGGAAACTTTGGGACCTAGTAACAAAAAGAAAAGCTTTAATTACTTAAAAAAGTTAAGGAATATACTAGCCGGCTATACACTTACCTGTCTTTCTAAGATTGTAAATCAATGTATTTTTAGATTATGTATGTGTATTCCTTTCTGTATGTTACCCACCTACACAGTTTCCACTGAGTTTGAGTAGAGTCTCATTGAGTGCCCCTCTACATTTTAGAAATAAGTACTCAACAGAGACACTATCCACCACAGCAGGACTATAGGTGACTGTAGCCCGAAGGGAACCACCGGGCACCACTTCGCCCCTAGTCACATCACAGCTGAACTCTGACCCTAACAAAGGCACCACACTGGACAGTCGTGAAAGTGAGAAAGATGCAGTTACCTGTAAGAGAGGAGTATGAAAAGCGGTGAGAAAGAAGATCATCAAGAGTTCACATTTGCATTTGTGTGTCTTTGTGCACTACTCACAGGGGAGGGGTTGAAGATGTCACAGTGTTTCTGCAAACTTTGGCTGACTGCCACAGAGTCGAAGTGTAGCACTGGACAATGCTTTTCTCTTTCATCCATGGTATCTGGATTTCTCAGCTGAAGACAGGGGTACTTAGCTAAAAAGAAAAGCACAGGCAAGTTAAGAGAGTGTTGGTTCTTCATCTCTTTTCACAAAGTATTTTGAGAATAACTTAATAGCCAGTTGTCATATGGTTCAATCCATAATGACAGAGGCATATTATCAGCACATAAAGAATATAAATTGCAATTAAAATCAAAACAACTATGGACGCGCATCTCTTACTCAAATTTGCATAGTTAACCAAAAAGTGGAGTTCTGCAGGGAAATGTGACCACAAAATGTGCCCCAAATAATATTTGTTTAGGTGGTGATCATACAGTTCATAGTACTGATTTATGTGTCTGCCTATGTTTTCAAGGCTGGTAAGTTTAATTGGTAACCTTAAATCCATCTGACATGTACTGGATCCAAAATCTGTAAAATAATTAACCTCATCTTGTCCTAGCTTAGCTGCTAGTTACAATACCTAGTCCCTGCAGCAGCACACTGCAGCAGCTCTGTGCCTCATCCCCTTCTTCCCCGAACCTGCAGTTGGCCTGTTGCTGGTACACCAGCGCCTCTTTTGGTCGGAAGACTACAGTTATGTGACACTCCTGGCCAGGCTTCAACAGGCCTTGCTCAGGGCTGAGCTGGAATGGTGCTGTGCACTTCCACTGGAAGCATGTCTGGAGTTTACTGTGGGAGGAAGCACAGGCAGAAAAATAGGGAAGGCACAAAAAAAGATGAGAGGGACTGATTAACAAGTGTGAAGTGGAGTCTGACATAATTTGTCCATTTCCTTGCTGCAAAGCAGAAACACACAACTAAGAATGTAAACACACTAAAAATACAAAGCATTCTGCTTCCTTTCATCCCTGATTATCCATCCCTCCAAGTATACTGCATTAGTCGAAAACACACTCATATGTACCTGACATTTTTGAGCAGAAAAGTAGTATGGGAAGAGTTCTCCACAGCACAGAGTGGCAGCAGCACAGAGTCAGGCACCTCCAGAGCATGGCAGGGAATGGTGGCACGGAGTTGAACTTGGAAGCTGCCATCTTTACCTTGAAACTCAATACTGTCTTCATACTCACACTGATCCAAGCAGTCAGGCAGACACCCAGACACAGACAGAAAATATGAAACAGGAAATGTTGATCATGTTACATCTCTTTAACTGTTATTTGAACAACTGTGACGCATCTTCTTAAACCCATATATATGCTTCTTGTGGTGCCATAAGTAATTTTGTTCACACAACTTTTTGCTGCTCAACAAAGACTAGCCTATTACTCATAAATGAATAATAATGGCCTCTAATTTTCTCAGTCCCTTTTTATCTCTCACCACTCTAAAATTATTATTTAAACCTACCTGTCCATTTATAATGGTGAGATTGCACATTTATTTGTCTTAAATGTAAATAAGCCCATATTTGAAACCCCTAAAGCAAAATTATTTCAAAGTACTGATGAAATCTATTGATAGATGCAATTTTGTATAAGTTCTGATGTGTTACCCTCTGAAGTGGTCTAAAGCTGACTGGAATGGAGTAAGAAGTCCCAGGGCTGATGACAATCACCTGGGGAACCAAGGTGCTGAAAAACTTAGACACTGGAGGCCTGTTAAGGGATAAACAATAGGATGTGATTATCAATTTTACATTGCTTTGGTTGGAAGTAAACAATAAACAGTAACTGGTAAAAAAAAACAAAAAACTTGAGCTTCTAAGTGCGTTTATAAGACCTGACGTGTAGCTTTTGCAGCTTGTTGTGAATATTTTTTAACACTATTGTCTTAGTGAACTCTCTTTGCAGGTCCCAGTCCTCCCAGACCAGCTCTGGGTTCAATTCCAACCCTAAGAAGCAGCTTCTTTGGCTGGACGCTTGTCGCTGGTACTTTCCACCCTGCTGCCTCTGGTGAATCCCTGGGTCCTGCCAGTCGAGGCCAGGCGGAGGATGCAAGTTTTGGAAACAGACAAAGATAAATTACCTTTCAAGAAACTGAAGGAGGTCAGAAAACCAGAAAAGTCCACAATCTCTACGAGCACTGAGTAGTGTAATTCAGATTTAGAAGTTTTGTGTTAACATTACATCGAGATAGCAGCCCACCTAGTTGTTTTTTCCATAGGTAAATAGGCAAAGAAAAAGGACAAGGACAGCTTTAAAATATAATACAAATTCAGGGATAGACTGCTGTTGCTCATGGGCAATGTTGCCTATTTGGGGAGAGATGTATGCTGCTAGAATTGAACACACAGTGAATCTGTCTGTTAAAAAGGGAAAGCGGTTTAAATTGAAACTTTAGTTACTTTCATATCCTTCCCAGTGGTGAGGGACTTCCATGATGCCCCTGAAGCCAAGGGGTCAGCTAACATGGCTGGAAAAAGGCAGACGTATTTTATATTAAAACAATAAAATAAAGAAAAGTATCTTGTGGCTGCCTTATGTTTACCCTGGTTTTGAGGATTTGTAATTTAGCACAGGTGATACATTTATTACAGTCTCACTCTATGAGGTATCTGACTTATAGCCTAACGTTGAGAGAGGGTTATAGTTAGCTATTTGCTGACACAAGTAGTAGAATGCTGACAGCTAAGTAGAATAACATTCTTGCTGAACTAAACATGGCTTGTCTAAAAGACAAACCTTACCTTCACTCAAACGTGAAACAACAAATGCTGCAAACTGCTTCTAGTCAATCGACTTTAGTTGTGAAAACACCGCGAACATCAGTCACTACACAGAAGTTTAAGGCAACAGCGTTACCACGGCAACAAGCAAGTGTCTGTGTCACTATAGTAATTACGGCAGCCGAGGAGAGACCTTTGCAATTCGCGAAGTGGTAGTATTTATTAAACTGGGAAGTGTTTAATTCATGACAAACGATGACTTATGACTTATTAAGAGTTAGAGTTAAGAGTTATTAAGACGTCGTTACATGAAATACAAATACTTGCCGTGAATTGATGACACGACCAGAAAGTGACTCCTCATGTTACAAAATAGCTGAACTATCCCTTTAACTGCAAATCGCATGCGCTGTCATTCATTCTCAGTCTGAATTTATTGGACTCAACACACATGAATTCAGTTTTATTTTTCAAACTAATCATCTCCAAAAAAAAAAAAAACCACTGCTTTAAAATAAAATATATTAAATTCTATGATATTAAATTATGCTGACAACATAACATGCTTATTATCAGAGCAGTTTACAAAATACAGGGAAAAATGCCATATTAACAGTACATTCAAATTACCTTACAGTGCATGCAGACACCTCTTTGTGTGTGTGGCTTTAATTAAATATAACATGCAGTTTCAAGAAGATAATACAAAACAAAAAGCTGAATACTGTACAACAAAAATTCATAACCATATCGTCAAAAAAAGTACATTAGTCATAATAGCATTTTCCTTGCCACACCTAATGCCCTTAAACCTCAGCTGGGTGACTATGAATCCATTTCAAATATTAGTGGAATATTTGTCAAGCATTTGTAACAGACTGTGATGCAGTGATGACAATGTAACATTGATATTCTTGACAACATGAGTCTCCAAGTTAATTTGAGATCTCTTTGTCCCTTCCACGAAAGTGCTATAACTCCCCATTTGCTTTATGTACATTCATAGATACACAGGTTTATTGCAGACAACATAGGCTCTCAGTGTGTTTATACTGTTTAAATCACAAGTAAATCATGCACAAAAATGCCCATAATAAGTCAAAATGAATTGTTGATTCTGAAGTCATACTTGGATGGATTAATGTCCATTAAACCATCAAATGTCCTGGTACATAAAGATGGCATTATTCTGGTGTGATGTGATTTCATATGCAGCCCAACATACAGATGTCAACATACCCTTTTGTTGATTTATGGCACTATGGGTTGGGTTGTGAAAATGAATGATCCTCCTCATGCCACCGTGTTAGTGCACCTTATTGCATTGTGTAATGTCTTCTCAAGAGTAATAAACATAAAAAAAGACGTACAATAAAAGCATGCTGAACTTTACAACTATGGGAAAACCCCACTTCTTTTTCTCGTGCCTCCCTCCTCCTCTGAGTAAGAGCTGTAGTTCCCTGTTCCTTCTCCAGCATGCCTCACAAAGCCTACAGAGCCTAAAGAACCCGCCCTCAGCATCTCTATCTCCTCTTTATCGTCCTCATCATCCCCCTCTATCTCTTCTTCTTCATCCTCCAGGCTCGAGCTGTGTGAATCACTCTGAGGTTTGACACCGTTAATATCCATTCCTGCTCTTTCTGTGTTAGTCATTGGCGTTGCTTGTTCTTTGGCTTTACGACTTCTCTTCCACTTCATACGTCTGTTCTGGAACCAGATTTTAACCTGGTGAAAAACAACAGGAATCAGTTCTCCTACTCTTAAGTGATTTGTAGCTGGGGAGAAGAAGAATATTTGAAAAGCAGGACAGCATTACCCTGTGATAAATAAAGATTGTGGTAAGCTTAATAGCCTGACAGAGAATGGGAAGGATGGGGATATAGGGGATATATATCCACTGAAATCATATTCAACAATTCATAACAATACAATCTACAGGCTCTGACTCTCTCACCTGAGTCTCAGTCAGCATGAGTGAAGTGGCCACCTCAAAGCGTTTCGGCCTGGACAGGTACTTATTGAGTTTGAACTGGTTTTCTAATTCCAGCAGCTGCTGGCTGGTGAAAGCTGTCCTGGGCCTCCGACACTTCCCCAACAAACCTGCTTGGGCTGGGACTGAGAGGGGAAAAGACAGAGAGGCAGAGAAACAATATTATTCTGTGTATTATTAACACTTTATCATTTTCATCTTTTCCTATAAGAGCTCACTTATTACAAACAGTTGGCCTATGATCAAAGGAGGCCTATAGATGCATAAGTGAAAGGAAAACAAAGAAAGAATCATTTGACAGATATTTTTGTGGTGTACATCTTCAAACAAATCCGCACAACACCTTTCAGTTTTGTTTCCCTTACTCTGTTTAGATCATAGGCCTACCTGCCTGTCTGTTTTATATCTTTTCTCTGTCCATTAACATTTATTGCCATGATGATGTGAGGTCGTGGTGAGAGGATATTGCATTGGAGGGGTAATAAACCATCACAGAAGACCATTACCTTAATGAAAACACCATAAATGTTATCAATTGATTAAGTAGGCCTATTTCAGGTGTTACTTTTACCATAAATGGAGCACATGTTTTTATGAGATACATTGTTTTAAAGAGATAGCATCTCAGTTGGTCCTTTCAAAACCAACACACAGGTGTTAGGAGGCTCTAAAAACATTAATAAATTGGCTGTTGACCTCCCCATTACAAAAACACACAACACTAGTGTATGTTAAATAACATTTTTAATTTTAAATGGGAGTATAGTTCCTATATCCTGCATTAAAAATTGTAAGTATTA
This sequence comes from Epinephelus awoara, assembly GCA_035609425.1. Classification (NCBI taxonomy): domain Eukaryota; kingdom Metazoa; phylum Chordata; class Actinopteri; order Perciformes; family Serranidae; genus Epinephelus; species Epinephelus awoara. The sequence goes on from CM069307.1 coordinate 12,916,291, forward strand.
GCCTATAAATATACTATTTATACATTTGATGAAATAATGAATTATGATAACATGAAATATGCCATTAAAAAGATGTTATTTACACTTAAATAAGTATAGTAATCTTTTATATTATTACATGAGGTAATTCATTTACATGTGAAGTATAATAATGCTATTTTAAATTGTTTTGGTTCTCTCACCATCTCAAGTTATAGGAAAGATGATAAAGTTTATAACTACAGGAGACAGGGAGATCCGCTCACCTCCATATTCTCCGAATCTGGGTATCATCATCCCGGCTCTGATCCAAGGCTCCAGCGGGAGCGTCGCGGTCCCCTTCAGCTGCTCCGGGTATGGATGGACCAGCTGCGTGAAACCGGGGTATATGAAGGCGGGATGCTGGCCTCCGAGGGCCGCCAGAGGGTACATGGAGCCCGGGTGCATCCCGAGGAGACCCCCTTGGTGGAGAGCAGTAAATCCTGACTGGGACAAGCTGAAGAGCTGGGATTTGGAGGCTAGGACTCTCGGTTGGGCTGGAGAGGAGTTTGTTGGGTTTGGATGAGGGGAAGGGGTCTCTGATCCGCGATTTGACACCGGACTGCCGCCGGGGCTTCTGCTGTAATACAACCCCGGGGACGCACTGTCCGCTCTCTGCTCCGCGTCGTGCGCCAGTAGCGCATCAATACGAAAGTTTTTAGATTTCTCCACAGTGGTGGTCATTCTGTCCAATGATGAACTTTGAAGTTAAGTGTCTCTAAGTTCTCTGAAAGTTATCAGAAAGTGCTATATAACTCCTCTTACCCGAAGAAATGTCCTCGTTCTGACCCACTCCACTTCAGCCTCGTGCGTAAAAACCACTCCACTCACTCCAACAGTGAGCTGAAAAATTACTCGCACCCAATAGAGCTATAAAGTCTGCTCCATTGTGATTGGCCAGAGCCCTGCAGCTGCTGGTGGAAGGAGAACTCGTTAGGAAAAGTAACAATACCACAGTGTAGAAATAATCTGTTACAACTTAAAGACATGCAGTAAAATTTTACTCATGTAAAAGTACAAAAGCATCTAAGTATACTTATGGTAATAAATAAATGAATAAATTAAAAAAGGAATTATTTTTGCAGAATGGCCCTATTCAGAATGATAAAGGCTGGTTATTGCATTATATTTTTTGAAACATGAATGTGTTCTTCACTTCATGTAGGGTTTATTTTTATTATGTTAACGTCTGGAAAGCAGTCAAGTCTTATCTTTATCTATTGCAAAGTAAAAAATCATCATATATTTTTGTTAAATTTTGTATTATTAATCTGAATCTACAATGTAACTAGTGATTAAAGGTGTCACATAAGTAAAAAGTACAATATTTGCCTCTGAAATGTAGTGGAGTGTAAAGTAGCAGAAAATGGAAATACTCAAGTACAGTACAAAGACCTCAAAGCTGTACTTAAGTACAGTACCTGAGTAAATGTACTAGTTGCTTTCCACCACTGCCAGCAGCACATGGGCTGGGTTAATCACATTGGTGCACTGCTGTACCAGCTGCACATGTTGGATTTTTATATGTCCTTACATGTCATTAGTCCTTAAGCATTCACAATGACATAAGAGTAACGTGCAAGTGACTTATTTTCAGTTTGTCTGTTATCTGTCTGGCAATTTAACCTCCATGGAGGTCAAAAGGTCTATCTCAGGTGTGACTGGGGTGTAACTTTCTCACACACTGTCTTGCACACAGGCATTGTGTTGCACAAGCACAATAAGACACAAACACATACACAAGCAAACTTGAAAACTATATTGCGTTAATCGCTGTAATCTCACTTTAGAGAGATGACAAAATTCATTATTTTACAACTAGGCCTTCATTAGGTTTTATTGGCTGCTAAGGTTGACACAAACCCAACAGTTGTTATCAGTGGTTGCTGCCATCATCGGTCATCACCACACCATGGAGCAGATAAAGGGGTAGTAAACCGACAGAGAGCAAACTCATTTTCTCCAGAGCCACACACAAAGTATGGACAGGTGACACAAAATCCTATGGCAGTTGTCTGGCATTTATACAATCACCTACATACTATAATAAGCATAACAAAGGGGTGCATATATATATATTTCCTCATATATTGGTTGCAACAGTACATTGCAGTTAATTCCTACCTAACCTGGAAAGATAACTCAGTGTTAGGCTTCCAGTGGACCTGTTCAGTTTCACTTACAGTGTCCAAACTGCTTCTACCTGACACAGTTTAACCAGTGGTAATTTCCTGCTGGTTTATACAGGACTGATAATAGGCCTGGGAAAACAAACTGCTCCTACTTCAAAGACAAACACATCAACACCTGCTGAATTACCCATCATATAAACTTCACGGCCAACGGATGCATGTGTGTATGTGCAGGCATGTGTGTATGTGCATATAACCATCAAAGTATCTGAGTATTATTATATGAACGTTGCCAGACATCAAAATTCTTCAGAATTCAAAGCTCTCCAAGTGCGGTATAGATAGATTTTTAATTAGTTTATTAGCATGAACAGCAGCAGACAATACTGGTGAGTCTCTTTCCTCATTTGACTCATACAGACAAGCTTACGCACAACGAGGCTTTTATGTTCCATATCTGAAGTCATCTCAAATAAGATGTAGGTTAATAATTTACAAGTTGCGTCATCGATCATTTCTAAGAATCACAAAGGCATATTCACATAGACCACAGGTGGACTACAGTAAGGTCAAACACAAAGCTATGTAAAAGAGGTGGCTGTGGAGAGGGGTCAGACTGGACACTTTCAAATTAAGTAATAAAGTATATGGAATCAATGCATTGCATCCAAAAGAAATACCAGCATGAAAATATGCTTTGTTCTCTCATTATGTGGTTAAAGTCATGTTTGAAAGCAACTTATACCCACATGAAGCATTACATTTAAATAAAAAACTATTTGCTTTTTGTTTTTTAGCAAGAGGAAGTAATTACATGCAAATTAAGGGTTATTAAATTCTACAAGGCATTATTTATGAGAAAATAAATGTTTTATTTGTAAGCAATTAGCTCTCTTTTTTCCACTGCCCTTGATAGGCACAGGTCACAGTAATGTGTGAAGTACCAGGATAAGACTGCGGTTGTAAAAGCCAGCTGTAAAACAATTAATATTCTGTGATCTGCTCTACTTTCGATAAGGAAGGATACATCTCACCCTTTAATAAAGTCTATACAACACATCTTGATATCCTAGCACAAATATCACCTCACCCCAGATAAGTTTCTGTAGATAAAGAGGACGCAACATTTGAAATTTCACACCACTGAGAGATATTATGTTTGGTAATATATTGGAAATGTGATTTATGGTCATTAGATTGCCATGTTAATAACCCCTAACAAAAGAGCTGTTGTATTTGACCCATGCACATAGCTTTTATCGCTAACAAATAGATAGCAGTCATAACTTGATACTTTGTACGGTAATATACTCCTGTCTGAGGATGGAAGGATCAGGTGAATGAGGTCAAACTATCTTTGTCTTGTCTAATTAAAATGGAAACATTGTTCATCAATAGCATTCCTTCATCTACAGCCACACATTTTAAACCAGAGCAGGCTAAATCAATTTTAAATTTTGTAGTAGTTATTTGCAGTCCAAATGCTTGTAGATGTCTGTCTGTCTATACTATTCATGTTCATATTGACATCAATATAATACATTGATTTAGTTTATCAAATTGATTAACAATGTAATAGATTTAAATATGTGATTCAAAGAGGAACACTCCACCTGAATGACTGATGTTATTTCCATGGTCCAGGAAGGTTCAATTTGCATTTGTGAACATGAGCTACTCTCGTTAAGCCAGAAACCAGAAGTAAGCCTCAGACGTGTGATGTCATAGGGTATAAAGTCAGGAGTTACTCCACAGACAATCAATGGGAGCCTGATTTTGTGGACTATCAGAATGTTTGTTTTCTTTTTTATACCTAAATGAATTTTATTTCATTGTAGTGTTCTCAGGTCTGAAACGGCAAATGCAGTACATTCCTCTGGGTGCTGTCAGTGTCATTCATAATGTCTTTCCCAATTCACTGTCTATGAAGCAGCTCCAGACTATATACTCTATGACCAGTGGTGGATCAAGTACCTGAAAGCCACACTTGAGTAAAAGTACAGATATCTTACCAGAGAATGACTTTAGTAGATGTTAAAGTCACCTAAATATTACTTGGGTAAAGGTCTTTAACTATCTGATATTTATTTAACTTAAGTATTAAAAGTAATATGATATTAATTGTACTTGAGTATTGGAAGTAAAAGCACAAGTAAATGCTGGTAATAAAAAAACAAGCAGTCAGAATTTTGAGAATTATAAAGTTTATTACTTCATAACATGAACATGACACTTGAAGAAAAACAAGGCCTTTTTTGTCATTTAAATGATTTTAAAGAACAATATCCAGTTTTTCCATCCCTTTCATCCCTTCATCCATCTGTGTGTCCCTTCCCCCTTCCTTCCTTCCTTCCTTCATTATTTTGTAGTAACTAAGATGCTTAGGGGAAAAGTATTGGAGTAAAAGTATATATTTCATCACAGAAATATAGTGGAGTAAAAGTGAAAGTTGACAGCAATATAAAAACTTAAGCAAGTACAAATACATCCAAAAATACTTAAGTACAGCAGTAAGTATATTTACTTTATTACACTGCACTACTGCCCAATATATGAGTTTTAGCATCCTGTTTTTTTTATTTGGGAGAGAGTTGTACATGTTTAATAACATTTTTTTGTTTGTCCAGACCAAAGGAATTACATGTAGGAATTTTGAAAGTGAGTGTAGTTCCCCTTAAAGTCAAATTCTGAGACAGCAGTTTCTGTTTCTCTGCTAAGCTAGTTACATTAGCTTAAGCAGAAGTTGAGTTGTATTTTGATTCCCCATTTAGCTCCTCAGTTTGTGATTTAGAGTAATAAACAAAATCACTGTTGATATGTTAAAATGGATATTTATAGATTTGTTACTGACAACAGCTAGGGGAAAACATATAAATTAGCTTTACTAAGGCTAGCTGGGGATCTCATTAGGCCATTAGATACAACAGAAGCTTGTAGATAAGGCCTACCAAACCAGACTGCAGTTACTGCAACCAATATACAAACGTACAAGTCTTATTTAATAATTCGAATTTTCTTTAGTTGACTCTTTCAGTTTTGGTCAATCAGTCCTATACTCAAACATATCTAACATTTTGAGGTATTATTGAATGAAGTCATTTAAAAGTAATGGCAAAGTGTTCTTGTCTACATTCAAATTAACATTGTTGGCCTTGCTGTGGTCAATCCAACATCAAAATAATCTTAAAAGTCAGCCAAACTAGCATTTTACTTTTTGATCTCAGGCTACACCATAGCTCTTTGTCCAATATAATCTCCTTTTTTTTTCTAAAGATGCACTCAAAACACACCTCAACAGGCAGGAAAGAACACACACACGTATTTGCATGCACAGTGTGTGAGTGTGTGCATCTCTCTCGCACACAGACACACAGACAAAAACAATGCAGACCACAGAGTCAAAATAGACAAGAGCAAGTCTGGGAGACACAGAGAAAACTCCTCAGGCCGTGACTTCTCTCCACCCTTAGCTGTAAAAGAACCATTCATGTTGCGTCTATTCATACACAAATGTAAGAGAGGTTAACCCAGTGGGCGATTCTGTCAGGCCTCTATAGTTAAGAGGCAAAAAGGTTAGGCCTTTTTTGCATTGTGAAGCACAGGGATATGGAAGAAGCAGAGGCTAAATCAAAACTGATCTGATTTCACTGACTTGATCACAAGAACTTGTTTTTTTTAATGTATTTCAGTGGCAGAATGCCAAAACACAAAGTTGCCTCTAGTTTCAGAACACTGGCTACATGCTCGTACCAACTACTCAGCTCATATAATGAATTTTGCTGCGCTAATTTACATGAATGGAGTCAACATCTGTGTTTCAATGATGTTTCTCAAGGAAGACCTGAGTGTTTCCATCAAAATGTTGCAAAGTAAGGGTTTAACTATGGTTGAGACTTTGGTGACTGTCCTTGGCAGATGTAAGTGACACCGATTAATAGGGCCATGTGTTAGTAAAGCAAAATATGACTATGTATCCCAGGAGACATTCAGGCTTGAAGAAAATCCCCAACAGATAGAGTATAATAAAGCCTGTTGTTCCTCTGCTGTCTGTGTCCTATTGTGGTTTCTAGTCTAATATCTGCTTTTGGTTGCTATTGTTCTATCTATTGTCATGCCCAAGTTTTGCTCTGATTGGCCTAATGGACCGCAGGGGAATAGAACATTTCCTGGTTGAGCAGTGGTGGGTGTTCAGGGTTGCAAGGTTCAACGTCGTTCAAAATGAGTTGATTAATGACGGCCGTCACAACTGAGACTGGGCCATAATGAGGAGGACAAGAGGGAGGAGCGGAGGAGGAGAAGAAGAGGGACAGGAGGGAAGGCAGAAGGAGGAGAGCTGAGATTGGATGATTATTACTTAGCACGGTAAACAGTGAGATGACAGAACAATGAGATGAGGCTTCAGGGTAGAAGTGGAGAGGGGGAAAGGAGAGGAGGCACATAGCTAATTAGTACTAAACAGAGGTCTGTGAATGAGAGGAGGAGACAGACACACGTAGAGCTGGTTAACACACAAAGACAGGGGCAGTGACGGGGCGACAGTGTGGTGGCTGCAGAGAGTAGTTAAACATCTGTTGCTCTGTGGGACACCCAAACTGCTCTGCAGGGTCAGGTTCCCAAAATACTCATCACCCAAATATGTTCTTCCTTTAACACAAATACATGACTGAAGACCATTTTATAAACCATTCTACAAAATGGGCCTTCTCTGTAAGAAGATTTTAGTAAGTGGAAACCATTTTCTCCTGAGAGTTGAGAAGATCACTTCTATATGTAGTTTCTTAACCAGTGGATAATTGCACTAAACACTTCCTTGTGCTTCAGTTGGACAGAACTTTCTTCATCAAACTGCAGATAAAGTGCTCAGTCTTTGGAAATATAATTATACTGAAGCTTAATATTGCATATATAATATAAGTGCAAAAAGTTCAGGGCAACTTGTATCTTTCGATTTTTTTTTGTGTGTGCAGTCGTCTTTACAGGAGCATCTCCCTCTTCAGTCACATACAGTAAGTATCAATATACCAAACTTACAACCTTGTGTGTGTGCGTGCGTGTGTGTGTGTGTGTGCGTGTGTGTGTGTGTGTGTGTGTGTGTGTGTGTGTGTGTGTGTGTGTGTGTGTGTGTGTGTGTGTGTGTGTGTGTGTGTGCTCGCGCGTGAGTGGGCATGTGTGTGTAGAGAGAGAGAGAGAGGGATTCCTCTCCTCTTGCAGGAATTATTAGAAATTGACATTTTATATATGTAAGCATCAGCATGTGCCAAATCTAGTCAAGGAGAGAGTAGGCCTACTGTCAATTTCAAATTATCTCTAGAAAATTTAAAGGTTCTTGGTATAACATTAATATGGCAGCAAACAACTTCCTATGTAAAGATATAGTGGAGTAATGGCTCCCTGGGCAGAGAATGAAGTCACGCTCTTCGTGTATGTGTTGTAATCCGAGCTTCTGTGTTCTTTGTTGTGGGAGGAAGCCAGAGTACCTGGAGAAATCCCACGCTGACACTGGAAGAATATGCAAAATCTGCAAAGAAGGGCTCTTCCACCCTGGGGTCGAACCAGGAACCCTCTTGCTGTGAGCCAAAACAGTGGATTTTCTGCATATGAAAAAGACTCCTGTATGACACCTCTGTTGATGAACAAAATGTGGACGTTGGTGCAATTCAACCAGATGTCCATTAGTCCATTAAAGATGCAAAAGGTTAAATTAAATTTGACCTGATGTTGGCATTAGAGGACAAGTCAGGAAGTCAACAATGTTATTACGAACCATCCTGTGGGGAAAATAAATGTACAAATGCACCAAAGTGGTGGACCAACCAACCTTACCATCCCTATTTAAAACAAAAGATCCAATGATGGGTAATCCTGCAGCATAGACCCATACATACAGAACAGAACATATTTTTCTTATTTTACTTTCTTTCTTCAGTGTTCAGACATGACTGTAAACCTGTAAGCAAGGCTGACTGCATGCTATCAACTGCTATCCACATCAGCTGCTTCATTTCTATACATCTTTGCTATGACTCTCTGTCACTCCTGCTTGCTTGATCTAGTCCTCATCATTCTCTCCATAACTCGCATCCTGTCAGAGTGGAGACACTTCAATTAGCCTTGTGGTGCATGGACACTCCCACCAATCCATGTTTGTGGGCTTTAATCAGATCCGTTTGTGTGCATGTGTTTGCATGTATATGTGTGTGTAAGGGTTAGGGTTAGGTGATGGAGGTGAAACACATAATTCTTCATCACCACCTCACCTGACGCTGCAGCATCACCTCTCCTCTCCTGCCTTTTATTTATCCTCTACTCATCCCATTGCTCCAGCACATGAGGAATTTGATCAAAAAAATAACCTTTATTGTTCAAGTGAGGACAATTAGATAAAAAAGTGTGGAGGGAGAAGGTTGTAACTCTGGGAATGAAGGTTACAGGTCTCTAGAAGTCACTGAATTGTAGTCTGTAGGGATGATGTTGCTACAGCCTGTATGTGAGAGAGTACTGAAATGACCTGCATATTGATTTATGGCTTTAAAGCAATTTGGATAAAAGAGGCAATAAGCAATGCTGCTGATGCCTGTCCTCTACAGTGACATCTATTTTCTTGGATTGTATTTTTAAGATATTTGGTATACATAGTGCTTTTTTGTCGCTTAGCCATGGTGTCGGTAGCCCACCCTGAAATTTTTCACAGTGGTGGCCAGATGGGGCCACTAAAAATCTTGGGGTGGCACACCAAAACCAAAAGCCATAACTGAATTTCTGCTGTATAAATACATAGGCTAGTTGGAAATTATATCATTATGGACAGTGTCACATAGTGATATACCTAGGTTTCTTATTTCATAGGTAACATTACTAATTATCTGATTTGCATAGATTAATATGATAGGGTTAACAATTTCAGTTTTACATCAATCCTGTTTTAAGTATCCTGTGTCAGGGTAGACCTCCTGTCTATTTTTGGAAGCTGAGAACCATTTCCCCCTGAAATTAAGCTTTTATTTACTTTAATTTCACTTTCATTTCAGTAAGTTGTGAAGACAATAAAGCCCCCGCAGAATAGCATTCAAGTCACATATTCAAAAATGTGTTAAGTATGAGACAGCTGTATGGTTGGCAAACCTTGTGAGCTGTAATAGAGCTGAATTTTGTAACATTACCTTTGTTAAATGTTGCTGTTGTCCCTGGCTTCATATGAGTGGAGGAGAAGTCCACTAGCCGCTAGGCTTATTTTTACAATGTAAAATGCCATAGGCTTGTGTTAAAAACATTAGCTTTAGTTATAGTGAAGCGGATTTGTGTACATGTTTAAAGTGTGTTTTGGGTGTGTTTTCAATCAACTCAGTTTTACAGCACTTCACAGAAACCCTGCCGATGATTAGTGTTTTGGAAGTTTAACTGCAAAGTGACACAGACACACCACCACACAAGTATAAATGCTCACAACAGTGTAGGCCACGGCATAGGCTCTGCATAGAGCTGACACACAAGTATAAATCACGCTTTAGGAGATTCATTGTTTTTTAATAGCCCTGTCTTTTTCCTTAAATGTACAAATATACTGCTTTAATTTAAAGGAATACATTGATTTTATGGAACAAAACATTTACAGGGAACAAGCCTTCTTAAGTTTAGAGGGGACTCATGGGTAGACACAGAGCCCATTCTAATTCAGATATCTTCAGGGAGAAGTTCAAGGGACCCCTCTGAAAATTGTCATGCCAGTAATTCCTTCATCAAAATGTAGTCTAACTTTGAAGCATTATTTAGTCCCCTTCCCAACAAGCTAAGCTGACATGGTTGATACCAATGGAGGTTATCTCGTTTAACAAGATACCACTACCTTAAAAAATAACCATGCAACAGCCTTTAAAGCCCGTAATGCTGGCCTCCAATTATTTGCGCCATTGCATGGTGTTAACTGACAAATCGTCCATGTTGCTTCTGTTCACTGAAAAGGACAAGCAAAAACCCAAGAACCAAAGTCTGTGTGTTAGCTAATGAGATCAGTCAACAATAAGATTGATTCTGTCTCACAAAATGCTGACATAAAGCTTAAACTGCTGGGAGAGAAATTATAAATTCACTGCCATTATTCTTAGAATGACTGTTTCAGAACAGCTTGTACTGGATTCAAAAGCATATTTTTTTTTTTTTTTTTTTTTTAAAAAAGGAAAACACACTCAGAAATAGACTTTTGAAATCTACTGTGTGACAAATGTGTTCATGTGCAGCATGTGTGAGTTCTTGAATACAGGAGGAGGTTGCTCGGGAGGCTATCCAGGGGTTAAGGGGGGGGATTAGCTTTGCTTTAATTGGTTGTTTTGACAGAGGCGGAACTGACAGGCTTAAAGGCGGGGCTGTCACTGCTTGATGTATGCTGTCTCACACTAAAGATTAGATTTCATTTTCCTAATTGATCCCCCCTCTCCCTGACTTTACACCTTCTCCGCTTCTTGTTGTAACCAACTCTCCAATCCTGCCAGTATCCCCCCACATTTCTCCCCTGCCTATGCTACTTTTCTACGCCCCCACCCCAGATGTTGCTTGTCTAATGGCAGTCTGAACAATTTAATTAGTTACAGTAATCCACAATGAAAAAACAGTTGTTGAACTGATTAGCATCATTACAGGCCATATGAACTGCTTGATGAAGAATCATTATTCTCACTCTTGCACTGTGAGCAGCCTCTGGACCAACTAAAAAGTCTGTTTCAAGCCTCACTCAGCCAAAACAACCAGCAATTCAGCCCCCAAGGTAAGAAGATAGGTAGCTTTTGGGCTATTGGAGAAAAAATAAACCTGAGTGAGTAAACTGTGAGAAAAACACCACAAATTCTGGCATTTTTGGGGGGTTTGTTCCTGCCTAATTCTGGAATGATGGCAAGGTAGAGGTAGAAAGAAAGAAGGAAAGTAAAGAGGAAGTTGCTGAGAAGAGGCGCAATTGACAACATTATGGCCCAAATGAGACAACTCTTTCCTGAATTCACGGGTCTGGGATTGTGAGAAAATCTGCACGCTTACACACATGCTCGCTCAGATGCCTGTGCTCCTGCCTAATGTCTGTAAATGAGCACCTAATGATGTGTGTGCAGCTATTTGCTTATCTGTATCAGTTCCACAGCTGCTTGTGTTCACACGTACATGCAGACATAAATACGGACTCACTCAAACAGTCAAGACGCAATTACTTTGCTTGGTATATTACATTTTTTTAAACGTAGAACTGCAAGTTTCCCCTAAGCAGAAAAGGAGCTGTTTACTTCCCTGTAAACACAAAGTAAACAGTCTATTCATAAAACAGAAGGATATAGGATTTGTCTCTTCCTCACAAAAAGCCCAGTCTGCTCTGATTGACCAGCATTTCCAGGTCCTACCTAGCTCAGCATCTCTGCTCCATCATTGCAATCGGGGTATGACTGTAAAACCCTTTAAACCAAAATCTTCACCCCAGGACATGCTCCAATAGGCATATGATCCGGAATCCGCAATGTAGGCTAAATAATGACATATACAGTAGTGTTCCTGGAACACATAAGCACGTAAAGCAATTTGTTATGAGCTAATGTCAGCTAGTCTTGAAAATAGAAAAAAAATGTAAGAAACAGGATTCAGAATAGTACCAGTCAAAACAACATATATCTTTCTTTCATACTAAACAGTAACATCGGAAAAACTATTGATAATGTGCTCAGAAGTTTATAGTGCTTTGAGGATGGGATGAAGAGACCAGCATGAAGATCTGGCCTACACTTGTCTGTGATGAGTAAGGGAGAAGAGTGCATTTGCCACAGCAGAGAGTCAATGGACTGTCAGCACTGTTTCGACATTTAGGCAGCTATTAGGCAGACATTAAAGCACTAACATGTAAAGAAAATGCAATAGCGTTTAGCACAAAGTACCACTATGCTAAGTGAAGGCTCACAGAGCAACCTGCACGCATGTTTACTTAGAGTCTTATTAGACTGTCGAAAGAGAGACTACTGAAAGACACAAATGGAAAGAACAATGATCATATATTTTGTTTTTTAGTGTGGGGCACAAAAAATCAACATGATTAAAACCGGTGGCCTATTCTTAAAACAGAAAAAAGTCCAGTTTCCATTTAACAATAATGTTACATTTTTACTAACTGACTCCATTTTATTATTTTAGAATTGAACTGCTTTAAAGCTTGTAAGGGTTTAAAAGTTTTAATAGATGAAATATTTACCATTCTATACAGTGGCCCATCAGCTAAAATAAACTTTTTTTTGTAAAAGGTATGTTGGCTAACATAATCTGATAGACATATACATGTTAGACAGAAAGAAAAATAGGAGATGAGTAAAGTGATCATTTCTTGCTTCTCCCGTGTTCAAATATCCACAGATGGTGCAGCAGAAGTCCCTTTTTTCCCCTCAATCCTTATCTCCCCTCCTCCCTCCATTCTTGCCTATTGACGTGATAATGGCTACAAATTGATGAAGCCATTGAGTGTGCTGGTGACACAAGGGTGAGTGGGGACACAAACGCTCCACCACCCAGTAACACTCATTAATCAGACCTCTTCCAGCCCCTGTCCCTCCCTCCAGACTGCCTGACACACTGCCAGGAACAGTAATGGAATACTTTGTGAGTCTGTCCCCATCTTTGCTTTTTCCTCCCTGTTTGCCTTTATTTCTACCTCATGTCTGTTTGCTTTTTCTGTGGGGCTGTGTCTATGTCTTTTTGTCAACAGCAGTCATCACAGTGCAGATTCATAACATAGAGTGTGCAATTGAAAAATGATGCTTCCGTAAAACTCTGATCGTTTGAGGTTTTACTGTTCTTAGAGGCGTAAAAGAAAAAGACACAAACAAGATTAAGAGACATGACCAGAGAGATGTTATCACTGTGTTGTCACTATATTCTGACAGCAGTACATGAGGCAAATAACCCGTGGGGGGAAAAAAATCATGTTCCTCTGCCTCCTCATGGTGCTCCTAATGGCATTTGCAGGAAACACGAAAAACAACCAATCAGAGCCGATGATCGTCTAATGCAACTGTCAATCATGTCAATCACTGCTCATGAACTGTGGTCAAATTCTCAAACTAAGCAGCGCTGATCAAATACCAATTAAAATTCTGTCTAATTCTCACCTCAAATTCCACATACTGTACTGTACTGCACGTGGTTGCATTTTTCAAACACACGCACATGGTTGGTTTCATGCAACAAAAGCATGTGGTTGGTTTTAGGAAAAAAGACTTAACAATCTTACAGGAAGCAAACACTGGCCTCCCAGGTGAAAGTCAGAGGTTCTTGGACCCATCCACTGCCTCTCTTGCTCACCCTACTTGGACTTCCACCACCTAAGCTTTCGTTGTTCCCCCTGAGTTGCCTAGTTAAACAGTTCAACCACAGTTCACAAGCTGTGATTGGCATGACTAATATCCGCTCTCTCTGAAATGGCCTGTGATTGGCCAAAATCTCCTGTCATGGGGTAGATTCTCTAAAGCCTAAAAAACAGTGCCAAGCAGAGATGCAGATGTCTGATGTTCTCTCAGATCATTTGAACTACAGTACGCTCAATATGCTCAAAGTTTATTATGGGATTTTTGCTAAATGATGCCAAAATGAAACTGCCTACCCCAGCTTTAACTTGGTTTTAAAAACTACATGGTTAAGGGCAAAAAGAAGAAGGTTAGAAAAACCCTGAAATGACCTCCAAAACTGGACATTTATATTATTAATTCCACATGGAAGGTACCCTAAATGAATTTCTGCTAAATGACAGATAGTCTGTTTCCGGTCTTGATGTGTGGTTTTGTTTAAATCACAGCATAGATTTATGTCAAAGTAAATCAGCAGCCTGGTTGCCAATGTGTTGACATCTACATCCTAAACTCCCTCACTCAATAATGAAATCAGCCTTGACTCTGTGACTGCTCAATACAGTCAATACAGTTAACTAACCGCCAGCACAAATGGGATGTGTTTGTAACTTATCTGCCTTGCAAAAATGCCCAGTTTTCACAGCGTGAGCCGATGAGAAAGTAATTGATCCTTTCTCAGTTTCTGAAAACAAATGACACTCTTGCTTTTGTGGAGGTGGTGTTTGCAGTCATTGACAGCCAAAGTGCAAAAAAAAAACCAAATCGAACACTGACTACAAACGGCATCAGAGTGCATGGTTTGAGAGAACAGTCTGAGAAATGCCTCTGATATCCTTGGAGGAGTATTTCCAGAAGGCAGACAATATGCTTATTATATTACAACAGTAAAGTCACAATATGCACTCTCTCACGGGCCAATATTTTATGTAGAAAGGAGGTTACTCATGAAGATTTCATCCCCAGTAATACGCAACATTAAATTAATGGCAGAAAGAAGAAAGGTTGGGAGAAGGAGAAAGGAGGGAGGGAGTGCTGGATGTTGAATTTAGAGATTCATTAGTTCACACTGAACTTTGATCGTATTGACTCTAGACGGCAGTAAATTCAGGACTTGGAAAAACCAATGGTAATCAGCCAGGGGCATAAAAAAGGCAGCTTCCTTGGTTTAATGTTATTTGGTTTATTTGGATCTCCTTGGTGACCCCGGTGGTCACAATTACCATAGCCTTGTTGTGCATTGACTCTGTTGCATTGTGGGGGAGGCAATAATGTCCAACCAGCAAGTGACCTTCTTTAAGCAGTCATCCATTGCTTTTGGAAGAAGAAAAAAAGCCCTCTCTGGTAGTGTAAAATGTTAATGCATTAAAGCCTGATGACAGACTTATTGATAAATAATTTACATTGCTTATTATCCACTGGATTGTCTCTCACATCAACCCCAAACATATCTCAATGAAACTGACAAAAGCAAGATCTTTACAGTTTTATTAGCTTATTTATCTACTGTCAAAGCACCTCGAGGTCTGAAATTTCCTCCTTTCAGACCAACCCTGTTTTTATTGGCTCCACAAGCTGAATTTGACTGGCCCCTAGTGTCTGTGCCACAGTATATTACTGCACCAACTACATTAAATTCCAGTGGCAGTGCCAGTCATGTCAGCCAAGTCTGAATTTTGTGCTAAAACTTCACAGTAACAAGACACGACTTTGAACATTTTACAAAGGAAACATCACCAGATGTAAGAGACTTTTTAAAATCACTCAACTATGACATTAAATATGGATTCCGACCATTTAAAAAAACAGCACCGCTTTGTACTGACAGACTTTCAGTAAAAAGTATATTTTTTTATAATTGTGCTATTAAGAGAACAGGCTGTGTGCAAAACCAAACAGATGAATATTTCCTTCAGCAACCCACATCGCACTTAATCTTAGGACCATTTACAGGTGCACCGTTTAAAGTGTTTCTGGTGGAGGTGCCGCAACCTGTGTGTGCTTGAACCGAGGCGACTTTCCGAAACTATTCAACTGGCTCCAGAAGTATCAGATAGGAAACAGCCCAATCAGCCACACCTGGAAGAGACCTATGCGACAAAGTTGCAGGAAAACAGCAGGTTATCAGAGACAACACTCTTCCTGGCCACTGTTTATCTCGACTGCTGCCATCAGGACAGCACTATCACACCATCAAGGCACACACCACTTTCCAAAGACAGCTCTTAACCACTGGCAATTACTTTTTCGACAGTCAGGGACGAGTGGCCACGTCTTTTTCCCTCATCATTCTCATCATCATCATCATCATCATCATCATCGTCATTCATGACTGCTTTCATTTATTTGACTCATGCTTTGACACTGTTTGTTTGTTAGTTTGAGAGAGAGAGACCACCATACTAGACAGCAATGATTTCACTAACAGCTATGCAAGGTACACTTGCATGTTTTTGACTTTATTGCCAGCAGCAGCACTACGGTCCACTGCAGCTGATAAGATTTTGGACAGGATGTGAAATCCCCTAAGGAGAGTTTCCAAACTCATCCTGCTGTTTGCAGTTTCTTCATCTTCCTGATCACTATGAAACATAATGTATGAGGGGTTCTGCTGGACGCCTGAGGCATTTATTTTGAAATGAGTTAAAACTATGTTGCTCTATTTTGGGATGTATTTGAACAAAGTTTGGGCTAGCAATATAGTAGCAAAAGGATAAGACATAGTTTAGGATGCCACATTTATAGTCTTAAATTACTGGACACCAACTTGCTACATTTTACAGAAAATTTGGTATTAACATATAAAATGCTGTTAACCAAGCTAAAGAAAAGAGCGTATTATGTTTGCATTACAACACATTTATTTAAAGCATTTATCTAATGTGTTGCATTATTATAGTACATGTATTTGTTTATGTATCTGTGTCAGTTTACATTTAAAGTAAGCATTATTTAACTTTTCTAATGCAAGAAATTGCTCCTCAGTAAGTAAAAGAACCCCAGAATAAGCACAGATAAACATGTAACCCTCTAAATCATCTTCTCGGAATACTTATTGTAAAGGCAAAAATTGTGAGTAATGTTTCTATAATACACGATCATTTATAGTTTATTATTAATGTTTTATTTAACAGTAAAAAGCCATCACAGACCAGTGAACTGAAATATGTTCCTCCAGCGCCCTCTGTCTTCTTGTTGTAATGTTAGCTAAAATCCATGAGATGTCACCAGAGACTTCCCAATCTCAAAGCACAAGCAGCCTGATCCTACCCCCCCTCTGCCCCCTCTCTGTTAGAGGGTACCCTATGTTCACCTTTTAGTAGAATGTTAATATCATTATGATCTTTAATAAATAAAACTCAACTGAATATTCTAAGTGGCAGCTCCAGCATCCATCAAATCTAAGATGAATAAAGGAAATCCGTGTGTTATAAAAGTTATTAAATCACTCCTTATTTTGCTGTGGATTATTTGGTGCAACAAGGATCCTTTCTCCCAGTTGTGCTGATTTGATGCATCACAGTTTGAATATTACAGGTTTAGCAGGATATGGGATTGTGCATTGTACAGTTCCAACTCCCACTGAGGGCTGAATATCCACTGGGAGGCTGGGGCTCCTCCTTCCTTTCCCAGCCTGCAGAGTGGTGGGAACCGGGTACCGGGCAGCCCAAAATGGTATGCTATTTTTACCACTCTGTGCTCAATCTAAGGGCTGCTCCCTGGAGACCTGTTGCCGGCAGCTCTCCCCAAGCCGCGGAATTTAACCCTAGGACAGCTCTCCCCAGATGTGATGGAAAACATCTGGCCAGCTGCCTAACTACAAGGCCCGGCCGTCCAGCCTCAATGCTGGTAACCCCCAAAAGACTTTTAAGTCCTGGCCAACCCCCTGTTGATACCGCTGATAAACAGCAACCAAGGCCATCGCAGAAATGGAGGATTTAATAGTCTGATGGTTGATTCCGACTGCTGCCTGCACACATAGGGTTACATGAAAACACTCTTCAAAAGGCTGAAACATCATGCATCCTCCATTCAGTATTGATTCAGGGTCATTCACTCTCAGAAAAATAGCATTGCTTAAATAAATAAACATAAACAAAATGACAATGACGTGTCACAGAATCCCAGAATAACATTTATTACATTTTATTTTTATTTAATTTAAAAAAAGATTACTTGTAAATGTTACACTGAGTTCTACTGAAACATTTCCATGTTGTGTCTCTCAGCACAGGTTAACATTAGGCACACAAGAATGCAGACATCATTTTTGCAGCTCTAGCCATTGTTCAAATACAAAACAGAGAGGAGGGGGAGGAAGATGTCCCCTTAGCAAAACCGCACTGAAACTTTGCAGCGCCAAGGAAGAGAATACATCAAAACTGGCATTCAGGTCGATCGTTCCCGCGCGAGGGACAGTGACTAATTTCTCAAAGTCCCTGTGTCATGTGTGACATTAAAAAAAACAACACAAAAACATACAAACCCAGGTACCCTGGATTGCAGAACATGACTAGACCAAGTTTGGCTGTGTTATTCCCTCACGGTCACCAGAGAAACATCTGGTTGGCTTAGAAATCAACAGTACAAAACCCACTACAAGTACATCTAAATAAAGATTATAGTCAACATACCTGAAAATATAGCACTCTTATCACTTCTTTGACGATCAAATTTGGCTTGCGTGTAAATATGTGTGTACCAAATTTGTACATTGGTGTACTAGAAGGTGTAACTGGTTGATTGCTTCAGATACATCAAGACTCTATGGTCACATGTGCTTAATATTTGGTCTTTCCCCTCGAAAAATACACATTAGGCAGAGTGGGACAAGCACTACGATAACTCAAGCTGCAGTGGCAAGAATGGCTATTTCACAAACACAGCAATAAAAAGTAGGATACTACAGAAACCCTTTGTCCATGCCAGGGCCACAGCCTATGTACAGCTTATAGTACAGTGAGGGCGACTGCTGCTGTAGGTTCAAACTACTGTTTTGTTGGAAAGCATTTTATTTATTGCACACAAAAAAAAAGGTCAAGGGTTTTGTTTTGCACCAGATAACACTTTGAATCTGGTGAAGACATTATGGAAAGTGTGGGTACCTTTACGTCACGTGGTAGGGTACGTTTCCTTCCACTGGGTCTGCTCTGCCTTTGTCACTATCGTTTATAGCGTCCCTCATAAAGCAAGAGGATCTTCTTTGATTCATACATGACATTCTATGAGTTAGGGATATGACTTTAATTCACAATGACTCTTTGTAGATGAAATAAAGCTCACAAATTATACTGTGCTCGTAGAAGAAATGGAGGTTGATCACATGTGCAGTGCTGTCAAAACTTACAAGAAATTCCCCTATGAAAGATTCCCTATTCAAACATTTTTTTGGCAAGGATGTTTTCAAGAACAGGGTCCATCACCTACATGGTTTCTCTATGTTTGTATTTGCACACCGACATGTGACAAGTCATGGGACCTGTTCAATGGCACATACAGGAGGATACAAAAAAGTGGTTTTACAATTATCTAGCAAATTACATTTGACTTCTCAACAGCCCACTGTTTTTGTTTCAGAGAAAATAGATATATAGAAAATACAACAACATACAATCAAATTCAGCTCATCCTCTTTTGGTTACACCGAGGCGAAAACAAGTGCAGTATTTAAAGTTCTTCAGAGAAACTCTATCTGACAGGCCGAGCCCAAAAGTTCCTAGTTCATCTCAAATTCTAAGCCGTCTGCTTAAAGCAGGAGGTGTTTAAAAAATAGATGAGTCAAGGCCAGTTGAGGCTGAAGCTTGTCACAAAAGTTTTCATGACATTTTCTCTGAGGACTAATTCAACATACAGGCAGAACAATCATTATCACCACTGGTATACAGAAGTCTCTTGTGTCCCACCAAGACTTTTTTTTTTTTTTTTTACATCTATCTCCAACTCTTTATCCCCAGTTTTACAAAACACCAGTGAAACATTTTACCAAACTCCTGTGGCATGCAACCCAGATAAGGGCTTTCTTTGCCAAAAAAAGGTGGCACATGGTTACAGCTAAAGTGGTGCCATAGTAAATCCGATAAGAAGGAAGGAGAAACAACAACACAACAAGCCTAATAACTGCACTGTCATTTTTGGGCTCAGGGTGGGCACTGGGTGATGGTTTTTGAGACCAGAGGTTCGGAGTGGATGGTGGTTTCGGTGTTTAATCGCGCCTCCCCTCAGTCTGGCGAGGGAGTTGCACTACGCTGTTGCGGGCACCGACACCTCCAGCAGGCGGTTGTTCTTGCGCTTGCAGGACACACTGTTGCCGTTCTTGGGGGCTCCCTGGACGAACTTCACGCATACTTTGTCGTGCTTGAACTGCACTAAAAACCTGCAACACAGAGACATTAGCCATGTCATCAGACATCATCCAGGTAGTAGGAAAAGCAAAGTGGATTTAATTCTGCATGCTAACGTACTCGTCTGAGATGTCGATGTTGAGCTGTTCGCTGTCTGCAGATGTGGCCCCGGTGCGATGGAGTTTGGTGATGATCTCGATCAGATGTTCACTGCTGAGTAAGAAATCTCCTTTGACAGCTGAGGCTGAGCCCTAAATCAAAATGACACAATGACATTTAACTCAAGAGTAAGCTGCACAAAACTAGGATTTCTGACCAAACGTAACCTCTCCTGTTCCCAAGTTATTATGTTGAGACATAGCCAGAAAAGTGTTTTTGCAGAACATTATGATGTCACAACCAAATTCACTTTTGACCTTTTGGAATAAAATTGTCATCACTTCATCATTTTTCCCTATTCGACATTTGTGTGAAATTTTGTCATAACTGGTGTATGAATTCTTGAGTTATGGCCAAAAACATGTTTTATGAGGTCACAGTGACCTTGATCTTTGTGCCAAAGTTGAAATTAAATTGCCTCAAGGCATTCTTGGCATATTTATGTTCACAAGAATGAGAGGTCACAAAACCTTGACCTTTGCCCACCCGAATGTCACCAGTTCATCGTCCAAGTCCAAGTGGATGTTTGTGCCAAATTTAAAGATATTCCTCTTAAGGAGATGTCTGAATGTTTTCAGTCAGAAATCACTCAATTTAACGTAACAGGAAGAAAAGTTACCAGGCATAAGAGTGATGTTTTTGAATCAGTACTTCCTGTAACAAGAGATCTCCCACCAGCATTTAGCCAACAGTGCAATTTCATATAGACCTTCTTCCATTGTGCACAGGACTGCTGTCTAGTGCAACTTTTCAGTTTGGTTTCCATAGATATTTCAATAACCCTAACAGCACCACTGCACAACAACAACTTTCGTGTCTCTGCAGGCCTTAAAGGGGCAGTTTGACTTCTTGGGAAATCCTCTTACTTGCTTTCTCGCTGAGAGTTAGATGAAAAGATCGATACTGAATCAAGCCTGCAATCAAAGCACACATCTCAACAGCTCTCTTCTCACAACAGGTTTCCCTCACCTCTTTGAGTTTGAGAGCAAAGAAGCCGTCGCTCTGTGTGCTGACTGACACACTGGTGAGGTCTGGCAGGGGAACAGTGGCCTTCACCTGGCCTGTCTTCTGGTCAGCAAGGAGGAAGTTCTTCTTAGTCAGCAGGAAGATTCGAGCTGTACCCTGCAAAGCCAGAGTAGAAACTATTCACCCTACTGTCTGTCATTCTAATGCTGTGCAACAGCAAACGCACAGACAAAAACTTTTTTTTGGTGCATTTTTTTAAGCGTCTATCAGATCTTGAAACTGGGACAGGTTTAAGAGTAAAACACACGCCTCCTGACATGTCTGCTATCTGCTGGAACAAAAATAATGCTGGTTGTTAAGATGTCAAAAACATCCGATTGCTGCACAGCTGGGTGAAATACCAATCAAAACAACCTAATAGTTGTGTGCTCCAACAGGCCTGTAGGGGAAAGTGGAGCTTAACTTTAAAACAGCAGGGTCACAATGTAATCACAGCTTATATTTTGGACTATAGGGGCTGAAACTATAGATGTGTGAGTAATCTTTCCTACCTTGCCATTGGCCCTGTTAATCTTGTTGACCACATCCGCCAGCAGAACCTTCTCATCCACAGCGCTGCTGAGCTTCTGATATTTGGGGTTCTTGGTTATCTCCAGGTAGTCTCCTTTGAAGGGCTGGCTCACACTGAAACAATGTCACATTATATCAAATGAGATGTCTGATGCTTTGTGTTTACCATGAAAGGGCGCATTCACATCAGGATAGTCCGGGGGACTCGGTTCAATTGGGCGAGGAATGCCGAAAAATTTCACACTTTCATTTGGTTCGGTTCACACTGCACTTTTTCTATCCAAAATGCACTGCGCTCTATGGCACTACCTCTCTTTGGTTCACAACGACTAGCCATCGTTGCTGAGGTCTGGCAAAATTTGGAGGAAAAGCAGCCAGGCCATAGATGCGTGACACACATTTTAGCTGACTAAATGTTAAAACATTTTTTCATTTGGTGCATAGGCCACACTTTCTTTATAACCGGAGAATGTAAGAATCACTTTAGGCCCCAAACAATAATCAGTGAAGATGAAAATGTTAAAAAGCAACATTTATTCAGTTCCATATGTGTATATTTTTTGTCAAAGTCACAGGGAGCCACTGGGGAGGGATAAAGAGCCGCACACAGCTCTGGAGCTGCAGGCTGCCGACCCAAAGAGAAAGAAGAAACCAAAGAAGTGAGTTTCAGGTACCTGCTTGGGTAAAGGGCCTTCTTATCCTTGAAGATCTCACTGGCCTCCAGCTTCTCCTCAAAAATGGCCTTCTTCTCCTCTGTGAATTGGCTCCTGTATTTCTTGCACTGAAAACACGAACACACACAAAACAACAGCAGCTCATACAAGGGTTGATGTATCAAATATTAAATATTTCGTATTGCCTATCCAATGGTTTCTATTTTTTGGATTCTAGTGTGTTCTGTGGATCTTGTGATGCATAGCTTACGGCATTTAACGTATATATATCATCAATAATTGACAGTCATTGTCAAGGGTGGGACTTCTCAAGAAAGGCAGTGGAATCCATAGGAACGCCTGTCTACAGGGTGTGCATGACACAACATTCACTCTGACAGTGTAAGTCGTGACGTGACAGAAGACTTCAGTGTGAGTGAAGGGGACAGGAAGAGGCGAGGGACTCTGGTTATTTGTGACTAACCCTCCAGAGATGGAAGATTCTCCTCAGCTCTGTGTGAACTCCATCCAGAAAGAGGTAAGGCCTGGTGGGCCAGCTCTTGTCTATGGGTGACATGGAGGGCATGGTGCTCTTCAGGCCCAGGAAGTATTTTTGCATCTGGACAAAGGGACATAAAATAATTACTTAAAAATTATCTAACTATGGAAGAACATGAGGAAGCAAGATTACCTTGCAAGCTTTGATAAAGAACAAACAAACACAGAATTTTTAGCTTGTATGCATTTGTTTTGACAAGCAAATATTCAAGTCCTCCTTACAATTCTCTGGATGGTGAAGTCATAGATCTTCTTGCCTGCATTTGCCCTGAAGAATTTTCTGTACTCTCTGCGGACCTTTTAACAGCAATAAAGAAAAGAATGCAACTGTCAGTCACGTCTTGCCAACTAGTTTGATGTGAAGCAGGAAAGAAACAGAAGATGCTGACAGGATGATGACAGTGAAACAAACAGCACACTAGAACGACAGACGTTTTGTTAGTCACAGACAATGAACACCTGGAACAGACAGAGTCAACTCCAAGCTGCTGGAATTAATTAGAATCACAACAATTACTGAATGCATTACTTAAAAGTCAATGATGGTTATGACAATTGACCTTCATGCTGACCTCAATTGCACAAATTGAGTCCTGAACAGGTGCGTTGTGCATTGTGGGGATCAATTAACACAATGAAAAGATTAACACTGCGACAAACGACCAGTGTGACGACAGTGAAACCTGACGCACACGCAACAGATAAGCACCACAAACTAGGACACACACACACGCTTTATACACACACCTAAAGACAAAGAAATAACAAGTAAAACAAAACTGTTGGGAATACAAAGAGGTGCTGCTTTAGAGGGGTTAGTTGCACAGATGCAGAGGAAGCAGACAGAAGGAGACATTTAAACAAGAACAGAGAAAAAAAATGAGACAGAAAGCCTCTGCCATGTCAGTCAGGATCGGTTGGTTCAAATCTGAAGCATTAAAAACCGAAAGAGGAAAATAGCAGCTGCCCCTAAATAATTATTTAAAAATTATCTAACTATGGAAGAACATGAGGAAGTGAGATTACCTTGTCACAACACTGCTAACTGTTTTCTACTAGAGAAAATGTTCTGAAGAAAGTTGTGAG
The DNA here is from genome assembly GCA_035609425.1 of Epinephelus awoara. NCBI lineage: Eukaryota > Metazoa > Chordata > Actinopteri > Perciformes > Serranidae > Epinephelus > Epinephelus awoara. The sequence continues at coordinate 12,940,131 of CM069307.1, forward strand.
GGCTGTATATTATTTTGACAAAGCAGCAGGGCTTGGCTTTACTGTTTCAAATGCACATTTCTAATGCATTGTGTTCCTCTAATACTTTTGCATTCACCTACATTGCACCGGTGTTGTGGCAGAATCTCAGAACCTCTGGAAATAAAACAAAAACTGCATCGCCTACACCACTGGGGGAAATGTTTTGTCTTTTGATTTACGCCTAGCTCACACGACATGACTTGAGCCCTGATTATCCACTTGTTGTCCGACAAAAGCTCAAGACCAGAGACAAATCAGCGTTGTCTCTGCAATGGCAAATCGGCTGCCATTGAGATATCTAGCAAGCTAGGTTTCTGGACCTGTTGGGGACTTAATTGGTGAGCTACAGAGAATGAATGCGCAAGACAAAAGGTGAGGACGAAATAGAAAGAGTTGTAAATTGTATTTATTGCCTGTTAATTGTATTTGTGCTTTGGCAACATGTCAAATGTCGTGCTGATACAGCCTGTTTAATTGAAATATTGAATTGAGAGAGGAGGTGGAATGTGGACTATTGCATGCAGTGTTTCTGTATGTTATTAACCTAGTAATTTACTGCTTTAGCCCCTTTTGACTTCGATAATTTTTTGTAAGCACCTGCCTGACACCGGTTGTGGGTCAAACCGCGCATCGCACGACATACTCATTAGTGATTCCTCCTTGCGAAAGATCTTAGAGGGCCTTTCCAAAACCAGACACTACCCACTTCCACTCCGTCACCTTCACAACTGAATGAAGTACCCTCCATCAAGGTGTAGGGTGTAAACACAGCGGCAGGCCGTAACCATGTAGTAAAATAAAGCTTAATCCAATTTTATGTTCTTCATAATTGAGAAAAATAAAACTGTCTCCCATTTAGTGTTCTTCATATGTATTTGCAGCACATATATTTCATCTGTATGTGCTGCTGTTGTTTAGGCCTACCGGAATTTTTGTATATTATATTTTTTTTATCATTAAAAGTAATAAATAACTTGATTAAAATAAATAAATAAATAAATAGAAATACAACTTTTGTAAACCTCTTTTGGCTTTTCATGTTGATGTTTATAAACTGGCTGGTTTTTGTGAACAGTTATTGTAAATATAAAGTACTACAATCAAATGACCGTGACTATTTTCTAGAGACTACAGGAGGACATATTTGATCCTAAATACAATGTAACCTTTAAGATGTTAACATCTGTATGATAGTAGGCCTATAAATGTCTATCTTAGTTTGAGCAGGTACGTTAGTAAGAATAGTCGCCGATCTTTATCTGTATGGAGCGTCTTCCATGATGAACATAATAGCTGCACATGGCCAGTAAGTCGGTATCAGTGCCGACTGTTGGAGGGTTTTATAACTCACTTCCAATCCTCACTTGTTGGTTTGGAATGACACTCATTGTGGCGGACCACCGTGTGAATACGGAAATTGAAGTGAAAGTAGTGAGAGGGTGCAGGGGTGGTTTGGGAAAAGCCCACAGTGTGTGACCCCCTGTCGCCCTGTCAGTTGTGTCTATTTACGAGACAGCAAGTTGTGTAGTGTTAACAGTACAGTAGTAGGTCTGCTGGTCATATGGTGTGAACTTGGCTTTAGGTGAACTACCCCTTTAAGATGACATCACAGCTATTGTGTTAAATACATTTCTCTGGGCTCACTGGCATGTCATGTAAGTCCCACAAGGACTGCACTGCAAAGGGAATTGGGACTTCCATACTGGAGGAAAATTAAGTGGAAAAATGTATCAAGGAAAAACTTTGATTTAATTCTTCCAAATAGGAAGTCAGTTCGTGCTCTTGTAATCTTTGTAGAACTTCTTAATGCTGTGGTGGTGCAGCATAACTCTGTTAATTATGCATAAAACCAAATGTTTTACTCGTGTCTCAGTGTGCTTATTCTCTGGGAAATTTGTGTCTGCACATAGTCTAAAACAATGCCATTACAGACAGAGTGTGATCGCAGCACTAGGCAGAGAATGGCTTCCTGTAGAAGTGTGCACATAGCAGATGGTTGAGGAGGATGAAGAAGGTCAGAGGTGACGAGTAGGTGGCAGACTTGGTGATGGCTGCGCCGTGGGGCTGGTAGGTACCTTGAGTCCCTGCCAGTAGGCCCAAATCACAGCGACAGCATGCTTACGCCTGGCCTCTTCCTTCAGTCTCCTCAGCTCCCTGCGAGCCTGTTCGGGGGGGTGGGCGGGAAAGAGAAAGAGAGCGAGAACAAATGAAGCAAGAGAAGATGAGAGGAAGAAAAGGGAGACACTATTTTGCTTGAGGTCAGCAGCAAACATTAAAATACACTCACACACACACATACACACTGCACACCAGCCCTGTGTGACCAATGGAGAGACTGTAAAAGTACAGCTCTACTGCTCCAGACTCCACAAACTAATACAGCACACATTTATCAGGAGGACTTCTGTAACGGAAACAGACTTTTTAGTGGAACTTTGAGAGTAACTGGAGGAGAGCAAAAGTCACAACTCAGGCAGTGGAGGTCACCTCAACTGATCCAAACAGTTCTATCTAGAGAGGACAAACAGTACTGCAATGCAAAGAGTAAACATGCATTAACTACACAAGAGGGAAGAAGTCATGCAAAGGGCAGGCAGCATGCACTGGTGAGGCATGGACCTTGGAGGAAGAGGCTGAAAACACACCAAAACATGACCTTTCTGTCCCTGGTGTGTGTGTGTGTGACTATTATCTTCCTGGAAGTGGGGCTGCCCATGTAACCTTGAGTCACTAACTAGTACTTGCATCAGTAAAATAACAGCATCACCTGTCAGACTGAGCTGTCAAGACAGGCTTCGGTGGAAATGACCATTTTGGTTCCAGTAGTTTAACTCTTCTTTTCACTTCAGCATCCAGTGGACGAGTGTGTATGTGAGAGGCTGGACAGTAAATGCCTTGCATCATACATGAAATGTTCAGAATGGGTTGAGCAGAATGATGGGTATGTATTTTGTTCAGGGGTGGATGGGAGGAGAGGAGGGGGAGGGGTCGATGGAGGCGGCAAGTCACGGCAAGTCAAGTCAACAGGCTTCCCAAATACCTTGGTGCCCTGCCAGCCGGCCCAAATGACCGATACGGCATGTTTATTCCTCGCCTCCTCCTTCAGCTGACGCAGCTCTCTCCGGGCCTGATGAAAAGCGGTGGCAGTTGCGGGGGAGGTTAATTTCAGTGACAATCAAAACTTAATTGTCCCAGAGTGAGGTACTGTGTAGGTGTGAGGAAAGCATTGTATGAGGAAACACTGACGGAGGACAACAAAGGATGTCAAGAGACAGGACAAATGGGGCGGTTAACACTGACATGTGAGCAACTTTCAGTGCTGCTCACGTTCTCTGCGAATCTCATGCTTTAGAGGAAAGAAATAAAATACGTCAACAGGGGAGAGTATGGATTATTATTACATTATCAAGCCTCATAAAAGATGTCTTTATGTTTGCAAAGAACAAAGTCCGCATACAACAGAATAATCTTTAACAGCATCTATAATGAGTCAGAGTTGATAATCATCAGCAGGCCGTGAGACCTTTAAATAAAATATTGATTATTAACAGCCAAGGATATGCCAAAAATGATAACTCTGTTAAGTAAATGCTGATAAGATGTTACACATGCAGACTATAAAGTGTGCACAGTGGCTTTGATTACACACAGCCACAGAGGTCTTATAAAGCAGCAACATATGTGCCATCAAACTGACTCAATTCTACGCTTATTTTGCTGTCAGCATATCAGTATATTAAAAAGGGGCGTCTCAGTGTGAGTTGAGTAAATAACACAGTGAAAGTCATCTGTGTTGTGGGCACTGCATGGCTGAACTAATTCGATTACAGGAGAGGAGGGACACATTTTAAAACACCACATTGGATAGAGACCAAATCAAAGACATACAAATCCAAAACATGTGGGCCACGTTAAAGGATCTGAGGTAAGCTGGGTTTCATACGTGTAAAAAATACAGTTACAACATACAACCAACCAAAACATATAAAGACAATCCTGCGTGTAATGTTTCTGACACACCAAACTGACACAGAGACGTTGCATGTGTCTCGGCCAAAATGTTGCACTTGAACACACCGCAAAGACGAAAGCAAATGGCCAAGTAGCACATACGTACTGTGCCTGCGTGAGAGGAAATGACTCATCATACCAGCAAGTGGTGGAGGTCTGTATTCATCATTAAAAAGGGGAACACATTTTTTTTTTTTGTTGTTTGGTGTGTACGGACTTTGGGACATACAAAACAGAAAACAGGACAAACAACAATAAGGCACATTTAATGTTTCAGCAGTAACGGAAACACCAGGTTCATTCAAAGGGGCTGCTACTCTATTAGGCAGTTTGATAGTGGGAACAGGATGGTACGGGACACGGTGAACAGGGATGACAAGACAGCTGGGACAGAGACACACTGCGGCTGGGTGGAAATACCTTGGTTCCCTGCCAGTATGCCCAAATTACTGTCACAGCGTGTTTATTCCGCGCTTCTTGTTTTAGACGTCTCAGCTCCATCCGAGCCTGGTGGGACGCGGTGGGCGTTAGGTAAGACAGGTTGCGAGCAGGAAAAGAATCAAGAAAGGGAAAGTGAAAGAGGAAGAGTGGTGGTGGGAGGGGAAGGAAAAGAGAAGTGGCAGTTGTGTGATCAGCAAAAAAAGCGGGATCAAAAGAGAAATAGCAGCAATAACATCAAGGATAGCTTTGTTAAAGAACAGATTTTTTGTAATACTGTTGGGCAATTAGGCAGGAACACTGTATAAGATGAAAAATCAAGTGTTTAAGGCGATACTGTTAAGACTTCAAGAGCAGCTTTACCCCTCTAACATGAATAAAAAGCATATATCAAACCCAGGGTGATGCTGTGTCGAGGTAAAAACCTCACTCTCTGATATCCCCTTGCACTTTCATGCGTCAGTACCTGGGTGCCGTGCCAGAAGGCCGCAATGGTGGTCACTGCCTCTTCACATCTCTTCTGATATTTCAGCTCTCTCAGGAGTTTCCGGGCCTGATTGAAAAATAACAAGCAATGTTTTAGTGTCTTTTTTTTCTGTCATGATTTCTGCACGCTACATTTTACTCTAAACAGAGAGCACACCTGCCATCCTCTGGTGTAGGACTGCACCACAGTGGTGGCGCTCTTGATCTGCTGGTATTTCTTTTGTTGCTGTGAGAAAGAAAAGGAGAAGATGGGGAATTAACTACACTTAATGCAACACTGCCATCTGTCCATTGTTTATTTTGCTTTGTGTGTGTGATTTTAAGCGAATTTCCAAAAAAGCAGCCTCACCGCGTATCGGCGGTACCACGCTGCCACCACTATCTGACTCTTTTTCAGCAGCAGGAAGTGGCTGCGGCACTTCCAGCCACGGTAGATCTTCTGAATGAGCGTGGCCAGGTCTTGCAGGCATTGCCTCCTCCTCTCCTCCAAGAAGAAGAGCTATGGGGAAGAGGAGGAAATTAACTGCATGAGGCAGCAGGAAACGGCCTTATATACAGTGTGACGGCCCCTGCTTGGCTGTGTTGGTTGGCAGTTCATGCTATGTTGATGACGTAATTGGTGACATTATGTGTTGTCTTTTCCCGAGGTAATCAGCTGATTGTCTTGATCACGAGCACCTGGGCCTGGTGCATGAACAGATATAAGCTGTGCTGGCTGACGCCGCACGCTCTCTCTCTCTCTCTCCCGACTCTTTGCCAGCGCCCGTACTTTTGTTTGGTTTCTTATAAGTTATCTCCACAACACCACACCTCACATGCTCCACATCCACATTTACACTACTGATCACACCGACTAACACACCCCATACCTGCATTATGTTTATTTACGTTGTTTTATTTCAATAAATATACTTTGGTATTTGACTTCGCGCTGTGTCTCTCCGGTTTTGTCATTGCCTATGAGCCAGGTTATGACAACAGTAAGATGCTGGGTTGTTAAAGCTGGCAGATTTCAACATCAATTTTCTTTTGGCGAGTACAGCGTCTTTCTGAGCTCTGCAATACTATAATAAGGAAAACGAGGTCATAAAAGGAAAAGAGAGGTACAGCATAAATGAAACTTCTCCCACTATGGGATCAATAGAAATGTTTTTATCTGAGCAAATACTGATTCAGCAATATCAAGTGCAAAGTCCAATCCATCTGCAGCGGGAAAAATAACCCCTTCCTGCCTGGGCTCAGTGCAAAACAATAAAAATGTGAATTGACTTCATCAGGGAAGTGATTACAACATTTTATTATCCCTCTGTAAGCCAATGTTCATCTGCAGGTAAACAGTATCTTGGGTCTTTTGATGTCACAACTTTACATACACATAGAAAACTGAATTTCTCAAGGCCTAACTTTATCTCACTGTTAATGTAATGTGAGGTTAGATATGTTAACTTATTAAAGGCTCATATTCTTAGATATAGATTAAATGATGTACCCCAAGAGCTTGGGTATTAAAGGGACAGTTCACTCCAAAATCAAAAATACATATTTTTACTCTTACCTGTAGTGCTGTTTATCAGTCTAGATTGTTTTGGTGTGAGCTGCCGATTGAGACATCTGCCATAGAGATGTCTGCCTTCTCTCAAATATAATGGAACTAGATGGCACTCGGCTTGTGCTACTCAAAAACACATTTGAAAAACTCAACAGCAATGTGTCATTCCAGAAATCATGACCTGACTACTCAAAATAATCCACAGACTTTGTTGCGAGCAGTTAAATGTAGAAACTATTTTCTATTTACTACACTTGCTAACTGAAACACTGTAGAGAAGGAAGTGTGCATCTACTGCTAGCTCACCTAGCCCCACTAGCTCCAACACGAGCACGTACATCTCCACGGCAGGTATCTCCAACACTTGCAACTCACAATAAAACAATCTAGATTGATAAATACCACTAGAGGTCGGAGGAAAAATATGTACTTTTGAATTAGGGGTGAAGTGTCCCTTCAACTCCACAATACTCAGCATGTTGTCTAGAAAAGCAAAAGGCGCCACATTTCGTTTCATGTTTTCTAACAAGAATTTCTCCAAATCTTGACGTCAGTTAAACTCAAAGGCGTGGCTGCATCGAATTAACAGCCAAAGGAAATATTGTCTGGAAAAGTGGATTACAACACTCATCTAGACTCTTATGTTTCACAGCTGCAGATACATAAGGCAGATACGTTGATCAGATAGAAAAAGCAATTATAGAAGGAAAAAAAAAATTCTCCCACTATGAGATCATGTTATTCCAAGCTTTGTTGCTGGGGAGAAAGTCCATTCAAACGCTGCAGGCTTGAGCAGTTAAAGAGCCTACAAGCGCTGAGTAAAGAAGCTCATTTCCCATGTTAGATGGGATGGCTAAGGGAAACCATGTGTTTTCAGAGTGGCGGTTGCATGCTAATTGCTGAAGTGGGGGCTCCAAGTGCAGCCCACCCCTGCTTTACAAACATCTTACTGTGAGAAAACAGGGCAGCTGAGCACACTGGATTCAACCGTTTGATCCACCGGCGTACACAGCAGATGTCAAAACTGGCTGCAAAACATATTTAAATGGTTTAAGCTATCTGTTTTCTACCGTTCTTGGGTTCCTGATGAAGATCTTTGAGCGGCCGTAGGAAAACTCCTCAGCTGGGACCTGGAGGTCGGCCATCAGCACCTCCACTCCTTCCCTGTGGGAAGCCAGAAGGGTCAGATGGGTCGTCCAAAGCATACTTGACACTTAAAGTGGTCATAAACAGCATGACAGCAACTGTATAGACATAGTGAGAAGATTTTGGAAGTGAATGAGAACAGCACTGAGGATGCAGAGTTTGAGACACAGAGAGACAGCATGATTAAAAGAAGAAAGATACAAATCCAGAGAAACACATGGATTGAGGAAATAAGGAAAACCACACAGAGCACTGAGGGATGGCTGAACAACAAGATACCAATGTGTGGTAGGAGAGATAGGAATCAGTGCTTTTACCAGCACAGAGGATGAAACACGCAAGTCTGGCTGATGTGGAAAAGAGGAGACAGATAAGGCTGAAATGTCTCAACATGTTGAGGTTCAGAGAGGGAGCATTTTTTTTCTGCTGAAGGGTGAACAGCTGGTATGTGACAAGATGGCTGTTCATGTCTGCGAGGTAAACTGGATACTGTATGTAATAATTAAGTTGGATAACTGTCACGAGAAAACACTGTTTCATATAAAAGATAACAAGAGAGCCTTTTCCTAAAAGGACATCTACTACTACAACTACCACGACAATGATTTTATCTTTAAATGCACTGTACAGCATTGCTGGATGCCTGAATTGATGCTGGATAATGATGGGGATTGAGTGAGGCAACGCATCAACATTACTCGTCTCTGCCTTCAGGTATTCATCGTAATGCATGTTTGTAGTGTTGTGATGGCTGGCTGAACAAGACAGCTGAGTTGCTTTATGGCACAGACACAGTCTCATGCACTCTAAATCCAAAATACTTCCCAACAACAAATGAGGATGCATATAGAAGACTAGCTCTTTGCCTTCTGCTTCACACATTTGATCTTTGTTTTGCCTGACTGATCTCTGTTGTATATTACTCTTCTATCTGGACTGCAGCCGCAGCATTTAGGAAAGTTTTTCACAGCCTGCCTCTGCACGCATGAAAGCTGCCATGGGTTTGTCTGTCGTGTTCATTTTATTGTGGGGGAAGCCAAAATTGTGATCAAGGTTAATATTTGATTAATTGTGCTGCTCTACTTTAAAGATTTCATGTCAGTATGTTTCATAAGCTGTTACAAAGTTCAGCTGATTATTTCTCCCCTATAAACCTTTTATTATCCAGGGGAAGCCATCCGAGCCCTTTTCCAGCAATAACCTGCTTCACATTCACACAGCTCCACACAGTCACACCTGGGAGCCGACCACTGAACTACAGTCTATTAGTGCTGGTCACAGTCACTCCGCTGGGAGTAGTCTGAAGTTCAGTGCCTTAGTTAAAGCTACCTATGAGCGGGTCTCAGTTTTCACAGTGGCATTTTCTCACAAAGACCGAGGAGGAGATTTGTTTTGGCAACCTTCCAGTGACGAGACCTCCTTCTCTGCCCCCCCCTCTCTACCCCACAATTAGTCACTGCTTCAGAATAAACAAGGATTACCTGGCAGGCCCTCTCCAATGGGGCCAGGTCCGTTTGCAGAGCATTTTGTAGCGTTCCAGGCACGGCTCGTAGGCCTGGCGGAAGGCGTAGCCTGCTCTCCTCACGCGGACGTTCTCCATCAGGCCCAGGTAGCGCACCTGATGGCAGACTAGAGATTCGGTGAAGATGTGGGAGGCCTTCTTGTCATTGGGCTTGATGCACCTGGGAAGCAAAGAGAGAGGTTTATCACATCAATGTTACACTGATAACTGAATTGTTAGGAACACTACATGGCTTGTCTATTGAGGACCATTTTCCTTAATGGATTCTAAAAACACATTGTTCATTTTATTGATTAGTATTCCTGAATGTATCATTATTATTATTATTATTATTATTGTTAGCAGCCGTTTCAAGACTTTTACGAGGTAAGTATTGTACTGGTACCATAACTGGTATTGATAGCAACAATAAGATGAAAAGGGGTTTGGTGGATGTTCCATTTTAGTCACAAAAAATGTCGGAGACTTAAAATCTCGCACATAAACTCACAATATCCTGGACTGACAGAGTGATAACTGATACAGGACTTTACCGGATGTAGTTTGGGTTCTTGGTCAGCAGGTTCTTCATCAGCGTCCCCACTGATGCTTTGAACTGGAATCCAGCGGTCGGTGGTCTCTTCAGGTTGACTTTGGCAGGGTTGCCCTCGGGGAACAGCTGTTTGATGAGGCTGTGGTTGGCCTTGTACATGGCCTGTGACAGGTCCCTGTATAACAAGTCGTTGTTCTTGTCTACAAAGCCCTCAACACGGTACAGCACCTTGATATGAAGAAGAAAAACTGAAATTACTAAAATGTATTTTATGCATTTATCCGGATTTGATTCTGTACACAGACCGGTGTCTAGTACCTTGCCAGCGTAGTGCTGGATTCGGAAGCAATTGTGTGGCAGGCTGTGATCAGTGAGGAACTTTGAATTCTTGCTGAGGCGACTCTCAAAGTGCTGGTGTTCAGCGCAGATGGTGTTCAGTTTGTCCAGGAAGGTCTCATCGGTGACTGTCCCCGGCCTCAGGCACTCCTCGTCCAACATGGCCAAGATTCCATTTTGGTGCTGGAAAAAGCAAGGCCGACATAAAAAAGTTGGTGTAAATTAACAATCATAGTGTTCAACACTAAAAGTTATATTTTATGTTAATCTTTGTTACTGGCCTTGAATCTTTATTCATTGAATAATTCATTGGTCTGTTGAAACACTTGCGAGAAGTGCTATAAAAAGGTAGTCAGACTTGAATGTGGTTTTGTGCTGAACTGGTTTGCATGGCCTGTGATAACTGGGACTTACATTCTCAATGAGGTCGCAGATAATAGCATTGTTGAAATACTCAATGTTGGTCCACTCGATGCCCTGTAACAAAAGAAATTAAGGTCAAAGAGACACTGGCTTTTCTATCTTGAGTTAACTCAGATGTCTTTTCCACATCAGCAAGACTCTCACAGATAAAATAAGACTCTTGAACCTGCTTGTACTTTGAACACAACACTGAATGCCTGATCAAGCACCTGAAGGATAGTTGCCTAATCAATCCTGCTCTCACAACGGCCCTCACCAAGTACTGTAGTCCTCACAGTAGAGACCAAGAGACTGCAGCAACAACAAAGCACAGCCTGCCTGCATTCCAGCTTTATTAAACCTCAACCATTTGTGAAAGTGTGATGCTAAACATAGCTGATGCAAAGTAGCCACAGTTGATGGCAGCCACAACCAGAGTTCTTCAATAGCAGCTCATTCTAATGTGTATACTGTGGTTCCTCAAAGTTAAGGACATCTTTTGTTGTTTTACACTGACATGATCTCCTCCAGCCAATAGCATGTGTTCCTCAAGCTTTAAATATCCAAGCTTGATTTCTTGTGCTTGTGTTCCTATTTCTGTTCATACTGTTCATTTGAACCCAGTGATGCTCAACACAGGAGAAAAAAAAAGTTCTTCACATAGGACTTACAAGCTGCTTTTGACGTTTTTGACCACAGTCTGTAAATTCTGCCTGGATGATGGAGAACGTGGCAACGTATGAATCTCTAATGTGTCTCCAACTCTCATCTAAAACCGCATGTTCTAAATAATTATACACTAAAGTTATATTCAGTCTAGACACATTAATACCACTAGCACTTAACATTTACATGGGGAAGTTAGACTTAATGAGAACAAATGTCCTGGAAACACTAAATTGGCTAAGCCCCTTTAAAAAGAGTTCCTTATTTAAGCGCTCTTCATATTCATAAACTTTAGTGCAGTTTTTACGGATTATTTAATCAGTCCAAATGTTTGTACATCCATCTTCATAGCCTTATTTGTCCTTGCTGGATTGATGTTAGGTTTCTCTCCTGCTGTCTGTTCCCATCCTCTGAGTGAGGACAGAACACAAAGCCTTTTCTGCAGAGGAAAGGGAAAACATTCCCCATGCTACCCTCTAAAAAAGGCCACTGTCCCTTGAAAACCCACTTCGCCGACATCTCATTCACAGCTGCTAATGGGTTGGGAACGTTGTTTCGGTTGATGGAAGCAATGTGACAGATTTCTCGAGGGGGAGGGTGCAAAAAGGGTGTGGCTTAAACTGACGGGTGACTGGCCAAATTCCTGATTGGTGGTCCTCCCTCCTTTCTCCGGCACTGTGGTATTTTCCCATGCAGTATACTGGATGGAGGCCAGGAGTGGAATATCATTGGTGCTGGTGTTAGTGGGGATGGGGATGGGGTGTGTGTGTGTGTGTGTGTGTGTGTGTGTGTGTGTGGGGTCACCACTGCACATACATAGAGCTCTGAAAACAAACGGAGCTTAAAGGCCCACAACGGGGAGTGTTTACTCTCGCTGGAGTGAGGGATCACTTCCGTCCCCGGGACTCGACAGAGGGGAGACGGGGAGAGAATAAACTCAGAGTGTGATGGACGACAGCGACGGGATAGGGGACATAAATGAAGTAGAAATGCGTTTAGGTCATGGGCAAACACGCAGATTCAGCCGAAATAGCACAAGAGGTTGAACAGATGAGTGACGTGACCAGGTTGGGATCATGCTGCCGGGGGTTTGCCGTGATGAACTGTCAACACAACAAATTGAGTGCTGACATGGTGAATGATGTAGATGTACAGATGCAGGTGAGAGAGTGTTTCCAGGGCTACAGGCTGGGCTTGATGGGTCATTAATCCAAGTGTCCACTACCAGTCTTCTCGTGCATGGATTATGTGTGTGTGTGCATGTGTGAACACAAACCTACCTCTCTGACATATTCCTCCTGCTCCTCACGCAGCGTCAGCTCGATGAAGATCTGCTGGAGCTTCTCGTTGCAGTAGTTGATGATAAACTGCTCAAAGCTGTTGTCCTGTGGAAGCAGCAGCGGCAGAAAAAAAACAATTAGCTACTGGCAACATGTGGAATCACCAAGGTGCCTGTTGTCTCTCTATGCTGTACTTTCTTTATGGACAGCAAAAGGGGAAAGTGGAACTTTTCCATATCTGTTAAATTTCAGAACTTATTAAATCTCTGAGCCTGTTTCCTGTTTTTTCTGCGGTGCATCACGAACCACTGCTCCTGCTTCGTTTTCTTGTTTCTCAAAGCTCTGACTGCATTCCTTCCTCTTTGCAAACATTCATAAGCATGGTCACGTCTTTGCCGATGTTCGCTATTTCCATCAATTTCCTGCAGTGTTTTATTAAAGGGGATGGTCGTACCAATGCACCAACATGAAGAGCTTACAGCATGTTTAGATGAATTTTGCATGGCCAAAGAAGGTTCAAGAAACTCAGATTCAGCATCAGATCTGGAGCAGGAATAAAATTTGATCTGAGATCTACATCCAGGATGATGCAATCACATTTGCAAAACCTGCAAGCTCACCTCTGACCATTTAAACTAGCCATGTAAAGTGTCTAGTGTCAAGTTACAACCAGTTAAGAGAAAGACCCTCCTCTGATGTCATCTGCCTGAAAAAGGGTTGTACATTTGATACTAAACTGGTCATAATCAGCTTGAGCAAACTTCAACCTTCTACCTTCTTTCAAAACTTAACAATTATAATCAATGTGGTCAGTGAACAACTGATACCGGTAAATGTTGCTGGTGCACCTTAGCTTTATAAACCCTTATCAGAACAAGTTGCAGTAAACTGGCACAGACTTCATTAAACATTGACGGAGTGTTAACAGTTGAAAAGCCACTACCGATTTTACGCCCCGTATTTCTCAATTATTATTGTTGTCAATTATGACCATTGAGTGGTGAGTCATGCTTCTTGGCAGATGGCCCTATTGTGCGCTGGGTTAGGTTAACATTCATTTGCTAAGGACACAACAGAGGTTAGAGCAGCGTGTTTAGTCTTAGCGCTCAGAGCGAAGGACACAGCAAGGTTTCTCAGTGACCAGGAAACACAACACATCGCCTCAAGGAGATCGACTTAATTTCCTTTTGCTGAGAAACCAAAAGGTCGTCTTCACCCCTGATAAACACACAACGCACACACTCAATAGCATGTCTACACCCAAGTGGCAGCAGACACCAGACTGAAATATGGATGAAATTGCACTGTAACTCTGAAATATTTCAGCTCCAACTGAGCTGCTTTATGACAAACCATTAACGGAAGCCACAGACTTATTATTATTATTATGCTTAAAGTTAATGTTCCCATTTCTCAAAGGTGTTGATTCACTTGCCCAAAGGTAAGGGAAAGTTCTTGCATGTAATATTTAAAAAGTTAAATATTATGAGTTTAAATCAACATTTCCAGGGAGAAATAGTGGCATGCCATACTCCCAGGGAGGGCTGGCTCTAAATGCATTTCGACTCTTTTCTAAATCTTTCCTGTAGCCTATGACAAAAATTCAAGACCATGAAATTACCACATACTCCTCTTGTCAAAATAAACTGGCACCTGTACTGTTCTTGGTATAATTAGACCAAATGACCACTACCAAAACATCCCAAAGCATCAACCTAATCTGTATCTATTAAAAGAATAGTTTAACACTTTGGGTAATACGCTTATTCTGTTTCTTTCAGAGAGCTGGGAGACAGCTATGCTTTGCTCACACTACGAGTGACACAGCAACAGCGTGACCAGCTACATTACAGCCAAGTTTCTGTTGAGGTGTTGCTCAAACACTTGTCAACGTAGTTATGCTGTGACAGGCTTGTAAGTGTCTGCTAAAGCAACTCTACTGAATGCCAACTAATGTTTGTAGTTGCACATGCAATGCTAATAAAGCTTAGCTTAGCTAACTATGCTAATAACACATCACTACAGCTAGAGACAAAAAAACAAATGACTGCTTGATGCTTCACTGCTTTGTTGAAGCACTAAAAAAGTTGAGGCCAGCTCAACTTTTATATGTAGCGTGTCACGCCCGTCCACAGTGACAAGTGTTCAGCTTCATGTCGTCGACTTCAATTAAAAATGACTTGTAGCTTGTTGCGGTGTCGCTCATAGCTTGAACGCAGCATTAGCTTAGCTTAGCATAACAAGAAGAAGCAGCTAGCCTGGCTGTGTCCAATGAAAAATACCTGCATATTAGCATCTCTGAAGCTCACTTCAGGAGGGTTGTGTGTAAGACTATAGCTTGGCTATGTGCGATAACTCCACTGGTTGCCTGGCAACCTCATGGTGACGGTTACTGCTCCCAGCCAAGAATAGTCCACATTCCCTCGGGACAGAGCCAGGCTAGCAGTTCCTCCCTTTTTCTAGCCTTTGCGTAACATTTCCATAGGCTACAAACAAGAGAGTGGGATCAAATTCTCATCCGACTCTTGGAAAGAAAGACAATAACGTATGTTCCAAAATAGTTAACTATTTCTTCAAACTAATATCCGTTTATAACCAGAGAGTTCAGACATTCAATACAGCAACAGCACACTTAGTAGCCAGTTTATTAGGTACATCTATTTAAAAGCAATGCAATAAATGAATCATTCTAAAACAGCACTTAATCTACCCTTTAGTCATTCTAATATTTTGCCCACCCCATTCAGTCTGAATGAGGTGGGCAAAATATTAGAAACGCCTCTTGATGTAATGCAATTGAATTCAACAGCACCACACACTACAGCCTCCACAATAACCATACACTCCAACACCTCTCTAAAAGCTGAGCCTCATACAGGAAGCTTCATGAATGGAGCACTTGTTGCAGGGCTGTTGCATTACATTTGCTGGGTGTACCTAATAAACTGGCAACTCAGTGCCATGTCATGATTCAAATGATGCAAAGGCTTCTTTTGCATCGTTTCAGCCGTGTGGCTGTGCTGCACACCGGTGGACCCTGAATCGTCTTGAATGAGGGGCTGAATTAAGTGGTTTAGAGTTTAGATCACAGCATGCACACTGGCACAGCAAACAGGCCGGTGCAGGTGTTACTTACTCCATCCTGGTGACCCAGACACAACACGACAGTGAGAGGAGAGGAACTTGAGAGTGAGTGGGGTGAACAAGCAGGGATATGAAAAAGACATGAACATATGGGGGTGGAGGGGAGGGGGACTGAAGGCATCAAGCAACAGGGCATGGGCATTTATGAAATCTCCATTCAGTCTTTACAGTACATTCAAACTCTCATGTGTGTTGCATGCACAAACTTATTTACATGCACTGTGGTGCCCAAATGGCTAATGTAATTATTAACATAAGGAAACCATGAAACCAATAGCTGTACTAGCTGATGTAACACAGACATACTGTATATGATGTGTATGATGTGTTTTGCAGTTCTCTTATTTTGAGCAATCCCTTAATGTCCCCAGTTTTGTACTGTGCTGGTTGTAGTGTTGAAATCAACTCGCCACAAAAAATAATTTCACCCGCAGGAGCAATAAAGCTGAACTAATCTGATCTGAATGTGGTTTTATCAACGCTCAGTTTTTGTTGATAAGCTCCTCGCAGGTACCAAAACAAGCACGCACACAGCCCAGGGGCTAAATCCTTTTAAATGTAATAAAATGTTTGGCTGGTCAGATTCTGTCTTTGTGGTTTTAAAACAAGGAAAGCTGCGTTTCATCTGCCTTTTGTCTTACCTCAAAAATCTCAAAGCCATAGATGTCAAGCACACCCATGACCTTGTGGCGAGCTTTAGTTTGTGCCTGCAGGGAGACAATATTTTCGATATTAAATACACAATGCAGGGGTGTACTGCCAGTTTAACTTAGCATGAAAAATGAAGAAAAAACAGAACATAAATTAAAGTAATGAAAGAAAATATATTCTGCACATTGCTTACTTTAATGCTTTCGTTGATCCTGGTTACTAGCCAGCTAAACAGACGACTGTAGAGATTTTTGGCAAGGGCGTCTCGGGCATAGTAGGCCTGTAAATAGACACACATTACTGGTGATGAAAATGCATGAGTTTATTTTTATTACATCTCTGCACACACAAAATATCAGAGTCCTTTAAAAAATAATCCTGAATACCAACCAGTTCCCAACAAGTCATAAATTTAGGGAAGAAAAAAACGTTCACAAATACTGAATCCTGAAAGCTAACCACGAATGGTAACATTAGTCTGAGGTCAGGTTAATTCTCTCAACTTTTCCCTGCTTTTGGACACAGAGGGCCCTCGTTTGCAGCATCCACGTCATAAGAACAGTCTGAGTGAACTCACTAACCTCTAAAATATGACCTACATTTGAATTTCCAGGAGGAATCAGGCTTATCTATAATGGAGAGGTTTTCATGTAGCATTGACATGGATGAGAGTCGGCAGCCGGAGGAGCAAGTCAGGGGGAAGGAATGGCCCTTTATCTTTTTATGCACTGTGAGAGTGTGTGTGTGTTAATGTCAATGCAAGAAGGGCAGTTATGCATTGGCCTGACGGTTACACATTGGTACAACTGGTGCAAGACGGATTTTGAACTTTCTCTCTGACCTGAGCCACGTTCAGGGTTGTGGACACTTTTTCCAGCTTAGCCTCCACTGTGCGGTAGCTGAATGCTCTTTCCAGCACTGACTGTTCAATCCCCAGCAGCTCACACATCTCCTTCAGATCTGCAAATGCATTCAGAAACAATGACAAATACCAAACAACTTCTGCAGAAATCAAGAAAAAAGGGCATAATTCTGACTGGGTCTGAAATGGTTCCTCAAGAAACTTTTTTTAACACTGATGATCATTACTGTGGCACAGCACAGTAATGCATCACTTATGAATAGGTGATGTCGTACATTGCAAAATGGAGGAAGAGCGAGAACATAGCTAGTGGTGAAGAGAAGAGACAGGCCAGAGAAAATGACATAAAGTGTCCAAATGTTGGGACACTTCAAGCTGAGACCAAAAAAACAACCCCTGTACTGTGCATCAATGATGCCAATTTTCAACCAGCTCTGCGTCACTGCAACATGGGCGATAACGTTGAATGCAAATGATCAACACTTAGCCTCCCTCTTGGCTAGTGCCTGGAGGTCTCCGCTCATTCGCCGGCATAGTATGTCGGATGATGCAAAACCCAGGGACATCCGCCGGTGGATGAGCGGGGAGCTCCGGGCAGCATGGAGAAAAGCCAAACAATGCTGATCTGCATAAACTGCCCACGCTGCAGTGACGCAAAGCTGGTTGAAAGTTGGCGGTGTTTCCCTTTTAAAAACATAAATCAATATGGTGGCTGGTTAGGCTTCTTACAAACTGACCACGGCATTTTATTTTCTGTGTTTATTTTTGTGAGCAAAACTGAGTTAACTTTAGAGCATACACAACAACCCACACTACTCCCCTCACAGTGATGCATGAAATACCCAAATAAAATATCAGTTTGCGTACTGTATGCAATTTCAGTAATAAAAATATTGATTTTACTAACAAGGAAACCAATTAGTTTGTCATTTAAGAGACCTGTCTATTCTCTTTTGTATATTTGCTATTATGCTCCAATAAAGCAAACGAATTTCCTATTGGATAACTCCATTCATTGACAGATTCATCTGCAGAATACCTTGTGATCATTTTATTTGATCTTATTTTATAAGTAACCTTGAAAAAAAAGACTGCTGAAGACTAGGAGAGATGAGCATATCACGCTGCAAGATGTTTAAAAAAACCAAACAAAACAGTGACCTATTTTTAAAAAAAAATGGTGTGTATTTTCTCTGTAAAAGATGAGTGATGTCCACTGTCATGGAAGGAAATATGTAAATGTAATATTTGCCTAAAGAGAACAGCTGTGGGAGTGATGACACACACAGCTCTTGTCAAACAAATCATAAAATACAAATATCATGTGAGGACGAGTGCAGAGGAGATCGTATCAGCCAACAGGGGGCAGTGGCTCTACATCGGGCCATATGGGCATGTGGGTCAAAAGATTGAATACAAGAAATGATCAGAATAAAGATAAAATTAAGTAATTGACACACTTATTCAGATTGTCTTATATATATGTCTGATCGTAACTAAACACCCAGAAGCTCAGCTGTTTACGACTACGCCATGTTGCCAATTTCTTAAAACAAAAGTGTCAATAAGTTTGAAGATGTTGTCATGAAGGAGAGAATCTTCACTTCCTCTTTATCGTCCATCAAACCCACCATTTTTGTCTTTGATGCGGCTCTCATCGGTGCCGTTACAGCGCGACTCCGGCTTGAACTCAATGTTGCCGAGCTTCAGCACGGCTGCCACCAGCTCCAGCACCGACTGCACCTCGTCCTCCATGAAGCCCACGATCTGCATGGCATTCTGGGAGGGCAAAAAGGGACAAGTCACAGATCAGCTGATGTTGTTGAACCTTATTAACAAACATCATCACTGGGTTGCAGAGGGGAACCAAGCTATAGATGCACTGTGATGTGACAGTGTCTATGACTGTGCAAACACACCGGCTCTGTGAGGCTGATACATTATCACTGCAGCCTGGAACTGCTGTTTGTCATGATAATGAGTTAGAATAGTCAAACAAGAAAAAAAAAAAAAAAAAAAAAGATTGGACAAGGCAGAGCTGCACCAGTCAGTAAGCCGTGCCAACCACATCACCACATCTTTTTAACCTCTAATTCAAGAGACGTCCCTTCAGACTGAGGTCTCAATTTTGAGGGACTTGAAGCTAAACTAAGTTATCCGATTTACATAATTCATGGGTGCCAAAGAAAAGAGGAGACCAACAGAAATCCATGAAACATATCAGCTTAATCTTCACATGAAAAACTGCAAGTTACCAAATTGAATATTTAAATGTCTTGAACTGACTCCCAGTCCACCATACAAGAGCCAAATATGAAACAACTTCCTTCACAGAACAATTAAAGAAGTCAATTGCTTGAGATTATTGTGTTTGAAGAAGCCGCAGCTTTATATGTCTTGTTCACAGTGGCGCTGAAGTGCTTCATATCTGTTAACATTAAACTGAATAGCAGAGTTAAGACAAAATTAAACTTTAAACTAAACATTTAACTTCATGTTTAAGGGAGTGTGGCCAGCTTTGGTTTAACTGCAGACAAGGCCATGTGGAGGGACTCATTGTTTAGTGGGAATGTCCTCTTGAGCTTCCGGTGGTGAAACGCAGCTGTATGGGGAATACTGTGAAAACTCTATGTGAATGGTGATGAGAAGCAGGATGTGAAATGCAAGACAAAAAAAAAAGAAAAGAAAAACAGTGTCAGAATAGACTGCAAAGGCGTATACAGTAGCTAAGTGGAGCGTGCTGGAGCAGGACTGATAACAATCGAGTGTAGTAGAAAGAGTCTGTATAGACACAACATCCTATGTATCACCGTCGGTAAGGATAAGAAATAGTGGCATTGTACATATGGCCAAGATCTTGCATGTATGTGCACCAACCTATTTAAATAGTAGGAAGCAGCTGCCTTGCTTCCTGTGGTTCTCCTCAAAAAATATTGCTGCCACTGTGCTGTTACAGGTTGATCCATTGTTGACAATTTGTTAAATGCTGCACGTGGAATTTCCCATGTTTATATAATGCAAAACTAGTAGTTCAGATTGACTTTCAAGTTCAGGTTCAGTTCAAAGTTCACCTGGTTTTGCAACATGTGGGAGGCCGTGTAGTGTGGAGATGACTTTAATAATCTACGCTGTGTTGGTTTGTTAAGTCCAAGAGATAAGGAGAAATCAGACCGCCTCTACCCTCTGTACAGGATTTAGATTATCTGGGCATGATGTGAAGGAAAGTTGTTTTACCACTCCCCGGCAGTTATTCAGGGTTATTCTTAAAATATCAGCTGAAATTGCATCTAAATTGGGGTTAAGTGTAAAATCATTCAGACAAATTTGTGTGTGAACTACTCACCCTGACTGTCCTGAAGTTAGCCGCATCATCCAGCCCATTGACCGCAGCAGAGTCCAGGCTCAGGTAGTTGTACTTGCTGAAGTCACGATCCAGCTTCAGCTTCTCTGTGGCACACAAAACACGCGGTTGCTCTTTAAAACTACATTTGTTTACAGCCGGTTGGCTAAAGGCCATTTCAGCCTTATTTACATTGAATGTAAATTACACAACTACACACTCACAGTTGGTGGTGCCTGATTAAAAGACACAGTCTTGTAATAATGGTTAGAAGCTGCATTCTATTCAAATGCGACACTCATGCCTTTATAGAAATTTGTCCAACCCTTAGGCCACTGTCACTCCAAACACAATTTCTACACAGAGCATGCTCTTAGAGTTATCGCTGTGAACACTATTCTGAAGGATCAAATGGCCCTCTTAAAAGCCCCCCCTATCTACTAGCAAAGAAATCTATTCCTCTGGTGCATGCATGTGTCGGATTTCATTAGTAGCTGCATTAACTACAGCTGAATCAGGGCCCCTCTGATGTGTGTGTGCTCCAGAGTCAATGGCCATTATTTTGTTCTGCTGTGTTCAGGACATAAAAACAATGCCCTCTGTCCACAGAAAGGCAAATAGAGGGAATAGGTTTCACAGGCAAGCCTTTTGTTCTCTGTACTGTTTGTTAGGCAGGAAGACTGGGTCATTAATGCGTCAGCCATGTGTTTAGTCCAGCTGCAATCCAGCGGGGAAATACTTAAGTAAGATTTTAACATAAGGGATGGCATGCTGGCACTTCCACATGACAGTTTGGAGGAGATAATTACAAACAGGAAATTTAAAACTGGGGTAACATATTGATATTATATCTACATCGTAATATGAGACTTGATTTTAGATATCATTGTCTTGTCCTGGTTTTAAAGGCTGCATTTAAGTGATGTACTTTTCTGAACTTATCAGACTGTTCCGTTTTATTATTTGCCTTTATTAATTTAGTTATATCCACATAACTGATGATTATTTATCAAAAATCTCACTTTGTAAATACGTACACAATGATGTCAAGGTAAAAAACATAGTGATATTGGATTTTTTTTTCTGTATCACCCACCCCAATTACCCTGAAATATGGAAACACAAACTCTATGCTCATGCTAACTATCTCAGTCTGGTGTAGGACACCTATATCAAACGTGGCAGAAGATCCAACAATTGCGGGTCTTGTTTCCCCTGGACAAGACTGCTCATCTGGCTACTCTGAAGTTTGATTCATTGCTTCCTGTGAGCAGATATGAGTATATTCTGAGACCAGAAGTTATTCTTGGCAGCAAGGCTAAATATATCGCAGCCCCAGTTTGTGGTTTGGGCTGATGAACAGGGCCAATTTCAATTTTTCAGTATTTCAAAATGGCGATTTCTGTCAGATCAAGGCGCCCTTTAATCTTCCAAGTTAAGTTCCCCCCTTATCCACGCCATTTAAAAGGACACATTGATGCTTTCATTCTATGCATTCCAGCATTTTTACGACTTACTGAGTGTGTCATCGGAGGCTCCGGACAAAAGCTGATAAAAGACGTGGAAGTTCCTCTCTCCCCTTGGCTGTTTGACCACACGTGACTTCTCCAGCAGATCTAAAAGAGTTCAGGATAACAAATGGAAACAATGACACATGGTGAGAAGAAGTCATTTCCCAACAGTAGCCTTCACAGGGACAGGCTCTGTGGTGATTCACTGAGGTGCCCTTGAGTAATAAATACGGGGCTGACGTGCTGTAGTGGGTATTAAGGATGCCCAACATCTGTACGGAGCTCAGAAGGCTTCCTGGTTCAAAGCACTGTATGTATTCAAGTTGCCAAGGTTACCAAGCCAATGTTGGTAATTATTTGTGTGTGTATAAACACACTACAGGAAGTGTACAGGGAAAGAACCACACAAGGATATCAAACGTCAGCCCTTTCTCCCGGGCTGCAGACCAAGTGCAACAGTACCTGATTAAAAGGGAACCCGTCATCTGCTCACAGCATTAGGCTGAGTATGATTTAATTAAAGACCAACAGCAGAGCTCAGCATCTGAGGCAGCCTGTGATCCTCTTCACTGCCAGTCTGGCTGGATAATAGCATTCAATTTGTCTGGTTAGAAAACATCTTATTTTAGGAGAGTTTACATTACACTGAACACTTTGGGGGAAAGAAAAAAAAAATCCACATGAACTGCCATTTTAACCACGGTCGAATTTCCAGCCATGAAAAAAAAAAAAAAAAAACAAGAACAGCTCCTGGCTTTGTCAATCTTTAGACTTCACCATCTCTGACTCACCAGTCTGTGGGTGCTGAGAGGACAGAAGTGCCACTTTGCACCGCATCTGTGGACACACTGTGAGCACCTAACTCCAAAGCCCTACGCAGAGACCTGGGGCTGTCGAGTTAGCGGAGGGATCAGGCTGAATGTGAATCTGTTGCACCCACTGGCCATGAATCACATATGTGACTCTATAAGAGCGGGCACATTAATAATACAACATCCATGACTGAGTGGCTGACAGCAGCAATACAGAGCTGCGGTCAAATGCGCAGAGAGGGTAAGAACAATACCACTGAAGAACCGCTTCCTCCAGTCTAGCGTCTTATTGAATGTTTTTAATATATCTGGTCCCATTTGTTTCACTGTCGTGTAGAGTCTGATTATCCCCATCCTGAGGGGACTGAAGTGACCTTTCACGTTATGTCCAGCCAAACCCTTCAGTCATATTGTTATTGCTTTTTTTGAGCCACAGCTTCCCATTTTCTGCAGTAAAGTATCCTGAACAGCATCTGTTACATAGACTGTATTAAAAATGTGGACATCGCCTGTGGGTCTGAGAAAATGAAGCCACTGCCAAAGTATCTTAAACCTGATTTTTTTCTAATGGCCTACAGGGGTTGACTGCTGGTTGCAAAAAGAAGTCTGATTCTTGACAAGTGATTAACAAGTCACTACCACAGCAACCTGTCAGTCAGGTTGTAGGCATAGCAATACATATCCATGGCACTGTGTACATTTTAAACAGTCGTAAACATGCCTGTATTTTTATCTTACAAGTTTTAGCCTTTCAAAGTGTGTTTTCACTTCATGAATGTTTGAAGTCAGGTACAGTCAGGTTGCCAGCATAGGTGGGTGTGAACAGAAATCCACAGCTCCACCCTCTCATCTAAATTCGGTCACTTCTGGCATCAAAAAACCAAGGCAGCAACATCCAAAATGCCAAACTCGAGGCTTCAAAACGGTAGTGGGTGATGTCACCATAGCTATGTCCACTCCTTTCATACAGTCTATGATGTATTGCATGCTTTGTTCGCCACGTGTTCCTTTTCCCTTAGATAAGCAAACGCATAATAGAGTAGCAATGTGGGAACAATATCCTGTTATGTTTTGACTTTGGCTGTTTGGCTGCCAAAAACTTCTCACCACTCCATCATTAAAACTGCCGAGAATTGGCTACAGCTATCTAATCCCAGTTGCAGGAAGCAACGAGGGCTTGACGGATGTACATATAGGGGAAAATAATGAGCCGAGGGGCGAAGAGAAATCCGGCAAGGCTTGTCCTGCAAGAGCATCCTCATCCATCTGTCTAGCCAGCCAGCCAGCCAGCCCTGTCTGAGGCAGTCACATGTCAGTGGCTGGTCTTCACAGACAGTCCCTTGTGTTGGACTAACGCGAGCCAACAGACAGAGGTTCATTTGTGTCTCCGCCATCGGCTTGTCTCTTTGTTTCTGTGACCTCTGGCGGAGAAGTCGGCGCAGACATAACAATGTGAACGGAGGCAAGATAACAGAGAAAAGAGCTGAGGAAAGAAAGTCAGTGGGTGGAGGGTTGCGTTCTGTTCGGTCTGGGAGTGACATTGGTGTCAAGAAAGCATTGCTATGGCAAAAATACGCAACCACACCTTAACAATTCGTACATTTGAACAGCTTAAACTGCTTATGAAGATAAACAGCAGGTACTTATATGTTTAACTGCACTGTTGAGCTGCTGCTGAGAGACAAACCGGTATCAGATTGGGAAGGACATGACAAGAAGATGACACAAATTTGACGAATATGACATAAATTAATAAAATATGTCCGATATTTTTTATATTAAGGTTTTTTTTTTTGGTCAATACTACTCACAGTTGCTGATGACTCCACCCAGAGGATCTCCTTTGAAGTCAAACTCAATATCCATGTACTTCCCCTGTGGATCAGAGTGCGACAGTTAGAACTGAACTTGTATAACTTAAACATACACTGTACACGGTGAGCCAGGTCCAAAACTCAGCTCATGAGTTCAGTTCAGGTCACAGTGAGGATCTCTACATCCCATCTTCCATTCAACTTCGGATACAGCACTACCCGCCAATCATAAACTGCTGTGAAATAACTGGCCTCTGTGGAAGGAAAGCCCCCCCACCATGCCAAGTTCTTTTTACTTCTGGGGGATTGAAACAAAGCATTTCAGGCTCCCTCTTCCCTTCTGCCTGAAACTTGGATGTTAGAACATAAAGTCCTGTGTGTTTGATTTTTTTTCCCCTCCCCTCTGATGTATTAATAGCAGACAGGTCCTCAGAGCAGGCCAAGCTCCACTGGTGAGTGGGCTCCAGCCAAACTCAATAAGCCTGCTGCACTCAGCAAAATCAACTGACAGTTTGAGTCAAAACTCGATGATAAAACGATGACACTCTGATGAACTGGTATCCAGTGGGGAGGCCTGAAGTCCTTGTCTAGAGGTTTATACCAAGGTTACCTAAATATAAACAGATCAGGGGCATAATCCTTTATAATACTCTCTGTTACAACTGCAAGTCCGAGCACTGGCATGTGTTCCTATGTTCCATTGTAGGTAGATGACTGAATGTAGTGTAAAAAGGAAATCTGAAATTAGGATTGGGGAAAGTACATTGGCAGTTAGCCTGCTAGCGGCTACTGGCTGGTATAACCAGTTTCCACTAAAACAAACATTCTGTCTAATGGCACCATGTGCTGTGTGTTGCAATCGGATTTTTGGATGTACTGGAAGTTTCTCACATAAACTGACTCACTGTTTGACAAATTTGCAGCTAGATACACATATTAGTTAGAAAAATCAACATGAACACAAGTGGTAGTGTGACAGAGGTGATCTGATGCAATGTCTTGTCATAAGGGAGGAAACTGAATCAGGCTGCTACTGCTGGATCAGGCCTTCCTGAAAATACCGAGCCAGCAAGAGTGAGAATGTCTTCATGGGAAAACACACCCGTCTTCTTTGGTACTGGCACTGTCAGGAAACAACCTGTTTTCTGAATCTGTCTAAGCGACGCTATCTCTGCCATGGAAGTGAGCATCAGATTTCTTCATCTTTCTATCAACAAGTGCAATTTTGTTATATTGACAGATGAGCAGAAAATAAATCTGTGCAAACGTATTAAAGTTTGCAAGGGACAAAGTATAGACTGTGACATCACCCATTGGTTTGTTGACCCCTGTTTTGAGGGCATGAGTCTGGCATTTTGGCTGTTGCCATGTCGGATTTTTGGAGCCAGAAGTGACCATATTTGGACACGAGGGTGGAGCTGTGGAGAAGCGAGGGCTGGATCTGACTGAGAAACTAAGAAACCGATCGGCAGAGAGCCTGTAACTCATGCCCTTAATTGTACAAAATTTTAAGATTTAATAAAATTTAAACAGGTAAAGTTCATTTGTCATTAATGGGGAATTTATCTATAGAAACTAGGCTATATAGCTATTCGTCCCAGGCTATAAACGTGTTTATTTCTGCTGTGAAATTGGGCATTTTAAGCAAGTTGCAACCTCCTGGAAAGTAAAGACAACACTGAAGTACCACAAAGTGCAGTTCTTTGACTGGCCACTTGAGGCTGGCTCCAGAAGAGGGTCAATGAGGGTCAGGGACACCCATGTTAAGATGCCTGACTTTACAGCAGAAGTAAACATGTTTACAGCCTGGGAAAAAACTGTATGGGGGGTGAATTTTATATAACTTACACATGTACATTTTATTAAGGCTTAAAAGCTAGGCATTTTTAAGGGCAGGGATGCTTGAGTGACAGGCTGTCTGCAAGGTGTTGCTACAGTCTGAGTCAGATCCACCTCTCACTCTGCTACATCTCCACCCTCTTATCCAAATATGGTCACTTGTGGCTCCAAAAAAACCAAGATGGAGACAGCCGAAATGAACTGAAGGCTTCAGAGCAGATGGGTGATGTCACTGGAACTACTTCCATTATTTTATATACAGTCAATGATTTTCACATGGGGGTGTATGGGTATTGAATTTGTTTTGGAGCCAGCCTCAAGTGGCCATTAGAGGAGCTGCCGCCCAGGAGGTTGCTGCTTAGAGCACACTGATAGTCCAGTGTGCTTGGTTTGCATCAGCATCTGACCACACTCTGCAGATGATGAACAGCCGTGTAGGGCAAAGGCCTTGTCCTGTAAGCCATATGTAAAGTGCATTTTACAAAGGCCATTTGCCATGTGCGAGTGTAGTATATCAAGCGTGCAAGGCCTGTTGTAATTGATGCGGTGCGTGGGCTGGTGTAAGGCACAGTTATATGTCTTCACATTATGTGGGAAAGACATTAGAGCACACAAGTGACATGAGCCCCTGAAAGGATGTTATTTAATGTTGCAGTGAAACACGTACTAACATGCATCACTTACAGACATGTGTCTACAAGAAATATCAGTCTTGACATCTCGTGCTCTTCAAACCAGTTCATATGCACAAACCCCTGCAGGCCTTTGCTTTAAACCATCAAGCCGTTACAAAGGCTGCTGTTACATAATGCCAGCAAGTGTCTAGACAGAATTACTGTCATGAGAACTGATCTGCTCAACCAAATGTAGCAGTGAGGTAAATGAAGTGCCATAACATTGTAGCTCCTGCTAAAAGTTCAATTTAGCAGGAGCCAGACTGACGAAAGGACACAAATGACGAATCCATGGTGTACAGAAATTAAAAGAAGCAGAGATAGGGACATAAAAGTGGGGAATTAAAAAACACTGTGGGCATATTTTGAAGGAAAGAGGAAAACATAGATGAAAGTGGCAGATTATGCACTAGTTTGAATGAAGTCTGAATGAGAACATCCAAGCTGTGCATAATATTTAGCAAATAAGGCCTCATTAGAGAAGCAAAGGTCTAATTAAACAACACTAGTTGTTTATCAGCTGTGAAGAGGATACTTACAAATCTGGAAGAGTTGTCATTCCTCACTGTTTTGGCATTTCCAAAGGCTGAAAAGGAGGAAAACACATAATGGGAAATGATGAAAACATTGCAACTGATGAATAATTCATGCTAATCCCTCTAGTATAAACTTATAACCAATAACATCAAAACAAATCAAAGCTTGTTTACAAATATTCCAAATGATACTTATGATCCTTAACATTGTGCTTCACTCCGGCTAGCTGTCAATCATAAATAGGCTAGATGTCAAAGCTATTTGTACTGATGAAGCCTCATAATTCTGTATGGATTAAGCAAAGCACCAGGGCTTTCCAGGCTTAGGAAGGGCTGAACCTTGCTGTCACACCACATTCAAGTCAAAGTGCTTCAATATGCGCCAGTGCTTTTAAACAAACACTAACAAACAGGATGTGTAAACGCAGTGTTGTCAAGTATGAATTTTTGTGATCTGAAAAATGCGTCACAGACACGTGAGCACTTGCACGCCTCGTGATATGTGCACAAATTAGTACTTTCCGATCCAGAGCTCTCTCATTTTGCTTCTAGCCACATTTCTGCATTAAAATTCCATTAATGTGTCATGCTTCAGCGGGCTATTAGCATGACCGCTTAATTGCTGATGGCGGCAGATTAATGTGTGTTTACGTCCATCGTTGGATGACAAAGAATGAAATAAAAAAAAAAAAAGGTTCTGAAAACAGCAAAGCAGAGAGTCACAGAGAGCGCAAGCATGACACAGACACATTGTGTTGTAGCACGGTCACTGTGCTCCCCTCTCCCTCTCTTTCAGCGTTGGGGCAATTAGATTGGCGGGAGCTAAACTTTTGCAGATGTGCAGGTTTTTCAGCAGCGACTCAACCCGGGCATACGGCTTCATCATTCATGGGCATTTCCTGTCCACTGCCCCCAATTAAAATACAGCTGTTCCTGTGCCAGTACTGTGCTGTGGGATTGAGACAGTATGTGTGTGCATGTGTGTGTGTGTGTGTAATGGAGAGAAGGAGAGGAAATAAAAAAGAGCGTGTTACACAGTATTTATAGGGCTCCTGGAGTTATTTTTGCTGATCAGCTCACTTGTGTGTGACAGTAAAATTTCCATGTTTATGTGCTTGTCAGTGTCTGCGTGCTACATCTGAAAGTTATCTTTTGCAGTTGCTGTGTGACTTATTGTGTTGGATAGGAAACTATCAGGGGTTTCGCAGTGATGAAATTAATTTTTCCGGTTGTAATGTATTAAAAAAAGGAAGAAAATATATTAAAGATTGTCTTAAAACTCCATTAAATAGCTTACACACTCTCATAGTGGCACAGCGTACTCTGGAGACAGAGCAGCAGCACACCAAGCCCAGTGAATGTGAACCTTAATGGTCCATTAACTCCTATGGAAATAGAACGCTCTAACACCTGGAAACTGGTGAGAACCCGACCCGATCCAAGTCTGGATGATTGTTGAGAAATTACGGCCTGGCCCGAGCCCCGCAGGCTGGGTCAGGACCAATCGGGATCAGGCAGAGAATCAAAGCTCTACTGTGAACTTCAGACGATCCAGCCACTGGCCACTAGCTCAAGTGTAAATGGCGCTCACTCACCCTCCAGCACGGGATTGGACTGCAGCAGCTGTTCCTTGACCTTATTCACCTCCTGGCCCTTCCCACACACCGCTGCCACATATGACATCACCAGCTTACTGGCCTCTGGAACACACACACACACACACACAAGACACAGATAAATATTAGGTCAAAGACTTTGCTAGACATGACAGAGGAACAAGTGCAACGTGCCCACCCATCTCACCATTCCCCATTAATTCCCCCTTACCTCATCTCCCCTGACACCCATCAGGGCAGGGTGTTGGTCATTCATTAGTCTGGGGCACAGAGGAGGAGGCCTCATAATGGAGACCCACTTTGTTCAGTTAGACGCTGACCATTATTGCATCATATTATCATCATTCAAGTGACTTATTTCCCCGGGAACCGAGAGGATGCACTGAAGCAACATGACTTCATTTGGATCGACAGAGCTGATCCCTGTTCCTCCATGTCTTGTGTCAGAGCAGAAGCTGATGCGAGGGACTCTGACATAGTGTGTTGTGAGTGAAGTGTGTTCCCAAAAATAATTTTCTGGATGAGAAACGCGACACAGGCTCAAAAGGCATCATCTTGTGCAGTCTGAGACAAGCGAAATGCCTTGTAGGATGACTGCTGGCATCGGGATCATCTCTCCTGTCCAGTGAGATGACAGTGACCCAAAACTGATGATGTGTGTTATGTGCCAAGCAGGGATAGAAAAGAGCTTGACAGTAGCTGCTGGTACAGACTGCTGATGAGCCTGGCACACAAACAGCTCCAGACATGCTCATACATTTTGCTTAGGTAGAGGAGGGGGTGCAAAAAAAACCAGATAAAGAGTCAGTGTTCTGCTGAGTAACAAGGTACACACTTGCTTAATCTTCACTGCTTTATGTCTCAGGGTGGCAAAATAAACTCCTTCAGTAATCTCGCAGACAGTAGAACTATGTTATGTCTCCTGTACGCTATTGCTGGCATCTGATAATAGTGTTCGTCACAGCTCCTTGCTCCCATAGAAACTGCAGCAAAATGGAGCACAAGTAACAGACATGAAAGTCAATGACCCATATCGATGGGTTAGGCACATTTTTGATGGCCTTATTCCACTGCAAAGCTCTGAGGCCGATGAGATTACTGAAATCCAAATTTATCTCCTCGACTTGGCTGAACAGCTTCTTGGAGTAGGGTTTTTAATATCCATGAGAGGCTGAGAGAACCCAAATAAAGGCTAGTGCATAGTGCAAAACATGATATGTCAAACTGTAATGTGCTTTCAATTCCTTTGTCTTTTGTCTTTTTTATTGTTCTATCACTGCATTTCCCTACTGAAATTATAGTATATGACTGACGACCTCATACAGTGTCGACAGTGGCTTTTGTTAAAATGGTTGCGTGGCTTCATGGCTCCTGGTGTTTGCTGCCAAAGTGAGACAGGGAAGGCTCCAGCCAGGGATCAATGTGCCGATAGCACAAAGCCATCAACAGCATGAAAACAGTGCATTATATTATCAGTAGAGGCAATGGATATGGCATCAGCGCAGCAGTGCACAGAGAGACAAATTTAGGTCTGGATAATAGATTAAAGGGACAGTTCACCACAAAATCAAAAATACATATTTTTCCTAATACTTGGGTGCTATTTATTCGTCTAGATTGTTTTGGAGTAAGCTGCCAATTGTTGGAGATCTAGGCTGCAGAAATGTCTGCCTTATCTCTAATATGATGGAACTAGATGGCACTCGGCTTCCTGTGCTCAAAGCACCAAAGAAATACATTCTACATTCTCATACTCAAAAGCAATGTCTCTTTCCAGAAATGATGACTAGGTAACATGTTTGTGCTCATGACAGTGCGAGATGTAAACATTAAATGGCGTCCTCCTCAGCTGAGCTGTAACCATACACTGTGTAAAATAATGGATTTCTTTTCGTGATGTCACCCATTAGTTTGTGGACTCCCATTTTGAAGCCTGGAATTCAGCATTAGGCTGTGTCTTGTTGTTTTTTTCAAGCCAGAAGTGAACATATTTGGACGAAATGGTGGAGCTGTGTAGGAGCGTGGGGTCACTCAAGGAGGCCCGCACTTAAAAATGCCTAACTTTAAGCCATAATGAAATATAAGCGGGTGAGTTATTTAAAAATCCTCCCCCCATACAGTTTTCATAAATGACAAAATTAGATACAGAGACCCAAACCATTTTTTGTACTAGGCATGCCAATTTCTGCTGTAAAGTCCAGCATTTCAACATGCTGGTCTGTGGAGATTGATTTGCTTCTGGAGCCAGCCTCAAGTGGCCATTTGAAGAACTGCATTTTTTGGCACTTCTGCGTCAGCTTCATTTATCAGCCCCAGAGATTGTCGCTTGACTGTAATGGTAGCTAACTTAGTGTTGGTAGGTCACCTAGCAGTAGATGCACGCTTCCCTTCCAGTCGGCGGGTGTGGTTCAGTAGAAAGAAAATAGTTCCTGTGTGAAAGTGCTCACGACAAGGTCTGTAGATTATCTTGAGTAACCTGGTCATGAATTCTGAGAAGAGACATTTCTGTTGAGATTTACAAATGTATTTTTTTGGCGTTTTGAGCACCTCAAGCAGAGTGCCATCTAGACTCACAACAAATCTAGAATGATAGATAGCAGTACAGGTAAGAGGAATGATATGCATTTTTTGATTTTAGGATGAACTGTCCCTTGGGACAGCCATACACAAATTTTATTTTTTATTTTTGAATGAACATTTTGGCATTTTTCTTGTCTTCACTGCCTTTGTGTCTAATTGAGTGATAAGTTAATGGGAGAATGGGACAAGTTTGACCTTTTTGCTGTGTGATATCCAGGACTTTAGTAGGCATTCATAAAAAGAGATAATGCTGTGATAGTTAAAGTTGATACTTTTTTCCAATATTGCTCACCCCTTGATTAAAACCAGATGGCTGTTTTAATTGGAACCAAATGGACACTGTGATTACGAATCACTCCCACACATAAAGTCTGCTGCACACATGCAAATCCAGTGTGTGAGTTTGAAGCTGACGGTGCAGTTCACACCAACATCATGTCTAGCCACTAGTGCAGTGCTATAAATGCTTTTGGAGTGGACTCATGGAAAAAAGTTATCAAGGATTCAAGGCTAAAGTGCCACAAGTCATTACTGTATACCTGACTCAGTCATGCAACCAAGTGCAAAGGGTCAAGGTTTAAAACTCTACGTATGAATGTTTGTCTTTGTCCTAACTGAACAGGAAAGTATTTTATGAGTAAATTGCAACTGCTTTCCATTATTTGTGCTCTGCCAACTCAATATGGCTTTTTACCTGCGACACCGCAATGCCAACAAAGTCCAGGAAATTCCATTCCTCTTGAGTTTCTGTAAGGTATGTGAAACTGCTCCTGAACATGGCCACTGTATTATAAAAGCCAACAGAAATAAAGGACGAGGGATGCCTCCAGCATCAGCAGGCTCCATTTAATATTTCCAACACAAAAGTCTGATGTGAGCTTTTACATTTCTTAACTGAAAAGAGTGAATGCTGTAAGCCAGGAAACCATCTGTATGCTGCTTATCTATTTTGATTTGTCTACCTCTATCATTTTACAACTGCTTCATATACAGGTCATGGAAATGACACAGTCACATTTCATGTATAAACATGTTCTCAAAAAACTGGCATCAAGCTGCCTTTACAAAAAAGTACATCTGATCTAAATCTGCACTGTGGCTTTATACATAACAACCCTTATCTTGCAGCAGCCTTTAAAAACAAGTTTTGACTACACTTGAAACAAACTTTTGTTCAGCACTACAAATAAGAAGAGCTGAACAGACAGGAAGACCTGATGGTGCATTTTTAACCCTCCTGGTATCTATTAGCTAAGATGCTCTTGGATCATTTAGAAGTGTTTTTTTGCTTAACTTTACATAAATAAAGATTTTTTTCTAACCAGGAACAGACGCATCACTGATATCAGCAGCTGTGCTATGTGTTTGTGCCAAAGAGACCCCAGGTATGAATGTGTGTAACGGAGTGTAGAAGTGCACATTGCCTGACACAGAGAATTACATTTTGCCTGGAATGCACAGACATTAAAGGGATAGTTCGGACTTTTTGAAGCAAGGTTATTTGACACACTTATCCATAGTAAGTGTGTTACAAACAGTAGATGACAGTCAGCTTGTCCTGAGTTTGGAGAAGCAGGCAGAAGCACCACGAGGGAAACACAGCAATGTACTAATGTGTGCAGAGGCAGCAGAAAACTTTTTTAGCCACTTACACAAAAGGTCCCACCTAAAAACAAATCATCAACAGTTAAAGTGTATGCTATATTTTGAAAACTGATATTGCTTTACCTTGCCTTCAGGCAGCCCTCTCTGACTCTGGAGCCATTATATCGCTCTCTTCAAAGCCACCGAAGTCCATTGACCAAAACAGTAATTTTACCTCGGTGAACACGGGAGTTGCTGATCTACTGCTGCCTCAGCCAGTTAGTTTCGTCTTAATGTGTGACTTGGGTGATTCCAAACTAACTACTTAAAACATCAAAGTCACACAATAACACAAACAAACTCAAAGACTGAGGCAGTGGTAGACCAGCAGCTCCCGTGATCAGTGAGGTAAGATGATGGTTTTTGTCAGTGGAGTCTGGCTTTACAGAGGGAGAACAGGTAAGTTTAATTGTTAGATCAGTTCCCTGATGGAAAGGGCTGTCTGATGGCAAGGTAAAGTAGTGAAAATATTCTAAATATAACGTACACTTAAAGTGATATTGATTGTTTTAGGTCGCTAAAATATGTTTGGTTGCCGTCCCCGTCCTTGGCAGGACATTGCTTAGCTTCCCTGGTGGTACTCCTGCCTGCTGCTCCAAACCCAGGGTGTGCTGACCTTCATCTACTGTAGGAATTACACTGACTATGGATAGGTACTTTATGCAACCCCACTTCAAAAAAGCCAAACTATGTCTCCAAGATATAAGGAGTTAGCATTTGGCTACATACCGGTTTTCCCAGCCCCACTCTCTCCTGTGATGAGGATGCACTGGTCCTTGTCCTGGTCCCTCAGGGATCGGTAGGCCTCATCTGCCAAAGCATAGCTGCAAAACAAAAGGCACAAAGATGTAAGCTTCCAAATTACAATTACAAGCCCTCAGCTTACATAACATCTTTTTTTTCTAAGAATTTTCCAGGATATTTTTGGGGGGTGAGGTAGAGATAGTGGGGTAAAATAAGTTCAAAGAAAAAATATGCTACTGTGCCAGGCCACATGGCGTCCACCCTAATCAATAGCACGTGGCTTTACTGAAAGTTGGGTCGCATCTGTACAACAGCCACAGCACTGGAGTGACTTGCTAGCTTTATTTAGCTTCACAGGCTGGTTCACATTTGGGATTTGGCTTTGATAGTTGGAATAGTGACCATTTCCTGTTCTTCTTCCCAAACTTAGCTACACTAATGCTGCTAAAGCTCCTGCACCCAGACTTAAAACAAAAACAGTTACATGCTTAGAAGGCTTTTTTTACCACTATGTAAACTTTAATCTTTCAGATTTTTTTTTCTGTTACTCTAAAAAAATATGCAATTTAAAATGAATTTGTTATAATCACACCCTGGCAGGTGTTTGAATGAGTCAGTGAGACTGTAAAATAACCCTTGGTGGATAAGTGAAGTATAAAAGTGGAGCGCCTATTATAAAGCGCAGCCTATTGTCATACATTCCAGGACAGTGATACAATGGGAAAGTGGGACTGATTATTACAGTTTCACCCCCCCACTGAATTCCACAACAATATATTATTTGTTCTCTTTATGTAGACAATCCCTTATGATGGTTTGAGAGAAGGGTGTGGATGGTGTGAGGGCCATATCACAATGACAACTTTTTTTTAAAATCTTGTGTGGCACAGTGGTCTGTAATTTCAATGCGATACACCCACAAAGAAGGAACACTAAAGGGTGAGGCTGCAGCACCAGATTTTTACAGCTTCCAATTGGCAGGCAAACAGTCATGTACAGTGCTGCGAGGAGTGCGTTCCAACTTTCTCCTCCAGCAGGACATGAGGCTGCAAATTAGCCCCCCCCCCCTCTTCCACGTACTTTGGCATTCATTACTCTGGAATTTTTTACAAAGTCACATCTGGTATTAGCTGTGATTGTGCCGTTATGCTGTTGAGACATTGGGTGAGTTGGTTTAAGACAAGGTAAAGTGGAGTTGGAGGACTGTGTCAGGTCTGAACTGGTGGAACATCACAGGAGGGAAACGCGGCTACAAGATAATGTAACTGGGAATAACATCAGTCAGAATTTCATTCTCAATAACAATTTTAGCCTCCAATGGTTATGAGAACAAGACAACTGAGATAAACAGATTATTGTGTCACATTTCATTTAGCAATGATGCTCCCCTTTTTTTTCGTGAACAAGACTCTAAATTAAGGGTGTCCCACGGTCTCTGGGACGGAGAAATGGGACAAAAGATAAACCTCGCCTACAGAATTGCAATTGTGATAATTAAACCATAACACACCCCTGACACACGCACACACAGCAAGTAGATCATAGACTGTATAAAATAATGGAGGTAGCCACCACACAAACCATCATTTGTGGACTGCCATTCTGAAGCTCGACTTCAACCATCTTGGTTGGTTGGAGCCAGAAGTGACAATATTTGGACGAGTGAGTGGAGCTGTGGAGGAACAAGGGTTGGATCTGACTCATAGACTGTAGCAACGCCTTGCAGACAGACTGTCACTCAAGCAGCCCTGCACGTAATGATGCGTATCTGTGAGCCTCATAAAATTTAAACGGGTGAGTTATATAAAACTTCACTCCTTGTACATTTATAATAAATTCTGAGGTTAGCTGTAGAGAGCAAAACTGTTTTGTGTACCAGGCCATAAACATGTTTATTTCAGGTGTAAAGTTGGGCATTATGACAGAGTCTATGGGGATTGACTTGCTTTTGGAGCCAGCCTCAAGTGGCCATTTGAGGAACTGCAGTTTTTAGCACTTTCGCACTGGCTTCATTTCTCATCCCTGGAGGCTGCCGCTTGGAGAAGATGAACCATGACAGTGACACCTGACTGCACTACGTTCTCTCTCTTTGGAGTATGCCAGACAGGTGGCCTTCTCACGTGCACAAACCCACAGTGTTTACAAATGTATATTCAATTTTTTAAAGAATGGTAACACAAAGTTTACGGATATTACAAAAAAACAACTATTTATTGAGTGAATGCATGTGATATGAATGAATCAATAAATGTGTAAATGTAACATGTTTTTGTAAAATGTGAGTTAATTCATAATTTAGTAATTTCTGTGGTGCTTTATTCATGCCATTCACCACTTTTAATTAAGCAAATAATTTTATTGTAGAATAAAAAAAGCATTTACTTCATGGTTCAGATTGTATTTCAAGATGGCTTGGGACGGTGGTGAAAAAAGTTACATTGGAGCCTTGTGTTATTAATCAAGCGCACCCCTTTTCTTTGCATGAAGTCTCCAAAGTAAATGAGTAATCATGTTTAATCATTGTGATCTTAATACTGACCAAAATAATCATGATTATGATTTTTGCCGTAATCAAGCAGCATTATCTTGGGCAAAATGATGAATCGCTACCATCTCTGCAGGAGGGTTATGTCTTAGTGTAAGTCAGTGCTGTAGGCTTCCAAACCATAAAGGATGTAATCTCCTTGCTTTTTAAATATCAAGCTAAGATCAACATCTTTAAAGTCTTATGTTTCACACTGAGTACAGGGTAAATATAGCTTGAGGTACTTTTGGAGGAATGCATCAAAATAGTCTCTCCCCGGTGTCTAATTTGGTCTAATTCCTTGCCTAAAGGGTGGGGGCACTCCAAGTCTCTCAGGTCTGAGTAATATCATTAATCAGGTATTTATAAGCACTAAGTGTACAAGACATGAATGCAGGAAGGAATGTCTGACATTCACAGATGCTGACAGGGGGATTTCATACAGCACTAACAGTAGGTTGCATCTGGGTATGAAATGGGATATCAAACTCTGAGCATGACTGCTGAGGTTAGATGTACTTGTAGAGGCAAAGCTGTTGTCAGACTCAAGCACACTGCACAACGAAATGTAGCGTGGCACCAACCAGCGGGCTAAAAACTGGCGAGACAGGGTTCAAAGTGATTTCTAAAGGAGATGTTCAGACTGAATTTGAGTCTGAATGCTGAACGGTTATACGGCACCACTCTGCAATTTGTTTATTATCTAGTCCAACTTCTACAAATACACCAAGACATGGAAAAAGAAGCTAATGTCTAAAAGAAAATCTAATTTGGGGCACAGCAACGAATGTATTAGTGGAGTCAGTGTGGTGAGGAGCAGAATTCGGAGCATATAATCACACACTGAACTAACACTGACCTCCAATTTGAAAAGTAGCTGATTGCTAGTAAGAAGCCATGACAGAGAGGGGGCCAGAGATGGACAGCCAGATGAATGCATTCCAGGCCACAATACAAAGTTAAAGCTCAAGCTGGCTAATGGAGCTTAGGGTTCTGCACCATCACACATCGTTTTGGACCAAAGCCCATGCAGCCTGGGCAACTGGTCCTTTCCCTCCTCAGCCCCCAGGGTGGGCCATGCACCAACTAACCCTCAGGAAAAGGGGTACACTAATGCAGAAGTAAGTTCCTTTAAGTCAAGCTGGCATAGTGAGTTAATGAGCTTGTGAAATTACTCAAAAAGGTGGGGTTTTTTAACACTAGAGGTGGTGCACTGTTTTAGAGGCTTTACACTGAAATCATGTCGCACACATAGTTTTGCGAATATAAGACCTTCATGGCTTAAAATGTCATAGAAGAAAGGGTAATGATTGAGGTTGTTTTGAGATTGAAGTGTCCTGCCAGCAGTTTTACAGAGGTTTATTTTACAATGGAGGTCTAAAAGGAAATGCTTTTCACGACTAACTTAATTTCCTTAGTTGAAGTATCGCAGCTTGCCACTGGAGCTAACTGTATGCAGATGAGCACACAGGTGAAGCAACACTAAAGCCTGACTTATGATAGAGCGCTTGACACTTTTAATGAGTGTCACTTGACAGAAACTAGAGAGCTAAGTGACTTTTTTAAACAAGGGAGCTACAGGGGGGGAATATGTATTGGTCTACAAATGCAGGACATGGACAAGGAGAGGCATTTTCGGTATATACAGATGTCTCCAGGTTATCTGAAGTTACTGTTAGGGACCAAACCATTCAGATGTTTATAAAGAAAAGAGCTGTATTTAACATGCTTGTTAAACTGCTTGTTGCACTTTGTTTGGCGAGAATTGCTGAATGTAAAATTAACTACTGAGAAAAAACTTAACAGAGAACTCTAAATAAAGATTTTAGGTGCCCCTAGTGGCACAAAATGTTTTCATTCTGTCTGGCACAAGCCTCTCACTCAGAAATCCCCATTGCCACAATCTCTGATCAGAGCCCGCCCCCTACCCTCTCCTTTACACCACGTTTGTATGGATGAAACTTGCCACAGGACATTACGTCACTGCTGAAAAGGGCAGCACAGCGCAGCAGATGTCTGCTTTGTGAAAACACTCTTGTTGCCTGACCTGGTCCTGACAATGAGCAAACCATCACACAATTATCTCGCCCCCAGTGGAGGCCAGTGGGAGGGAGAGTGTACCAGGAGAAGGTGAGGGGTGCAAAAACAGGAGTGGGAGGTCCTCTGCCAGACACACACGCACACACATAGAGAGCTAATCACATGAATATGAATGGGCTTTGCATAATCACAATATGAATAGAAATCAGCAGAAGTGAGGGGCCACACCCAAAATTGTGCAAGTGCAGATGACATAAATCTTTAAATCGTAAACATTTAAAAGGAAAAAAAATCCAAGCCACAACTGACTTCTCACAAGAAACTAATCTTTATTTTTTCCCACAAATAAAAGCAAGAAAAACAGGATAGAATTAGAATTAATGTTCATCCCTGTGGCTACAACATTGTGCTATCATTAGGACCATGAAAGCAGTATGAACAGCAACTGGCTGTACCACTTCACAAACGTGGAAGTCGAAATGATGATGAAGCACCAAGGTCACCATCAAAGGCAGGGGAAGTAGTGAGTGAGGCACCGAAATCCCAGAGGCCTCCCTGATCAGTGTGTGGAGCTGGGTGTGTGGGGATAAGGCCTTGGGCCATAAGTGCTGCTTGGCACCTCCCCTTCACATCTGCCTACAGGCTGTAATTTGGACTTGCACGTGGCAGCGGTGAACACAAAGCCACACTGGCATGAGGTAAGCTGTACAAAATAGTCTAGTCAGTTCTTTTTACTACAAACCTCTGGTAACTGGGGCATAGGAGGAGATGATGGGCCTGCAGTGTGTGACCTGAATCTTAAAAGGGTGGAGTACTCTGAGGGCAGATTCAGC
Source organism: Epinephelus awoara (assembly GCA_035609425.1). Classification (NCBI taxonomy): domain Eukaryota; kingdom Metazoa; phylum Chordata; class Actinopteri; order Perciformes; family Serranidae; genus Epinephelus; species Epinephelus awoara. The sequence continues at coordinate 12,979,684 of CM069307.1, forward strand.
ACACTTTTAAGTCCTGATTTGTAGATGCTAATGAAGCTGTAATGTATGGTCTGGAGTGTCGCCCACCCAGCTCCTGGGAGATGACAGGACTTTTGCAAACAATAATAATCTTCCTCAGAGGCTCTCAGCCACGTCTTCATACTGACATCGAGCACATTTACATACACTCTTTTTAAAGAAAGTACAACTTTGTTCATTATCCAGCCATATAATGGATCAACTCTGTTCAGTGCTTTGATGCTAAATTCAGCTATGTTTCTGGTATGTGATGTGTTTGCATGGGGGGCCTGTGATCTCAGTATGATCTGGCTCCTCCAGAGGCAACAGGAAATCCGCCCTGGCTCTGACGGAGCAGCTAAGGAAGCAACGCTTTCCTGATGCTTTATGACCAGGTGGGAGAGTGGGTGGCTGGTGCAAGACGCAGACACACACATCAATCTCTAAACCTAACCCCTACTTACCTAACCTTAACCTTTGCCTAACCCTAACCTTGACCAATAACTCAAAAGTCAATTTTTTCCCAACTGGGAACACAGCTTTTGTCTCGAATTGCACAAGTCTGAAATGTGTCCCTAAAGATGGCTTAAGTTTGCCATGTGCACACACTCACACACACATCAGTACAGTGGCATGCGTTCAGAGTCTGTTGGGAGGACCTGCTGATATGGTTCTGACAGATGTGGTCCAACTGTGCATTCCCCAGTTCAGATCAAAGATTCACGATGAAACTTAACTGTTTTAAAGAGTTGCAGAGAAAAGTTACAGCAGTGTGAACTGGCCCGTGTCACCTTGACTCAAGCCAGCTGGAGATGTCACCTGCAACTCAGCCTGTCAGGTCCCCAGCAGCAGGTAAGGTCATGCATGTCATCACCTGTTTCAACAGCCCGTTGGCTTATAGTGAAGCCAGTTGGCCAAATCAGTTACACACTGCCTGTAGACTAGGCTGAGTGTTTGCTTGCTGCTGCCTTCTCTGACAACAGCCCCCTGTTCCCACTGAACCTGCTTATGTCTCATTTACATCCCTGTAGTTGTTGACATGCAGTCAATCTCCGTCCTCATGGTGTGTTGCTGTCAGGCATTGGGGTCGCTGCTGCTGTACGCTGCACATGTGCATGTCACACACATAGCCTACTCACGGAAATATTAACCGATGCTGGCCATTTAAATTATTTTGGCGTAATTATTATGACTGGGGTCCATCTAAGGGTTGCTTTGTTTATGTTTTCACCATTTCATCCCAACTAGAGATGCAACTATAGCAAATGTCCACTATCGTCATTCATATTTTAAGAAGGCACAATTTATATTCGGCTACAAAACAAGGCTGAAGAGCTGAAAACCAGAACAGAAGTACAGAGAGTTGATGCTAGGAAGATGACACACCATCTCATCTAGATGCATTGGTGTCAACTGGCAGGTTTTCAGATAGTGAAGGCTGGCGCATTGCAAGTAGATGCAAGCTTCAACCGTCTGAACTGGGATTAAGTTAGGCACACGCACACGCACGCACGCACGCACACGCACACACACACACACACACACACACACACACACACACACACACACACACACACACACACACACACACTACAGTGGCATCCATTCACAGATTGTTGGAGAACCTGCTGGTGTGGTTGGGACAGATGTGCCCCATCTGTACACTGGCTGTGACGATGTGTAGCTGTAAAACAGGTGGTAAAAAAAAAGACCAGCACAGAGGGCGAGAATCTAGCAAACATCTGACACATGATCGCGACAACGGTCTCATATTCAGATGAGCACTCTCGACTGCAACTTACAAGGTGCAATAACGAATACCTTCGACTCCCTAAATTAAAAGCTCTGAGTGAAACACTGCTGCCACACATCTCTAATTAATTCAACGCTCACTCGAGGCTGCCTGAGACCTCTGCTAAATTACTCATTGATACTCCCCCACCCATACATCAAACTTCGAGGGGGTCCAGGGCTTTAATTTACTTTGCTGCACAGCAATTTGGTGTTCCACAGCAGGGGAAAATACAGATTCAAGTTGTTTGTCTGATCCTTGGAAAAAAGCAGGAAACAAGCATGCTGAGTAAGTTAGCAAAACATCCTCAAAGTAATGCTCAAACAAAGACTCTTCTCAGCCTCTTTTAGCAGGTTTGTGGGAATCAGCATGCAGCATATTAAAAAGTAAGAAAAAAAAACCCCAGAATATTTAAAGGACTTCCAATTATCGGGTGTTAAAAGGCCTCAAGAGTTGACCGGACTGTCTGAGTCATGAGATTTCATACAATGATAAATGAAGGCCTTTTGCCTTTGGCTACAAGATGTAGAGAAAAAAAAAACATGCTTCGGGAAAAAAAGCACATAGCCACATGTGCAGAGCCACAGACAGGATAATGGAAACAGAGGAGCAAGACGTCTTTTTATAGCTCAGAAAGCACCAGCTCTGTCAGGTTTGAGGACTTCCTCTCTTAGTCCTGCTCTACATGTCTCGGCCTTCTACTGTGGCAGTGTCTCCGGTCACTTCAGGCTCTAAGAGGCCTGTGTAACACATCCTGACACTGAAGTATACAGTAGTCCTAGAACTGAAGGAGCTTCTTGGATGAGAGGCGAAACGTCTTCAAGAAACGCAAGTAAGTCCAGTTGCCTACAATATAGCACTTAGGATTATCATGACCTGGATGACTGAGAATCTTCACCGACATGTGGTCCTGTTAACATTCAACCAAAGTGAGCTTCTGTGAAACAAACTGTGCTAAACTGAGCTAATTTAATTTAACTCTACTGTAGCTGCACAGAGCAATCTCATCACAGTGTCATATCTATTTATCTATCTATGACTTATATCAAACTTTGATAAAGGTCTTAAAATCTACTATACACATTTGCAAGGGTTTCATAACTTATAAAAGTATATGTGTAATTTTTGAGCCCTACAGGCATTACAATGCCCCAGCACACGCTCGCACGCACACAAAGGCTGCACAGTAATAAACTGTTATGCCTAATTAAGTACAAGATCACTTGGCAGGTCTTCAATGAAGCAAAAGGCCTCAGGGTGACCATGTGACCCACTGAGCCCATTCAGACAACAGACAGAGTCATTGTGGGTCTGACCCACAGTGTAAAGTTGGTCCCACATCAGCACCACAGTGGTGGCTTACAACTTCTCCTGCTCCACACCAGGAAATGAGGAGGCCACAGATTAAGAGGTTTTGGTAGAAGGGAGTAAAGTTGCTCAGGGATTCTTTTGCCAGAGCCAAAATAAAGAGTTTATCATGAAATATTACAGTTGAAAGGTAAGGGATAAACGGCCCTGTTTCAAACATAGTGGGCTGACTTAACACCTGTAAGCTGGGTCAAAGAAACTGATTTGTTGCACGGTGCCTTGCCAAAAATTGCCTAAAACGCTGCATGAAACTCTGAAGTAAGCGAGCTGAAACTGTCTATACTTTTTGTAAATGGCTTTGTGTAATAGCAAATCAAAGTAGTGACATAACATAAGGGTTCCTGCAGCAGAGGTGGGCAACAAGATACACATTTATCCTAATGAAACATCAGGCTCTGTTGAAAAAAGAGCATGCAGTGATTAATCAGTGAACTATAAAAGCTGTATAGCTATAGACATTAGTTGACACAATCTTAATCCAGCTATGATGTCTGGCAGATTAGATTTCCATTAGCATTTACAGTTTCTCTGTGTAATGCCAGTCTGACCCTTAGGGCCCATAGTAAGGCCCTTAGAGAGGACTTGGCCAAATATCCACAGCCAGCCGAATCCTCAATCCGCGCAAATCACTTCCAAATCAGTTTGTGCACCAGCTGTGGTTATTATGCGAGTCACATTTAAGATCAAAAGTGAGAAACAAAGCAGTTTAATTTAATTTCTGAGTTTAATTCAATTTCTAGAAAACATAGTAGATCGTGTTTGGAGTTTCCAGTCTCCACAATCTGTTTCTGCTTTGCAAAGTGCCAACTGTAGTTCCTGTTACAATGTACTTCCCTAAAAAAAAGCTAAAACTCTTCAGATGCTACATATTTCATGTCTTTTTTTCTTATTTCAGAAAAGGAGCGTTGCACATTTGTTGTAAACTTATCCTTTTATCTAAGAGAGGTCTGACTGATGCTCAGTGGGCACCTCTCCTCTCCCTCTGCTTTTAAAATGACTTGAAAAGTCCCTTCTCCTCCTGCAGCAGGAAGTCCTCGTCCTGGCAGGGGACCCTCTTTGACATACTTCAATTCTTTTTTGAAGAACCTCCAGAGTCTCAGTGGCCTCTAGTTGGTACTTCTCTGCCTGGACCCTCAAAGTCGTTTCACGCTGGAGCAACTGAGCGAGCTCCAGGATGTCTCGAACAAGAGCTTGCCGTTTCTTTTCCGTCTTCTTCAACTTGTTAGCGAGCATCTGGCTTTCAGCTGAGAGCTTCTCTGTGATCATTCAGGCTTCATCCAATCTGTGGAAAAGTGCCTTCCTGATTTTAAGGGCTTCCAGTTCACTCCTCTCAGCCTCTGCCCTCAGTTTCTTTTCTTTCTGGAGCGGTTGGTCAAAGCCTTTACAAAAGGCCTTCTTGATCTCAAGTGCCTGAGGCTTTTAGTCTCTGCCTGATTCTTCAAGTCCCTTTCTTTATGGAGCACTAGCTGCTGCTCCAGGATCTCATGATGGAGTTGATTCTGTCTGGTTTCTGGAACTTCAACTCGGCTGAAAGAAGCCATCTTAAAAAATTAGTTTCTGTGATCTCCACAGAAGCCCTTTTCTGTTTTGAGCTGCTGGTTGAGATCCTCCAGCTTCTGTTTGGCCACGGTGAGCTTGGTGACAAGCATCTGCTTTTCAGCTGTGTGCTTTCTTTTTGTCTCCTCGGGTTGTTGAAGAAGTTCCTCCAGTATTGAGGGGCAGGTTGCCTTTTCTCTGCTCATCTCATGGTTGTTGATTGTTGTTCAGCTCATCTATTTCTAGAAGCATGGCCTCTTGTTCTTTTTTGTAATGTTGTTTTAGCTCCTGTTTCTCCAGCTGAAGGGCCTCCATGTCTTTGGTCAGGACCTTAATCTCACCCTGAAAGATGTTACAGAGGTCCATGTTCTGATGTTGGGCACTAATTGTCTCCATTCTCTGATGTATTGAATTTGCTCACTAAAAACACTTGCATCTGATAATACACTGTGGTTAGTGTTTGTCTGTAAAGACCTGTGGTTCCCCTACTTGGATGACCATGCTGTTGTCTAACATTTCATATTCATAAGTGTTTTTGTTCAGTTTAAATTACGTATAGCCTAATTTATTCACTGTGTATTTCATGGCATAGTACAGTGGGTAAATCTTTTGCATCTCAATCTGGGGACCCTGGTTCAATTCAAGCCATGCTTTCAAAATCTTTAGTGTCTATGAATCAGAAGTTGTCCTAACTTACTGTCTAATATGGACATATTGGCTGAAAATCAATATATTTTTGAACTATTATTTTTGGTTTGTAATCTTCAATTCAATTCAATTCTATTTATAACGCCCAATAACACAAATCATAATTTGCCTCAGAGGGCTTTACAGCATACGACATTACTCTGTCCTTTGGACCCTCACAAGTGTCTAGTATTGACACTCAATTCAAGCACTTGAACAGGGATATTTTCAGAGGGAGCAACGTCTCCCACTCTGTTTGAGGCGCTGCAGTAAATTGGTAGTAGCAACAGCCTTCAAACACACTTTGCAGCAGGGTGAAAGCTATCAGCTAACTCAAGTTTGCTGGCTGTTATGTACTATATGTAATCATTCTACCATTCTGTACTGAGGTAAGACCGTTTATTGGTAGCTAAACAGCTAAAAAGATAGTAGTTAGGTGGCCGTCAGGTTGTTTATGCTAAGCACAGTCTCACAGGGCCACTAGCATGTGGATTTAAATTCTGTATAAGAACAATCAATGAGATGAACATAAATCATGAACAAACTAATTGGGGGTCACTGGTTATTGCAACAAAACAATTTTTGTGCTGTTCCCTTGACTGACCTCTCAAAACATTTGATACTCTTGATCATAAAATCCTATATAACTACAGTCTTTTGCCTCGGGTCTTGGTGCTCGGCCATGTCTCTTTAGTGATAGCTAGTGTGTGTGTGTGTGTGTGCTCGCGCGTGTGTGTGTACTTATGTATCTCTATGTGGGGTGGGAGGGTTGGGTTTTCTCTTTTCTTTTTGTTTTCTGTTTTGGTTCTTTGTTGTCTTTGTTGTTCATGCCCATTCATTTTGAAAGAGAAACTGTCAATGGGGAAAACCAGACTTTTGCATTTATAGGGTTGGCCACTGTTTGCTGCAGCACAGTGATTCCTAACCTTTTTCCTTTAGGGACCCCTTTTCCATCATTGAGTAAACTGACAACCCCTGACTAAGTTCTATGTTTTATGGATATTCCCTGTTATATTTAATGCATAACAATAACGGTACAGAGCAACTAACACACATCTTCTTACTGTCAAGATATGTGGTTCCATGGTGGACCAATATTCCACACAGCCGAGCTGATATTAGTCCTAACTATTTGCCACCATTTCGGTACGCCTCTTACCGGTTGTTATGTAACCTGTGTACACAGAAAGAAAAAGCTCAATACCCATTGTTCTGGCTATGAATAGAGAGAGTTTACAATGGTTTTCTGACAGTCACGGATAAGAGAAAATCAATAAAATAACATGTTATGTTCACAGAAGCTATGAATGGCAGAGCATGCAATGTTTAATCAGTATTGTGTTACTCTATCAGGTACAGTAGGTGCGTTATCTTTTAAAAATAACAGAGGAATTCTTAACTTTTCACTATTAATGATTGCCACCAGGCTGAGTTTCAGTTCAGATTCAATATGCAAAACAGCACAACTGATAAGTTAAATGCATAATTACAAACGTTCTCTTAACTAGCATCAAGGCCCTATGGCAACTGCAACCCTGTATTATATGTACAATATTTTAATATATGCACTGTTTCTGGCATTTTGCCTTTTTGTCACAGCTTGAAATGGTAGTAACAGGCAACATGAGGAGGAGGGGGGAGGTGACATGCAACAGAAGTGCCATGCCAAACCTGAACCAGGGATTCTGCAGTCACTATGTGGTAACTGGGATAGTTCTCCTAAGCGCCAAGAGAATACTATTACCGACATACTGGAGGAAACATAGTTAGGTTGGTCAGTGACTTCAAATCTTAATATAAGAACATTTTCAAATCTAACACCCTGCTCTCCTTGGGATCTATAAGCTCTAGGTGAGAAAGAGACCAGGACTGTGTGTGTGTGATTGTGTATACATGTGTTGTGTGTGTCTCAAATAAAACTGCTGTCTGTATGCACAAATGTAGCAATTGATTATAAATGGCTGCATTATCCAATTGAATACATTTGCATTTTATTCTTCGGCTGAGGAAGTGGGTGGAAAAAGGAACACACACATACACACACACACACTTTCCCAATCATGTCTCTCTAGGTTCACCGAGCTTACCATTACGCCAACACACATGCTGGAGAGGACTCACTCTGCCCACCTGAGTCAAAATGCCATTTCAACAAGTGCCCACTTAAATCTACCTACGTACAGGTTCTGTACTGCAGCTTATGCAGGCCTCCTTGAAAACAGTCTTTCTTATATAACACCAAAACAGTGTGCACGTGGTATAAGGTTGGTTGCTGAATAACTGCAGCTGTAATGGATAAACTAACAGAGAGAATACACTGATCAAAACAGATATGTACTAGAATACGAAATGTGTCTGTCCATGGTTCATATCTTTTATAAGACGGTAAAAAACAAGGACGACAAACAAAAATTTCTTAAAACTACCACTCATGTCTTATTAATGTCTTCCTGCGCAATCCATTTCCCCACAGCTTGAGATTTATAAAAAACTCTGACAATAACACTGCCTTTACACAGCTAATTTCAGCTTGAGAAACTCATTTATGAACAAAAATGGAAGGTGAAAACAGTGTTCTTGCAGTAAAAACAGCATTTAAAAGCAGAATTTTGGAAGTAAGACCAATACAAGGTAAGGGGCAAATGTGTTTGTGTTAGCTGCCCACCTAAATTCTACAGGGCATTTCCAGCTTTTACTTATTGCTGTTTGATCAGTGTTCCAACTGACAATACTGGAAAGGTAAACACAGGTACAATGCCATGATGCAGTAAATGGCTCCAAAGTCCATCCTACCCACGGATAGAGCGGTAAGTTATCATAGGTCTTTTATCTTGATCCAACATCCTGCATATAAAACAACATCTAGCGTTAGGGTCTGTTGATCATATCTGAAATGAAACCTAACACAAATTGGTCACTGGGAGTTTTGTGTTGCACAACATAGCATCATGCAGGCAGGCACTCAGTACAAGTAGCTTCCTCCCACATGTGATCTCTGGTCTTCATCAGTGCTTTTGACATGCAGGGCACTGGCCTTCCCTGGAAACTTCAGTTGCAGCAATTAATGGTTCAGTGTAATCTGTGCTTCGTGTTCTTGGCCGAGGAAGTCTATACACACTGCCCTTTCTTCATTTTGTGCTTTATTACGGTTGGGCTAGTCAAGGACTTTAACGTCATACTTATTCTAGAGATAAGACAAACTTATTTACTGTGGAGTATTACTGTAGTAAAGCAAGAGCAAAATAGTGACAGATTTAGACAATCACACGTGACCTGAATATCATCATGCTATGATAGGATATGCAAGACACACATACACCTTAAGGAAAAATTCTAATTAATAAACAGCTCATAATAGCCCTACATGTCAAACATCTACAACAAAGCAGATTTCACAGTCAAGCTGTCATAACCATGTGCACAGCGGCTGAAAACCCCAACATACGCCTTGCACGGGGCCTCTTTGCTCCATTAGCCAGTCGGGATGCCCCCCCTGTAGCTAATGCTCTAGTGGCACTGGGTATTGAGCGCCGAGAGCATCGGGGGTCTCAATACCTCATTAAACATTGGGGAAATACGATCCTACCCTAGAGACGTGGGACTAGCTGCCTGTCCACACACACTCGTGCACACTTCTCTCAATCTGTGTCTGGTGTGGGCGGCAGGGGACATACAAAAGATGACTCCGGGCCATCTGTAATGCTGCTGTGCATAGAGAAAGGCCACTGATTAGTTTGTCTCTAATGCTTCGACTTTGTGTAGAGAGGGGAGGGAAAAACACCTGCCAGTTAATTATGAGGCGCCTCATCTGGGCAGAGAAGCATTTTGCTAAATTGGCCGGCAGAGAAACTGATGGACACATGAGTGGTCCTCTGTAAAATCCAGCTGGAGAGTTCAGTTACATTTTCAGAAACATGCACAGCCACATCCATTTTTTTCCATCTTATTTTCAGGTATCTTTGTTTTGATGATTAAAATCATGATACAATTTCAAATGGATTACACTTCAAATGGAAACCAATCATAAACCATTCAAATGTCTTACAACTTTTCAATTTTATAATAATGTTGGACTGAATGGTGCAATTTCCTGACATAATTTGAATATTTCTCAAATATTTCTGGAATAATACATCTGTGACAATCTCCTGATATTAGATTACTGCTGTCTACATTTATAACAAGCCTCCTGTAGCACATGCATTCTTATTGATGCATGTCCTTGTTTTGTTTTTCCAGTGAGATAACTTCAATTCAACTGATGAAAATCTACCAACAGACTGAGGCAGTCTTGGTGAACTTCACTTGACAACTACATGGAAACATCTGCTGTCTTGACTTTCCCTAATTGATCAATATGTACTGTACTGGTCTCTGGCCTGGACAAGAGCCATTACTTACCTGCAAAAACTCTAATTAAGATGGAACTTAACAGGCAATTAGTCTACTAACAATTTTAGAGATGGAGGACCAGCTGCAGTTTTCCCTCCAGCTGATGTGCACGCACACAAACACATACCTCTATTTGTCTGGGGATTACTGGAGCAGGTGTGAGATGGATGAGCACCTGCACGTACACACTGTTCTTTTACCTTTTGCTCGTACAAAAAGACACATAAACACAGTCACACATACACTAGGTATTCCAGACATCCTTGGAGATGCTGGCACACACAGCATGAGCCAACGATGATGCAACCGCATTAATTTAAAGCAACACATTTTACAGAACTAATTCTGCTCGGCCACCTTTTCCTGGCTTCAATCAATAACCTTAAGCTACATTAATCTTCCATCTTATCCAAACAGACTATCCGGGATGCTTAGACAATTCCCACAACACCAAGTTAGACAATGAATAAACTTTTGTACACAGACTGTGCTCTGTGTTCTGTGGACAGAGAGGACCAGTGATTGTTTTAGGGGACAGCATGTGTTTGACATCAGCTGACATTCTGTCACAGTGCACAGCTTTTTACAGTGACTGACTATATAAGCACATTGTTCTGACATGAAGTCACAAAAAGCAGATTTGTGGCAATTTGTAACAAGGTTGTATACCAAACATTAAACCTTTGACTCTAAGTGGGTGCTGCTGACTGACATGGTAGTGTTGTTTACACTGCCTGTGTGTGGGTGTGTGCTGGTTCTGAAGGGGGTTTAGGGGTTGAGCAGTTAGCTGTTGCTTGCTATTTGTTCTGTAGAACATCTCTGCAGTGACACTAGGTTGAGAAATTCAATGGAGCCAGTACAGGTCCATGCTTAAAATGCTAAAAATGTACCAACGCTGATTAAGAGTAGCGATATGACCTATTTTGCTCTTAAATATGTTCATTAAAAAAATCCCCTGAAGCTTACAAGAGACTTTATCAGGCTTGGAGATTATTATCATGTGACTATGTTCTTTTTGTTATCGAAAATTATCACAGCACTAATTTTGTCCATCAAGCTTTCATCAGCATTCTCGTAACAGCATATAACATGATAACCACCGATGCGTGCCTTCAAAAGTTTCATACTTCTAAACAGTTCTTCAGCTATTCATACAATGCTAATTTAGTCCAATTACTATCAAGTTAATGTAAAATATGTGAAAGTATCATGCTTTACCAGCTTCATATACATATCTCATCATCTCTAGAGGCAAATCCAAGTCACCCAAGTGAACATCATTGGCCTTGATGCAACCTGCTCTGAGCTGACGACTTTAAACTGTTCAAGAGTCTGATGAGGATCAAAGACAGGAAGAGGAAGACTCCTCAGACCTCCTGTTGTTACCTTAATTAAAGCTCAACGCTGATCCCCTTCAGCCACTGTGGTAATAATGCCCTTCAGCCAGTTGTGGCTCAGCCATGCAAAGAACAGGGTCATGAAAAACTTGTTTGGAAACATCACAAGGAATTGGAAATCATTTTTGATTATAAGTACTGACTGGACACTAGAATTTTCTGTGTTTTCTTTCAAACAGTATGTGCTCTCCATCAAAAACTAAACATTTAGCGCAAATCAAATCTTGTTGCACATTTAAAAAAATCTACTGAATGGACATATTTGCCCAAACTTCTGTAATTTCAGTGTATCAGATATTTATGCTTTGTTTTTTTTCCTCTGCCTATCTCAAAATTCAAAAATAGCAGTCTCGGCTTTAAGGCACAACAAGTGTCTGGCTCTGCAAAGCTGCATGACCGTAGAGCAGAGCTATAGCTAAAGCAAAGAATACAATACATTATAATACCAAACTCTCACAAACACAGTATGGTGAAGCGGATTCTCATCAACATTGTCAGTCTATAAGTTTCAGTTTTTTAAACTGGTTCACAGAAGTCTGGTGTAGGCTATTGTCTAAATCCATTTACTGTTCTCCCTTTGCATTTTCTGTGGCCTTGAAATAACTTATACAAATTAATGTGAAGATAAATGTTTGATTTAATAGGCCTAGGGAAAAAGGCATGACACACCATGCATTTAAATCACCTGTAGCGATGCTTACTCGCTGCTCTGCTTTGAATGCCAGTCAGGTCAAATGTATTCAAATTACAACATCCAAATGTGTTTCAAAACCACAACTGTCCAGCTGCTTCTAGGTTTATATATTCTAATTCCACATTTTGTCTCCATGGTTGACAGAATATTGTCAATGTGGAAAAAGTTAAGCACTAACACTGCACGGTTAGAGATTCTGTCTACTGTGGAAAGCATACTAAAATGTATGGGTTTTTTTGTGTTTGTGTTCACTGAAAGACGTACATGACATATGGAGAATGTATGGTTCAAGGAATGCTATTTGTTTCGTACCAGGAACTAAATGAGAAGGTCAGTGTCAATTTCCTCTCTGCTTACCATAGACGCAATATGTGACATGTTCAATGTAAGCTTATCACATACTTACAAAGCAGAACGACACGACTAACCTAGTGTGCATCTCCAATGTCTTATTGAGATGCATGTGTGTAGTTAACTTGTGTAGAAATGAAATAGCCATTATAGTGAAAAGGAGCGGTTGGCTCACGCAAGCAGTACCATGAAGATCTTGTCTCCATAGTGAAGTTGCTAGGTTCACGTTACCCAAGCTCAATCTTCGAAGCTAATTAACAAGATACAAGACATAAACACAACCATTTGGGAGCTGAAGAACATGTTTTTCCTTTGACAGGCTAACGCTGGCCATTTCAACCAGCTACTGTTTGTGCTAATTAATGCTAAACATGTCAAAATGTCATTGAGCCAAATGGATCAAATTCTGATACTGAAGAAGTTATGGAGCTCAAAAAAATGTATCCACTGGCATACAGACCTCTACTTCATAATGTAAGTCTGTAGGAAAAAGTCTTTTTGGACCCAATGGCATCATGTGACAGTCCTGGAAGTTGTTATTTCACTGTTTGGCAACTATGTCAAATTGACTTCAAAGCCTGATGCTTTTCCTGGGGGCTTGGCTTTAAAAGCACAGAGATGAAAACTGCCATCTCTCTTCTCATCTATTAATTAGACAGCTCAAATCTCAAATTAAATCTCAAAATTAAATAGATGACACAATGGCATAATGTAAGAATGACCAAAGCTGAAGCACTGTAGAGCCATTTCGTTGGCTATAAATGACTGAGTTGAGAGTAACTGGGCTGTTGCATTTGACATGACTGAGGATTTCACATTACTTGAGGATGATCAATGCAAAGCCACAAAGCTTGGTCCAGATGGCCTGACCGGAGGATTAAGATCAATTTATGTAGCATGTTGAAACAATCTGCCTTTGACTGGCATTTCAGGTCTTTGACAAGAGTCTGTCCCATTAAACAGAGCTTAATCTTCTTTACTTAAAGACTGATGGTAAGATGACAACATGTTTAAAGGATGCACATTTCAGTGTATAGAAAGAACTTATTTTTGCCACTGTAAGCCATCCATCACCAGAGATGCAGAAGTTGAGAACAGAGAGGGATGTTGCAGGCTTCTTTCTATGTGACAGTTTCTAGTTTAGACAGTTTTCTGGTTGTGTATTCCATTGCAGCTGGTTCAGTTTTAGAAGGTAATGGATGGAAGACATATTTCATTATGTCTTAGTCACTCTGGTAGCATCAACCTGGCTCTGTGGATCCACAGATGGCATAGACATTGTCTTGTTTTTTTAAAGTTTAAATCAGATGGAACGGCAGACAGACACCAGAGAAGTGATTGAGTCTCATGAAAATAAACCAAACCCTATTTTACTGAAACACGCAACAAGCATAATATCTATCATTTCTTCGTCAAGAGCCAGCCAGCCAGAGTCAGCAGCTTCACGTACCAAACCAGTGTTTTGGCATGTTTAGCTCATATAAATCCTTCATAGTTTACATCAGCGCCTTTTAAAGGCAGCTGCTAGTTTCAGTTCATGTCAGTATGGTATGAAAATGATCTGGCAAAGGCTTTGACGAATGGTTGGCTATATAACCTTCAGCCTTCTGTAACTGTCTAAATTATATTGGAGTAATACAGTCAAGAGCAAAGACCATTTTTGAAAATGCAGGTCCACTGCCAAACAGCTAGGTTGTGTAAATGCCCCAATATTAACCATCCCACAATCCTCCCTCTAGCAGCATACATGTTAGTTATTGTCAGAGTTTAATGAAGAGGCCCTGAAAGACAATGACCAAGTCCAAAATACTTGCACCAATCTTGCCGAGCAACCTTGCTCTTACTTAAAATTATGGAGCACAGAAGTGACTATTTGGTTAGGAACACCTGGGAAAGTTTGGCATCTGTGTTTCAGAATTTTGGTTCAAAGGCACTCTCGTAAGTTTTCAACAAAAAAGATTTTTACTAAAAATGACATTACACTTGTTTTATCCCACTCCAGTGCAGCATCTTTGTTTTAGATATCAATCAGCAAGCTGGTCTGTCCAATGAAGTGTGTTTACCAGAGCATAGCCAGAACATGTCCTAGGGTTAAGCCAATAAAGGACAGAATTTTGAATGGGGAATTTGTTGTGGGTGATTAAAGTTATCATCACTCAACAGGTAAATCGGGACACCTCCATAAGACTTGATGCACTTCTTTGAAACAATCCACTGACCATAACCATGAGAAAACCTCCTTGTACACACCAGTAGTCCCTACCAGCATACAAAAGACAAAGAGGGGAGAGACAGGCTCTGTAAAACTCAAAAGGGAGGAAAAAAGGGGGCGAAACAGCCCAAAACTGTGTCATGTCAGTTCTGTATAGCAGGCTGTAAAGTAAAGCCAAGGAGCTTGCTTTTGTCTGCAGGGAGTATGTCTGTTCTGGGACAAGGGCACTCTCGCTCTTTCAGTCTGCCTCTCTGAGGGGTTCTGCTGCAGCCTAGAGACACAGCAGGCTAATTGACGAGTGCCGGGCTTTGTTTTTATCTTGGCAGCCTAACAGCAATGCTGACTTAATGTTGCCAATGGACAGATGGCATGCCACGGTGCTGAATGGCCAGCAAGAGCACCAGACTCTCCATGCAAGTGTCCCTCTGATCTCAGCCCCCTCCCTACCCCTCCCATTAATCACTGGGGCCAAATTGATAATCCTTACAGAGGTTTGCAGTACAGTATCTTCAACACACAGATGCCACTTCCTGCTCAAAACACTGAGACCAACAAAGCCTTCAAAAACACTTGTGAAGTGCCAGCCTCACCAATTCTGCTACGGCAACAAAACAAAAGATTTCACATGAAAGGAACTAAATTGAAAACCACACAGTCAAACACGAAATGCTTAAGCCATAAGCGGGACATAATATGTGTACAGATATAAGCTTGTTTTGGTGGAGACTCAGGGGGCGGACTCACATGTGTGGACTAAGTTCATAGAAGTTCCTGTTGCGATACTCCTCCACTTTGTCTGGCGTGTAGATTGGCAGGGACCTGTAGGGGTTCATGGAGATCACCACACTGCCAATGTATGTCTGGAGGGTGAAGAAAAAAAATCAAACAGTTAGTGTGAATCCACATTTTTCTCGCACAGACGGGTACCAACAATTTTTCCTCCCCTCTGTCCATTTGGGTGTTAATTGTTAAGTCTAGGTGGGAGGAATTTTGCCTCAGTCAGCTTTTCCCAGCTGGGTATTTCTAATGCATTGTTGAGACATGCAATGCCTGAAGTGAAACTGAAGAAGCGTCAAATGGAAAGTTTATGGAATCTGTGGGCTGGGCAGTAAACACAGACTGCATAGAGGTCAAGGTGCTGCAGGACGGTTTGAGTAAGCAAGCACTTCACCAAGTGCATGTGTTCACGCTGCCATATCAATACCTTACAGGCCCAGATATTATCAACATCTAAAACTAAAAAAAAAATTCCAAAAGAATCCAATTAACTTGCGTGCTGCTTCCCATTAAAACACTGCTTTGGTCAATTACATAATACGGAATTAAAATGCAAGATATCTAACATGTCATCAGTGGGTTTTTAATCCGCAAACAAGAAAAACACTGCTTTCTCTGTCTCACATAACAGAACACCTTTATGTAACATTCGCACAGATCCTGTTCAACAGATAACACTTGTCAGATATTTCTGAAAGCGAATATAACCAGCCGTCATCTTCATCATCCTCCCACACGCCAAACAGAGCCCAGAGAGCACTTTCAAAACATCAACCTGAAACATTTTCTTTGCTTTCCATGGTAATGGCTGTTGCATAACCCACTTTGACAAGAGTGGAGCATGGCCTTCCCTGTGGCAACACCACAACCTCCCACAGCCTCTCGTTCAATAGCCCACCGGAGGGAAAATGAGGCCTTTTTGAGTGCAGGTACAAGAGGGAATGAGTGTGTGTGCAATGTAAACAAAGTATCACGTGTTAATGAGGGGTTCTATTGACTAAAAGCTTGAAGCACATGAAAAGTGACTTCTGAGTTTTAATTTCAGCCTCTGCAGATCATTAAGAAAACCACAACTTAGTAATGATTATTTCATGAGACAGATCACATCATAAAACTGCTTCCAAAAAAGCAAATTATTTGAGCCATTAAAAAACAGCCATGAACTGAGAACTTTTAACCCTTTTCATACTAAATCCTAAACAAATGTGTAGTCTACAAACAAATAACCTAAAAAATAAAATGCATATTAACCTTTCCCATCAAATGCAGTGAAATGTTGTGAGATTCAAAGCACCAAAAAAGTTAAACTGTTCTCCTCATGGATGCTTTCTTTGGACCTTCTCCACTGAAAAAAAGACTGGAAGGTGATTTTAGGCAAAACTCAAAGAGTATGATGTTCATCAGCAGAGATCAATAACGTACGCAGGTAGTTGGACATTTTCTGCTGTTTTCTTTCTCTGGCATTTCTACACCTGCTGTCCTGCTTGTTATAAAACGCCATCTGTTCAGTCACCAAAATGCGATCTGCTTGGATGATACATCACTCGCCCAACAGATACATAAATTAATAATTTTTTGTCTTTGTCACGCAGTTTTTAAACCGCAGTGTTGAAAATACATCATTTCAGCATGACAGTTCGGGAATCTGCGTACAAGGCATATTAAAAAAAAAAAAAAAAAGATTTAAAGGGTGACTTCGGTATTTTTCAACCTTGACCTATTTTCCAATGTTTTTGTGTCTAGTGATAAATGGGAACAGCAATTTTTGAAATTGCTCCAGTATTGCGAGAGAACGCTGCAGCCAGCAGCAGCAAAACGGGCTGCAATGTAACAACTGGGTGCATTTGTGCAATAAAAGTGCTTGTTTTTGTCACTTGCATGATCAGATTATCAGTCTGTCGCACAACATTAGGGAAAGGATCCTGACAGAGATAGACGTTTTTGTGGAAGAGTAAGATCCTTTTTATTTAACCAGAGACAGCCCTGAAAGACTCCATTTAAATAAACAGTCATTTTAGTGTGTACAGAGTCTGCATATTTTCACATCTAACTGAGTGATTAAAGGTTTATTTCAACCAAACCAGAGTTGGTAATTGCTGGAACAGGGGAAAGACGAACCAAGACAGCTTTTGTTAGTTTTATTTTGTTTGTGTCGATTTGAATGAAGTATGTTTTATGATGATTAAATTACCGTTTATTTACATGGAGTTTGGGGGGTGTGGCAGTAGAGATTTTGGGGGTTTAGGATTTTACTTTTTAATAAGCAGGTCTATCTCTGAAGGGATCCTTTCTATAATATTATCAGACACTTGTAATAACAATCAGAGCCTGTCAGTGGCAGCGCAGAGCCAATGGTTAAAACACATCAGGTTTCAGGAATTAAATAAACGTGAAAGAACGACTCGCTGATTCTTCTTGCTCAGTAAAAAAGGATGAGTCAGACATAAGAAGCAGGACATCAGCTAACAGGGTGACTTTCATTCTCTTTGATTTTCCACAAAGTTATTGGACACACGATGCGCTGTCCCACTGGAAAACAAAGCCATGTTTCTTCTGCTTTGAGCTGTCATATGATAGTTTGGGGTGGGGGTGGGGGCCATTTGTGAGGAATGATGCCGCATGAGGGAAAAATACATTCACATGCAAGGGTTGTACACCACAGATTTATTGGATAAGTATAGGCTTCAGTGCTTCTCCTGGTCATCACTCTTGAGGTGCAGCTTATGCCACCAAAAAGCTTCCATTATAGACTTTAAACCATGTGATTTACCTATCCATAAAAATGCCACTTTTACTTTGACTTCACAGCCAGCACCAAACTGAAAAGCTAATATCAGAAATATTAACATTTTTCACCTCTTGGAGGAGCAAGAGGGCAGAACGGTGCATGTTTAACTAGTCCCACAACATTTAGGTCAGCACTACACAGGAAATAAAAAGCTCAGGGCTTATAGTTTAAGACAGAAAATTGAGGGCATCTGAAATGTGAAAACGCCATTCCCATTCCTCAGCAGGATGTGGGCTGCATCTCAGCAAAAATATCTAGCGCACCACTAAGGCAATCATCACTATATGAGGTGACATCATCCCTTGGGCCCTGAGCCCTGAGAGCCAACAGCAACCAGAGCGGAGCTGTAATCATCTTGGCTGACGTCTAGAGCAGCAAACCTGCAGAGAAGACACAAAGCCCAGAACCAATTGTCTGATGCAGGGATGATGGTTCAACAACCCTCTTCTTCTAGAGATAGCCAGCCAGCCTGCCAGTCCCTTCTTGTCCCCGAGCTCTGGATTTCATGCCTCATTTAAAGGCATCATCTGCATTCCTTGGTGATGTGATTTATTGATTGGGTTGGTTACTGTGGCCTCTGTATCTGTGCCACTTCTGTGGCCAAGACTAAATTTGGTGAGGGAATGAAACAACAATGGAGTTAAGGAAAGTATCTGTGTGTCTGCTGAAGGAAGCCATCTATATCCGTCTTTGGAAGCAAGGACGAGAAGAAGAGTCTAATACAACACAATGTTACACAACTCAAGTGAGGTTCAGTTATATTGATACAAATACGTGTTAAATATGGTAGACTTACGTAGATCTCGTTGTGGTCGAAGCGGTTCCTCAGATTCTCAATGAACGAGTCTTCAGAAAGGGGTTCTAGGAGGACCATGTCGCCAACCCCAATCATGTTGTCTAGAAGTGACGTCTTCACCTCCATTTTGGCTGCAGGTGTCCCCCCCTGCACAGGAATACAGAGGAAAGAAGAGATACATCACACAGGAGTTTTGACAACTCTTGGTGCCATACACCAATGTCTGAGTGGGGCCCGTGTCTTGTTTGTATCGTGCACACACACAAAGTACATGTACATGTGCTAGCACATGTGCTGGCAATGCGTGCTACTATATTAACTAACAGGTTAACATAGGATAACATAAGATAGGATATAATGACTGTGGTAAGTTTGAGTGATATCACTGTATTGTGGTATACAAGGGTACGTAGGAATCCCGACGGTATGATTTTCAATACGGTCAAAAATATAGACACGTCTCTTTCTATTAAAGTGAAACAGAGATGCTGAGCCAGGTCGGTCTGGACTGATGGAAAAGGCAGCTGGACTGAGAGTGGTAGGGATAACGTTATGGGACTACAAAACTGACAGCAGGGGAATTAATTAAGCCAGTACTTTTCCTACAAAATACCATCATATACCATACACACTGATGAAATACCAGGAAGGTATGACAAGCTAAAGCCAACTAAGTGGGCAAAGGCAAATAACAGAACAGCCAGAGCGGTCTGTAAGTTCAGAAAAATACATTACTTTACTGTAATGCAGCCTATTAAACCAGGAGAAGACAACACTTACATGTAATATCTAAAATATAAGACGATATCCAGTCTCATGTAAGGATATCGGTTTACTGCACAGCTTTATTGTGGTGATAATGTGCTGACGAACAAAACAATCAACCCGCAAAGTCAGTGAAGAAGGAAGTTGCCAGCAAGAAAACACTGATGCAAACAATTGCATGATTTCAAATATTTTTTTTAGAAATCAACTCTGCCTTTGTTTCATTTGTTAGCAGAAAGGGAGTATAATATTCATAATGTTTTCATTAGTGTATCTGAAACTAAGAATTGTGTTTTTGAATGAACCCTTTATATCTACATAGGGAGTGCGCTCTCTTCCACAGAGCCCGCCATGTCGCACCACCGTGTTTCTACAGTAGCCCAAAACATAACAAAATGCTGGCTCTAGCTTGGGTCTGTCGCATTTTTGCTTTACCTGAGGGCCACCGTAGGTTCTCAACACACTTGGAAAGGGAGTTGTGAGGGGGAGAGCATTCGGTTAGTCGTGATGTGCAACCACACCACTAGATGCCATTAAATCCTACACACTGCTCCTTTAACTGATTTGTTAGACCTCAAGAATGCACAAAATGTGTAATTGGGAGAAATGCTGGTTCAAGAAATATATCACTCTATTACATCCATCAGGCTATTATTTCATGTTTGCTGTCCATTATTGGTGAGGTCTCTGGCGAAGCTTTTTAAGAGGCATTCTCTGATCAAAAAATAAACAGTCCTAAACTTAGCCAATGCAAATAAACTCGGGGGTGGACATGTTTGTTCAGCAGTGGTTTTGACTCCAGGGGAGGAGCGGGGCCTTTTGATTGGCTATCCGATCCTGTGGCATGTGAGAATGTCCCATAGGCTATTACATAACTAAGGAACTTTGCCCTTGACCTCTGAGTCTCTGTTCAGCTGGAATCTGCTCCTGTTCTGGGGCTTCTTGTAAATCAAAGAAATACCCCCCAAAAACAGTAAACTGCTTCATAGCTTTTTTCTGCACTCCTGCTTTTAGCAGCAATATAATATTTGTAGCTGATAAAAGCTCTATGCTGGAGTGCACTGTGACAAAGACTCTGCTGGGGATGGCAGTTTTTCGGTCCAATGTTGCCTCCCATCTCCTTTGGGACAGTAATCCCAACGCTATAGGCCTGGAGATAAAAGAGGGGCCTGGGATACATTCAGAGCCTTGATACAGGGCTTTGCTGCAATAAAAACCCAATGGCTGCTGTTGTGACAGGCTGTCCACAACAGGCTAATAGATGAGGCCATGTGGTCATCTATTGTTCACTGCTCTTAGTACAGATGTTGTTTTTTAACCTGAAACAGAAACTGGCAAATAAAGAATAGAAATATGTCAATGCTACATATCTATAGTGATTTTTAGATATGCTTTTCAATAAACAAAACAGTGGTGTGAATGAAATTAGAGGAAGCCCCACATGGATTAATATAAAACAAATATCTGATAATGCAGTCACAGATGTGGCGTGTGAAGTTCGTGTTTGGGGATTAAACAACTGGATAAGAGGATAATACAGTATGTGATCTAAAACAAATGGCTGACAGCCAAAACAGGACGACTCCAAGCGCCAACATTTCGGCACAGAACCCCTCACTTTGTCTCAAAGACACAGTCCTCTATCAGCTGTCGAATTACCCTGGAACAGCAACTTTGCAGCAGTATGACATTTCTGCAAAAAAAAAAAAAAATGGATTCCCTGCATAGACTTCCACTTCACTTTTTCCACTGGCTTCTGTTCCCCTGCAGGGCACAATATTATTGGCCCATAAAGAAGTTGCCTGGCTCTTAGTGGGAGGCGAGACTCAAGTTCCAAAAGGCACTCACTCTCACACTCAGCGTGAAAACAAATCTTTGAAAGGTGGGCCGAGACTGAGGAAGAAGAATGTTGAAAAATGACTCTGCAATTAAGACACTGTGAATGGCTCGATCTCGACTCAGAGGCATGTACAAAACGGGGGGAGAAATATTTGCTCACTTGTCAACCCCACAACTAGCAAGGTTTGTTACTTTGTGCCAGCCGACTCGTGCAATGTGCCGCTCTGATGGCATTGTACCAAAACATTTGCAGTGATGGCTCATGTCGACCACCTGCTTTGGTTGTCTGTAATGCAGTTTTAAATCCAAGTTTATTTTCTTTTCACATAGCTGCTGATTCTGATGCTATGGAGGGATGAAAAAGCAATCACCTACTCTGAGATCTCAATGCATTTTTTCAGTGGAGCATCAAAATGCAACTGCTTTGATACAACATTACATTTTTTTTCATTACTCTCAACAGCACAGAGTATTGCTGTTTAAATATATCCAAAAATAAGGATGTTTGATCACATGTCTATGTACCCTTCATGTAAATACACTCAAATTAACAAATCATTAATGACCCTCACGGAGTATTGGCCATGCACAGGATCAGACAATGTATGCATTAGCCTGCCACAATCAATATCAACCAATTACTACAACATAGATAACTACCCCAGTGACTGCAGACATACTGCCTGGCACTAAATGCATGGACAGTCTACAGTGAAAGTGCTGAGTCTCTGGCATGAACAAACAGGAGTTTAAAAGGACATAGCCTCCTACTCCTCCTCAGTGGAAACAGATGCTGGAGCCCCTAATGGCCTGGGGGGGGGGACAGTATGTGTCCATGTCGTCTGAGCGCCCGTGCCATTCTCACCAACAACATATTGCATCTGTCTGCAGCGTGGATGCTGCGTGCCCTCAGCTCCTCTGCTGATAACCCACTACCCCAGATTTGGAACTGGCTTCTAGGCAGCCAGTGACACAATCCCATTAATAAGAGTTGCTGCCTGCTGTTAACTGTTGTACTGGATCCAAAGAGGGAGACTGAGAGAAAACCTGACAGCCTTGATTAAACTCCGAGGATTATCCTCACTGCTGAGTGGTGGAAAGATGAGGAGTATAACCAGTCTATGTGGGTAAAAACAGATTTGTTGTGGTTTGCCTCAATGTACACTTGAAGGACAAAAAACTCCCACTACTATTATGATTTCCGTTTTTTTGATACACTGGTTTTATCAGTCTAAATCAAATTGACTCAAGCATAAACCTTTGGCGAGTGACTGTAGATTAGAAGTGTCCCGCTTTATCAATCTCTCTGATGCAAAATGCATCAGAGAGATTGATTAAATCTCTTTGATGCATGTTTAGGAGGTAAGCATCACATGTGCCCACACAGTTTAGCTGCTATTAATCTCAGATCTAAATCTCATGAATCAGTGATGCAGCAAAACTTACGGTCAAATACCCTCGTCTGGATGCGCGTCACCTTTCCTGCTCTCCAAAAACTGACTAACTGGCGCGCTGCCTGTGTGTGGCAGATGGGACTTTACACATCATTTATGTTTGGCAAATTAAGTGCTGACTTTATGCATGAAAAACATTGCATTAAAAAAACATCTTTCAAACGGCTGGATCTGTGTTTCAACTCTAATAATTACTTTTTGCTCGGACTTCCTGGGACAACTCTGCCATTAGTCATCATCTGCTAACAGCAATATAAATTCAACATAATACCTGCTGCTGGCACTAAGCAGTCCCCTCCTCCCCTTGATGTCACGCTATGTGCAGCATGCTGGCAAAATCAGCCAGAGCCCACCTTGAATGTCATGAGGAGGACACTACTGAGTCACTGCTTTGATCCTACATATGACATACAGTACAAGTCGCAGAATTTCATTTAAAATTGGAGCTTGATCTATAATTCCCACAGATTAAAGTGCTGTATTTAGAAGTTGCTCAGCAGAAATACAAGTGCGAGATTTTGTGTGATGGGTGGGCCGGGCATGCATGTCACCACCAATATTACGAGACACACTTTGCTTCCTGCCTCTGACATTGACCTAGATTTCCCAGTCAGATCAAGCTACGAGGACAACATGAAAAACACCATTAAATGTACATATATTATTTAGAGGCCCCCGACTGAGGTCACGTGTTCTCTGCGGTCCTCTAGCAAGGAGAAAATTTGCTCGACCAAAAGGTCAACAGCCGTGCAGACATTTACATGCATGCTGAACACTTTAGTGAAAATATAAAAAAAAAAAAATGCGGAGCCAATTAACCAGCTGTTATTTGTTAGGATGCCTGCACTTGATTAAAATTAAAGCAGCTCAGAGTGACTAGCAGTTCGGAAATGGTCAATATTTTCATTATGACTGACAGAGCAAGCTTGCAGTCTACAATGACATGTGGTCTGTGAGAAAGCAAACGGGTATCGTGTGAGCTACAATGAGAGATGATTGGCGTCATTCTACCTTGGGAGCGGTTGTTTGAGAACACAGGGGCTTCTATGTGCAAACAAATGATAATGAAATGCATTATGCAGCGTAATAGTGTGTAAAATTCCCCGCAGATCAAGCTGGCCTTGTCGGGGGGTGGGGGGGGGGGGGGGGGGGGGGGGGGGAGTCACAACATCACAGGCTGCTGGCAATGATGGAGATTAAAGTCCTCCCTAATGGAGCAGCAGCGGGGCATAGGGCTGTGCCAAAGAGCAGGCCAGAACAGACAGGACAGGGGTTTAGAGGGGCAGAGAGTGAGCCGCTGCCTGAGAAAGTGACCTGGAATCCGGAGTCCTAAATATCGCTCCAGGTGCAGATCTGTGCAAGGGTGTGTGAGCAGAAGAGGCTGGCACATGAACAAACTGGCAGTCCATTCGCAGGCACGCTAGACTCAACAAACTGACAACCGTTTTGAGAAACTTGCTCTAAATGACTGCTGAGTTGATGATTTCGGTCTTCTGTCAAAAGCGCACACATTTGCTGGTCGAATGGAGTTTTCATGCCACACAACCTTCCAGCCTGGTTAAACATAAACCTGTAACCCAAACAAACACTGCCCCTTATTTACAATGCTCAAACAGAAGGGAGACATCATGACTGGTAGATTTACAAAACATGAAAACATGAGCCTACCGCTGGCAATCAAAATGACAAAAGGAACCTTAACGTAATTGAGCAGGGGTGGGTGATATGGCAAAAATCACACTGCAGTTTTATATGACTGTGACAGTATCATGATGATACAGTAATTTTTCTGTAAGTTCTTTTAAGAAATGGTTTAAAAAAACATACCTCTTCACATTTGATTATTCTCTCCTTGTGTTTAGAACTTGAATGAACTAAAATGCTTTATGGCTCCTGAGTACAATAATTTCAAGTGTTAGAGGTTTCTGTATCTACAACTTCTCTCCCTTCCATGTCTGCCCTAACCACATTACCTTGGAAGGGAGCTAAATTTGTGAGATCACATGAGATTCCAACCTTGATTTGCAACATAGCCTGCCTCAAACAGCTACCACAGTAGAACCAAAATGGCTTAATTTCTACCAGTGGACCATGGATGTGTAAAGAGAAGTGGATACAGTGCTGGAGATGGACCCATGTTCATTTCTAAGAATGTTGCTCAATTGGGGTATGAAGCCAAAAAAGCTTGATTTCTGCTATGTGAAATTATCCAGATCTTCCGCATTGTGGGTCCCATAGGGCAAGCACACTAAAGACTCTGCGGTCAAGTGGCTAACTTCTGGTTTTGCCCTTGTTACCTTGAACGGTGATAAAAATGATTTTGTGGCTCTTGCAGACTGATGAGATGCTATCAGACCAAATGGATCAAATCTCTAAAGTGAATCAAGTCATTCTGAAGGAGTTGTGATGCTCAAAAAAGAATTATTAATTGATTTACCGATGTTTCTTTCACAATATAAGTCTACAGAAAAGGTCTTTCTGGGCCCCGTGGCATCACCTGATGGACCTGGAAGTTGTCATTTGATTGTTTAGCCACTATGTAACATTGACTTCTAAGACCAGTGCTGTTCTTGGGGGCTTGTGGTGGCCTCATTTCTCCCATTGCACGGTACATGCTGTCATATACCAACCCTGACACCAAGCATAAAAATCCTTGACTCAAAAGGACCAGATGAGTAACAGCAACGAGTCTGATGATGTGTTCACATTAAAGGGCATTTATTAGCCTCTTACTATGAGCAATGCAGTCCTACATGAGCTCTCTGGCGCTCCGTTCCCTCAAAGAGTTAGCATTGTCAAGACAGCTTGCTATTAGCTTTGTGGGTCTAATGTCCGATTTCTACTGTGTAACACAGCGCGGCTTCTCTATATTCAAATCAAATTCACCAATTCAAATTCGCTTTTTGTTGATTTTCCATTGGCAGAAGTTGTGGACAGTACCTCGTACCTGGTACTTTTTTGGTACTAACACAGTCGAGGTTCCAAGCAAGCTGAGCGGAAACTATAAGGTCGAATTAAAACACTGCAGACCACTGATTGGTTAAAGAGAATCGTTGCATAATTTTTTGCACTCCACCTACACTAAAAAAGAACTATTCCATACACTGGGTGCACTATGCTGTACATGTGACAAAGTGCAAACGTTTATATATTTGCTTGACCAATGATGAAAGGATTCAGCAAATGTTGAGCTGAAGATAATATCAGAGCAGTGTCACACTGTGTCACAACGGCAATCAGCTGAGAATTGCGCCTACACTGAGGGGGGACTATCTGTGGTGGAAAACGCAATAGAGTAAAGAATCTGGTATCAAAAGGGAGTGTAGTCGAGTCGAGTCGTACTATGCAGTGGAAATGAGGCAAAAATTCCCCTACGTTCAACTGGATGTGAAAAACTGTTATAAGACTGAGTTTTAGTCTTAACTCTGTGTGCAATTATTTATTCTAACAAATGGAGCAGATTAATGTTCTTCTCCTCATAAGCAATGGGGCATTAGTGTGCTAAGACATCCCTCAAGCATAATTATTTCCCTTTGCAATATAAACACACTGCAAAAACCAAGAGTGATTTATACACCATGAATGGACCAAGTAAAAGCTGTGAGCTTTTACCACTGATATCAACTTCAATCATGAAACAGGTGGCAGTTAACTTTATAGTGGGCACCTTCATACACTCGCAGCTCCAAATGGCAACGTAAAGGTTTGAGTCCTGTAAAATGTCATTAGCTACAGAACATAAAGCACGCTCGTATCTGTGCACACAGCCCGCTTGTAAAGCTTTAAAAAGGAGAGATAGGGTGGAGTTTTATATAAATACCCTGCCTATGGACTTCTACTTTGCACAATTAATAAGGCCAGCAGTCCCCTTTTCGATCCTCAGGGTCCGAGCTGTTGCACTTTACAAGTAACCACAGCTCCAAAGTGGCCTGCTTGCTTATCGGCTATCGAATAAATGCACACAGGAGAATCCTGCAAGGTTACAGCTTCTCACTGTATTATAGTACATGACTACACTCAAATGTTCCCCAGACTGCTCTGCATTAGCAGCTTCGGCGTCGTCTGCACAACAGGCAGTCAAACACTTGGTCTGGCTTGGTTTGCCATAAGTGAATGGAGAAAGCAGCTGTAGAGGGCTTAACAAAGCAACGCTGAGCTGAATGAAAATGTACAGAGTTATTGCTTCAGCTCCGCAGGGAGACTCAGGACGTAGAGTTTAAGCAGTTAGCCTAAGTGGAATGAGTCAAACGGCACAGGGGAAACTTCTTTAGGATAGTGGATTTAAAGACAATGTGTGATCCCTACCCTTTCAACCCCAAAGTAACATAAAGCAACAGAAGGAAAACACTAAAGAAATCTAGTGTGTATGAAGCATTTAATTGGAGAAGCAACTACATATCATTTAGAGGACTTTTGCTTCCTGGCTTCAGAAAATTCTCCTGTAACAGAGGCTGCCGGGGGCTTCTCATGGGCCAGTCAGTGGGGTTGCGTGCCCCTTTCCACCTCTGTTGATGCAGGGCTAACACAAAACGCACGCCTCACTACGCTAAGCTGCACGGGCAGACAAGTGCAAACACTATTCATCACCATGGCACTGGCTGGGGGGACTTTGGTCCTCTATACACACCACTTTAGTCAACTGCATCTCACCCGACAGTGTTCATGAAGAGGCTTTTGGCACGTTAAAAAGACACTGATGCAACTTAACGCAGAGCAGCCAGCCAGCTCACAGTGAGGAGAGCTACTAGAGAAGCCAACAGTCCCACACAACTGTCGTCTTCCAAGTCTGAGCTAAACGGTTGTTACTTTTTCCAGGAGCCTCTGTGCAACTCTGAAGGCTTACCACACACTACCTTTCACAGTCATCTTACATCACTGTTTGTTTGATCAGCGCGGGTAATAAAGTTCCCATCTGGCTTCCCGGCTGAGACTCTGGCCAACAGAGGCGGGACATATTTGTGGAAAAATCACAAAGAGAAAGACACCATCCTTTATATATTTAAAAAAAAAAAGGTCTTATCTGATCCTCTGGGGGATTTCAAGTTCACAAATGGAATTAGGAGTTGAAAACTGCAGGATTCAAAGCAGTGCCAAGCTAGAAACAATCTCCCATCACAAGGCAAGCGACAAGCTGGAACATTTACAGCATAACAAGACTGTGAGTTTGTAGCATTTCCACTGAACTGATGTTCTGAATCAGACAGGGCTCAATACTTTAGAAGCATGAATATTTTATTATGCGAATATGTGGGAATTTATAGTTTGGGTTAAACTGCTTCAAACTAGAAAAAAAAAAAAATCAAAGTCAAGGTAAAAGTTATGTTTAGACTGAGCACAATCTGCAGCTTCAGCAGGCTCTGGCTCAGATTTAAAAACCTATTACACTTAATGTTTCCACAAAAAAAGCACACACATTCACTCAGAAAAGACAAAAACATTACACGCATCCATGGTGATTTAACAGCTCCATGTCTCCATTTAGTCTATTTTTATCCAATGCAACCACAGTGTATTTTAATACTGTAGTGATGTAGCGTTTTCCAACATCTACTATAGTTTTTCTTCCCATAAGGCATTCCTCTCCTCGTTTGATTTTTTAAGTTCCAGGCTGAATCCCACAGGGGATCCCAGCAGAAAGAAAGCAGGTCAACTCTGACAAGAAGGCACTTTGGGATGTTTTTCAGAAAGGTGAATAGTTTTATTCATGCAGTCCATGCTGAGCAGTAATTTATTCCAGTCAGCAGCATTAAGATCTCTTAAAACCAGGGGCGTACTGGAGGGTAAACCCACCTTCAGTCAGTTTAAAGCTGACATTTGGTATTTTTTACTGTATAACACAGATCCAAGTGAATCCACAGATCAGAGAGTGCATAATGTAAGGATATGATTGGACTAAAATAGGGGGATTTTACTTTGAAAGATCCCAAAATGAGAGGTCAGGGTTTACTGTTTTCATTTACACCCTTTAGCTAATGAAAACGCCCATTTCACAGAGAGCTTTCTGTTCACACTGTGTTTAGCTGTGTGATGATATTTATCACAATGCCATCTGAGAAGACTGAACTCTGAATGAGTTTTTAAAGTTGACACATCTGCTGCTGTCCTGTGTTGGGGTCTGCAGTGGTTCTCTTGCAACACAAAGATGGTGCTTAAATCCTGCAGATGTATGCAATTAGCGACCACACTTTGCATTAACACTGCTAAATGAGCCTTGGTTTGGGTTTAGAAAAGGCAATCAGCAAAACTAAAGTCGGACATACCAGTTTTATCCTACAACTACTAACATCCGTGCACAAAGAAAAAGAAAGATTAAAAAAAATCCCAACCCCCCCTCCCTGCACGAAGTGAGGAAGAATGAATGAGTTGCAGACGGTCTAAAGACAATGCAAAGTTAACTTTGGAGAAAAGTTGCAGCGTGTGCAACAGTGTGACAAACATGACCCAGACGATGAGGAAAACACTCGCAGTTGTTACATTTTTAGCAGCAAGCCAAGTAACAGAAGATGTCAAACTTGCCTCTTTATCTCTGAAAGAGTTGCTCCCTCTCGTCCTAAATCCACTCTGCGGACAAAAGTAGGATCCCAGAGGTGATTTCCCAGAGTGTGGAGTGGCTCCTGAAGCCCTTCCCCGCTGTCTTTTAGTTTAACTCGTGTCTGCTGTGCTGGATGAGGCTGAACGTGGCTCTCATCTGGATCTCAGCACTTTGAATGGAGCTCTGGATGGACTTGAGAGAGCAGGGTCCGCCGGGCGTAGGGAGTGGCTGGAGCGGCGTCTCTGGGCTTGTCCAGCGTCCCCTAATCACCTCCAGCGCGGGGGGGAGTTGGGTTAGTGATGCGTTCAGGTGTTGTCGGAAATATTGCAATGTATGTTTTGGACACATGAATCACGCTTTATGACTCGTGGAAATACACAGAGTACGGCAAACTCCAGTTCACCAACCATTTAGGTAATATTACACGGACACACACACACACAGCATAACTTGAATATACTGCCCCAAACTTTCCTCAGGCCAGAGCTTTGGCTTGATAATAGATTAATAAATGATGGTTGTGTGATGAAGGCATGCTCTGCTTACTGATAGTACAAACCTGTTTTAGATTTATTTTGCTTAGCAAGTGTAAATGATGTGGGCTTACATTTCAAGCTGTGCACAAAATAACTGAGCAAATATCTTTTGAAGTAGTTTCTGGACAGAGAGCCAAGATTTACGAGATGACTCGTAACGCAACATTAAAGTTTTCCCTTCATCCCACAGACAGATACACCGTCCACCCGACAGCACAACACCCCCCTCCTGTGTCTTAATGCTAGATAGCAACGACTTGTTGACCCGTTATTTAATGAACTAACTCTGGGTCAGTTCGCTGTGTCAGTAGGAAGGGTTAACGCATTTCTGACGGCCAGAAAACTGATCCTGTTACAGTTTTGGGAGGGCTGAAACATGCCTCTTCTATTCATTGACCCGTCAACTAAAGGAAATTACTTCGATCTGCACAGGGGGGTTAATTACAACGATTGATGTTATAGTATCACATTCTGCATGATAGACAGATAGTAAATACAACTATATGGTATTAAGTACTACATCTGCGAATAAATTCACCACGTTTACCTCACTCCGATAATATTGCCTCAGTTTTATAACAGTTTGTGAACTGTACCCTCCCCACACAAGTGTAATGACCCACATAGATTCAGTGTTAATGCGCATGCGCTGCTGCGTTTATAATTTCCTCTTCCCGGAACTGATTGTACTGGAGTGAAGTGGTATTAGTTTTTATTTCACGGACTGTTTTTGCTCATTAAGAGGATTTAGGTGAGTTTATGTCTGTCTGTGTGTATTGTAATCAAACGACGGTCATATATTCAGGCTTAATGTCGCACTGCGTCGTGAAATTAAAGACAGCTGGCTGTAGTTAGCTAACCTAGCACCAACGTGAACGTTGTTGGCTGAAGTCAGACTTCCACCATGGCTTTAACCTTTTTAATTCGTTAGTGTCACAGTGTGTGCCATTTTGTCAGATCTTGTGTAACGAATATTGAGGAAATTAGTGGTGTTAACTATCGTCACGTCGTTCAGATTGGCGTAATCATAACAGTGAACACCTGTAGACAAACGTAGGGCTGTTGCTATGAGTACTCAGTTTATATTATGTTGGCATGAGTAACTTACGCCCAGCAGTTGAAGATCATGGCCTAGTTACAAAAGTATCTATGCTCGTTTTACCTTGCACACTGTATGTGAGGTCATACTGTACATAACAATACATCCACTGTGCTAACTCCAGTGCTGTTCCCTGACCAAACTGTCAGTAGTGCACTTCAAACAATAAGGGTGTAACACCAAACATGGCTGTAAGATGTTGAATGTTATTAACTGTTTCACTTATAATCAAAATATTCTCCGAATACACTTTTTACTTTTTATGGGAAAAGGTTTTGAGTGAGTACTCAATGCATTCAAGTAAAATGGGACAAAAAAAATTAAGCTAAAAAGGGACATTTTCCTAAAGTGAAACCATCATGTTTTAAGGCTACCAGGTGCCATAAAATCATGATTTATTCTACTGTGTGCCACCCTGTAATGTTCTAGATACTGTTTAGCATTTTGTCACAAGGATGTCACTTAAATACTGAAGTTGATGTAGTGAGTCCTTGTCAGTTACAGTGGTCCAGAATTGAACAGCATTGTTACACACGCGTCCATTGTAGACTATATGCCACCAAGGAATAGACAGCAGAAGAACAAAGAACAAAGCATGGCAGAAAAGTTAAACTTTTTTTAAACAAATAACCACAAGTTACATTAATGATTGAATGTAGAAATAACTAAACTGATAAATGCATTTAGCATTTAAAAAACACACAAACATGAAAGTCCCATTTTACCTTACCAGCTCTCCTATTTCAGCTGAATATGTCAGCGGAGTGAGGAAGGTCCTAAAATATTTTACTTGGCAACAAATTTTTTTCATAGAAAAATACCAGAGAACCATAAGAACAACACTTGAGGTAGTCATTAGAGTTAGGTGAAGTCATTATGTGGTTTTCTTGGTAATCTACCAAAAAGTTGCCCACATTACCGCACTTCACCCTGTGTCTTCAGTTGTCAAATAAACTTAGGTGATGGGTATAATAGTTGTTTTCAGCCATGTGCATAGAATTACAGATTTTTCAATGCATTATAGGTAAATAGAGTTAGAATGTAATTTTCCTTTTTATGCGCTAATCCTGATCTTATTTCTTTTCCCTCTTGTCTTCCAGAGTGTCTTTTATGAGTAATCAAAGGCAGCAGAAGCCTACGCTATCAGGCCAGCGGTACAAAACCCGAAAAAGAGGTGAGAAACTTTAAGGAATCCACAGTAGGATTAAAGCTATCTTGTTTAGTCTTTGATGGTGATTTTTTTTTATCAAACTAGTAGGTCTCCATTTGGTTTCACAAAGAGCATCTGCTTGATTGTCTTCCTCTTTTCATAGTGCTGACTTTTCAGTCCAGCACTTTACCTGCTTACAGTTACAGACACAGGAATGTTAATGTAAGGTTGGTTCAGTGAAGGCCACAGTTGGGTTGATTTCCTGTTTTGCTGTTCTGGTGTTTGAGCTTAAACGGTTTGGCTTAATTTAACTGGCTAAACCCACACCTTGTTCACTGGCTAGATATTCAATGCCACTGTGCATACTAAAGAAGGGTGTCTGACTGTGCATCAAATACATTTGCAAGGAACAGAATATGTGATTTATTTTATTTTTTTATGGATTTGAAATGTCTTTTAGAATGTCCCCAGATCATAAGTAGGTGGTGGGGCTAAACTCAAGTTCTGTCTTTTCAACAGATGAAAAGGAGAAGTTTGATCCTTCCCAGTTTCAGGAAAGCATTGTACAAGGTCTGAACCAATCTGGCACTGATTTGGAAGCTGTCACAAAGTTCCTTGATGCCTCTGGTGCCAAGCTTGACTACCGACGCTATGCCGAGACTCTGTTCGACATCCTGGTGGCTGGCGGAATGCTGGGTAAGACGCAGGACTCTATTTGTTTCATACCTCGTACAGCTGAACACTAATCATGTCCTGAAACTAGTAGTACACAGGAAGGTTTTATTTTCTTAATCCAGTTTAATGCACTTGTAAACACACAGTCATATGTAGTAAAACAACTGATTGGAGGTATGGAGCATAAGACTCACAAAATAAGAAAATGTGTTTTCTCTCAGCCCCAGGAGGTACCTTGTCCGATGACGTGACCTGCACTGACTTCTGTCTCTTCAAAGCACAAGAGGACATGGCGACCATGCAGGCATATGCCCAGGTGAATACCATTGAATTCCTACTCAATTTTTACTGTTGTCACAGGGAAGTTAAGAATTACAAATAATGAAGCCGGTTTGTGTTTCTATTAGGTCTTTAACAAACTCATCAGGCGTTACAAATACTTGGAGAAAGGCTTTGAGGAAGAGATTAAAAAGGTTTGTTTTTTTTCGAAGGGCATCTTTATAGGAACACGTAGCACCTGTCCAGGTCAGGTTTCTGAATTCATGACCATGTTATTCCAACTCAAATGTAAAAAAAACAACAACAAAAAACAATAATAATAATACATGTCTGACTCAATTGTTTATGCGTTTGTTCTTTGGTAGCTGCTGCTGTTTCTCAAGGGCTTCACAGAGTCTGAGCGCAACAAGCTAGCCATGCTTACAGGAATTTTGCTGGCCAATGGCAATCTCTCTGCAGCCATTCTTAGCAGCCTCTTCAATGAGAACCTGGTCAAAGAAGGTACGTACTTCTCTGCCTCATAGGTGTGCCTCATTCTGTTGTTCATTGTTCTGCAGATGAAGTCCGCAGGTAGAAGTAGTTGGACTGACATTATATAAGGTGTGAGAAGGAGGTAGAATCATCTCATGCGTTTTTAAATTAATCTTTAAAAATAATATAACCAGCTTCTTTTTTTTTCCTTCATGTCTTTAATACCGATGATATATTTTCATTATTACTGAAAACCGTATCCTCCATCACTGTTGCTTTTTCTCTCATTCTCCTTGTCCTTCCCAACATCTGCCTTTTTAAAAGGCATATCTTAGTGTTTTCTCAATGATTTCCAAAGAGTTATCAAACATTTTAAGAATAAAACCATAATCAAAATAAATTTACATCCTCATGTGTGCTTAAATGCTTTAAAGTTATTAGTCTGCAAGATCAGAGAACGGCAGTCTCCCATCCCAAATCTATTTCAGACATAATGCAGCAATGAAACAACCAATTTATGTTTTGGAGTTGTATATAATGGAATAGCAGTAGATGCCTCCAGTCATGTCTGATATCAGTGGCATCTGAGGAAGACGCATCAAGCATGTAAAATGCAGTTTCACTCTCAGGATTTCCGAGTCATTCAGTTAAGTAAATTGAATTGTTTCTACACTACATAAACATTATTTATGGTGTCTAGGTGTTTTGTTTGTTTGTAGTCATTTATTTTACTCTAACTATAAATTGTCCTTTGCAATTCCAATGACAAGATTAATACCACACACTGTAAACAGTTGGGGAATTAAGTTAGTTGTCAATCACAAATGCAATTAATTTGATTCCTTAGACAGACTGCAAACTGGCTTACAAACTGACACGCCAAGCTACTCTCAAAGAACTAGTGCCAACAAAGAGCAGCTGATCAAACTGTAATCCAACCAACTAATGTTTTTTTGTTTGTTTGTTTGTTTGTTTTTTCACATGAACGCTTAAATAAACAAACATTTTTATAAGTATTCCTTATATTGATGACCCAAGAATTGTGACAAAGGTATCTACTCAGTGGGATATTTTACTCATGGGCTGATATTATGTCTGCAGTAAACTAGCATGCTTTGCCTGACACAACTTCAAGTCAAAAGTTGCACTTGAACCCACCACAAAGACTTCAGCTGACACACACTTCAGTTTTACATCGGCATGAGAGGAAATAATCAGTTAATAGTCTGTATTCCTAAACCAAAAAAGAAAACCTAAGGACCTAACATTATGGAATGTAAAAAAAAAAAAAAAAACCTAGCCCGTCATTTGTGTGAATTTGTGTGAATATGTGTAAACAGCGATACGTGCTTGGATTATGAATTAATAATGCCTGTAAAAGATGTAGATGGCACTGTTAGGTATTGCTTTGACCTGCCGTTGTCAGGCAGTTGTCTGTACATATCAGAAAAAAACTGTCTGATGGACATCTATATATTTAGTACACCTGTGGTTCAAATTAATTTTGTTCCCTGCCTCCTTGTTGTGTTAAGGCATTGTTCCAGTTAAAACCTGTGTAATCACATCTTGTGGAGTGCAGTTGTTTATCCATGTATTACTCGAGCCTAACGTTATCCTGGCAGGTCTGTTAGCAACAGCTGACGCACATTTTTATGCATTTGTTCAGGTGTTTCGGCGAGCTTCGCTGTAAAACTCTTCAAATCCTGGCTTTCTGAAAAGGACATCAACTCTGTCTCTGGCAGTCTCCGAAAGGTTGGCATGGACAGCAGGCTCATGGTGAGAGCGACATGTTTAATACAAAATCTTTGTAAGGCTAAGATGAAGCATTATGCCTCCCGATGCAGTAAGGGTCAGCCATCTGCCTGTGCACTCTAAATATGGTTTGATGAATATAAGATAAATAATTTGCATGAATTTAACAGAGTTCCAGGCTATGGTGGTGTCCAGCACTCAGGCAATTAATGAACAAAGGCGTCTTAATTGCTGAAGAAGGCTTGTCTGGCTGAACAGGCTCTTCTTCAATATTGACTGTGTGCTTTTTCAGGAGCTGTTCCCTGCCAACAAGCGCAGTTGTGAGCACTTCTCAAAGTACTTCACAGACGCCGGGCTCAAGGAGCTTTCGGACTTTGCCAAAAACCAGCAGTCCATAGGTGCTCGCAAGGAGCTGCAGAAAGAGCTGGAGGAGCAGATGTCACGTGGGGACCCCCTCAAAGATGTAAGCCTTGTTAGTTTTCCAGCTCCTTTTTACATCAACCGAGTCCCATTTTGTGTGCCACAGCACTGAGGGTGGCACTAAGGATTGCTTTCTTCTTAACCTCTGCCCCCGTTTGTCTTGAGGAGAGCTGGAGAAAAGGATGCAGTGAATCAATGACAAGTTGCACAAATCCACTCAACCTCAGCATATTATCTGCTCCTGCAAGCCTCTGTACCCTGCCAGGGTTCTCATACTTCAGGCTCCTGCAGGATTTGATAAGCAATAAGCCCTCAGCATATGCTGGCCATGGTTTTTCCTGCTTTGCCAATAATGTGTGTTCCATCTCTGGGCCCTGGGTCTTACAGATCATCGCCTACGTCCGAGAGGAAATCAAGAAGAACAACATCTCCGAGCAGACGATGATTGGGCTAATTTGGGCCAGTGTAATGAGCTCCGTGGAGTGGAACAAGAAGGAGGAGCTGGTCACAGAACAAGCCATCAAACTTTTAAAGGTGACAACTCTGTTATATAGCTCTGCTTTTCCTGTACCCTGTGGCAGTCATGACGACACGCTCGGAAATGAGAGATCTGAAGAAACATACGGCTGACATTCTTGAATTGTGATCTTTAAAAAAGATGTTTAAAAAAAATCCAGGCTGCTGTAGGATTTGAACTCGGCAAGGAGGATCATTGATTTACTAACCCAAATCCATTTCACCAGCAAAGTGAAAGTAATGTTAGAATTCGAATAATATCCTATCAGATTTCTGTACAACCCTAACTCTAATCTTGCCTGTTTTACATTCTCAGCAATACAGCCCACTGTTGAAGGCTTTTACCTCCCAGGGCCTCTCTGAACTCACTCTCCTGTTAAAGATCCAGGAGTACTGTTACGACAACATCCACTTCATGAAGGCCTTCCAGAAAATTGTTGTGCTGCTCTACAAAGGTACGTCTGTTTGTGTCCATGAAGCTCCTGTTTTCCCGTTCTCACATTTGTAGAGAAAAAAGTTAGTTTTGTTGTGGGAAGCTGATGCCAGATGGCCAGAGATTACAGCCAAAAGTTTGTCTTGATTGATGTCGTCAACCTGCCTGGCGACATTTGTTTTTCAAGCACCTGCGGAAATATTTGTGCTGTTGGCATCATGTTGAATAGATTTTTTTTTTTTTGTGTTAATATATTTCTTGTTTGTCTCTTTTTGAAGCGGATGTCTTGAGTGAGGAGGCAATTCTTAAGTGGTACAATGAAGCCCACATTGCCAAAGGAAAGAGCGTTTTCCTTGAACAGATGAAAAAGTTTGTTGAATGGCTCAAGAATGCAGAGGAAGGTAAGCATCTGACGGTCTCCTTTTTTTTTCTTGCTTTCTTGGTGGGTGTCTTTTGTTCTACTGGCAAAACATACCATGGGTTTGTGCTTGGTCTTATTGTTGCTGAATAACATACGGATGTACCTGATGTGTCACCTATAATCTGCGCCTTTCTTTTCTGTGTCTTTCTTTTCTGTCCTACCTCTGCATTTAAGTGACCCTCGTGATGCTTAAGCCCAGTGCATACCAAAGATTTGCAATAAGATGAAATAGTTTTAAAATGTTGCAGAGAAAAGTTGCTGCGATGGGAAGTGGCCAGTCTGAGCTCGACTCAAGCCAGCTGGTCAAATCGCCAGCAGCTGGTTTTAGAATGTAAAGCACGTCACCTGTTTCTACAGCCAATTGGCTTGTAGTGAAGTCCACTGG
The DNA here is from genome assembly GCA_035609425.1 of Epinephelus awoara. Lineage (NCBI taxonomy): Eukaryota > Metazoa > Chordata > Actinopteri > Perciformes > Serranidae > Epinephelus > Epinephelus awoara. The sequence continues at coordinate 13,017,198 of CM069307.1, forward strand.
TCAAGTCAAAATGACCGCAGACGGCATGTTCACACACTGCAGCAGGTGCTCCATACCCGCCGAGCCTTCTGTCTTGTCCTTACAGTGTGTCGGTATTGGACGGTGGGTCGCTGCTGCTTGCTATATATGCTTATGGCCCCACACACACACACATTCTCACTGACTGATTAATTGATGCTGGTTTTTTTTGGTTCTTTTTAAATCATTGTGGTGTATTTATTATGAATACAGCCCATCTGATGTGCATTATGTTTTCCGCCGTTCCATCACTACTAGAAATGCAGCTGTAGCCAGCATCTCTATCACTATCCTCACTCATATTTTAAGAAGCTGAAAATTATATTCAGCCACAAAATAAGCCTTAAATGGAAATGGAAATCAGAACTGAGTTGTTGCATAGAGATGATACAGCATCTCATCTAGTTGCATTAGTGTGAACCAGCAGTTTTTAAGAACATTGCAGAAGTTGACTGATTCATTTGGCACTGTGACATGCAGCAGTGAGGAATAATAAAAATAGTGGTGCGAGCAATAGACAAGTCCTGCTATCAAGCCTGCTCTTGAGACTGTTTTAAATTGAAACTTTTTCTCAATATCACCCGATGTCGTAGTTTTGTTTTACTTCACTCCGCCCCACCCTTAAAACCCCATCAAAACAAGTATGTTGGCATGACTAAGCACCATTGTGGAGTTAAAATGACGTTAGATTCAGGCGGATACGTTGGCCCTCTGGTGATTGGTTTGGGAAAATCAATTCCCTGTGCCCCCACAGAAATCAGTTGGAGTGGGCACCATGTCAAACTGAAGATAGAAAGGGAGAGTAACAAGATGTCAAGTCTGTCTGATGTCTGGCAAATGTTTGAGCAAAATGCTGACTGATGATTTCTTTTTTCCAGAATCTGAGTCGGAGGAAGAGGAGGCAGACTGAGGACCTCCAGCTATAACTACCATCTTGATTTGTATTTTTACATTAACATAGCGCCAGATGCAGTAGAAGGACTTGCAAAAGTCTGTCTGTATTTTGTTTGTTTTTTTCCTTCTCTTTTCCCTACCTCTTAATATCTAGCTCAACTGTAATGTAAGGGCTTTAATATTGTTTTAATTTCCAACATGTTTTCTGTCTGAATCAATACTCGTCTTTATACTCCAGGAGGCGGTTGCAGTGCCACAGTTAGCTAAATGGATTGAAACCCCTTTCATGTAACTAAGGGGGGCTTTTTTGGACAGAGGGTGCCCTTTAAAAATAGCCAGTTTGGAGGCACATTTCACAGCTATTGTATTTAGTCAGGGGACTCTAATTTCCCAGAGGTCCATCTGTGTAGCCATGATATCTTGGTCCTCTGAAAGGCAAACTGTTTTTGTAACCTCAGTTTACACTTCTGCCACTTATGTCACTATGATTTTGCCATTTTTTAGATTCTGTCTCTGTTACCGGCAATGGAGATGTGCCATTTTAAACAGCAATGGTTATGATTGAGATGCCCCATAAAAGCAAACTTTAATTGTTTTATACATTCTATGTAAAAGAACCATGCAAGTGTTGTATTTTTTTCCTTTACCATACAGTTTGACTTTTTAAAATAAAGGGAAATTAATGGTTTTCATTACTGCTGGATTTACTATCAACTATTTTAGTGTGATGACACTTTTTCACTTTTGGGCAATTAGCTGAATATTTTGGTCAGTCATACACAGCCAATGGTATGGGAAGGCTCATGTAGAAATGCATCTGTCGTGCCTCAGATCAACCTGTGTTCTCTCCAAATGTTCCATTGGTTGATCTCCTCTAGCCTCACCTAATCAAGTAATCAAGAAAGGCAGCCTAGCATGCGTGACCTGAGGTGCAAACAACCATCTCATTCACCTCACTTCTATCCCACTTTAAATGGTAATTACGGCTCAGTCGAGCATGCAAAGATGAGAGTGAGATGGTGATTCAAGATGTTATGAAAACGGAGGTCCGTGCACATTCATTACGACAAGTCATCTTACAAAGTCTGAAAAACAGGCAGTTCGTTTTAATGCCGTGCCGCAAAACAAATTCAGAATCTTGAGTGCGTATTTAACCTCATGCATGGCAAGTGATGTTAAAGTGTTAGGAAACTTGAGTTTGATCTCCCCAATCAACCCAAAAAAAAATCTACATTTGAAACTTTTAACATCAGCAGCGTGAAATCGAGACCATGAGCTCTTCCTCTGGAAAGGATCCATTCGTGCATGCTTGGGCATTTTCTTTTTGTATCCAGAGGAGAATTATGAAAGTCAGCACCAGCTATCATACAGACAGTTGTCCTAGCTTTGAATGCACTTGAGTGGTTATGGTAAGCGTAATACGAAAGTAAAGGGGAGGCTGATTGACTGAATTATCTAGACGTTGGTCATATTTTCTCGTGTCTTTACAGTGGCCTTGCTGCTGTGTAGAATGGGTGATCTATTTAGTCTCACTCAGCATATGCATTTCAAAGGAATACTGTACAGTACAGCAGAGCACTGAGAACATTATTGACTGATTATCAGTTTCATTCAGTACCAACAGATGGCAGTAAATCCTTAAGAGAGGCCTCCTTCCATTAAAGCCCCACACAGTTTAAGAGTCAGGCTCAAATAGAAAAAGCCATTTTGAAGAAACCAGACTGGAAAGTATTAGACACAGGCACAACTACAAAGTATCCGACACGAGTGTTTTCTCTGTCCCAGGAGGATTTGTTTGCCTTTTGGTTTTATTTAGTCACTCTAAAGAACATGAAACAATTTGGGAGAGTGACATGCGGGAGGGTGGGGACGACTGCTTTTGAGCTTTGGGTGCGAGCGCGTGTGCGTGTGTGCGGCGCTGAATGGCAATGATGCTGCCCATCCCCTTCCTGTGCAAAGCATTGGCAATACTATCTTTGTGGGACTGTTATCTGCTTGTTACCAGCGCTGCCTCACTTCACACCACACACAGAGAGCTCCTCCCTGCATGTCATTTCGTACAGGCGCTGAGCATAGCTGCGTGTTGAAGAAGGCTTTGGTATAATGAGCTGTGCACACTGTGTGCCCTGACACATCTGTTTGTTTTGCTCCCGTTTTTGAGCAATTACATATGCTGCTGGATATACAGTAGGTATCCCAAGGTTTACCTTTCTTCACAGTTGTATCCCAAGGCGTGTCAAGGTGTGAAAATTGGAGGCGCTAAACATACTGAGCAAGACAGTCTCATACCTTGTGTCTCTGGCAAGGAGGCCATAGATGTCTGAATTCCCTCAGTGGCTTTTTATACATGGTTTCATCTCATCCTGCAGCATTCATAGCAACAACAAAAAAATTGTAATCATTCTTTTCAATGACATGAAACGTGTCAGAGGAAAAATAGAACAGAACACTGTATTAATTTATTTTTGGAAAAATTCTGTCTCAGCTGGACTTCCTGCTTGAACTGAACAGACCAGCACAATGTGCCAGGGAATGCCAGGGGAGTTGTGGAGAGCAATTATTCTGGATTTCACACTGCGGCTTTGGTCAGTAAACATGACTCAGACTGCAATGCACAACTCATCTGAATAATGCTGTCAGAAAACACAGGAAGACAGTGCAACGACGGCTTTGAATGAGGAGAGAGCGACTTGAGATAATTACTCTGGCTTTTGGGGGGTAAAAAAAGAAAAAAACTACCCGCCTCCAACCGTGCCATGATGTGCTGAGCACAAAAGATAAACTGTTTTTGTTTTGGGTAAATTGTAAGTGATATTTGTTTGCTTTGCATTTCAAGCAGCATTGTTTTGCAGGCCAGATTTTTTTTCTTGCTCTGCTGCTTTTGTATTTATGGAAGACCACTCTAATGCTGGGCCTAGCACCCAGGTGAAATATGGAAATGAGGATCAACATGTTGACTCACTAAATGCTGCCAATTTGTCCCCGGATCAACTTCTGCCAAACATCCTAAAGCAGTGCATCCTCCCGCCCTCAGTGTAGCCTTATTATGGACAACTGAGCACCTCTGTGGCAGGAAATAGTTGCTAAGCTCTTAAAACCAAGAGGGCTGAGGAGTTTTTTTTAGGTTAAAGGCTGACAGCCGCTGTTGTCTGTCAACTGTCCCCACTCGGCTCGTGTCGCTCTGTGTCCCTTGAGGTAACACCGCCATCCTCACCAGCTTTGTCTCCCGGAGGTAGGTAGCACACAGCTGCCTTTTGAATGTTGTGGCCTGGAAACATTATTCTCAAGGTTATTCATCTTGTATAATAGTCCTGTTTCAAAGGCAGCTTAATTAAATTTGACAAGTACAGGTTTGAACCTTTTAAACCATGGCTGCTGCCTGACTGAAAGCAATGTACAGTGTCCAGACTTGTCTCTGCATAGGGGAGACCAGGGATGGTTGTAACAGTTTCAGTTTGTCCAAGCTACAAATCATCTGATTTAGGCCCCATTTATACGACAACGATTTCAACTGAAAACATTTAAGTTGCGTTTTGGCCGATCGTTTACACAACAGCGCCGTTTTGGGTGCCTGAAAGACTGCAATTTTTTGGAAACGGCAGCGTCTCCGTTGTCATGTAAACTTGCAATATGCAGTTCCTCTGAAAACGGACACTTTTCGCACATGCGCATTATAGTTCCAGTCACTAGGCATGCGCCAGAAAGTCGACAGTCACAACAACAATGCCGAGCTCTGTTTGTGCTGCTCACCCTGTTGATTTGAAGTGAAGTGTAGATCTGTTACTGTAGCAACTCCACCTCGTCGTCCATCCAGACAAAGTTACCTGTGCATGCTTTCGCCATTGTGTCTTCTTTGTTTTGTTTTGTAATCATGGCGTTGTAGAGGATGGCGCTTCAGCGCAGGCGCATGGCGTCATGCTGTGGTGTTGCTTTGCAAATTTACACTGCCACCGATTGGCCTGGCGTGCATACTACAGCGTTTCCAGTCCTCAAAGTGGCGGCCTCGCTGTCAACTTCACAGTTCTTTGCTGTGGCAATGCCTGTTTATCTGTTTATGGAGACGCCTTAGTTCTGCCTTTGTAGTTCCTGTTTCCGGCATGTCTATAAACTGTACAATAGTGCTCCCATTATGAGGTGAACAGAATAATACAAAGCAAAGTTGCTAGTTAAACCAATACTGTGTGGCAGGCCACATATAATATGTTTTGAAAGTCAAGCCACAGGCAATTTAAATTTGGTCTGTGGGAAACAGTTGGCCCCCGGGCCGGCCCTTGGACATTTACTGGGTGGAAACCTTAATGAAATGAAGGTAATAATAAAAGATGCCCACACAATTGTATTTAATGTACAGGTGTAGTGTACAGTGCACAAGTGTGTGCTTTTTAGTTCATCTAGACCCATGTATTTGTCACATCTGTTGAATTGGCAGACAATGCGAGCAGGATAAATTCTAACTCTTCCATAAAGTGTGACTTAGAATAACATAACTGGATAGAGTCAGGTAGGAAAGCAACGTGTTAACAACAGATATATTGTGGTTGAAGAAGAGGCAGAGACATATTGGTGTAGTTGCAAGGGAGGGTGTGTCATAATACACTGTAATATTCTAACCATCTGAATACCTAAACTGGAAAGTCTTGACTTTAACACTGCTTTTTACTTTTCTGTCTCAAAAACCTGTCTTCTAGTAATGTCAACCAAGTAAAAGGTGTTTTTGTTTAAAATCCCTTTATGTCTTCATTAGAATATGAAGAGGAGATATCAGCAATCTAAACATTGACTGAAAGATCATTTCAAATGTCCTGGCTATTGTTCTTTTCAAACAGATCATGCATGTTATTCAAAACTGAGGATTTGAAGGCAGAGATGAAGCATGAAAAGGCTCGGCTATCCTTTAAGAAAAAAAATCAAACAAGACAGCTAAACAAATAGTGGAATCCGAAAGGTGAGTACTACAAAATTGGATGAAAGGAGTAATAATTGAAATGGTGGAACGTGCAAGTTGTGCAGACAGGGTTCATTGATCGGGTGGTCACCACAGCCTCAAATAAGAGCATCTTCACCCCCTAAAAGCCCCTCCACCGGCTTATGGGGACCACACTGAGTGTGTGTAATGGCCTGGCTGTGAGAGTCCAGGGATTTAGCAGCTAGACTTGAGTCAACACTGAGGCTCATCACAAACATCATTACTTTCTCCTGGCTTGTCCTTTTCCCTCTTCAGTGGCGCAGGTCTAATAGCTGTGTACAAACGACTGGGAGCAAAGGGCTGGATGGCCTACTTTGATAAAGAATGATTGACTCGAGGGCGGCTTTTTACGTGCTCCTCGCTGGCTCCATATCCACAGGAAAAAGCTCTTAAGGCGTCTTGAAGAGCATACATTACCATCTCACCTGCTCCAGCTCTCGTTGCTTATTCAAGAGTTTCCACTGATTATTCACACATCTAATCATCGTCATCAGGGCTTAACAGGCTACTGCTGGAGGTACAGCAAGTGCATTCAGTTGAAGCTGTGCAAAAAGTGAAAGGGAAGGGGTGGGCACTTTGACAGAGCCCTCATGGGAACACCAAAGCTACATCACAACACTTTGGCTGTGACAAACTGCTCTGATAACTTGCAAATGGAATGAAAGTTTGCATCTCCAGAATGTTTTTAACGAGTCTCCCTGGAGTGTGGCATAATGACTGTGGAACTCGGCAACGGAGAGAGACGGAGAGAGAGTGTTGGGTCTGCATGCAGCTCTCAGCTTTCTTTTGCCCGTTTATGCACCAGCGGCTCTAGGGACTCAGACAGGCTGTGGAAAGACATGAAAAAGCCTCTACAAAACTGTTTGTTTATGTAAGGAATGGCAGAGTAGGGAGGAGGAATCCACTTAATATTAAATAACTACTTAAAAAAAAAAAAACTGAAATATAGCAAATATTCAATAAAACCCACCCCAAAACAAAAATATTGACATTTTCAAAAACGTAATTAGCAAAACCTCCCCAAGGACAGATTAGGTAAGCAACAGGAAAAGCTTTTTACTTACCTTCTTATCAAGGTTCTGAGTTCTTTTGCGCTTAAACCTGCTTTGTGTCTACATAACAACTATATTTATTTAATTCTGTGGCAATACATATTTTAATGTTTATTTTCTCTCCCTCTCAATACAAAATTGATGAGAATGATGCTTCCTGCAAAGGAGAATAGCTCACACTGAATCAGTGACATTCCATTTGGCGTCACAAGGTAATAACTCTTTCAAGGTTTCCATTTCCCCCCAAAAAAGGACTTCTTTTTTCATTATCACCCAACAAGGCAGGGAAGAATCAATGGTCAGAAAAACGCCAAAATAAAGTAGATTTGAATGTGTGGGCATAAACTACCCAACAGCTTTTTTTAAAACTATTTGCCATGTAGTGAAGAAATAGTTTCCTGAGCAGAGAGTGAAGTTACACTACCTCTGTATGTGTTGTAACCCAGGCACCTGCTTCTCTGTGCTTGTTATCATAGACGGCTCGGTGGTGCATGCATGACAATCCCCGTGTGCATCCTGCTGGTTAGCTAATTGTTACCACTCTTCACCGCGCTCATACAGCAATTACCACTGATAACAGCGTCGTCACGGAAGCATAACGACCACCCTCCTGTTCCCCCCAGGAAAACAATTTCTGCTCTGTCAGCACTGTTGCCATTGTTAGCACTGTTAGCACCTTTAGCTGCTTCCTGGTTCAGCCACCTCCATGCTGAGTGCAGCCAATCCTGGCTCAGACTCTGAATCATAGATATGCTCTGAATGTCATGCACAGCAGAGTCCTTGTTTGATCTAATGAGCAGTGAATGCAAAAAAAAAGGTTACTCTTATGTCAGCGCTGCCATTTCAGTCAGACCATCAAACAGAATCATTATATGTTAACAGATTGTGTTTCAGTGAACAGCAAACAATCACGACCTTGGTTTGTTTCAAAGACTAATCATCAGGGTCCATGCACATTCTCTATACTGCAAGAGCATATAAGCACACTCGGATGCCTCGTTTGTGTGATTGAATTTATCCACAGAATGAGTGCAAAACAAGTGGAGCTGAGAAAACTGGGCTCAGAGTTTTCAGGCTGGCCAGTAAATACTGTATCCTATAAAAAGGCTGGAATTCCTTCGTTTTATCAGTGCATCAATGGCTAATGGAAATCGTGAACCAGTCCCAGTTGAGAACTGGTTCCAAGTATGCTTCAAGTTTATCAACTCTCTTTATCATTGTTATTCTGACAGTTGGGCATTGCAAACCAGTGCTGCATGATAACTTGTAATGTCTTTAAAAGATCATTTTAAGTAAAGGTGGAAACACCTGCAACACTCTGAAACATCTTTCCACGCAACATGGGCCTAAATTCCAGGAAATGCCATGCACTTGACACTCTACATGCCGCTGCTTCCCAACCGAGCAGCTGAGCTTACTGAGGTTAAATATCCTGTTATACTAACATTAGCACCACGCAGGACAGCTCAGCAGATGTTCTCTTTGACTAAGAAAACCCAAATGAAAATGCTGTACAAATATTCTTTCATTTTATCCATTTTAGATGATGAAAGACAGATAGTGTTCAGACTCAGAGATGACAAAGTAGTTGTAAACCTGGCCTACTCTTTTATTGCAGGAGTCAATAAGGTAATCAATAAAGAATTAGACCCACTAGCAGAATCCCTAATGGTACTGGTACCAAAAAGATCTTATCAATTCCCATCCCTATAGATAATAACTAAAAGTGTACATATATCATATATTTTTTGAAAAAAAAAAAAAAAAAAATGCATAGTCTACAAATGTGTTATCATCTGTCTTATCCATTTTAAAGAAAAATACATGATTTTAATTATGTACAGCCCATAGTTTATAGAAATTTAATTCATTCAATTCACTTGATTGAGGTCTGAATCTTGACATATGATTTTACATACTGTGTTATGAATAAGCACAGTGACTGCCCTCTACAGGTTGAAACCTGCCTACTACAACTGAATTCTGCTATTGGCCAATCCGGTGCCGAGTGAGGTATTTGGAGGCGGCTTTCATCACCCTGGCCTGTCTATAAAAGCAATGTCTCTGACTCTGCAGACTGTGGTGAGCAGTGGTCACTCGGTCAGTCACTTATCATAGAAAAAACTTTAATTGATAGCCCTGGCTTTTATTTGCTTAGAACTCAACTCAGTGGAACTGAACTCAAACAGCAGATATTGTGGACATGTGTCTATACAGTATGGAACTATGGTCATTTTATGGCATCAAGGGTTACAGCACTCAGCATACCTCTGCAACACCACTCATCATCCTCTCAAAATAATATTCATGACTAGGAATAAGTTGATTGTTTTGATCGTGAATGGATTTAAGGAATATAAATAGGAATCTACACGTTCGGACGTTATGACTGCTTAAGAGGTCTGTGTTGCAACACCGGGCAAGTAAAGTGGATTTTCTAACTTGCAAAGCTTTCATGCACAGCAACACAGAATGCAGCTGCTGTCAACTCTCCAACTGTCCGCTGTCCTCTTCTTCTCCACTCAGCTGAGCTCCTATCCTACTGTAAGTGCAACAGAAGCCCTGTGAGCAAACGGCCAATAAGAGTATTAATGTAGCCTAATCCATTCAAAATAAACACTCAATGGTATACAGTTCACCCAGGTAGGCTTACTCATGCAAGGCTACACCAAGGCAACAAAACACCAGAGAATACTCTCTTTAAAGGGACAGAGAAAAACCCTAGAGACAATGACAAGGTCAAAAAGAGGGTTTGCTATTTTATACTTTATTATCAAAAGAAAAAAGATTCAGCTTGTATACAGGAAATTATTTCCTTGATGCACTGCAGAGCTATTCAACTGTCAAGCAGGCCTAAGATTAGATTACTTTTATTTTGTGTGTGTAAACCTAGTTATTTAAGCTTATAGACGAAAGGCAACCACAGAGAAGAAGTGCTATGGATTCATTCATTTATGTACCTTTATGAGCTAATGGAGACACTTAATTCAGCTTCTTTATTTGTATTATAGTCTAGTTGGATAGACTCCCCAGTAAAATCTAAACTAAATTCAGGGCCTGGCTGCTCACATGGGGTCATGCCTCCAAACATGTGTCTGTAGAAACTCGGAGTTCATTTCAGAGGCTCGATCAGTTCCACTGAAAGGAGAGATTGTTCAGCGTTTAAACCTCTGTGGTCACACCCTTGTGTAAGTGTTGCTTGAGTTATGTAAGAATATGAATCACTGTGAAATCTTAGGGCAAAGATGTTATTACAGAACTTTAAAAAAACAGAGAGGTGAAGTCACAGTTCTCGTCTGCTGAGCGATGGTTGTCACAGCCCGACAGTAATGGATTCCTTCACACCTCTTTTAAAACATCAGTCTCTGGTCCCCAAAATGTAGCACTTTTAATCAGTGTATTGGAAATGCTGTATCTGTGTGGTGACGTGTACAAAGCACACCTGCAGTTTAGGTTTCAAGTTGGATTTAGGTTAGACACGGTCCTCATATTCTGCTACAGAAAAATAATACACTTTTCATGTTGCATTTGGCCCGGTTGACACTGGTGAAGGCAATGCATTTTTATGCAGCCCATTTTATACAGAGGGAAATACTCAAAGGGCTTTCCATGAAATTAAAAGGGAAATAAGGAAGGAAAAAAGATGCATTCACAACAGATAGGAAACCATGCACACTGCTACTATTCAATTCAATTCAAGAAACTCATTGGTGAAAGAAAAAAGTGAGTTACGTGTTAGAAAGGCCTTAGAATGATGAGCTCAAGAGAAAATCATTTTCTTGTTAAGGTGAATATATTTTTTTTTTTAACATGTATGTAAAGTTTTCCTGCACTAAACAAGCAATAAGCTGGCCTGATCAGATGTATAGCCCTCAGCACACATGCCGTCATGTCATGTCAGAGAAACTTTTCAAACCGACTTGGGTTGTGAACCAGCAAATTTAGCAACTCTGTCTCCAAGATATTACAGTCATACAGTAGGCCTGCTAAATTGTTTCCCAATTATGTTGTCATGACAAATGTAATCACTTCCTAGATTATGTTCAGAGGTAATTTCTAGGAGACGAGGGTTGCATGTGGAATCGGAAATGTAACCGAGCTCATCTAAGCAGTCAAATCAAAAGTTTAAGATCCTAAAATCTGTTCTAAAATTAACCAGTGAAGTGAAGTAAGGAGAGACACAGTATCACACGCAGAGAGCATGAGAAATCGTCGGTTCTCGATGACCTGGAAGCGCCGTTATGTGACGGCCTGGGATGAGAAGGATTATGTGGTGCATCGAGTAAAATCCATCATATACATGACTACTCGCACAAGTCGAGTAATTAATATCATCCCTTTACTGTAAATGATCTCTCTCTCACTCATGCATCTGTATGCACATGCATCAGCGAAAGTCATGGAAACAGACTGGTGACGTGAACCCATGCTATATTACAGCTGCAGGCCTTTGCAATTTCTCATCTGCACTTGGACTTGACCCAAGTTGACCCAATGCAAAACTTAACTCCAAAATATCTGATTTCCTGGAACACTTATGTTGGAAAAAGATTTGTAAGATAACTGAACCAGAATAGGGTAGAAAATTTAAAGTTGTTAAAGTGACCTGCTGCTGTGAAAATTGCTTGTAATGGAAAAAAGAGTGAGCAGCAGTACTGATGCAGGGCGGCGGCGGAATAGACAATGCAAAGGGGGAGCTGGGAAGATTTTGCAGCTTAAATAGACCGCCGGATTTGGAGGGTGCGTTTTGTAGATGACATATGGGGACTCAAGTAATTTTTGAGTCATCCTCACTTTGTCTCCACTGTGGCCTCTCTACCTTGATGTTCGCTGACTTCAGTCTGTGGGGTGTGTGTGTGTGTTTGTGTGTGTGTGTGTGTGTGTGTGTGTGTGTGTGTGTGTGTGTGTGTGTGTGTGTGTGTGTGTGTGTGTGTGTGTGTGTGTGAAGGAGCTCAGTCCCTGCATATTAAAGAGGCTGCAGCATGATAATAAATGACACCAAAATGTTAAAAGTAACGATAAAAGAGCCGATAATGTTGGAGCTTATTCATACTGTGGTCTTTGATCATTTAGCCTTGGGGCCAGTTTAATATCGGGTTTCGGTACCCATCTATAGAAATGACACACACTTAGGTTCTTGGATATCGATGTGGCTTGGTTTGAATCCTCTGAACTACTGCCTCATCTCTGATTTGTTCAGTTATTTTGTGGGTGATGTATTCCAAGAAAGATTTTGCATGCAGTGCTTTCACTTGTAATTAAGGATTTTTAAATTGAGGTGCTGCTCTACGTATTAAACTAGCAGATGTGAATAATTCTACCACCACTAATTCAAGTCTGATTATCAGGCTACTGTCTGATAATTTACATAGTTTATTGTTAACCAGGGAGCGTTGTAGACTGTGACATCTTCCGAGAAACACACAATTCACACAGGGCTGATAAGGTGCATTAGGGGCTGTATTTCTATGCAGGGATGGTGCAAGACTCTGGACTAATGTTTACACTGCTGCTGTGTGTAAACAGTCTTCTAGATTTACTCTTGTATGAAATTCTATTGTAATTAGGCTTAGAAATAATTTGCAGAGATTTAACCCCGACAGTTACCTAAATATTGGATGCTTTGTGTTCACAAAGACAGTTGCCTAACAAGATCGAAATGTTGCTTCGATTGGAAATGTTGTGTTTAAAGTGAATGCATGAATGCAGCATCACATGACTCCATCACGTGTTCAAAATAACAACAGCAGAACACAATATTTGATATTACTGTTAAATGTGGTAGTAGCACCTTGTGTCTTGGTGGCTTTTCTACAAGGTGCTTGTGATGCGCCTGGGGCAGTACAGTATTGACAGTTAGTGGTATGATGAGATATATGGGAATATATACATGCAATTACATGGTAAAAAAAAATGAGTAATTGGGCCCTCAAGCCTTTTGCTGAAGCCTGTTTTATGGGAAGTGCAGAATGTGACCTTTCTTGCATTTTCCCCTTCAGGTGGCCACAATCCTCCGATCCCTACTGATGACCAGGAAGACGTTGTCAGTGTGGACAATGAGAATGTGCTTCAGGTCCTTGAGCCTCACAGAGAGGACAGGAATGCCAGACCTTCTTCTCCTCCACTTCAGCAGTTCCCAACACCAAAGCTTGACATAGGCTGCTCATATTCCTGCTTATTATCCTATTCCCCATGCTGACTCTTATGCTTTCCTTTTCGCTTTCCCTTCTATCTTTTCCTTCGCTTACTCACTTTGCTGCTCCTGTTTCTGCTCCTCGTGCTTTTCCTTATGCTGCTTTTCCTGCCAATCTTTCTGCTTTTTTAATGCTGACTTTCATGGTGTTCCTGGACTGGTGCCTGAATTGGATTTGCTGGTGTGGTTGGGATCTCCACAGAGCAGTCTTCAAGACTCTTCAGCAGAGGTATCTCTCTGGAAGAAGCCGCTGTATCTTCCTCAACTTCCAGTCTCAGCACCTCCATAAGGAGAGGAACGGAAGAGAGGGATGAGGAACAGACTGCTGCCAAGAGGCCGAGGTGGTTTGATGAGAGGGACTCAGACTTACTCCACAGTGAGTTACATGGCTGACAATCCTCCTGGAATCATCAGAGCCATCAGTATGTTCACATTTATCCCCCCGTTTTTATCGCACAGGTATGGATGGCTACAGCAGCCCTTTTTTTTTAACCACTGATGACTGGCCTTTGCCTCTGGCAGGACTAGTGATAGCCTTTGCGTCCGGCAAGGCTGAGGGCACTCCAGGTAGTGTCTGGCACTGAGGCCTATTTGAACTATCTCCACATTCTAGCACAGTGGCCGCATCGACTTTTCGTTTATCCTGAGGGCTATTCTAGCATTTGGCAGGGCCAGTAATGCCCGAGGTAACCCTTGTGTCTGGCGAGGCAGGTACCTTCCTTTTGGTCCTGTGCTCAAATGAACACAGTCTTTCTTGTCAAATTACTAGTGACTCCCACTAAGAGGGGTCTGGGGTCTGCACAGTCACAAGAGTGGAACTGGTTGGTGGTTAGCTGTAACTGCCCAGTGAAGCTTGCATGTGGCTGTCTGTGGGCCTTCCCCAGAACAACAGTGACTGGACCATTCCACACAAGGTGAGAAAGAGACAAAATGGGAAAAAAAGATACAAAAACAGATGTCCTCCTTTAGAAGTCAACATGAATGAGGTTAGCCTTGGCCTGCTGGACCTGGAGATCAACCCTGGATATAACAGGGATCACCTACACGATGGCTATTTACTTCGTGCAGGCGAAGAAGATAAGTACAAGTATCTGACATAAAGTGTCTTCAAAAAGGCTCTATAATAGAGACAGGGAAAGTTATATATATTATTGTGTGAACCAGTTTGTCCTCTTTTACTACCTGTTTTTGTCTTTCTTGTCTTCTCTTGTCTTACTTCACCACCGGAGCTGCTACTGTTCACTGGATAAAAACGGTGAGTGAGCTTTTTTTTAATATAAATTAGGGGAAGCAATCTATGGTATCATCTTAATCTGTTTGACTTTTTTGAGTAGGGGAGACCGGGTATGGTTGTAACAAAGGGATAGTTGTAACACTCATCACCAACATAGTCCATGCCCATTTACAATTGGAGCTCACTGGTGAAGCCGCATGTCTCTGAGTCCAAATTTGTCTGTTCTAGAGCCAAAAAACAGTTTTTCAGGTGAGACACCAAACATTTTCATCACAGTTGTTTTTTGCATAGTGTCCATTGTGTTGTATGTACAATTGTTTCACTTACATAGGTTCAAGTAGAACTTTCTCTAGTTTAACTTGATGTGTTTCATTAGTGCTAGCTTTGAAGCTGAATGCTAAAAACTGTTAGCTCTTTCATGGCTGCTAGACATGGGGAGGGTTGTAACAGTTCTTAAAAAGTGTAGATTTCGGGCCCACGAAGCCCGCACCCCAGGCAAGGACATCTACATTTGCCACAACTGCCGATCAAATTAAAAATAGGCTATAGGTATTATGCCTTAGTTTGCTCAGATAATAGTTACTCTTCGAAAGTGTTTATTGTTCAGCTGTTCAAATGCTGTTCAAACGTCAACCTTTTTTGGATTTATGTCATACATTTCTATTAATTTTAATATTATAATTATTGTATTCTTACAAGTTTATTGTTCCTTCTTTATTATTCATTAAAGTGCTTGAATACATTTAGCCTATTGTAAATCTTTTTTAAGCACAATAATTTAATTGTTACATCCATCCCCAGCTAGTGTTACAACTCACCCCGGTACTGGGGTACGTTGTAACAATATACCTCTTTGTATGTGACATTAATTTCCATAATCTGTGATGGTGTAGTAGAGGTCTCAGTGTGTGTTATTTATAGCAGACAAATATGGGTACCATGTATCAAAATTTAAGAACTCTAACAAAAAAACCCACTGAGTTACACTTGCTCAAACAAAAAGTGTTACAATCATCCCCGGTTTCCCCTAAGTAATTTTAAATGAACAGAGATTAATGGTCTAATATTGTTTTTTTTAATTTTTTTAAATCTTTATATATCATACTCAACCACCTAGGTTACCGTTGTTCATTATGGTCACAAGAAGTGAGCATGAGCATCCGACTTCTGAAGAAATGGACCAAATTGTACTGTCATTAAAAGACAGAGAAAAGGGGTAAAGTAATTATTACCAGGGATTTTAGTTCCGTCTGAATGTGCCATGTCTGTAATCATTATGGATAATGTCAGTAAAAATTTACGGCGACTTTTACCTTCTGTAAAATGTCAATTTGCCGTCTTATAACGACGTAGTATATTCATTTTGAAAGAGACTGTATGCAAACTGTACATTCCCTGTGAAAACGGAAGTTTGAAAAGACACAATGCATGTAACAGACTGACACAGTGACCTTGCAGGTCATATGTAGACTTGGAAAATCCATGACCAAGCAGCGATATGTGACGAGGTCGTAGTGGGAATGTGTTGGTCTTGTCCTCTACAGTGTGGGCCCTGTACCATTACATGGCTCTTCCCTCATCATGATGCAAGCATCTTGGCAAATAAGAAAAATTACAGATAAGTACCAATTTAAGAATAATCTATTGCAAGGGTGTCAATGTAGTGCAGTCCACAGCATCATTAGCATATCAGAGATCATTTCAAAGGGAAGCTCCACTGATTTTAAACATCAAAGTCTGTTTACAGGTCTCGGAGAGTACTTTGGCATATGTGGGGGAAAAAACACACAAAAAAGTCTTTTGTGGCCCCACACACATAACAGAGGAGTACAGAGAGGTATATTAGAGAACAGAGTGGGCTCAGAACACACGGCACAACACAGGACAGCATGTAAGTGTCATCACCTTATTATTGTCCGTGCAGTAAGGGATTCCATTGGCGTACAGCTTGTTAAAGTCACATTCATGCTGAACCAAGGAAATTACAAAAGACGGAAGGGTAATTACATCAGCGACAACATTGTAATTTTGCAATGGTGCCAGACTTTTGTGCCACTTCTATTGAAATTAACAGGGCATGCATCACAAGTCCCACTATGACCCATCACATTTGTGCTGTTTCACCTTTGACTGAAAAATTCTGCCACAAAATAGAGATGTTGACTGGATATTTTTAATCTAAATGTGGGCTTTCATTTCCTTGATATTGGTCTCCAAACAAATCCTGACTCTGTCCATCAGCTGCATATTATTATAAGCTCTTTGATATAAAGTTAGCTCACCCACGCTCGTTGGTCCAATACATAATGATGCGTGTCTAAACGGGGCAGGTCTGACCTGGTATCACTGAGCAGACTGCAATTAACTGGATCACAGATCATCATTGTGTAGCGCATACACAATGATGTATGTATTTGACTGTCAGTAAATAAACCTTTGAACTGTTAATGATATATGGTAATGTTTAGGAGGGCTAACTTCAGCCAGCTATCCTGATAACCTTTGTAATTTACCAGTACTTGTAACTTTATTTGTCAATTAACTCAATTGCAGTGCATGTTGTTTAGCTAAAGTTAGCTAGCAGTATCTCTGTTGAGACATCCTACGTTAATTTGGGGAGGGGGCCATAGTGTTGGTGAGTGATAGCAAATGTTACAGCCTCTCTAGTTTTATCAGTGACTTAACTATGTGTGTGTTGATATCAACTCGATGACTAGCACAGATGTAAATCACTGAGGCAAACGGTAAGGTATCATTATCCTCTATCTGTATCATTATGTATCATTATTTATAAAAAAAAAAAAAAAAAAAAAAAAAGAACAGGCTTGAGTGACTTGGGCTCTATGATGAACACAGCAGGGTGAAGTAACACACCTGGACCAAGTACATGTCTGCAGTCTGGGGAAGATGGAGGCAGATGATAAACTTCACAGATGTTAACACAGAAGTCTGCAGAGGGAAATTCTCTTATGTATAAGATCCATGACACATGATGATGGTGTGGGAGCCAGATCACAGGTACTCACAAATCACTTATGTATGAGAACCATCTAACTGACATTCAACCACTATGTTATGCTCATCACAAATATATAATAACCATTTGATATACACTTATGGACAAAAGTACATGGACAGCAGTGACCACAAGTTTTATGCAGTGGGAGAAGGCATCATTTTATTGTACCTTGTCATCTACTTTCTTGTACCAGGCGATTCCCAGAGAGAGGATAGAGTGAGAGTGAGCTGCATAGCATATGGCTGTACATCTGTCCTCTTTAGATCTGAGACATGACAACGAAAGTCAGGGGGAACTTATGGAAACACAAATACTAATGAGCAGTGAGAGATGCCATGGCAGTGACTCAACCGCATCAATTTGCATCAATGGCTTCTTGCACAGCAACATGTTAGTGGTTACTCTATCAGTTGAGTGTTTGTTAGCAAGAGGTGCAGAGAGGACCACTGATATTTTTACTCACTCTGCCACCAAGGACTTCCTGTTTACAAATCCACTAAGCTCCTAAAATAACACAGGGAACACTTACTACTACTCTTTTTAAATTGGTGAAATCATGTGACAAAACAGTGACACAGAAAAATGATGCAGGTGGTGCACATATATATTGAGTCGGAAATTAAAGGCTGAGTTATGTGTGTTTGCATGTGTGTATGGGAGGCAGTGATATGTGTCGGTATTTTTGTGTGTGAACTGGACACGTCAGCGTAAAGAGTAATTAATATGAAATGAATGGGGGAGAGAAAGAAGGGGAGATAGTATTGACAGTAATCTTAGAACCCATCGGCAACAGCCTGATATTTCGTGACATCCGGTGTAGCAAGCGGATTTCCGGGCCAAGACTTTCTCCTCTGTGCACTGGTCACTCAGCTGATCTCTATAAACAGATAACTGCATATGAATGCAGGTAATTTTTTAAAAAGCGTCATCAGACAATAGCCGAAATTGCATTTTGGCCACAGCATTCCTCCTCTCCACACGATGTTCAATAGTATTTGGACTCCTAATAGAATCCAGAATCGTGTCCTGTTGCACTACAGATCCTGCATACATATGCATTTATCCATTTATAGAGATAATTTGTGTAGTAGTAGTAAATACATGACAACAACAGCAACATTACAATGACATAGAGACAGTCAACCAAGTCCACCCCCTTTCCTTTTTTCCCCTCCTTGTTTTTTTTTATTTTATTTTTTTATATACTGTGCGGGATTTTCCTTTAAAAAACAACAACGTGTAGACTCATAAAGAAGTAATCCCTCGAAATCATTATCTTTGACCCACAAGAAGTGTGTGGCGGTGTATGTATCCACAAAGACTCTGCCGTCTACCTGTATTTTCCTTTTCTTTGTTATTATTTTGCTGTGTTCAGGATGTTCCTGGGTGCAGTGCACAGGTGAGGTCAGGACTTTATAAAGAAGTAGTGACCGGGTGCCAGATCGCAAGCTGCACGCATCCAAGCAGGAAAATCACAGACACAATCCATATAATGCATATACAGCGAGGCGTAACACAGAGTGGACAAAGCTTGCTCCAAATTGAATTTGGGGTTGGCTTTCACTTTCACTTTCAGCAATGCTTTTTACAAATGGTAACCAACAATTCCTGTGTAGTATACTTTGAACCACTCCCAGACTCTTGAGAATGGAGTCTGCCTTTGAAGGGTTTAAAGTGAATGTTATGAAAGAGGTGACAAAATGTGTAATTCCTTTTCCAGCCCATGTAAAGTAGTGTGTGTGTGTGTGTGTGTGTGTGTGTGTGTGTGTGTGTGTGTGTGTGTGTGTGTGTGTGTGTGTGTGTGTGTGTGTGTGTGTGTGAGCTGGATATTAGGGTTGTGCCAGCTTAACTAGGGGTCAATTTATAAGTTGTAAGTGTTGACTTAGTGATATAATTGACTTTCCAGCAGGCAGGCTGTCAGAGTCGTGGATATTACTGGGTTTTGGAAACTGTTATGTTGTTTAATGGCTGTTCTGAGACATGTTAACCGTAAGTAAAATGTTATTACAACAGGTGTGTCCCAATTCCATCCTGGGGACATCGTGGTCAGTCTGATGAATCAATTCAATTAGGTGTTGTAACTGGTTTGCTGGGTAATAATGAAGGAAGTTTGGTGCTTCTAATCCACCACGAGTTCTGCTTCTCTGTAGTGAGGAGACTTTTAATTTGTTAGTTTTTCTCATTAAAAAAGGGTAACTAATGAGTCCTGGGACTGAAACCATTCGTCTGTAGGGATGAAAGGAAGATGGTGTGTGTGTGTGTGTGTGTGTGTGTGTGTGTATGTATGTGTATGTGTGTGTGTGTGTGTGTGTGTGTGTTTTAACTTTGCATGTGCAGTTTAATCACATGTTGGATCTCACCTCTGCTCACCGGCTCATGAAGTACTCACACTGCTTACAGAGTGCAAATAGCCTTGAGCTCATGTTGATACGAGGGGCAAACCATGACTTTTAAAAACTGTATCTCCACGTACATGTAAGTCTTTTAACTGTTATACCAGCCTGTGTGGTCCAGCCTGGTTGGAGACACACTCACACCTGCGCTTACCATATCCATTGCAATGAAGGGAGACTTTTTAATGGCCACTACCATGGCAGGCCAAAGCTCTTTGAAGTCTGGACATCAATAACTGGAACCAGAAGTGAAGTGTCTCAACTTAATTACGTCAAAATGAAACAGCTCTTATTGGCACCTGACACATTTTCTGCAGTTCCTAATGGCGATCTTGAATTTTAGACTGCTTATGTTAACAATAACCACCTTGCAAAGGCTTTAATCATCCGTTGCTTTAGCTCTTGCTTGTTGTTTACCTTTATATAGCACTTGCTCGGGTCGACAGCTGGCGCTTCAGCTGTAAACATTTCAACATGCTTCTCGGGGTCTCGTGACAAAAATTCCATAGTCGTTGGACTGTTACCTGAGCACAAATATAAGTCGTTTGCCGCTAAATGTATGCACAAATTGTCCACAAATAATGAATATAATGTTACCTCCATATTTTAATTTTACTTCTCTGTCTGTCTTTTTGCTTTTCAAGAAACATTACAAGCAGACATTTATGAGGGAACATAATGAAAAAAAAATGTGTGACAGCAACAATATTTTTCCAGGGCAAAGTCAATGGGTCTCATTCATGAAAAGTGAGTAAATCTGTGTGTAGATTTGCACATAAAAACCTACTCTAATAAAAAACCTACTCCGGATTCAGAAACGCTGCGGGAAACTCAGATTTGATTGTAAACATGTGTGTATGATCATGAATGCCAATCCATCATAAAGTGACAGCGCGCTCCCGGTAATCAACAATTAGCATAAATCCCCACCCATGAATAGCCAGTGACCACCATATAAGGAGGTGTAGGTGCATCCAGTCGACCTGTCAGTCATGGCGCAAAGAAAGAAAGAGAGAGAAAGAAAAAACAATTTTTCCGAAGCAGAGATCGAAATAATTTTGGGTGAAGTGGACTTAAGAAAAAACATTTTATTTTCTTCAGTTAGTAGTGGTGTGACAGGGACAGGCAAAGCGAAGGCCTGGAGGGAGGTAACTGATGCTGTTAATGTCTCCGAAAGAACCATGTCAGAGGTGAAGCGTAAATAGTTTGATATGAAACTGGAGGCAAAGAAACGCATAAGCACACACACAAAAAATACAGTGGTCACCAAACAAACAGAAGATTCATTTGTGGGGTTTTGAGTGGCAATGGGAAACCAGAGATGTTTTGTGCATAATGGATAAACTCTAAATCAGTGATGGCTGTCGGAATGTAGAGCTATTTAACATTTATTTTAATAGATGATACGGATAACATATAGCCTACAGCAGTTTTGTATGCATCATCTTCAAATTATTTGAATCTTAATAGCCTAAAGCTCTGTTTTATACAACGTAAATTAAGCATTTTTCAAATCAGATTTATTCATTCAAATGATCAAAAAGCCACACACACACACACAAAAGTGTTGTCTCAAATAATTCTTTCATCTGGCGCGTGCTCCTTCGTGGCTCCACCACCTGCTGCCCCTGCTGAACCCAGGCACTGAGGCCGAAGAGGCTGTGATCCGGCTGTCCTTACGGATATTTTTATTAACATCATTCAACATGTAGACAGAACGTGTAATCTACTGAGTCGATTTACATAGATAATTCACAATCATGAACCTAATCTGGATCTTAAACCTGCTTACAGCCAACTAATTTAACTAAATGTGTTATATTTTTAATGTTTTGTCATGTTTAGATTACGTGTTTCAAAGGCATCTGTGTATTGTCTACATAACAAAGCGCAATATGAATTAAAATTGTAATTTCCAATAGTGACAAGCAATATTTATGTGCTTTACTAAATTTACAGAAACACTACGAGTGGTCAGGAGCAGGAGAAGACTTTGTTAGGAGCTAAAAATTTCCATCTGCCTACAGTTCACACACAAATTCCTTCTGCTCACGTTTCATGAATGAGACCCATTGCTTCTTTCATATCCGGGATGAAGGGAGCGTAATTGCACGTCTAATCTGCCTTGCTTATTCAAGCTGAGGTCACAAACAACAGGAAGCTAAGCTACATTGTGAGAAACAGAGGTGATTATACAGAAATCGCAGGAACTTTTTGCTCCTGTACAGGTTTTTTGTGTGTGTGATTGTATGATTTCATACCCACCATCTTTGGTTTCTACCCGAGGAAACACACAAGCAGAGTTGATTCTCATGTGCTTGTTACTGATATCGACTTTTCCTGTGGACAATTTCTTTGGTGTGTGACACACTATGACATGTATACTTTCACAACACAAATGCAGCAACCCTCCTTCAGTAAGTAAATTAATAAATAATAACAGGCATGGTGAAAAAAAAATGTATGTTAAACACCAAAAAACAATTTGCTTGAAGGCAGAGTATGGTGTATGAAATTGATTGATGAAACAACTCTACGTTACACACGTACTGTATGGAGAGAGTCAATTTCCATCCCTCTGCTACGACTTGCTTTCATGTGATGCTCCAGGATCCAGTTATAGTTATGTATTGCACTGAATATAGGCCAACACAATAAGGACATTTTGTCTTTGTCACTGATGAGATGAAAGAGAGGTGAAAGCCATCATGCCTTATTGATTTTTGCCTTTCAAAGCAGGAGATGAAGAGGAATAAACCAGGCAGGGAGAGATTTTTAAGAGACAAGCGAGACCGGGTGGGCTGCAGCTCAATAGCAGGTACATGGCCATAATTGTACATTCGACAGGCCTATTTTAGCACGTGGTTTTGTGCAGCACATACAATTCAGTTTGCACCTTTTGAGCTGGATCCACTGAGTCAATAGATGGTTTTATTTAGTGAATAAAAATACACACTCCTCCCAACTTTGATTTCACAACAAAGCCATGGTTGTATAATCTGCACTACTGTTTGTTGGAACTTCTTTATTAGCAATAACCCCTTGAGATGTACCATCTCATTTTCAAGGGAGGTCCTTAATGGCATGAACACAGTATAAGCACAATTAGACAAAACATTAAACCAAAAACAAAAATAAGATAATTAAGATAATTGGTGGCTTCAAACTGAATTGTGTGACCTTAATTACTCAATTTAAAAATTAACGTGATTGTCACGTGTTTGAGAAGGCTATCCCCCAGCTGTACCCATGAAATATACAGGTTCTCTCCTCTTCTCTCCATGCATCATTGCACACCACTGGGCATGCAGGTCAAAACCATCCCAATTAAACCAGCTTCATGCTGACATCTAGTACATCTGGGTAGACATGTTATTATGACCAAAAAGCCATTAATCATGCAGTAAAATATACTGTAACATAGAACAATGTTGGCTTTCATATACTGCAGACGATAAATCTACAGAGCACACAGAGAAGAAGAAATAAGTTTCAGACTGTATGTCTTGACCTCGTAGTGCATCCCTGCTTTGATCCCAGGGTTATCCAAATCAAAGTAGATTAGCATAAGTAATGTAATGCATTCAAAGTCACAGCCAGTACTTTAATTTGCAGTGAACTGATCTTAACACGTTCCTTAGGCCCCTGTAGTTTTAGAATTTTAAGCTGGGCATACACTGCAGATTTGAGCCCCTTTTAGAAATGTTGTTGTTTAATTCCAAACCCCACTGTACAAGTAAATTGTCTGTGATGTAAAACCAAAGCTCACAATTTATTTTCTCACACTGTACAGTCCGATCTTCAAGCCACGGGTCCATGTCACTGGTCCAACATCCCATTAGTCCGACGTCCCGTTGTTCCGATATGTGATTATACTAGGCTATACTGTATTTGTGTACCATAGAGGATCAGCAACGCAACAAAAGTAGGCTACGGGTCGAGATACAAGTGTCATAGAGAGGAGAGAATGAAACACCATAACCTCCTGTTATTAACCCTGGGGTCGGGGTTGTGTGGGGAGTTCTCCGCAGTGCTGAACGGCTCCTGGCGGGCGTATTTCTGCCTTGATGGTGCGCCTAGACTGGCTCTGGGTCACCTGGGAAAGGCTTGAGGCGAAGCAGGCTCACGGCTTATGTGTTTGCCACTTTCTTTTTCATTTTAACCCACACCATGATCCTGACCCTAACCAAGTGGTTTTTGTGCCTAAACCTAACCAGACCTTAACCACAGGGCATCATGATGATTTCGGAACAACAGGACTTTGGAACAATGGGTTTAATATGGTCGGAACAATGGGATGTTGGCCCAATGGGCAGTTCCCCAAGCCACGACCTAAGGACGTGTACAAAAGAAAACAAAACAGCCCCCTTGGCCCTGGTGGACAGCTCTGGCTATTGAGAATTATCAATAAAAATTATTTTGAAAGCTCAGAAGCAGGTAGAAGTTTGTTTGCCAACAGAGACACAGTTCATACTAATGGAGAGAGGTTCCAAAAAGAGCTTTAAAGTGAGGGTACTTTCACACCTGTCCTGTTTGGTTCGGTTCAATCAAACTCAAGTTTTGCCCCTTAATTGCAGTTCATCAGTGCAGATGTGAACACAGCAATCACACTCTGGTGAGCACCAAAACAACCGGACCAAGACGTTCTTGTAGAGGTGGTCTTGAATGAACATGTTCCGACCTCGATCCGACCCAACTGCAGTCACATTATGCATTGTTTGGGTTAAACAAGCATGAGCATGTTACAGTCCCGGAGGATTATAATGTGCGCCTCCTCCTGTTCTGCCTGAATATGTGCATTCAGCGCATCCAGTGCATCAAACATTGTTTTCTAGTTGGAGCCACACCTCGTTTTTAAAGTGTGTGGTTTGCCTAAAATGGATAATGCAAGCAATATAGTCAACGATGACCAGCACTAAAATCAACCTGCGTAGTTGTCCCTCCATTGTGACATTAGAAAGCGCTGCAGTTATCTTGAAAGTGTACTCTTCTTCAATGTTCTGTTTACTTCCTTGATTTTTCCTGTATGCAAATTCTCACCAATCAAGAGGAGCTTTCTCACACAAGGTATTTTATCTGGTCCGTTTGTAAATGCTGCCGCGAGAACACAAACCAACCCTAGACAATTATGCAACTTTGTAATAAAATTAATCCATGATTCAGACCAAAGCAAGCAAACCCTTGGTCTGAAAGCACCCTAAGTCTCTCCAAAAATGTGCCAGTTCAAGTTTTGATTCCATTTCCCTCTCTCTGTCTCTCACACAGGCACACACACACACGCACACATATACACAAGTTAGCAGCACCAACAGACTAGTTGAGTATACACTGCACAATTGATTTAGTGAGAAAAAAGGTACTGATCTAGAGGATGGGACTCCTAGCTTTGCTTCAACTGTGAGAGAGCCTAAAGACAACCAAACCTCGCTCCTCCCCTGTACACCGCGCAACAAACAACGCACAATGAAGCTAGAATTTGGTCTGATTCTGAAAAGAGTTGTGTAGCTCAAAAATGGGTCCGAGAGAGGCTCAAATTATACAGTGTATTCCCGGCTTTACGGGAGTCATTGAGCACAGTGCAGGATCTCAACTGTGGGTTTCCTTAATGTAACATACTCACAAACATGATTCAGTAAGGCTCTCACTGTTGAGTGCAAAATAAGCCTTTCTGTTCCCTGAATGTTTTCCCCATGGGTTTTTCCACAAAATCTCCTCCTCACCCTTGTACAACACAGATATGACACTCTTCTTGAACCAAGCCACTGCCGACCTTCAGAGCTTAAAATGAATGCGACTGAATAAAAATAGTGCATTTCCCCAGTTTCAAGGTAAAGATTTTTATTTATTTATTTTGACTAGTCCATACCCATTGAGTGCACAGTTGCCCACGTACAGTTTCACATGGTGTGTGTTTGGGATACAGGTCATAGGAAATTGCAGATTAAATAGTCAACTGAACCCATTAAGAAGAGCAATGTATTCAGACAGAGTTTTTGTGAATTTGATAGTATGATTGCTTTACTGAAAGTACAGTAGTACCATTGCCATTACATTATGGAGCAATTTCTCCAGTCACCTTGAGGCTTCCTGTTCCATTGTTGTGGTGAAACATTGCAAACCCACTGCTGAATGCAACAAGAGTTCTTATTGGCTAGCATTTGAATTCTTGCAGTGTGCACCTTTGAAATTTTCAAAATGTCAAAGATGAATCATGTCTGAGGGAGCGGAGGCCCCAGGTGTGACTCCTCCTCTGCCATCTTGAAAGTGTAGGAGACACCGAGGAGCTCTTCTGAGAGCACAAGTAGCTGTTTATTAGCAAAGTAGGCCACAAATTTTAACATGTAGTCATCAATTACCAGCGCATTAACTTAGCTCAACAAACTATCATCTTTTTTTAGGTTACTAAAAAAGTTTTAGGGATGCTTAATTGTTGTTTCTCTTGCAGCTCCAGGGATTCTTTGTGATGCACAAAACTCATTTGCATTTACATAGAGAGTAGCTGCCAATTTATTGATCTAATATACAAATGTAAAACACTGGCGAGGATTGAAAGACAAAGGAACTTCAACAGCACAGGTTACTATGACACAATCTTTTTCACACAGCTCCAGCTTCACCTCTGTCTCCACTTCCTGACACCCCACTGACACCACAAACTGCATTCTTACAATGGAGACTTGATTTGCCAGCTGGCCCAGCAGCTGGAGTTTTGTTCAAAAATAAACAGATTTGCATTCTAGCATAATCATTAAAGCATACTGCTTCAGAGATATGTATTTGGATAGTAGTGAATTCACCATCCTGGTAGTCTCTAATCTTGTTTATCCAGTGTTTGTAGGGGTATACAGCAAAAACAAATATCTGCCTGATCATTTATTAAAGGCAGGTCTCTTTACCCTATAACGTTTCTTTTTACTCCAGAAAATGACTGCAGATTTTAGATAATTTAGATTAATTCATATCATTCATTAACTCATTCATTTTCTGTAACCGCTTACCCTGTGAAGGGGGCTATCCTAGCTGTCACTGGGAGAGAGATCCTGTTAAAAAGCTGTTCAAACGTCAACCTCATTTAGGCTACAACGCGTGCATGCGTGCGCGCGCACACACACACACACACACACACACACACACACACACACACACACAGGTCAATACTTTATTATTCTTGATTTTATTTATTTTATGTTATATATTTTTATATATTTTATTGGACTTATTTTTGTATTTATGTTATACATTTCTATTTATTTTAATATTATAATTATTGTATTCTTACAAGTTTATTGTTCCTTCTTTATTATTCATTAAAGTGCTTGAATACATTTAGCCTGTTGTAAATCTTTTTTAAGCACAATAATTCAATTGTTACATCCATCCCCAGCTAGTGTTACAACTCACCCCGGTACTGGGGTACGTTGTAACAATATACCTCTTTGCATTTGACATTAATTTCCATAATCTGTGATGGTGTAGTAGAGGTCTCAGTGTGTGTTATTTATAGCAGACAAATATGGGTACCACGTATCAAAATTTAAGAGCTCTAACAAAAAACCCCACTGAGTTACACTTGCTCAATCAAAAAGTGTTACAATCATCCCCGGTCTCTCCTACCCAGAGAAAACCAACGCTGACATGCAAACTCTACACAGGGGGCCTTGGCTGGCCAGTGGATTCAAACCCAGGACCCTCTTGCTGTGAGGCAGCAGTGCTAACACTGCCCCAAGTTAGATAATTAATCATAACCAGTTAAGAAGATTGGACATAGAGTCTGCGTGACAACAGTGTAGTGTTTTATCTTGATAGAGTGACATATTAGGCCTCATGCAAGAAGCAATATATGAACAAATGTTCTCTTATTCTTGTTTGCATCCTCATTTGTTCTTATTTTGTTAGTTCCTACTAATTTCTGAGATTCATCAATGTTTTCTTATTTTTGCTCTTGTCTTAGATAAGAGAACATTTTACAAGTGGTCGAGGGCACTCTTACCAAGATAAAAGAAAACATCTGATTTCCACGGTTCATAAATTGTTGCCCAAAATTAGGAAACGTTTAATTTTAGAAGCATTTAGAAAACACATAAATATCATATGAGCAAATCTGATGATGTTTTAGAGTAATTACATTTCAGGAATGAAGAAATACTACTGTACTTTGTCCATAGATCCCAAATGCTGAAATTTCAGTAATTGAATGTATGTAAATTAACTCAAGTACTGTAATAAAATACAGATTTTAGGTACTTTTACTTTACACAAGTATTTTAATCTCATGCCATTTTGTACCTCTACTCCACCACATTTCAGAGGGAATTATTGTACTTAAATGCATAAACCAAAAATATGAAAATTAAAAAAGTGGTGCTGAAATGATTAGTGGATTGATTAGAAAATGATTTGGTAGCCTTTTTCATAATCTTATAAATAATGTTTCATGAGAAAATATTTCATGGTTCCAGCTTCTTTTAAATAGTTTTACTTTTTATTTATTAAGTGTCTTTAAACTTTTCTGCATGAGTGCCTTTACTTTCAATACTTAAATACAAATGTTTTGTCGTGTGCTGGGTTTTTTGATTTTCCTGTAACACCAGTAGTGACACTCTGGAAAATCCCATTTACTTTAAGTTTATTTAATAGTACGTCGATTTCCCTCCTGCTGAAGTTCTTCCTTTTCTTACAATCTTTTTTGGTGGCATCTCTCCAATTCTTGGGCATGTGAATATTTGCACACAGCACAATACCTGCCCTCATATATTGTGTAAGGGGTGTTAGCTATGGTAATAGATTACTTATGATCAAGTGGGATCCATCCTTCTGCACACCTGAGCATATTTGGATGGGTAAGAATGTTTAGTGCATTTGCAGTTGACTTCTCTTATTTTTTTCTCTTACCAGAAAATGAAGAGAAAATATAACCAAAATGTTGCTGCATGAGGCTCAGTGTTACATTAGCAAAAATCCATGTAAACAACATTTTAATTCCACAAAAATGTCTTTCCGCTGCAGTAAAAGCTGGTGAGTGTCGCCTGCAATCTGCCTCACAAAGTTGTTACCTCAGAAGTTAAGAACGTGTCAACTTGAAGGCAGGTGTGTTCCTGAGACAATCATAGCAGAGGTGAGGTGGAGCTGACTCCTGACTCTGCACTGCCTTGTCTACTCACCCGCATTAATAAATCCACAGCACAGGTGCAACTTGCCATCTGAGTGCCATTTTATACTAATTCTGTTGTAAAATACCATAATAGAAATATTTATCAACCAATTTATCACCTGATTTTGCAGAATAAATTGATGTATGTTGTTTGAGGTAGTTACACCATCACAATATGGTAATTTAACTGGAGGAAATAAATAAATACCTCAGTCTGCTGTATTCACTTCATTAATCAGAAGGCATTTTTAAATGTGTTAAAACAGTGAGTGGTTTAATAATAATAATATACTAATGATGATTACAAAAAAGTCAAGCATGGACTGAAATGTTTTGGGTTTGGGGCTGTGACAAACAAAGGAGTGTTGTGACTTAATAACATGCTTCTAATTGTGTTTTGTGTTTTAAAGCAAACAAGGTGCACTGAGAGTATGAAAAGACTGAAATGGGAATGAAGGATTCAAAATATGAAAATGTAAACAGCATAGTCTGACAGCATTATTTTCTTTTCATTGTCACTTTTTAAAAAAAACAACAACATGGGGCATGAAAGTATATGATGTTTTCTCAAAATTGTCCCTATCCACTGGAGTAACTAAATAAAGGAGGCAATGCTTTTTTCCATATCAGCCGCACTACAGAGGGTCTGACTCAGCCGAACAAAGACGTAAAAAAAATCCTATGTCTCTTCATCCATAGGAAGAGGGATTTGAATTAGAATAACTGTTGCAGCTTGTAAGCTGGGTAAATGTATTGAGAATCAGAATAACCAGCACGGTTAGTGCTTCAGCAGGCACCCAACAAGCCCTGATTTATCTCTGCTGGCTGATAGGAGACAGTGGGACTAAGTCATGCAGACGGTGTGTATTTAAACAGCCGCATTGTAACTCTATAAACCACACAGAAAGCATCAGTGGAACTGTAACACACTCACACAGACATGCACAGGAATTTACTGATGTGCAGGCACCAACACACTCAACAGCAAAGCCATTCTATTATACAATCAAAATGACAGTGGGCATTTTCTCATGAAATGTTTGCTGTAAAGCAAATGTTTATGCTCTTCCAAGAGAATTACATTAGATTACACTGGAATGTGATCGTTGTGTGTGTGTGTGTGTGTGTGTGTGTGTGTGTGTGTGTGTGTGTGTGTGTGTGTGTGTGTGTGTATCTATTTATATGGTCAGATAAACTCTGAAGACACATTAACAGTGGCACCTCCAAGGGATGGCTGGGGGGGCCACGGCCACCCTGATAAACAAGGTCTCACTCTGTGTGACTAGTTACTTGCAGTGCCAGACACTGATGAAAAAGCCATCCTTTAACGTCAGCATGATACATAGCTGGTTGCCGTTATAGTTTTATGGTGCTCGGCGCTGTCAGAAGGAAATGTGGCGGGACAAGAACGAAAGTTAAGGCACTGACAGTCTGGGTAAAGTGGATGGGAGGGGCAGTGGATGGGTCCATCAAACCCTGACTTTCACCCAGGAGTGTGGTGTTCATGTCCCATAAGATTATAAAGCCAAACCCTGTTCTTTTTCCTAAACCTAGCCACATGCTTTTGTTGTGTGTGTTGCTGGAGGAAAAAAATGTCAATTCACTTTGTGGTACTTACGCAGTCAGTTTATTTTGAGAGACTATGTAAATGGTAACTTTCCTGTGAAAATGGAAGTGTATTTTGAAAGGAGACACAGAATGTAACAGGCAAAACTTTAACCTACAATAACAGTTGTTATAACAAACTTTGCACTGCAAAGATGAACATATTTCCACAAAAAAACATTTAGGTTAAATTATGAGTGGTCATCAGAGGAGGATGAAGGGAAGGGAAGGAAAGACCCTTACTTGCTCACTGCCAGAGTTGGGTATAATGCATTACAAAGTAAGAGTACTTTGATTACTTTATGTAGTGATGAGTAACCTAACGCGTTAGTTTGCTGTTTGAGTAATCAAATACTTGAGTACATTTTCAAACAAGCCATCAATTACTTCCGTTACTTATAGAAAGCTGGTCCTTCAGTTCCAAAACAGCAATGACTGTTGGACTGCCTATCAGTCCGAAAGAAGCTACGTGGTAAAAGAAATACTGCCATTGTCTACGGTGGAGTCTAAAACATTCCGCAGTATCGTCAGTAAAATCCCCATGACTCAAAAGGTGGAGGTGGACTCGCTGACAGACAGGTCGGACTCAGGACTTGCATTATGCCTGGTACACACTACAAGATGGTACACAATTATCCACGGTCGTCTTTCGCGACGTGCGTGATGTCATCGGGTTATTCTTGTCCTGTTTTCATTACTTTTACTATTATTTCAGTCACTGTGTCTGTTCATGTGCCAGACGAAATGTTTTTGTAGTCACCTAAAATGCGTCAGCAGATGACAGGAGCTACATTTGAAGTACTGTACACAAACATTCAAGCTACTGAATAGTCCACAAC
The DNA here is from genome assembly GCA_035609425.1 of Epinephelus awoara. NCBI lineage: Eukaryota > Metazoa > Chordata > Actinopteri > Perciformes > Serranidae > Epinephelus > Epinephelus awoara. Next base: position 13,048,562 of record CM069307.1, read on the forward strand.
AAGTTCCTACAAATGTTTCACAATAAAAGCCTATTTAGAAAATGGTCAGCCAAGGTTATAAGGGGCTTTTAATTTGAAACAAAATTTAGGAAGTGTTGAGTTTGAAATGACGGTGCGATATGTTAACTTTATAAAGACAACGGGAGCAGATAAAAAGTAAATATGTAAACACACAGAGGGATTAATAAATAACAGACCGTCTATAATGTAGTTTGTTTCAAATGAAGCTGGGAGCCTCTGCAGTTGTGGTGAGTAAAAGCCCCGCCGCTATTTGTTAATGTTATTACTTTATGTCCGACCGTGAGGATGTACCATTGTTTGCTAGCTTGATGCTAATGACAATGACGTTAACTCAGCGGGTTGACAAAGTGCCTCTGCTGTTTCACACCATCATTTCCCCCTTTTACTCTGTGTGGTAACATCCCTAGAGGAAATATTAAAAACGCTGGGGTGTTGTTGTCATACAGTTGTCTATGGCAGCAGATCGTTCTGTGTTTCTACTGGTCAAAGTGACGGCTGTGATGGGAGAATTGGATCTCAGTGAAGGGCAAGTGGTCCATAACTTTAATTTTGGAGACAAAAAATGTAGGCTTAGCGCCCTGTGGTCCATTGCCCAATAGGAAATGTAGAATACTCAAAAGTACTTTAAAAGTACTTGAGTTACTTTACTCAGGGAGTAACTTTGTAAAGTAACTGGTTACTTTTCAAAAAGTAACACAGTAAAGTAGTTTGATTACTTTTAAGGTAACCCTTACCCAACTCTGCTCACTGCAGACCTCCAGGTGTCAACCAGGCATTTCAAAGAACAATGAATCACATATTTATACAGAAACACAATGCGTTCACACAAAAATATTAACTGTACAGAGATTAGTCAATGCGCATCATACAGTAAGTACCGTTAACAGCACAATAAGAAACCAAGGTGTATCAGTATGTGATTCTTTAACTCTCATACTGACATACTTGTAGTTTTCAACTAGCCCATACACTACAACAACATAATGCAATTCTGAAATTCAGTTATGACTTTTGGTTTTGGTGTGCCACCCCAAGATTTTCAGTGGCCCCATTTGGCCATCCTTATAAAACCTTTCTTGAGGCGCCAATGCACATCCAAAGCTTGTTTGGCTGCTGATGAAATGGGATGGAAATGGAGATAGATACACCTTTTCAAACATCTGTATGTGTCACCCTGGTGACATTAACAAGTTTGAAGGTGTAACAAATTGAAAAGTGAACTCTGTTTCATGCTCAAGATTGTGTATAGGGAAAGCAGAGCAGGCAAACTGTGAGACCGTTATAAAAGCACACAGTAAAGAGGTCTGGGTAATAATGTCATCACCAAGCCGGTGAAGAAAGGTAGTCCTTTTCTTGAGAGCCTGGCAGCTGGATGATATGAATAGAAGAGAAAATATCAGGCCTCAGATGAAGAATGAGATGGAGATATAAAAGATGTAGTGCATGCTCTCATCAGCCAGCCACCATGACTATAAAGGTGAGACTCCCTTCTCCTTGAATAAAACATTCTCTTTCCAAAGCGAAAAGAGCTTGAACCAGCATCAATGAATGTATCAGGCCTGGCCAAAGGTTTTAAAATGTATACACTCTGTGCACCACTGTGGGATGCTCATCTCCATCAGATAGGAGAGAGGAAATACATTTTTACCCTCTCTGTGAAACAATTAATACATGGAGCTGAGAGAAGAGGCAGCTCTGAATGAATACAGGAGCTGACCTTGTTGTACAGCACTTTGTTTAAATGTCTTTATGTGGAAAGAGAGTCTTTAGTTCAAATGATAATCTTGGGCAATTGACCTTTAGCTGGCATCTGTTTCAGGGGTTCGAATTGCAGATATCCAGCTGAAAGAAATACTAGATTTTAAATTGACTAATTAGAACAATATACACAGGTCTCATGGCCAGTGACATTCAGTAATGGATCTAAGTAATAATAAAAAATACATAGATAAGAGTGAACCTGTTTAAACAGTATTGCTTAGCCATTTGTCTTCTCTCTCTCTGAGAGTGAGATGAAAAGATCAATAACAATGTCATGGCTGTGTGCTGCAGTCAGGAAGTGGTATCTTCGCTTAGCATAAAAGAGTGGAAGCAGCTAGCTGGGATCCATAAAGCCAACTTATCAATGTGTTATATCTCATTAAATCCATCAAAAATAATATCTGTAACTTTTTCATGATGGACAACAGCTTATCCATGCACCCGGCAGTATGTCTGTGCGGTGTCTCCAGCATCAAGCTTGACTTGCCAGCTTTGGTCAGTGAGCACAGGTTATTGTCTCTGATGCAGGTCACAGTGGGTACAGGCAGCATGCAATCACACATGGCAAAGTCACTGTGACAACAAGACCCTGGGAAGCTGTGTGCAGTTATAAGTACATCATGTAACCCTCTAACTACATGTGAGTAAGTCAGCCTTTGTGATGCTTGATGGGCAATATTTTTTCCTTTTGAGGGAGCCAGGCTAGCTGCTTCCAATCTTTCTGTTAAGCTAAGCTAACCACATGCAGTATTTGAGGCATATGGACATTTCTTACTCATGAGTTTAACTCAAACAGGAGAGTCTTTTTTCTTTCTTAGTGAAAAGAATATTCATTTACTTGTGCACATAAGAATGAAAAATGTTAAAAGTCTTTGGCGATTAGACATCATCGAGATGGTATATTTTTAAGGAGGTGAGGCAATCCCTGTGGGGGTCTAGATGCTGGTGGTGGCAGAGGTGGTAAAAACGAGATGAGAAGATGTGGAGAAGATGGAGAAGTACTGATGATCTGGATGAGTAGAGGAATGAGCCTTTGTCGAACTTGTCCTTGGACACGATGGTTGGAGAGAGCAGATTTAAAATTTCGTAGTAGCACCCTGATGGGCTGATAGAGATCATGGCGAAGTTTGATTGCATAACTAGAAGAGTGAACACCAACAATCAGCTGATTAGAGGACGCAATGATTGAATTTACACTGAGCGTCTTTAAACTGAATGCTCACTGATATGCGGTTGACCAAATAATACTTCGAAAGGATCTTCAGCTCAATAACTTCAGTCCAGTAGCCTTTCTCCTTTAGCTCACCACCAACTCCTGTGGGGAAATATTGGGCTTAACTGCTAGCTGCTCTGTTATGGCTCATTTCTTCTCAATGTTATATGCACACAGACAGAGCCTCCTGTCTGTACCACGTGTTATTTTGCCCGTATTTGTGCATGTTTTCTAAAAGCTTACGGATACAGATAAAACAGAACAGCACCACCGTAGATCATGGGGGCAATGTAGCTTAGTTCAAGTGAGATACTTGGCGAAAATGGCAGAATGGAACACGTGTAATATAGCAAAAAATTCTCTGTGTATTTAATGACCTAACAGACTGCCTCAGTCAAAAGGTACATTATTATGACCTCCTCCACGGTCGCCATGTTTCTTGTGACATGAAACTTTTGGCTCTGCCCTCTAGTGCCATCTACTGGATGAATCTAAGTCAACATAAAGGACAGGTGGCAGTATGAGGGCAGTGACATATGTAAAGGAAGTGTAAATGAGCCTTTAGTTAACTCTGCGTCTCCGCTGTTTGGTACCGTAGTGGCTATATCAGAGATTTTTTTCTCAAAACACCTGTCTGGAAAAACGCTGATGACAGCACTGTCACGGCTTAACTGGGGCAATAGAACAGAGTCGTCGTTAATGCCATTAGCAACACCTGTGCTTTTTCTACTATGACAAGTCAATCTGGAGAATGCATGATGTGAAGAAATTGCAGTGGGAAAGCAAGCTGCTGAAAAGCTGATGCTTAGAGTGGTAGTGTAAGGACTCGAATGTGCTTAAGTGCACCGAGAAGGAGTTGAGGTGTCAAAAATGAGTGTCTAAACTAGAGTTAGGGTAAACTATCAGCTGAGGACTGAGCCCTTTAAGCACTGCTGTGTACCAGAATGGAGTTGAGTTGCGTTGTGGTACATAAGCATGCATGGATGTGTATCTTCTAGAGTGTATATGATCACAAAGTTAAAGCAGCTGGCATTTAATATGTTAAGATGTACGTATATATGTGATATTTGGCATCCTGGGTCTGGAGATTCACATGAGAATAAAAGCAGTTGAAATAACAATTACACCTAAAACGTTAACTTGTTTGTTAATCTGTAGTTAAGCTACTGAGAAATGCACTCTAATTAGGCAGTTACACTCGGCTGTGTCCCCACCTCCAATGAATGGTTGCCATGGTGACGGTTACTGCTGAGTGACTGCTGGGTCAGACAGACAGTTTATTTAATAGAGATTAAGGCACCAATCAAATCTAACTTATCATTCAAAGAGCATGGTTGCTATTGGCTACATTTGACACCCTGTGAGAGAGTGGACTCTGCTGAACGCTTTGGTGTAAAATATGTTTTTGTGGTATCAAAAATGTGGGGTGTGCGAGTGATTTGAGTAATTCTCAAATCACCCGCAATAGGTGAAATGCACCCCTCCAGCAAATAGCATCAAAGTGCTTCTGTGCTATTTGCAAAATTAAGTAACATGCATGCATTTGGCACAAAATTGGCGCCTTTCTATGCCGCTGCAAAAGTCCAATTCACAAAGATCAGCCCTAATAGTGAAATCATATGCACCTCCAGAGAGTTGGTGGTAACTGAAGTGCACTGACAGACTGGAATATTAAGAAACTGAAAATCTCAGTTTTCTTTTTCTCTGTGCCATTGTTTTGCCTACTGTGCTCTTGGCACAAAGGCAACATTGATACTTTGCCACATGGACAACTGCAGTTAGCTGTAAAACTTAATGGGAGTCTCTGCACTGTGATATCATTAGTCCAATATCTTTTGTGAATTGGACATTGAGACAGGGCTGACAGTCACTGTAAGTGATGCGCAATAGCATCTTTGCATATGAAGTCACACATCAATGCTCTGTTCAGATGGAGGGCAGGCAAATGGAGGCCAAGACTACTAACACTGCACAAATGCCTATGATTTCTGCTGTTGACGACTGTTCCAACTGAACAAATTGGGGCAAAAAAAGGCCACTTAAAGTCCCTAAGATAGAGGGATGTAAAAGGGAAGTGAATCAAAAAGTTCACATTTTAGTCTGGAGTGCAGTCAACCAATTTTAAATATAAACATGAAAGGGTTGAGTTAAACATGTCTTGAGTTACAATTTACTGTAGCAGCTCCTGCCAATTTTCTCAGGGGGGGCAATTGTTGTGATGATGGCTGAGGTGACCCGTTCAGTGGGTAAATTTGAAGTAATTTGGCTCTGCAATGACAGAACAATCCACTGTGGTCATCAACAGACTAATTTCCATCAGTTTGCCCACACAAATACCTTTGAATGTAAACAGAGACCTGTTTTACCATTAATCAAATAAAATTGAGTAAGGTATTCACTGACTCATTGTCAGTCTTAATCAGAAAACATTTTATCATAGCTGAGTGGAATTTAATTTTGTGTTCTGATTAAAGAAATAAATGCAGGCTTACTCTACAACTTAATACAATGCACATCACATAGTATCACTGCTCTTTGACCTGACCTCAAATTTTTTTTTGTTGTTTTTCAGTTTCAGTTTATATATTGGGGGGACATTTAGGGCAATGGGGGGAACTTGTCCCCCTCAATGTATATGGTGACTACTGCCCTGTCAGCATGCATAATTAGGCCTCAGTTGTCTGTTTGCACAAAGGTGAAGTGGCTGGTCTTTGTTATACATAATTGTAGGGTAATGTTGTCGTTTTTGGACATTGGACCACCGACAAGTGTTTGGTCTTCGCATGATATGTGTGGCTTCTCGCCATGACACACAGTCGTGGAGAAAATCCATAGAGAAGAACAGGTGTGAGGCGCTGCCTCATGCGGTGTCGAAATAATCGGAAAAATGGGTTTCCGACCGTAAAGCAATATTTCAGTGGAAACGGTTGACAATGTGTTTTTTTAAACATTTAGGGTGATAAAATACAACACATCTTCTTTGTAATGTCCATAATGTCTCCACATTACACTTAAATGCTCATGAACACACAATGAAGTAAGAACGACTTCCCGACACCTGAATTTTGCGCGTCATAATAGTCATGTGACTGCAAACAAGCTTTTCATGGTGTTATCAGTGGCCTCAATTCATGATTTTACTTAATCTGGTGTTTTCTCTTCCTGTTTCCCAGTGCGAGTTGTAGACAGGAGGAGAGCCCTTGCTCTTTACCGGATTCTGTTGTTGTTACTTTGTTTGACTTCCTGCCTGACTTGACACATTCACTCGCGGCTCGCGCAGAAAATAGACCAGACACCGAACTGATCGCTGCAAATCATGAGCCTGCCGCAGAGCTTCCCGGTGCAGTGCGGCCAGTGTGGATGACACAGCTGGTTAACATGGGTGCCGAAAGGAAACTTCCTTCACTTCTCGGCGCTTCAAGGCTATTCGCGGCGCTTCCGCGGGCAGTGTGGCCCTGGTGTAACTCTAATTATTAGCATATGTATATGTGCAACATGAGACTTTTCAGTAAAAATAATGACACGAGGATATGACAGCTATTCAGTAGGATCAATAATTACTACTAATTTGACACTGAGATTCTTTTTTCATTAAGGGTTTTTATTATTTTGTCCACACCCATATAGCTGACAGCATCATGGTTTAATTTCATTATATTTTTAAACCTCTTAGTGCAAAATATTGTGAGCAGCGTGGCATCTCCCGGCATCATGCTGCTAAAAGCTCTGGCTTATAAATTCAGCCGACTGTCAGAAGTGCTGTTTATATTTTCCGACTATCACTCTGTCACTACTTTCAGGGAACATTGTGGCACTCAAGGCAAGAAGCCACAGTGTGCAGCCAAACATTTGATTGTTTATAACAGCAGCCAGTGACATAAAGCCCACAAGCTGACCACCATCAAGTTAGCCAATGTTTTTCTATGAGGGTGGCAGTAAAGAGAAAAAAATAAAAGTTAAAAAAAAATAAAAAATGATGTGATGAAAATGCCACTGCACTGCGGAGGAAATGCATGAAAATTCATCTGGAATTTTCACGGATGACCACAGTTTTATAACTCCAGTATTAAATCTGCACCAGGCACCTTTACACTTTAATGACCTCAAGTGCAATGACAGATAACTGGTTTAATTTTGAGACTTTATTTCCATCTCATTCTCAGTGTTTGGTAGAGGTCATGGTGGTAAAACAGCAACACTTTCACTAATAATAATATTAATAATTCATAGCCGGCTATTTCAAACCACTACTTTTATTTAATCCAACCTCTAGGAGTCCATCTCCTTTTAGTATGTAGTAAAGAAATACAGAGAGAGAACCACAGAGTATATCCACCTCTGGTGTATAGCAATCAAAGCTTAACCTAAGTCCACTTTAATCCCTCTGTCTTGATTGATAGCAGCCTTGTGAGACTTGTGACGCTCCAGCTCATTGTTTATATGACAACAGATGAGAAATGTCTGCCTTGTCAAATAATTACCTGGAACAGCCTTGTGATATGTGTGTGTGTATTAATGTATATTCATGTCAACAACAGCTATCACTGACAGTGCGGGCTCATTAAACATAAGAGGTAGCTCTTTGGTTGTCAGATTCAGTTTTCATCACTTTAATAGTACTCTGAAATGCATAAATTATTGATATTTCTGACTGCAGGCCAGTGGACCCTGTTGTGTGTCGAGTTCCCTTCCGAATTCATTTCTAATGAACATGTGAACAACACAGTACTGTATACAGGTTTACCGAGGGAAGGACAAAATGGTGTGATATGGATTTTAATCTTAAAGTGAGCTGAATTATTTAAGAGGAGGACTTTAAAAATGTATAGTATAATATTGCACATGTGCAAAACATTGTATAGAGAGCAAGATTTAAAGATACAGGGGTGGAAAATGTACAGAAGAGCTGATATACTGTGTCCTGTATGCATGCATATACGGCTCAAAGGCACTCTGGAATGAGGTTCTCACCTGCAAATTCCCCCTGGAAGTCAAAAGGAAAATAGACTGCGCATCAGCGTTATGGTGTGTGACGGTAGACTTACGGTCCTACACTTATTTATGGTCTTAATTTAGATGGAACGAATACGCCTGTAGTAAGATTCTCATGAACATGAAAAAAAAAGCCATGCTAACTGTGCAACTATCAGTGACAGTGATAATGGTGTAGATTTATATGAGAATATGTTTACTTAATAATGGAAACTAAAGCTTTTTATCTAAACAGAGTTATGAATAATATTACTGAACTTGCAAAGAACATTGAGTGATTATGATATGACCTTCTACTGCTGCTGAGGCTGTACAACAATATTGGATTTTTTTATGTAATAAAAGAGTCCCATTTATGCAATGAGGACCATGAATGAGAATTAAAATTCTTTGTCAAACTGCTCATTAAGTTCATGAGTTCAAAACTGTTGAGTCTTGACAGAGGTTTTACAATCTTCCCCGAAGTCTTTCATTGATTTTTCATACAGTACACTTACGGTCTGAACAGGGAAAAAACCACAGGAAGTTTCACAGAGTTAGTGAACCTATAAATGTTAAGCAGTAGGAGCTTCTGTGGTCTCTGATGGCACCCGTAGATATCTCCCACCAAGCCTCCTTCGTAAAATCAATAACCTGAACCATCCGTCAGATTCGGAGTGATAGACGACTTCACACCCTGAGTGTGTGCCCAGTCTGCCAGAGTGTTCAATTCAAGCTGTAGGGTATATATCCTGCGTGTGATACGTCGCTCCAAGATGTCAGGAGCTGTGCAATGGCACGAATAATGAATGTGCTTCATTCTTCTTTAGGCTTTTTAGTAATGACTGGCTAGCTCAGAATAATCACCCAGCTTTGGCAAATGCTCATTTTTGCCTTCCATGCTGATCTGCTGCTGTGCAGGGACCTGACAGCTTGAAGGAATCACAGAGTCTTCCACTGAGCCAAGTTGAAAGGTTTTACTTTACATCATTTTTTCGAACCTGACTTTCAACCTTCCAACTGTTGGCCATATAAGGAGAGAAACACAGCAGCACTTCATTAATCCAGTCCAATCCAGAAAGTTCTGATATAAATGATCTTTTTTTCTGAGCTCACAGTGGGGAGAGAAAAAAAAAAAAATAAGTACAGCAGCGTTAGAAAATGAACTGGCTTTCTGCACAGGTAACACAATACCTGATGTTTACAGGAGAATGTGCATTGACAGTACAGCACCCAACAAAAGATAATCTTCCATACACTGGTGAGAGCAACACTGAACTTTGAGCCTGTCTCCCAGAAATTATGTTTATATACAGAAAGTATGTTTTTAAAGAGAAATTTAAATGCCCCCTGAGTTGTTTTTGTCTACACTGAAAAGAAGAACAGTTTTTAAGTATGGAAAAGGAGATTGAAATAATGAGGGGATATTTCAGTGGAGGACTTTCATATGATGTTATTCTTAATGTCCTTTCAACAAAATCTCCCTTTGAACCCCTGAAAACAAGGAGGACTGATGAGACAGAGCGGCAAACAACATCAGAGAAAGGCTGCTGCAGTACATGTGATTCATGCAGTTAAAGCTCAGGTGAGCACTTTAATTTGGGCTTTATTGGGCAAAAATCTCAATGATAAACTCTGAGCATATTGTAATTCAAGTGGACTGAGAGGAAACTACACTTCTGTACCTCCTCTTGGTTGTTTTTACGCTTTAGAAAATGAAGTCTGTGACAGGAGACTTTGGCCAGTAACAGGTCATTTCAGGGAGAGGGCGTTCCTAATGGCTGCTACAAATGCAGATGCACGTGCACGTCCATTCAATGAAAGCATGATTCAATGGTGGAGAATCCTGCAAATAAAATTGCTATTCTAGCATCAGCTACAAATCCTTACACTGCAGAATAACCCCAAAAAGGAGGATTTACTTAACAAAACGAGCCTAAACAAATCAATATCTTGTGTCAATATCGGCAAAGCATTTCAGAGATGGAGAGAAAACATTGCTCATATTTTAGTCTTCTGCTAATCTGAGCCAAAGGCTCATGACTGCAGCTTCATGTTTATGTAGCCAACATTAGCTAGAGCCTCAAATCACAGTGAGTCCAATGCTTCACTCCTCAATGCTGCAGACCAACTCACCACGAGGAGAGCTGGCAGCAGCTCCAGAGACAGACCCTCAGTCAGCAGTCGCAGCAACCTGTGTCCAGCCAGCACAAACGCTATTGCCAGGAGACCAGATCAGCACACTTGTCTGTGGCTGCCATCACACAGTGTTATAGCTCTGATGTGTTTTAGTTTTCTGTGTCCTTCATATGTTTGAGTATTGTGTGAGAGTGAGTTCTCTGTATGTGTGAGGATCTCTGTCTCATAACTACAGGTGTGTCGCGCTGATTGGTCGCAGGTATGGGTTCGTTCTGGGGAATGTCGACTGGTGATTTGATCCGGTTGGACCTGGCACTGCTCCTGTCCGCCAGCCCACTGGGACACCTGGTGCTGGGGGTTTGCATTAGCTAATTTTGCTACCGACTGAAGATCTGTCTCTAAAGCTGTTGTCCACTTTCCTCCAGGGGAAGCAGTCCACAGCTGTGGGGAGCAAGGTGAAGGGACGATGAGGTGGCTAGCAAATTCTTGTATAATTTTTGGTCTGATGAACAGAGAGCCAGAGAGAGAGCAAGGCAAGGAGGGGCTGAGTGAAATAACTATGTGCAACTGTACAATGAAATAGGATTAAAGAAATCAATGTATGGGAAGCACTGGGTTACTGTATGAAGCCTGTGGTCATCTGGTGGGAGGGGCTTTAGCTAGAGAGGCAGAGACATGAGCTGCATGAGGGTGTATTTTCAAATTCTGCCTTTTTTTCCTCTTTTCTTTTCCATATTTCTGCCTACCCTGGCTTTAAAGTAAGATATTTTGCCATGATTTCTGCAATGGTGCAGTTTTGCACGACCTGTAAACATGGAGACAAAGCAGCACCAAAATAAATCTTCCAATTTGTTTTCAGGGCTGGAGTCCTACCTGTTACTGGAGAGATAAGGCACCTTGAAGCCCTGTGCTCACTATCTCAAATATATCTATGTCACAGACTCACAGATCACAGATCTTTTCTTCTGATATCCCGCGGTATTTCTGCGGCGACTGGGACCGTTTGAGTTTGTCATGTGGCTTTTGCAAAAATTCAATAAAGAAGATCATTTCTCTCACATTTCACCCCTTATCTGTTGACGAGTTTCTACTGTTCTTCTCCAGCTCTTTCCACTGTCAGTATTCATTCACAAATTTGGAATCTCTGTAATTTCCGATTTCCCGCGCCGTCAAAGCCCAAAACCTCATCACCATCTCTAAACATTCACTTAACCTCCTGTGTTCAATGAACCAAACCGCTGGTTGATATTGATCTTTAAATGTCATAGCTGTGTATCATTTTGTCTTTGAGGTTGAGCGTTGCCTAAACCACCACTTTTCCTTTCACCATTACTGATCTTTGCTGTATGTTTCCAGCTGGGAGAGCCTTATTTTTTCTCTCTTCACCTACGCCAGCATTGAAACTCACAAGGTAGATCCTGTCCTTACAATCACAGCCTGTGCCTGTGATGAGATGTCTGCTTTCTGTATTTTAAAGTCACAATAAACATTACTATTCATCTCAGCTTGATCTCTCCAAATTAAAAACAAAAACTGGTGTCAACTGCTTCCTACCACATAATAGTGCCAAAACACTTGGGTTCACATAAATGCATGCTGGAGCTTTTTTTGAGGCCAGTGTGGATTGCTGATGAAATTACAAATGAAAAGCAAAGTTGCCTTCTGAACAAATTAAAATTCACCGATCACTAAACATCATGTTTGATTGCTTCCTGTATTTCTCCTTTGGAAACTGAAGTTTATTTTTTAGAACTGCGGATCATATATAGTATTACATTTGATCATTTCACTTATTTCACAACGCTTCTTAGTTAATTCACTTATTTATACCTTATGAAGATAACTTTCCCAGCTCCTCAATGACTTGCAAATGTATGGATGTTCAGCAGTGAGCTGAAAATCTACCCTACAGATTTTAATTTGGTGTACCTCTCAGTTTTCAAAGCCTGCAAATGCTGGTGTATTTGAATAGATTTCCCTGTTAAATTCATACATTTCCCTTAGTCTCATTTGAACTGGAAGTCAAAATAACTTTTGAGTACAACTTATTTCATTTCCATTTCTTGTATATTGCTGAATCTGCAGGGTACAACACTAGCACATGCATTAGGCAAAACATTAATTAATTTGCAAAAGCAAATTAATCTACAGTTGATTATCCACACACTCTTATGATACAACCTAACACACCTTGTGTATTTTTGCCCAGGACTCAACTTATTATAATAGCCACACTGTACTTGATGAGTAATTTGAATTATTTCAGCCCATAGTCTGCAATTTTCTAAAGGTTACAGGCAGTGCAGATGCATTTGTGTGCAGGCTTGTGACAAAGCTGGCATCATTTTAAAGGTTAGAAAATATATAAGTATGGCATTAACTCCTGGACCCCGAGAAATAAAAGCTTCTCCTCGAATGCCCTTTCTGCTCCTGCGGGAAGCTGTTTGTATCTGAATAATCAAAGCATGCACACATAGTCTTGTAAGAAGGTATGGTAAACACATAGGTAGCCTAGTAGTTGGCACATTGTTGGAGTTGCACAGAACAGAAGGCTTTTACTGCTTCGGCACATGTTACGGAGATATTATGGGGTGACAGTAATGTACAATAAATTGATACTTAATTTGAGAAATGAAATGCAATTTGTGGCTGTTTGAGGGCATATTGATTTATGCCTCATGGTAACTGCTTGGTGACAAATTGTAATGGTCGCACTGACAGATCGTCTCACTCGACTACACTCGGGCTTCATCTGTGTACAGTGCATGAATCCCGTTAAGTGCCACGTTTTGAGCCGACTCCGTTTTTTAACGGAATGCTGACATCAGCAAAAAGTCACGCGAGTACCGTTTTAAGGGAGAGTTGGGAACAGTGAGGCTGTGTGATTAGTCAAGAATAAGAGCCTGAAGTTTAATTAAAGCCATCAGGCAATTAGGAGCCAGCACGATAGTGCTTTACAATGCATTTCTGTCTTGTCCATTACCCAGGCTTAATCAAAGAAGTCTCTCTACTGATGTTATGAGCTATAAATGTTACAGCAGTATATGGGTCAGCCACATGGAGACTGCTGTTGAAATAGAGCATTTGTCAATTAATTGCAGACACATCATTTATTATTTGTAATGCTGAGGTTTTTTGGGAAGCTTGTCATCTAAATGCAAGTGAGCTGTAAGTAATTAGGTTGTATAGATTTACCTCAATGAAATAGGTCTCACTGGGTAAACATCAGGCCTATAACACAGCACATTTTATTGGGAAACCATTATTGAAATGGTTGTTGTGTCAAAATGATGCTGGGATTGGCTGCAATGCAAATGTTAATTCAGTCTACTGCAACAGAATGTATTGTCCTTCACGTTGTTTACCTGTAAGCGACTTCTAAACTTTGAAATTATGGTATATTTATTGATGGCTAACATGTTTCCATGGGTGATCGATTGCAAGGGTGTGAAGGATGAGGAACAACAGTGGGCAGGTGCCGACACTGTATCCACATTGATCTGCAATTGCCTGTGTGCCAGACACAGACACGCAGTAATGGAGTGTGAAAGTGGAGAAGATGAAAAGTAACAGATGAGGAAAAATGAACTTGACCAAGTACACAGCCGCCACGAGACCCCGGGATTCATCGTAATGATTCAATAGTGTCAATATTTATTACTGTAGCTCCATTAGCAACCACTGTGGCTCATTAATATGTGCACGGCGGCTCCGGATGACCTTCACAATCACTGCTGTTGCTGTTGCATTTGCATCAGATTGAATAGGACGTGTGAAAAACTGAGAGGAAAAATTTCCTTAGCTAGCAGGCACATGCAATTAGCCCATTAGCGACTGATGAGGTCCTGACATTAAATTGTAACTGAGAAAAGAAGAAGAAAAAAAACAAGAAAAAACATGCCTGGCATTTATTGAGTTAAATCACAATATTGGATGTCTCAGCTTTACTTGTGGGGGTTTTTAAATACCCCTTGGTGTTTTTTAGCCAATCAAGGTAGGTATAGATTGACAGAACAATAAACCCTGGAGATGGAAGAACAAGGCACTATTAAATAATGAAACATACATTCGGCTGCTATAAAATGACTTCAAGGTAACCCTTAAATTTAAATTTGCAATATACTATCAAAATTAAATTAACCTTAATATATTACCAAACTATAAGAGTTTTCTCCTCTCTCTCTTTCTTAACTGATTCAGTTTCTGTCTGGTTTAGCCCTGGCCATGCACAGCTGTAGCTGTATGAATAGTGTATTTATGGGTTGCTGTGATATTAATATTCCATACAACTAGGCTGTGCTTTGTGCAGACTACATATCTCGTGTACAATCATGACAAAACAATAAAATGTGCCGTGAAGCTGCATTTGTATGTGCAGGATCCACACCGGTGGGCACTTTGAAGTAACCCAGTATTTTATATTTTATCAATGAGTGTGTATCTGATCACATGCAACATAGAAAAATCCACAAAAGCATAGACATACATAATTTTGGGCCAAGATCAAATAACAACGCTGCACAGAAAACATTAAAACAGTGACAGTGATGATCCTGACTGTGAACAGTTGGTGTATTATACAGGATTAACACTGTGGTTGTGCCTCCATGCAGTCAGTGATGCCTTTGCCTCAGCTTGTTGAATGTCAGCAAGCTAACGTTGAGGATGCTGTTGCTGCTGGCTATTTGCTCAGTCGTAGCATTTTTATGCTGCGCTTGTTGCTGGCATCGCTTGAGATTCGATTTATTATAGCAAGAATTGTTGGGGTTTTACTGCCTGCATACTGTGATGTCTAATGCTGCTGGTTGCTAAATTTGCTACATAATGGTACTGGATTTATGTGCATTCATATGCATAATATTGATTGCAAATTACTTTGATGTAGCAGTGGAGCTAAATTTGTTGGTTGTTTGCTATATAAAACATTTTTTAACGATGCTGAAAGTAATGAAATATGAATAGCTGTATTTATGGGCAGAAATGGTCATAGACATATTTTCCACCATTGTTGATGATGCTGGTTTGAGGCTTTTGCCACCAGCTCATTGTAAAAAAGGAAGAGGGTAATTTGTGCACTATGGAAATCTTGCTCTCACATTTTTCACGATATACTTAAGGTTATGGGAAACACAAAGCGATAAATACAGTGAGGCAGTGCTTGACTAGCAAGGTGCCAGTACTTGAAAGCAACAGCCCACATACTATGTACATGTTGAGTTTAAGAGTATCAGCCTCACGAATTATTAATTTGAGGGGACATATTCATCATTTGTAATACAAATTAGCCATTTATTTTCACATTTGCATGGCTGTGTGTAGTAGACCACGAATGGACAGAGGATTTTGACGGTGTGATTAAAAATCAAAGCACTTTCCCCCACACTGCTGTATATTTGTGCCTCCTCTTGTGGCACATTTTTCCATACTTTATATTCAGCTAAGCATGAAAACATTTTTCATGTGGTTACTGTGATGTTTTCACTGCTCCTTATATCATATTAAAATCCAACAGCTGAACTTGTGCTCATTGTTAATTTGGCTAGCACTCAGGAAGGTGAGAGGACTTTGCTTGCTCACACACACACACCAGTGTTGCATACGCAAGCAGTGATGGTGTCAAATTGTTACATGGGGGGTTAATCAGGGCTGTGTTAAATGTCTGCAGATGATGTGCTGTGACGGGTGGTGGTGGGGTGTTTGCAGATTGATGAGACTCATCACGTGTGTCCTTCATGTTAACATAGTTCAGTGAGTGCGAGGAAACCATGTGTGGAGCTAATCCACTCATGTCTTCTGTCTCAGAAAGTTCACACTGAAAGCTCTGCCCATTTAAATGGAAATGACCTGGAGATGAGCAGTGCAAGCAAATCTGCAGGTGAAGGATTGGATGCACATGAGCTATATATCCACTGGGATCACCTTGCTACTTATGTACCGCGCCCTTTTTTTTGTCTGATCCCATTCAACTGTTGTCGCCAATCTTGCACCCCAACATAAAGGTGCAGAGTCACCAATGACACACCGAGATGGCTTAAGTGGTATCAATAGTACATGAGCCCTTGTGGCATTGTTGTCTCTGCCTGAAGATGTGTTGGAGTGCATGTTGAATAGTTCATGCTAGAGGCCTGAGGCCATGAGTCAATCAGTGTCTTGGAGCTCATATGGCAGCAGCCAGCTCTGACGTGTTAATTAGTGATGACTTTCCCTTCTGGCTGCGATGCCAGACAGCTACAGCAAAAGGTGAGATACTGCAGGGAAATATGCAGGAAACTTCCTAGAGCTCATCTCTGTTTTTGATCTGCTGGGATCGTTGTTATCATTGTTCAGTTTCATTTATGGAGATGAAAGTGGAGCTCCTCTGACATCTGCAGTGTTGACAGCATCTTAAAAAGGTACAGTTCAGCTGTGAGAGTTTTGACTTCATACTTGCAGTTCAATTTCAGGTAACTTCTATTCTTTTGTTTCATGTTGATGTTGGAATATACAGTAGACATTATGTTGTACTTACGTACAATGATCCTAATAAGGATAACAATGTAGCATCAAAAGCCAAGAATGACTGAATGAATAATGACATCAGGGCTGATTCTTTTTCATATTTTTAGCTTTTATTGGATTGCTGACACTTTTGGTACAAATAAAGTGTTAATACAGACAATGGCCTGAGCATCACAAACATCTCAAGAAAGAAGCACAGTCCCTCCCCACCAGTGGAACACTGTGGGACCTTCCTTTGGGAATAAAATTGTACAGTAGCTAATTAGCCCTTTGAGACCTCAGCCTATTAGCTTGATGTCTTTTAAAAACATGGGAGGAAGGCAATGAGCAATGTAAGAAGAAATGACTCAAAAAATTAGCAAGAAATTAGTAAAAAGAGAAACAAAAAAGAAAGAAGGTTAAAAGCAAACAGACAACGAAATGACCTAGAAAGAGTGCTTAAAAATATGATAGTCCTGTAAAATAATTTTTTAAATAATTTGCAGGTTTAAGGGGTTAATGACGAGATACAAACACTTCTTTGATCCAGTTTGAATTGTGCTGTGACTTACACATGTTTGTCAATTTAAAATAACTGTTCAAGTCATGAAAGCCACAGTTTATAAACTCACCAAAATGATGTCATAGGTTCCTCTGTTGCTTAAGTTACGATTCCTGTGTGTTTCATAATGAGATATACTCACATGAGCAACATCTCTTGCTCGTTATTTTGCTTTTCAGCTAATCAGAAGGACCAGGAGTTGCTGGGTAAAACACATGGAGTAAGATACTGTAACATTTGTTCGTGGAACATCGCTAAGTTACCAGGTAGCTGGTGTTTATGGCTTATATCGTGCAAGACAAGAGATGTAGTTCACCAAGCGGTTTCACACAAATTAAATGGTACTATGACAAACCTTCAACAATCTTTAACTTTTTTGACTTGCAAAATTATTATGCAATTATGCAAAAAATTGCCAAACGTCATATGTTTAATTCATGGCACAATCAAACGGAATAAAAATCTGTCCCTCTCTGTTGAATACTGTACATATTTTTTTCTGTGATAAAGTCTACGGGGGACACCAGAAGGGGAAGAATGGCTATGAGCATGGAAACAGGAGGGGCTTTCTTGGTGAATGCCCTGGGTGAGAAGCCATCATCTGAATGAATGAGCTGGCATGTTTAGACACCTTATCCTGTCCAATGTCATATTATTCCAGTCTGGGAATCCAAACATGAATTCCTGTGCTCTTGTAATGGATGATTTCTCACTGAGACCTCTGTTTCTAAGGCTGCCCTGTGCAAACCAATGATCGCAGTGATCTCCTCAGAGAGTGCATGCCGCTCATTTTAATAAAGGCCTCAGGCCACGTGCGAACAAAACTTAGAAGCTCCAGACATGCTGACCTTTTATCATGGAGTCGTTTTTTTCCCCCTGTGCTCTTAAAGGGGAGAATGTAAAAGCCCCTGAGACCAACAGGAATTAGCTCTTAATTAAAGCCAGCTGCACATCACACTGTCCAGTCCCTGTGGCAGTAAATTATGTTAGTTGCACAGGTAGCAGGATGTACCCTTACAGTTCTTGTTGATGCCCTCAAATGAAGGATATGCTGATGTCTTCATTCAAAACAGGGAATATTCTCCCATGGACACCGAAGTGAAAGGTCAACCAAGCAATATTTCTGACATGAGATTTTACAAAGTAATAACCCTACATTGATAACTCCTGTCAGTTGTATCTACTTTATCATGGCTTCATTATGCATGTAGCCTTGGCACATGAGGCATGATGTCCAGTCACTTTCTGATGGATCTGCTTTGTGCACATCTGTCATTCATGTTCAAGCATGTCAACTACAGTATTTCAACCTAATGTCAGTGCTCTGTATTTGCAGGGAAACTTGCATGTGTAATGAAGTTGTTAATTCACCAAGGCAAAGGTACATAGGCACACATAGGGTACTTTATGTGTAGGCATGTTTGTGCAGAGTGAATATACCAGTCTCTACAATGTGGCTCCCTGTCGCTCCAAAGGCCAAAGACCAAGGGCATAACTGAATAATGTAGCAACATGTAGCCAAGCAGATTACTGAGGTACAAATGTGACTGTGAATGCACGATAGCGTGTAGTGAAAATCCGCAAGGCGCGTCATTATAAAACACAAAGTCGTTTCCAACTGTGCAACCATGTAGGATTCAAACCGTGTTATGACAGTCATAAATCTGAAGCAATTCAAGCTTGGAAATGTGGGATCAGTATATCAAAAGCTCAGTATATTTTAACCCCGAGGTTGAAGAATGAAGTTTAATTTCAGTCAGGTTATTAAGATGTGGGTCAGTCATCCCATAGAGCGGATGTTACAGAGTACTTTAAAGGTCTTGCAGATGATTTGAATTTCATATGGTATAATGAGGTCTTCATGAATAATACTATTGCATATCAGAAAATATAACATCAATTGTATCTGAACTAATATATTAGAAAGTGTACTGATATTCTCTATGAAAAATAAGATGGAGGCAAAAAGCACATCACTATGTGAGGCTGAAGTTCGATACATCTTAATTGATTTATATCCTGGCAGATAAGCAAATTAGGCCCTGGTCAAATCATCATCTTTTGTCAATTAAAGTCAAAAGATCAATGATGACATTTGTTTCCCCCACAGTCATTGCCTGAAGCAGGAATATTCTTCGTGGTAAAAATATTGTAACCTTATGGTCCACTTACCAGCTTTTCCAGACACTCACTGATGGCAGTGGCTGATGTTTTTCTGTTGCATCCCATCAATTTTGCGCAGACAAGAAAGTAAAGCTTAAGACTAAAGGCCAAAACACACCGGCGGCGTCATATGACGCGAGTCAAGTGCTGCCCCCAATACACACAAAAAGCGTCGCGCTGCGGGGTGTCAACCGGGTTTCTATTGCACACTCCAGTATGCTAGGTGGCGGTACTGGTTGCCAACCGCCAATTAGAACAAAAGATGAGGAAGAAGATGGGGCGCAAGAAGAAAACACACAACGCAGGACGACCACGGGTCCGTCCCAAGTCTCTTAAATTACTGCTAGTTATCTTACCTAGCCGACTTTGCTGTTCCCTCCCACCTAGGAAAAAATGCGAGGAGCTAGCGCTAGGAGCTATGAGCAAGCATTGTCGGTTTAAGAGACATGGGACGTCCTTTCCACTGAAGCGTCACGTGAAGCAACGTCCATTCCTGATGACGGCGGCACTGCTAGATCTGCTCCATAACGCAGCCAGCATCTGGTGTTACTATGGGTACATTCCAAGTCTCATTATATTTGCTGACCAAAACAGTAGCGAGAAATTTGTTGATGTGTTCAAAGCAAAATTAAATATAGGGCCTTTCAAATAGCAATATAGCAAAGCAAATATCACTGTTGGCCCAGTATTTCACAATTGGTGCATCTCTACTCAGGTATAATCACCCAACATTAGTACAGAACTTAAGTCACATGGCCATGAGATATGGTTGTAATATGCCAGAACTATATGTGATGGTTCCTAATTTGCTTTTCGGTTACCATTTAGCAAATTAAAAAGTATTGCTCACTGAAATGATACAAATGACTGAAGAGGAATACCATCCAGAATTCACACTTTCAATACGTAATTTCCATGGTTGAGGAAAGTTCAATCAATATATGTGAAGAGCTACTCTCTCAACGCCAGAAACCAGAGAAGTAAAGCCCAGATCAGATCAAAGATTCATAACAAGATGAGCTGACACTTTCAGTTACTTGGAAAGTGCTGGTCTGCAACGCTCTGAAAACCTGCCAATTTATACCAATTCGTCTAGACAGGACAGTGTACAGTCTACATAGCAACAACTCTCTGTGCTACTGCTCTGGCTGATTTTGTAGCTGAATTTATTTTGTAGCTTCTTAAAATATGAATGAAGATAGTAACAGTCAGAAAGTTGCTGCAGTTGCATTTTTAGTAGTGATGAAACTGCAAAAACAAGCTGAGCTCCAGATGGAACATATTCATAATAAATACGCCACAATCACTTAAATAACCAGCAGCAGTTAATCTGTCAGTGAGTTGGCCTATGTGTGCGTGACATAAGCACATACAGTGAGCAGCAGTGACCCACCATCTGACCCAGACACACCTTGAGGAGGGAGACTGACAGACATGTCAACTGCAGGGATGTAAATGAGATAGCCTTGGGCTTGGCGGCGATAGAGGATCGTTTTGGGACAATGTCACAGCAAGTGAGCATGCTGTCTGCAGTGGAGGATGCTACCAGCTGCTGGCGACTTGACAAGCTGAGCCGCAGGTGATACCATCAGCCGGCCTGAGTCAAGCTCAGACGGGCCTGTTCACACTTCTGCACGATTTGATAAAAACGTGCGATTGCGATTTGAATGGACAGTATCATGATTGCAATTACAATATAATAAAAAAAAATGATATCATTAGTCTTCTTGCTTGATTCAGTGTTTCCCTACATTACATTAGGGGGGCACTGGCCTGACCTGACATAGTTATTATTATGGACAGCGTGTTAATGACCATCAACAGGACAGTCAGGACACTACCTACAGCGGAGCGAGCCTGTGTTGCGTTCAGGCGTTGTCACGTAAATGACAAATTCCAGCACGCCATAGCACAACACAGCAGCATGTCAAGTGGGCCGAACCCTCGAAAAATTGCTCAGTTTTTCATTTGTTATTATATAGTTAGTTATGGAGTCTGTGATTCCCTGTGACACTTACAAATATTTGCGTAATTGTGCTTTGTTGTTGTTTTATGAGGCTCTGGCGGCTTTCAGTTGTCTCTTTGTCGTGAACGTTACTCGGCTTGCCTTTCTCTCGCATGCACTCTTCCTACTTTTCTCTGTGCTGTCTCAAGTGCTGATATAGATTGGTTGTGCTGCCGCGGGACATTGCGGCTTTAACTTTCACAGCACATCTGTTCAACTTCGCCGTACCTGAATCCAAAGCATTGCCATATAATAGACATTGCGGGGTTTTTTGCCACCAATTCAGGCTGTTCTTGGTGTGCTCATGCTCTTCTTCAGTGTCTGTGTTGGACACTGCTGCATGCCGGGTGGTCATCTGACCATACGTGCTGCACCCTGCACACACCAGGATAGCTTGTGGGCGTAATGTCAACAAACGTCACACACTTCAGGAGACGTAGTCGTTCATAGGCACACACGTTAACATTTATTAACATTAAATTGCAAATTGCAGCCTTTTATACTTTATGTAATCGCACAGCCTGACATTGCGATTGCGATTAGATTAATTGTGCAGCACTAGTCCAAATTCACACCTGTTCACACCTTTCCGACAAGACCAAGCACTTGTCGGTAGTCCAATTTTTTCACAGCGAAAAAAATGATAAAAATTACGATAAAATTATGTATAACAGAGCTTTTCATACAGCTTTGCACACATTACTCTTGGATGGATTACTCGCGAATGCAGGGTTGCACAGAAATGCCACGCATATCACATGAATCGCAGGACCAGAGCTTTCCAATGATACCACACACATCATTGTGCTGTCATCCCATCATGCTATAAATACAGATCAATTGTCTACAAAATAAAAATCTGACGAATTTCTTTACAAACCATTATACAGATCTTGTTATCAGTCACTTCATATAGTGAGAAGCCTAATTATGCATGCGTGACAGGGCAGTAGTCACCATATATATTGAGGGGGACACGTCCTTCCCATTGCCCAAAATGTTCCCCGCAATATATAACTGAAACTGAAAAACAACAACAAAAATGTCGACAAGAAAACGTCCACAATTTTTTTTACTGTGGCAAATATTATAAAAATATTATCTTGGAGGACATCATTGCACTTGGTTGACTATTTTTCTATTATCTCAGATGTTTCATATAATATAATATAAATATTTCATGTTTCCTTCACATAAAACACATTTTTGACTTGTGAATGAGTCAATGGAATTTCTTGCAATAATGAAATTTTTTACGGATTTTACGACTGAGCACTGCCCTTAGCTTTTTCCTATTGTAGTATTCTCAGTTCTGAAACAGAAAATGTACCCATGCACTTAGAACATTCCCCTGGGTCCTCTCATAATTAACCATAACATATCTCCCAATTGATTGTCTATGGAGCAGCTCCAGACCTTTGTTAGTACCCTATGACATCACAAATTTGAGGATTGCCTTAGACCACAGGATCAAGATCAGATAGATAGATCAGGATCTGGAATTTCTCAGTTGTGGGATCAATAAAGGTGTATCTTATCTTATTTTATCTTATCTTATTTTATCTTACCAAATATTTTTTGGGTCCAATTCCCATTTAAATTTCACACCCTATTTTAGCTGGATATTGCACTATGTAGCCATTACATCACCAAGGGCATCACCAGGGCATCAATCTGCTGCTATACAGCCTCCCCTTTTCTGGCATAGTTTTCCACAAAACGTTGAATTTGATCCAATTAGCCAAAAGAGCATTTGTGAGGTTGGCCACTGATGTAGGGTTACAAGGCTTGTTTTCCGAAATCGGCATACCAGTTCATACCAAAGGTGTTGGATGAAATTGCCATTACTGTTGCCTTAAAGTTAAAAGCACACTTTTGTCTAAAACATCAGTGTGCCACACAGTATAGCATAGATTTCAGTTAATTAAAACAATGGGGTTCAACCCAAACTATTTAAATAGCCCCAGACCAATACACAAAAAAGCTACATGTACTTTTGTCTATATGTGTTTTGTATGAAACTATCCTTAATTGCCTTTTTTTGCAACATTAGCAGCCAATCACAGTTGCATTACTAGTTATTACATCAACATTAGTATGCAGTGCCTCAACCATGCTGGTGTGCTTTGTTTTAACTGATGAATAAAGATGAAACAATCTCACCAAAAGTGCAATGTAATTTTATCTTACTGACAGCAGTGTGTGTAAGGTGCAGATTTAGAGTATATGCACATTATTCAGTTTTGCTTTGCTTGTCTGAGCCTACCTAAACCCATTAACATGTATTATATTTGTAGTGATTCAAATGGCAATTACATCTTTAATAAAACATGTAATGTTCAGCGCATATAAGATTCATTTCTGCAACATTGCACCTTTGCAGAAACAGTAAACAATGAAAGATCCCCACAGAAATAGACGTGTTGTGGGCTGTGTTGGTACTTGGCTCCATGAGCTACACACAGTACAAGAAGTGCAAAAGATCAGGACAAAAACACTAAATTTTCATTTTCACTTACTGCTTAGAAAATGTGCCTTGCAGCATTTCCCCAAACAATTCCAGATGGCATAACAGGCGAGTGAGAGGCATATTGCATTCACAATTATATGCATCCCAGGCTCTGACAATCCCTCTGTTCCCGTTTCCCTTTGTAAGTCATCTGGATCACTTGCTCATTTCATTTAAAATAGGTGGCATATGCTAGCACAAAAGCCGTTATAATATATGCAAAATACCACTGCAACATATTCATACATTGACTCATTCATGAATTCCACTGCATCATTAGCTCTGACTTTATACACTGGTCAAAGTTATTGTTGAAGGTCTGAGAAATGGAAAGTAAAACAATTGCAATTTTTATGGAGGAAGGGAAAAGATGTTGGCAAGTATTCGCTGAAAGCTGTAGCGACAGCGCGTCTGAAAAATGGAGATAAAATCGTTGAGTTGTCAGATTGCCACCTGGTATAACATACGAGGGAGAAGATGAGCATGAAATCCTCATAAACCAAAATGCAGCAGTCTATCATCAAAGTGAGATGAGAAGGAAATGTTTCATGCAAGGTCACAGCGAAGCAAGTGTGACATTAAAAACAGCTCAAGACGTTAATTCACTCTAAATGTGCCATTTATATGCCATGGAAAGCTTACCTGACAATATATGCCTTGTAAAGCTTTGTGCAAAGGTCATTCGGAAGTTTCTCTGACACCATTAGAAACTTTTAGGGGTATTACTTTGTTAAAGTGTTGACAGAAGACATCAGAAAAACAGTCCTCAGCATGGTGCAGTGTCATTTTTGGCAAAAAAGCATTTTAATATTTGAGCAGCTCCTCGCAAAGACATGATGGAGTCTGATCGCTATACACTGCCAACTGATGGATCCATTTGTGAAGCTACGTATTTTATGCTGTCAGAACAATAAAGAGTCTGGGTGTACAGTCATTTATGCAGGCAAGTTCTTTCCCGCTTTGCAGACATCTGCTTCCGTAATTTGCTGGTATTGGGAAGAGGTTGTGCTGCAAGCAGGCTGCGGAAAATTAGACTGAAATTTATATTTTCACTCATCCTCTGCACAGTGACTTGACTGTCTTTTCTCTTGCACTGATAAGGTTTGTGAGTCCCAGCCGACTTGTTGATCTGTCGTGGCCAATGCATCAACAGTGTTCAAAGACATTTAGCTGTGGGGGCAGTCAGGTGTGAGGGGTTTGGACCTGGGAAGTCTGATGTGCATGAGCAAGACAATACCTGACCTTGGCCTCGCTGTGTGAGCTGTTTGGCAAGGAATGTGCTCCACTGTGAATGCAAATGAAGAGGATGAGCGCAGAACAGAAAGACCTGGTACATCAAGTCACTGCACTCTGTAGTCACCCCTTTAGCATGCAGCTCACTCCTGAGCTGTGCTCTAATATCGCCCCTGTTTTCTGATTAAAGGATTTCAGTCCATAAAAGGATGTGAACAAGTGCATCATTTGAGCATTAGAACAGTCAGTAGGGGGAAGGAATGAGTGATGTACACTAGTTTCTCTTTAATGGTTTTTCGTCTGTTCACTATAGAGACCGCTGCAGACCCTCTGGGGCCCTCAGAAAAAATTTGCCAGAGGGGCCCCACTACTCAGTAAACCATTTGTCAAAAGCCACACTCCATGCCCCAGTGCTGACGTGAGGTCTACAATTCAACACATACTGGATGATGCTTGACTTAACCCCTTCTGTCTAAGTTTATTTTCCTGTAATGCCAAATTTGTTTTGCTATTCCAGCTCCTCAGTTTAAAAGACCATTTTTCATCCCAATATAAACCCACCTGACAGTGCATGTCATTGCATGATTGACAGACTTACAAATGGGAAGAAGTATGCCTAAAACATTCTAAGCTAAAGCATGGCATACACCTAGGTAGCTCCTGTTTAAGCAAGATTCTAACCTTCTAGAAAATTGGAGAAAAGTGGGTTTCTGTCTGCCCACTTTTTGTTTTCAGTGCATGCATGTTCATTAACCACAAACAACTGGAATGTCAGTGCTGTGTTGCACTGTGGCTAGCAAACAACATGCAATGACCTCATTTGTGTGGATGTGTGTAAGTGTGTGTGGAGAATGCCTGTGTATAGTGTGTGTGTGTGTGTGTGTGTGTATGTGTGTGTGTGTGTGTGTGTGTGTGTGTGTGTGTGTGTGTAGGTGTGTGTGTGTGTGTGTGTGTGTGCATGCATGTTGGAGGAGATTGTCCTTGCGTGCGTGCGTTAGACTAATTTCAAAACTTAAAGCAGTTCTTGGTACTGTTGTATCTTTTATGATCTGCCAAGAGAGCTGCAATGGAATTGGTATCCTGCCATAAATCCTTATAGCTGTAACCAACCAAATACTGTAGGTTGTTTTACAGTGCATTAAAATAAAAAAAACAACAACATCAACCTTGAAAAACATATATTTTGGCTAACTGTAGACAGTCTACACAGGGTGGAAACTCAAGACTGACATTTTAGTTAATGTGGTCAGCTCGCAGTTCCCTTGTTTACACATCCAGCATGTGACAAGAAACTATAGCAGTCATTTTAGGTTGTATATTTGACCACCTACAAATGTATATGCAGTATTCATTCTCCATTTATCTCTGTTTTGGTGAAGATGAGCTTGTTGGTAACCAGCCACTTGCTAACCTTGTCTGTCTGCCATTCGGTGCTGTTTGGTAGCACAAAGTTAAGAGCTTTGTCACTGAAAACAGCTGCAGTGTCTGGAAATGACATAGCCACCATGATGTCACCAATAAGTTCTTGGAATTCTATTTTTGCAGCCAGAAGTGATTAGAAGAGACTATATTTGGACGGGGTAGAGGTGGAGCTAACCCTAACAAGGTGCATTTACAGTGTATGGTTAATTCACCCTCAGAACATGCACCGGGCTTTGAAAACAATTTTTGTAGTGTCCACACAGTGTAATTACACTGTCATGTGATGCCCTGTGGCCCAAAAAGACTTCTTCCTATTGACTTACATGGTGAAAGAGATGTCTGCATATCAGTGGATACATTTCTTGTGAGTCACAACCTCTGCAAAATGATTCATTTTTCTATTGGGATTTAATCCATTTGGTCTGATGACATTTGGAAAGTCTAGAAGAGCTACACAATTAAATCAATTTATCCCCATTCAAGTTAGGAATTGTGCAAATTTGCAGGAAAGCCCAATCAGTCTTCTTTCTGTATTGGCAGTATAAAAACAAAACCGGGGAGTGCAGCAAAATGCCGCCTACCTCCTTCTGTTTATACAGAATATGCCTTTTTCGAGGCAATGGGGGGAGTGAGCAAGTAACAAAACATGCAGCTCAGCATGTGACGTGAACAGTGATGTGCTCTGAGGGAAGCTGCGGCTGGTCAGTCTTTCGGTGATTCTCTCGTAAGTCATCCCGTCCTTCACCGTCCCCGTCATTTGACAGTTAATCCCTTGTCTCCCCAGTTGCTCATCTTTACTGTAGTGTCTGTCAGGATTGCGTTTCCCTCTTGCTACTAGTACTAGCTGCTCATTCCTGCTATCAGCTGTTTCCTGTTTATCCACCCCCAGTGGGTCACAAGCGCGGCGTCATCATCAGCTCCTCCCATAAGTCATCAACAGCCCCTTCCCGCGGCGGAAGGGCGCCTAGTTCTTTTTAAACCAAAAAGATTCCGCCAATATGTCTACCCTACGAGGCGGAAAATTGGGCACCTCGGATCAACTCGCCAATATGGCTCTGTGTGCCTCTTTATACATCCATGGGTTACAATGATAATGCTAATGCTAATTTTCACCAGGGAAAAACAGGCTTAGAAATGACCTTGTTGGAAAAACTGAACATCCAACTCCTTAAAGGGTCTTTTTTTAGTGCAACAAAATGCTGAGCAAAACTTTTTTAGGTGAACAAAATGTTAAAATTAACTTAAATGAACTGAAAATATACTGACATAGTGAAAGCTGGGGCTACATCTAGGGCTTACACCATGGTCATGTTTGCCATAACATTTAGGCTTAATAACATTTAATCTGTTAAGTTTATTAGTATAAATGTACATATATATATACACACACACACATATATATATATATATATATATGTATATATAGGGTGTGATTAAAGAGGCAACTAAAATTACTTTATGAACTTTAGATAAGGGAAGATTGTGATCATAAAAAATAACAATGCTGACTAATGGGACAAGAAGAAACACAAATAGTGGTCTACAGTGTCAAAGTTATGCACTTTGTATGCTCAACCTTGGCAGCCTACCTTAATTTCCTTTCTAACAACTTTTTGCAATAAGTGCATAAGAGCTGGAAAACTAATTTTAAGTCTCGGGTCTGTTTAGTTTAGTGTTTTACGTTAACTCCAGTGATGGTGAGTTGGACTGTGAGTCCTGCCAAAATGTGGGAGGCCTACACAGCAGTACAGTGGCTGAATGTATCCAGTAAGTGTAGATACTGACAGAAGACTGAACTGCTGCTGAGGTGTTGCTTTCACTTTGCAGTCTGTGAAGGTGAAATGTAACACCATGTCTACATAGGTGACATAGTGGAAGCAACACGTTTGCAGGTCAGCAACTTCAGTGTTCGATCTGTGTCCACACAGGCACAGTGCTGAGTGTAGGCCACCCATGTTTTGGCAGCGCTCAGAATCCAATGAACACTCGTTGTATTGCAGCATGTAAAATGGAAGAAAGAAGCTGTGACAGTTGGACTGATCAAAACAGAAGCATAGACGTAAGACCTTATGTGTTGCAATAATAATTTCATGCCACTTCCAATTTTGCTACTGAATGTAATCATACTATAGGGCATTTAAATATGACAAAGATCATTTCATGTGGCTGCTTTCATTTCTTTTGCAGGATCTACATGTTGTTGAGAACACTGCCGCTGCAGGTGGTGGCACTAAAACTCTTTCCATTGTGAAAAACATGTCCTCAAAAATTTGGTCTGAAACACCCACTAGGACAGCATAACAATATGAAGCTCCAGAAAATACACGCTGCCAAAGGCAAGCCCTCCTTGGCCGCGGTGGTTGGCTGTAGCCCCACACTGGCTAAGCAACCAAAACTGGGTTTTAATCTTAGACAGCTGCAGGCTACAAAAGACTAATGAAGCTTGTGGATGGATATGTGGTGGATGAAATGTTGCTTCACAACTGATTCTCTGTCCTTCAGACAGAGCCTTGGGAAAATGCTGGTAATAGGCAACTGAGGACCTCAGGTGAAAAAAAAGAACAAAAAAAAACATTTGCAGGCTATCTAGCCTTAGCTACACTTAATTACCCTGACATTAACACAGGCGCACATGAGAAGTCTGAATTTTGAGAAGAAAGGATGCAAGTACCATTTTTGTGGGCTGTAATGGAAAAGTAAAAAAATACTGTTGGCAGAGAGTAATAAGTAAATTAATAGTTACTTTGAAAAGAGTAATTATGAGTAGTCTATAATAATCAAAAATGATGATAAGCACAAAACCCATTTGGTTATGGTTGGGAAAAGATCATGTTTTGGCTTAAATACCAAGCTGTTGTGCCACAGTTGCTGCTGGAAATGCTGTGATGCCTCAAAAAAAACAAGCAGTGTTGTTATTTGTTGGTCCCAATCAGTGATCTGCAGCTTGGCAGCCATCTTGCTTAGGTGTCATGGGATCAATCATCCCCTCCACCGCTTGATGACAAAATCAACTCATATAACATGTAATCAGAAGTATTTATACATGTAAAACATTTTCTTCTGGTGACTTGGTTGGAGTAAGCAGAATGTGTCACAGTTTATTTTTCTTTTTGTGTTCTTCATCTAGATTAAGCCCAAACACAATTCAGACTCTGCACTGCCACATAGGTGTTTTCAGTTATCCTGGCTAATTAGACCTCTGCTCAGGTTGACAGTGGATGGAGCTATGATGGGGGTTATGTGAGGTTATCGGACTGGTGCTGACAAGAATAATAAAAGGGTAATTTGTCCCACCCTTAACAAAGCTGACCAGAGAGTCAGGGAGATTTCAGTTAAGCATTGTGCTTTACAAACCCACACAATCTTGAGAAGAGGTCTCAACAGCCACAATAATTAAAATCACCTGTGTGCTGAAGCGCAGACAATCAGAAAAGGCTAAGCAACATTGTTCTGCTAAAAAAAGCAAGACAAACTGACCTGCTGGCTGCTAATTCATTCTCATAAAATGATTTCTTTGTTTCCTTTGCACAGCTGAGGGAATTTGCTGTGCAGATTCCATACTGTCATGCTGTGTCGTTTTATCAAGGCCTGTGCATCTTGTGTACTCTGTACAGGGCCAGCCAGCCCCGGGGAAGAGATAGTTGTATCCTCAGAGAACAACTTGACTCTCAGTTTTAGCCTATTCATCACAATGGTGCTCTGGATTTATGCTATCATCTTTAAAGTGTATTTTAGTCTGAGTACCTGGGGTTTTAAATTTGACAACTACGGGCAGATTAAGGCCTCCTGTTTTCATTTTTAGAGGATGTGATTACAATAAGCTTCAGACTATTCCTAACACTTTAAATGAAATGCAGTGTCGGCTACAATTTCTAATGTGTAAATTCAAAAGTTTATGACTCACTTCGTCAACATGGGAGAGAACAAAGGAGGTACACTGGTGAGATTCTAAAACCGTATTAAAAGATTATCACAGAATGGGAATGAATTTCTACGGAAACAACCGGTTGCAAAGTATTGATTATAATGTGGAATTAAGTTGGATTAGCGGCAGGATTTAGAGTTATACTTCCACATTAAAGGCACACCCCTCGTCTTCAGGGACTGAATGTGGCATTTATTTTTTCACGAGAAAACACAAGTGTCCTGAATCCAAAGTATTACAACTACCACAGGATGACATTTCTGCACATAGAGGGGGTATAAAAGAGTTCACTCGAGCTTTGCATGTAAATTAGCCATGGAGATCAACAGGGGAAAAGAAGAGCAAGCAGTGATGCTATGATGCCACAAATTCTAGCACCTCATTGGCCAGTCTATACAAAGATAATTCAAGTGAATAAAGTTTTAAATTAGCGGGATCTCAGAAAGCATATCCAGCCATCTTTGACGTCATGAATTCATCTCATGTTTACGTACCATTAGAATTTTAATTTTACATGAACACTGACGTTTGCATTTCATTTCTTATTTTACCATAAGGGTGACTCTAAGGGTGTTCAAGCAGTTTTCACATTTTTTAATGCAGGACTGAGAAAGCAATGGCTGCAGGGACACTTTTATTGCATTACTCTCACCATAAAAACATGTAACATATTCAGTGATGATCACTTCTGGTGAATGTTTGTCTTTGTTTCTGGGGTACTGCATTCATCAACCGATGCTCATTAACCTTGTTAAAGCTGTGGATTTACAGCTATCTATCTGCTCTACACATACATGCAGTATATTACAATCCATTCACAGTAAAAGCTTTGATTAATGTTGATTGCTCTTGAATGACTGTGTCATGAATAATGTTGTGAGCTGAGGATGCACTATGGTCAGGCTGTTCTCAGTCACTCTTTGTAGTTTTATCTACAAGAAGTAACACCGATAATTTGTATTTTACCCACGTAACTGTGAGCCAGGTGCCTGTGATCATGTGAATTATGCACTGCAGATTGGCAGCTCTCATATGATGGGAGCAAAGGAGGACATTGGGTGACGTAAAAAGATGTGATGTGCTGTGTGTCCTGTGTGAAACCAAAATTAAATGAGTTATTTTAAAATCACAGTTCATATTTTTCTTCTTACCTGTAGTGTGTTGTGGATTTATTTGCTGCCCTTGAACCAAAAATCGTCTGTGGTGTTAAATTCAGTATTCTTTGTTCAGAGATGACATCCAAATAAACCCATGTGAGTTAGTGGTCCGGACCAAGAACTGAACCCAAAAGGCTTGGGCACTGACCTTTATACCTAGTCTCTCTCTCTCTCTCTCTCTCTCTCTCTCTCTCTTGCTCACTTTCTTACATTTTTAACCAATCATATGTGTAGAAAACCCTTATTTTTTTCTAAGTCATGCACGTCACAACATCACTTTTACGTCATTTGAACCCTGACAGACCCCTAAAACCAGTTAAACCCGGTTGGGGGGGCCTTCCTTCTCAAAAGTGTCAACCACAGCACTTTACCTCTTCCATGTCTGATCTCTCCCCCTTTGATGTATCCCAATCATCAAAGTTTGAGTTGGTATGTATGTTGCAGGTGCTTGGACTGGCCTCAGGGTGTGTGTATGTCCCAGGTCTTGCATGTACTATGGTGTCTAATAGCCTGCCAGTGTGCCCTGGTGTATCTATGTTCTCCAGCTTCCCCCTCCCTCTCCGGGCTTGCTTTTACCACAGGGGCTTCATGCTACTATTATATTTGGATTCATGTCATACCATGCCATGCCTCGCCACGCCATGTTACGTCACGTCACAATCAGGATTATTTTCCTAAACCTAATTTAGCCTGTAGGATCACGAGTCACTGTGTGAGGATAGGTTATTTTGGTGCACAGGAGCCAGCCAGTCAGGTGTCCAGCTAGACACCTGCCCATGAACAGCCTTATGAGTTATTGATATAGTAATATAAACTCAAAGTGGGTGATTATGCTCTGAAGCCTGAATATTTGAACCATCAAATCGAGAAAAGGTGAAGGGATTAACTACTTTTTTCCATGTATTGGTATTATGATTCCAGAGGGAAATGACTTCAGTTTGATTATAGTCTTAGCTGTGTCACACAGTAACACATCTTAACAGCTGATGAATCAAAAGATTACTATTTTTTGTGGACATATTTATTATGCAAAAGACAGGAAAGTTAGGAAACTAAAGACCTCCGTTTTAGAGGTCATGGATATTAGTGCAATCAGCAAGACTGCAGGCACTGTCATAGCTGAATGGTTTTTCAGTGTGGGGTGAGTGAAGTACCCCTCACATGTAGAGCACAAATATATACACAAAAGAAATAAAATACATCAGTGGAGAGAAAGACAGATTGTAGTTCCTAAGAAAACCTTCCAACCTTTCTGACTTTTTGCAGGCTTCAAGGAGACAATACAGTTGCCATAGTGAGAAATATAGTAGAAATCATGTAAAAAAGGAAGCACAGAGTTCACATATTAGCTTGCTACTTTTGTAATAATGGTAAGACAAGATAATGCAATTCATTTGGTGTAGTGAGGCAGAGATTGAAAAGTATAGATCATTTCAAAGATTTTCATTTTATAGGTAATGTTTAAAACTTGAATAAACCGGTAAAAACATAATTGGTGGCACGTGAAAGCAAGAGGGAGACAGCAGTAGTGATTCCCATAAGCACATATAGCACAGAAACGCTACAGTAGCCTGTATGGGTGCAGATATCTTTTTTTTCCAAGATATTTTTTGGGCCATTTTGCTTTTAATGGACAGGACAGGTAAGCGGGAAGGGGGGAGAGAGGGAGGGGGGGGGGGGGGGGGGGGGTGACATGCAGCAAAGGGCCACAGGCTGGATTCGAACCCTGGCCGCTGCAGCAACAGCCTTGTACATGGGGCACCTGCTCTACCACTAAGCCACCAATGCCCCGATATCTTGTTAAAATAGCTGGTCATCTATAAAACATTTACATAACAAATATCTGATGAAAATGTTTTGCTTGTTTTAAAACATGCAAGTGCTCTATACAGGGCAAGAGCAGACACTTCTGAAATGAACTTTGGAACAGCATTAGTTTTGGATAAAGATGTGATTCATAGGCTCCACCACTGCTGTGGAACTACACTTGAAATCCCACACATAACACTGTAGAGTATGTAAAGAAGTTCACTTTTAACCACCTTTGCAGGTCATGTAGAACCAGCTATATGTAAAACATATAATCACTGTGTGGCATAGAAATAAAAGTTGAACTTTTCAACAAAATGTATTCCAGTCTTAGTGCGCGTATCAGCTGTTTCAATAATAAATAAAGACTTAATTAATTTCTTAATTAAATTGTGTATCTTTTTATTATAAAAAGCCCTTGCTTTGTACCATCGTGGATGGATAAAAATGGATGCAGTCATGGATTTCAATGAGTGAAATCACACATAAACAGGTTGGTCTTGCTGGGTTTAATCCACTGTGACATCCACACTTCAGGTCAGACATAAGTGCCGCCTAAATGTTTTTCATACTTTCTCAAAGCCTGTGTCATAGCCAGTTTCAGACCAGCAAAACGGAATCATTTCTGCATTCATACACACTGCCTTTAATCTGTCTGACCATGATTAACCCAAACATCTCTGCTTTCACTGTCAGTGTAAATTTATTCAGTTCTACTCTGCCACTGCAGCCATGGTAGCGCTTGCGAACGCAACACATAAATCAGCTCCCAGACTTGTGTAAATTTAAGCCTATAAATTCCAAAATGCCATTACACTGTTCAGGACTGTAAGCCATTTGTACTTGCCTGACCTGTAACCTCTAAAAGCTTCTTGAGGTGGGTAATGAACGGTGGCTGACAAAGGGGAACACACTACAATGGCCCAAAGCATTTCCATAAGGAAAACGGGTTGAAAATCAAGCTGTTGCTCTTAGCTTGAGGCCTAGAGAACGTCCTTTGTGTTGGGTGGATATCCAGTGTTTTTTTGGGGTTTTTTTTGCATCATTTCGGTATTTGCAGCGTGTTTGCTGTTTATGTACGTTATTTGCGTTTGGCTTTTCGTATGTGATTTTCAGTGGGTGTTGTTTCTGAAGCTGCAGCACATTTTTCCTAATGGAAGTGTTTTAGGCTGTTGGAACATGTTTATAATCCAACTCAGTGAACAAAAGTCACTTAATCATTGTGTTTTAACGTTAGAAATATCAAGTCATCTTACAATTGTAGTTAGCTGTTCAAAACTAATTATAATATCTTAAATGTCATCTAATTGCACTGAAGAGGCAATGACAATTAGGTCAATGAACTTTCGATTAACAAATGTTATTCCATTTGCTGTAATTATATGCCTGCATAACTTTCTGTCTCGGAAATGCTCTGACTTAGGTTTGCTTTGAAAATTGTCAATAAGGTGAAATTCTGTACAAATGCTTAGTAGGAAATAGACCAAAGGGGTTGAATATTTTTCACTGCAGACTGCTTTACAGAAAAGACAGGTTTAAGGTAAGGTAAGGTGTAAGTTAAAATGCCTGCCATGAGAAAGGTCTGTTGGCCTGAGGAGGTCATCTCAGGGGTACACAAATGTATTTTTCCGAGGATGTTAAAGGCCTGAGCTGTCATACTCTTCCTTACTCTGCCTCTGATTGTCTACTCACACTAACATTAACCTGTTCCACTCATCTTGCCTAAACCTGACCAGTCCAACCAATGAAGGTAATGAGTACTAGCCAGTCAGAGGGAATGTAGGGCAGGTCATCCCTTCACCATTCTAAGAAGAACATGTTTGGAACGCTTTTACATTGCTTAAAGAGGCAACAGATAGCATCTTTTCTTAATATATCATTATGAAAATAATTTGGGTTGCACAGGGTAGTGGCCACAGTGATTTCAGACTATCAGCGTTTACATAGGTTACAGGAAACGCCTCATGTATCGCGAAAATGATCGGTCAGACAATTGGGGACTGGAGCTGGTCCTTATGGATGCTGGGCATGAGATAGTTGAGTCACAAGCACAATAGCAGACGGACAAAGTCTGAAAAGAAGTTAAAAACAGCCTAGCAAAAGAAAACAAGCTCCTCTGTCTGAGGAGGCAAAGAAGAGCAAAAGGAGAGTGATAAAAGAAGAGGAAAAACGAGTAAACGTCAGTCAGGCATTCAAGAGATGGAGGGAGCTCCGTGACCAAAGAGGCTTCATAACCGATGTCCAGCTAGCTTTCTTTCTAATGGATCAGTAAGTAACACGGCTACATGTTAACAAGCTAAAAAAAAAACCCGAATCCTATCTGTTGCCTCTTTAAAGGAAAACTTCACCAAAATGACCATTTGTGTATCAATTACTCACAGCGTGTTATTACTATAAAAGATGCAAGCGCTTCATCACATGCCTTCACAGTTAAGAGTCAAAAACAGGCAAACATTCTTCATGGATTTAAGTAAAAGAAGACTGTGTTAAACAACAGCAAAACTTTATCAAATCATCCATTCACAAACTCCCACACAACATGTGCAGTATAATTCAAGTTTCATGTATCCAGTTGGATGCTCAGTACGTTCCAAACACGTGCATTTTTACTAAAACATTACAGTTTAAAACACCTCAGCACAAACAGTCACGGACAAGTAGTGCACCTAGCCACGGGGTCATCCCTATGTTTCCCGGGTTCTATGTTCCCCGCTTACACAAAAAGGGTTCTATGTTTCCCGCTTGGTTGAATGGGAAACACAGAACCCGGGGAACATAGAACCTTTTTTGCAGGGTTAAGTGGGGAACAATCCGGGAAACATAGATACGCTCCTCTCGCCACACGCGTGTTTGAACACTGCTCAAGCAAAGCTTATGCCCACGCGCCTGCCCAGGCACACTCAGGCTGTGTGATGCAACATCATTTTAAACTTTGGTAGGATTTTTCTCTGCTGCAAGTCACTCCACTGGTAATTCTGTCAGCAAGGGCAAACAAATACTTGGGGAAACTGCTTCAAAACATTGAACATTAAAGTTTACCGTGATACAACAGAAATGACTTGACTGTTATCCAGAGTCAATTTATATGAGAGAAAAGCCTTCTCCTTTTGTTAATTAAATCTCTGTGGCATGTAAAGGCAGAAGGACATGCAACTATGAAAGACCTCCAGCCTCCACTTTAAACATTGCTGAACTGCAATTGCACAAGGTTGTCCACTGAGTTTACCTTGATTCAATCTATTTACACCAGGTGACTGCACTGACTTACCATTCTCTGTGGCACATTAAAATATGTTCTATCACATTTCTCTTTGAACTGTGCTGTACAAAAGAATGTCTGTATGAAAGAAACCTTGGCAATAAGTGCTTGTTTGTGGCTGCGTTCAAACCACCATATGCACTGCATGACAAAAATGCTGCGCCCTCACTGATCTAAATGAGACGACTGTGTTGGATGTCTCTTGCATTTTTTGTAAAGCTGTTATATTTTTGGTCTAAACACACAATAACCTTTATTTTCCAATGGTGATCAAGTGTGTCGAGATTAAACTATAAGTGAACTTAGTATTTTTGTTGTGAGATACAAATCTTATTTGCATACTGTACCATATTTCATAGTGAAAATGAAGTGAATTCATTTAGATTTTACTCAAATGAAATCTTGAAATTGAAAGTTGCAAGGCTGTTCATGTGAACACATTACTGCACACTCATGCTTTTTTGTGAATTTTATTCATGCCCAAAAAAGATTTATGCAAGAATAGTCACTGGTGCGTGCTCTCCCCATCTTCAGCTGCACATCATTCACACTGCACATCCCGTCCTTCAGAGAGAAAAGACCGAATGGAAAATACTCAACTTTGAAAGAAAAAGTACAAAATGTTAAAAACGAATAACGAATAAAACACTTACCTTGTGGCTTAACTTGATTGAATATTCCCTCAAGGTAATGTTCTGCTTTCTTTCCAGGATGATGGTGAATTTGTTTTTGAGAATTTTTCACTTTACAGGCCAGCAAACTTTTGAATTCTGAATCACGGATGAGCCAAGCTCATCTTCCAGACAAGAGGAAAGTAAAAAGTGATAACGAATTATCACTTATTTTGTATGACAGACACTGCAAATATTAATGCTGGTTCGTTCAGTGATGAACAAAATGCAGCTGACCACTGTTCTGTTTCATTGGTGCAAATGTATGAGGGCATATCCATTTCATTTGCTGTTTCTATGCTGAATGTCAGGCTTTATGTTATAATATTACATATTTCTATAACGACTGTTATTATTACAATTATATTACCACTAATCAGCTGTTAAGCTTTACTTGTTGCACCATAAATGTATGTGTGCAGGTTGCGTGTATTGTTTTATGTGGAATTTTGGGTGAATGTGATATTAGACATATGAACCAATGAAATGGACTCATCTTTAAAGCTGCATTAGTTTTTTAATGTTTGTTGTTGTGGGGGCAATAAGCTATAAAATCCATATTGACAAATTCTTACCTTATTATTGTAATTGTGTTAGGAAACTGTTACTGAAACTGTTTACACATCCTGCAGTAAAACGCAATTTTTTTTGCTCTGTTTTGGTCTGGACATTTTGTTTTGTTGCGCTGGACAGGTAGTGTACAGTCTGCATATTTGATTTTTATTTTTTTTTGTAATTTATTTATTTATTTGATTTTTTTCCACGCTGGAAAACAGCTGCCTCATTGGTTGAAAACAAGGCAGATAAGTAAGAGCTGTCAGACCAAACCACTTCAAGGAGTCGAACTACTCTGTAGAACTGAGTCCAGTGATGTTTTTCTGTGACTTCATCACTTCAAGCGATACCTTTCACACCTTTGATTCATTGATGACATAAGAAAATACTGATTAGTGCAGCTTTAATTATGTCATGAGGCTGGTAAAAACTGACCACAGCAAGTTCTTTTGACATGGTGTGACATATTGACGTTTTGGTCAAGTACTTTCCACGCTCACATAAGATGTGCAAGGTACCCTGGGTGTGTTGATTGTTGACGTTCTGGGACATTGTGTCCATTTGTCCTTTCAAGATCTACTTCTGTTTTCACAGGAAATTTACATTTATATACAGTCTCTTTGAAAATGAACGCACTACGTTTGTACAACACCGCAAATTGACATTTTTTACCCTTTAACAACAAACACGTGGTTGGGTTTCAGCAACAAAAAAACACGTGATTAGGTTAAGGCCACAAAAAGAAGTGGTTAGGTTTAGGAAAAAGAACAGGGTTTGGCTTTAGAATCTTATAGGATGTCAACACCGCTCTCTTGGGTGAAAGTCTGTGTTTGTTGGTCCCATCTCGATTGCCCCCAGGTGACTGGCTGCGCCCTGGACAAGAGAGCACCATAAACATTGTTACAACAAAAAACACAAACAATACAAACAAACAAATGTAACTATAACTCACTACAAATGACTGAACACAATAGCTAGTTACTGTGCAATTAAGATGTATTACAGGTACGTTTTTCTAAAACAATTTCATACAAAATTTATTTATTTATATTCTTGATCCATCAAAATTGACTTCATTTCCCCCACTAATTTACTTTATACCATGGTCTGGGTGAATACTTATTATTTCTTCCGGGCTCTCAATCTCCCTTTATGAGATTTCTGAGACTGCCATCTCAGATCATTTCCCCATTATTTTTGAATTTCAAGCCCCCTCATCAGTCAGTAAGCCTCTTGCTCCATCTTGTCGGCGTCGCATCATCACTTCCTCCACGGCTGATGAATTTTCTGCTGCTTTCAGGGACTCCCAGTTTTTTGCCTTGAATGGCCTGGTCTCCCCTGTTTGTCCAGATAATATTCTATCCTCCTTCTACACCACCTGCTCCGGGATTTTGGACTCTGTTGCCCCTTTTCGGCAAAAATCTGCCAAACCAAGAACGGAGCCATGGCTAAATGACACCACCCGTGCCATTAGGCAACGTTGCAGGCAAGCTGAACGAAGATGGAAGAAGGACAAACTACATGTGTCTCTGGAAATGTTAAGGGACTGCTTTGCTGATTATCAGAGGGCTGTGAGGGAGGCAAAATCCCAGTTTCTCTCTGATATTATTTCTAGAAGCAACCATTGCCCCAGGGTGTTATTTAATACAATTAATTATTTTATAACCCCACCTACTTCTGTTGTGACCGATGCCTCAACCAACACCTGTGAGAATTTTCTGAGCTTTTTTGTTGACAAAGTGAATTCCGTCAGACAAGCTACCAACAAGAGTTTTGATAAGGATCTGTCCGTTGCCCCAGCCCACTGTGCTGTGTTTGAGCACTTTGAGTTGGTTTCTCTCCCCTCCCTCACTGACATTGTGAAATCTTTGAAGCCTACTAACTGTCAGTTGGATGTTGTTCCTAACAAATTGCTAAAAAGTGCTTTTAATTCTGTTGGGCCTGGTCTTGTGATATTTTTGAACACCTGCCTTAGTTTAGGAGCCGTCCCAGCTGCCTTTAAACACGCTGTGGTTAGGCCCCTTCTAAAAAAAACAAATCTTGACTCCTCGTTATTATCAAATTTTAGACCTGTTTCTCATATGCCCTTTCTCTCTAAGGTTTTAGAGAAAGTTGTTTTTGTACAGTTACGGTCCTTTCTGGAAAACAACTCAACAACTGTGAACAACTGTTTTTGAAAAATTCCAATCTGGGTTCAGGTCTCGTCATAGCACTGAGTCTGCCTTGTTAAAGGTGCACAATGATATTGTACTGTCTGTTGATGCCAAGTGCCCTGTTGTCTTAGTTCTGCTAGATCTCACAGCAGCCTTTGATACAGTGGACCATACGGTCCTCCTGTCACGCCTGAATCACTATGTTGGCTTTCGCGGCACTGTACTTAAGTGGTTTACATCTTATTTGTCCGATAGAACCTTTTCTGTAATGATTGGTGATTCCTGCTCCTCCAGTGCCTCTCTCTCATGTGGGGTCCCGCAAGGTTCTATTCTTGGCCCTCTTCTTTTTTCATTATATATGTTACCACTTGGGTCTATTATAGCCAGGCAAAACCTTTCTTTTCATTGTTACGCAGATGATCTGCAAATCTATCTGCCATTGAAGCCTAGAGGTACTGATGCACAAAACTCCCTACTTGACTGTATTGCTGACATCAAGCAGTGGTTGGCCCAAAACTTTCTGCATTTAAATGAAGACAAAACAGAGTGCATTGTGTTTAGGGATACTGTGACGACTGGCTTTGGCGCCTTGTCTTCATCTTTCAATCCTACTGTCAGAAATCTGGGAGTGATCTTTGACAGTTATCTGAAATTTGATAAACAAATTGACAATGTCGTAAAGACAAGCTGTTATCAGTTGCGTCTCCTGGCCAAAGTCAAATCATTCTTGAGCCGTCACGATCTGGCGAGAGCTATCCATGCTCTCTTTAGCTCCAGACTAGATTACTGTAATGCACTGTATGCTGGCATCTCCCAGTCTTCTCTTAGCCGCCTTCAACTTGTTCAAAATGCAGCTGCCCGTCTGTTAACTAGCACTAGTAGACGAGAGCACATTACCCCAGTCCTCTATTCTCTCCATTGTCTTCCTGTTCGTTTTAGGGTTGATTTTAAACTTTTAATATTTGTTTTTAAAGCTCTCAACGGCCTTGCCCCATCCTATTTATCTGAGATTTTAACTGTTCGTGAGCATGGCAGGGCTTTGAGGTCATCCAACCAACTTTTGTTGGAAGTGCCCAGGTCTAAGTATAAACACTGGGGTGACCGAGCCTTTTCAGTTGCTGCACCTAGGCTCTGGAATAGGCTCCCCTGCGACATGCGCGCCATCTCTGACCTGGGCCTCTTTAAATCAAAACTTAAAACTTATTTATTCAGGATGGCCTTTAATACCCAGTAGTGTGGCAATACTTTTATTCTTTTTATTCTTTTATTTCTTTTTTTATTCTTTTATTCTGTGTTTTAATTGTATGTTATATTCTGTAAAGCACTTTGGTTCACCTGTGGGTTGTTGTAAAGGGCTATATAAATAAAGTACATTTACATTTACATTTTACTCAATTCTGATTGGCTGCAGGGTGTCCTTTAAGGTGTTATAGGACAGCTAAAAAGACGTTCTGGTCAAATTGCCCGATGACAGGTTCTTTTGCGCTGGCCCAACTGCTAGATTGTAACCGTAGCAACGGAGACTCAGAGCGGAGGCAACGGATTAGGCCTACAGCAGGCATCCTGAGTGATTTTATCGTTTCATTTACTTTATTTGGTGAATTTGATAATTTTGATGACTGGGATGCAGAAGAAGAGAGGTTCGAGAATGAAAAGAAAAGGGAGAAACGGCACAAGGAGGTGACACCAGAAGAATTAAATAATTTAGAAGACGAGCCCAACACCACGAAGACAACGAAATGGGCAGTTCAAATGCCTCTATGATGGACATACCCAAATCACTTTCAAATTTCACTATTAATGGTAATTTAGCATTTAATTTTAAATAGGAAACAATCATTAATTTGTTAATGTGTTTATATGATTTAATCTCGACTAGCCTACTATATGCTTATGAATTATTAATATAATTAAAACGATTTTGACTAACCTACCATTTGAATGTTGATTATTTGAAACAAATTTTCTTGGGTCTATAAATGAACGCCAATGAATCATGAAAGTAATATCTCAAGTTTTGGGGTTTTTTTGCACATCATCCTCTGAACTCCAGAGTCTGTAACACACAAGCGGTAAGAAGAGCACTGGGTTTCTGAAATAATCATCTTCTGAATAATATCCCATAACGTTTAGCCATCATCTCACTTCCCTTCACTTCTTAACGCTTGTGTGTTACAGACTCTGGTGGTCAGAGGATGATGTGCAAACAAAACCTTGAGATATTACTTTCATGATTCATTGGCGTTCATTTATAGACCCAAGAAAATTTGTTTCAAATAATCAACATCCAAATAGTAGGCTAGTCAAAATCGTTTTTAATTGCAACAAAAAACTCATAAGCATATAGTAGTCGAGATTAAATCATATAAACACACTGACAAATTAACGATTGTTTCCTATTTAAAATGAAATGCTACATTACCATTAATAGTGAAATTTGAAAGTGATATGGGTATGTCTATCATAGTGGCATTTGAAGGACGGAGATTGACAGACTGAGCACTGCTTGTTGGGACATTTGGAGACGACAAGATGTTGCTCCCGTCTCGTCTCTCCTGCGCCGACGGAGCCCAAGAAGCCTGCCGGCGCTCTCACACCGATGTCCCGTGACGGTCATGATCTGAGGGGTTTCCAGGCCGGTGACAGAGAGCCGACCTACGACTCGCGACTCCTTGTGCCGTTTCTCCCTTTTCTTTTCATTCTCTAACCTCTCTTCTTCTGCATCCCAGTCATCAAAATGATCAAATTCACCAAATAAATTAAATGAAACGATAAAATCACTCATGATGCGCGTTGTAATCCGTTGCCTCTGCTCTGAGTCTCCGTTGCTATGGTTACAAACTAGCAGTTGAGCCAGTGCAATAATTTAGCTAGAACCTGTCATCAGGCAATTCGACCAGAACGTCTTTTGAGCTGTCCAATAACACCTTTTAACAGACACCCTGCAGCCAATCAGAATTGAGTATTCACCCAGACCATGGTATAACAGGAATGAATGGACTTAGCGTCGGACGGTTCACGCCTCCCTGGACACCTCCTCGGGCATTAACCCTTACATATAAAGTAGCTCTAGTGTAGTGTACAACTGCAGGTAGATGAGAAAAAAAACAACCCACAAGTATGCAACTCTGCAAATTGGCAGACAGCATGGCTGTCAGTGATGACCTGACAATTAAATTGCATATTAAGGAAAATACTGTCTTTGACTTATAACTCAACCATTACAAAAGTCTGGAAAGTGTTTGAAAGTGTAACTGTTGACAGACGCTTGCGTTGTTTTGATTACAGAGTGCTATCATTGTCTCTCTTCACAAACAGACAACGCTCTTAATGAAGCCTGAGCACTGGAGATAGATCCAGCTTCAACACTTAAATAACTTTTCAAAGTAATTATTCTGCCCTAATTAGGTGGGAACCTGGCTCCACACATACAAACATTTCTAGGTGAGAGTTATTAATTTGATGCTATGCATCACGCTTCTAAAAGAATTCAATTTTAGTAGATGAATATCCAGTAATATAATTAGTAATGGGAATAGTTCGAAATCCCTTTTTCACAGTGAAGTGATGTTGGCAGCTGATACAGGGCAGGAGGGTGAGATAAGCATGTGAAGAGGAATTGCACTGCTGATAAACTTGGCCTCTAATGTATGAACCATTGAAATTTCAGGTCACACATAGTTTTGCTTTGACCCGCTGAGCTTCTTTTTCATGTAGTGAATGCTCCGTGACCACAGGTGTAAAGTAATGAAGAAAGAGTGGTCATGTCAGCATGGAGGGCTCCTTCAAAGCTGTAAGACTGTGAAAATAATCCTTCACCATGTTTTTTGTTCCTGTTATTTTGTAATTGTGCAGCGATGAAACATGCCATTTTCTTGTTGC
The DNA here is from genome assembly GCA_035609425.1 of Epinephelus awoara. Classification (NCBI taxonomy): domain Eukaryota; kingdom Metazoa; phylum Chordata; class Actinopteri; order Perciformes; family Serranidae; genus Epinephelus; species Epinephelus awoara. The sequence goes on from CM069307.1 coordinate 13,092,449, forward strand.
AGCCCTTGATCTCTAGAAAATCTCAGATAGGTAGAAAAAAAAAAATATATATCAAATGAAAAAGCAAAGAGCTATACTAGCCTTGGGTTCCCTGGTATCAAACGCAGATCCTCTAATCAAACAGTGAGACAGTCAAAAGAAAACCTCAGTGGGTTAAAAACTGTCTCAATTCTAGGCAAGTCAAAGATGAATCAAACAATTCCGACCAATGAGTGTGCCAGCAACACAAACAATCACCGCAGGTAATTAGGTGCTGGCGGAGAAAACCTGACCAAACAGAGAAGTCAGTGGTTTAATGGGCTAATATCAACAAAGAATATGAAGGTATTATTGGTGAAAAAGGTTTGAGCACCTGTAACAGTAGAATTTGTAGTTGTGTACAGTGATTTGTATGTGTGTCAGTATGAGCTGTGTACTTGTAGATTTTTTCTCTCTCCACAAATACAACACAACACTTACACATTCACAAATTCTTCATTACAGGTGCACAAATCCTATTTTAAGTCACAGATTAAAAAACTGACACGCTCATATTTTTGCTCCTATTGTTGCAGTATATTTGGTGCAAAACATCTTTGTGTACCTGTATCAAACAATGTGAAGTTGTGGACAAAATCTGAATATGTGAAAACCTGAATGTGAATGTGTGCAAAAAATGTTCAATGTATGTAAAATAATTTCTCAGGAAATTATTTGTGTTCCTTTAAAACACAAACACAAACCAATAATTACAACTGCTCAAATCTTCCCCACGAGTCACAGATTCTGTTTCCCTCAACTACAAATCACAAATCGCGCCTCCACTGAGATTTTTGGTGAAAAACTATCTGTGCATTCAGTCTACAGAGAACAAGGCGGGTGATGATCTGAGATCGACTGACACACAACTCATACTGACACACATACAAATCACTGTACACAACTACAAATTCTGCTGTTACAGGCGCTCAAACCTTTTTCACCAATAATACCTTCATAAAAAAGGCACTGCTGATTTTTGATGTGAGATCTGATTTCCTGTCTTTGTCCTTATTATGTGCAGCTTTAGTTGATGCCTATCTGTTCCCTTTCATGTCCTCATGCTCTGAATACCGGTGCTCCTCCATACATGTCAGTGTGACACACAAATTATTAGGGATACCTTTAAAATACAATGTAATTCAATGCAACACCACCCAGAGTACAATCTCAGAAGTACCACAGCGAACAAAGAAGTGGAGTGGTAGTCTCAGGTGTAGATGGTTTCTGCCCTTTTTTCTTTCTTCTGTATAAATTTCTTATTTGAAGGTGCGAGATTCACATCAGGGCAGTGGACAAGCTTAAGTCCCTTCTGTGACTCCTGGGCGTGATGGATATGAATTGTGACTGGTATTAGGACTATTATATGAAACACATTTCAGGTTGGGTTTTTTTTTTTTTCGTTGACAGTCATTTGGTCCCCACCCTCCACATCCCTGCTCCATTTGTGACGTGAGAAAAGGTCAGAATTTGAAAATGATGCAATTTAAACATGTCAAATAGCTGCTGAAACAATAGGAAGTATCATATTCACACTTCACTAAAAGAACCCAAAGTCCCCCTCCATATAAAAATGTATTTTTCTTAAAATGTCGGACCTCGACTTCACTGAGTTGTATCAGGAGTGTATCTATGTTTCCCACTCAACCAAGCGGGAAACATAGAACCCTTTTTGGTTGAGCGGGGAACACAGAACCCCAGAAACATACGGATGACCCTGTTGTATCTATGCAAAGTCATTAGAGAGGTGTTTTCACATTCCTCTACCAAGGAGGGTGATGTCTGTGCACTTCCATAAAATCTAAGATTCATATGTTTCCCAGTCAAGCTGGGTGAGGTATGTCACTAATACAAAAGCCAATTACCACTTCGACATAACACCAGCAAAGAAACCTGACACCTCCAGTGCAGAGTGGACTAGTCAGTACAGATAGCAAGAGTTTACATCATAAGCCCCGTTTTCACCAAACTCTTTCAGTGTGGTACCCTTGGAACCAAACGTAACCCTTCAGACATGGTGCCGAGACTCTAGCGTTTCCACCGCAAACAGTACTCTTAAATGTGGGCGGCGTTGTTGTCACTCACCGCTCTGTCCAGCACTCACTGTATTTCCTGTCTGCACCTCGTTTATCGTGTATAGAACGAGACTGCACGCCAACATTTTCTCTCCATGTGATATTTAAAAATAGTGGGTTTGTGCATTTAGTTCTTCTAAGGCAAGCTCAGTGGTTTAGTGTTGCCAAAGCCAACAGGAATAACGCTCCACAATGCTTTTTCTTTCACTGAATGAGGATTGGGATATATGCAGTTCACATCACCTGGTTGGACTCTAAAATTTCACCTGAGCCTCCCTCAGCATACATGTATGGGTGAGTATATAATGACTGAATTTTCATTTTTGGGTGCACTATCCTTTTAAGATGCATTCTGGCATCGGTTAAAGCTTACCGGGCCATTCACAACCGTTTATTACTTTGGGCCGGGTACGTCATGAGAATAGGAGGGACAAGGAGTGGAGTGAATGCATTTCGTAAATAACCAACATGGCTACTGGTTTTGAAACTGCAATGGTAAATGTGTTGAATGAATTGGAATGTACATTTTTTTAAAAAGCAGAACAAATGGCTGAACTGAAAGCTTTTATTGAAAAAAAGGTGTGTTTGCCGTCCTTCCTACGGGGTTTGGTAAAAGTTTAATTTACCAACTGGCTCCGTTGATCAGAAAAAGATGGGACTCAGTGAAAACCCAGTGGCTATTGTTTCTCCACTAGTTGCTTTCATGGAGGAGCAGCAAGTCAGGGAAGCGACCAAGTTGGGAATCACACCCATGCAACTTGGAGTCCACAGTGAGGAGGTAATCCGCAGTAGACATTGCCAAAAGACGGCAACACTCTTTCTTAGACATCATCACAGCTCATCTCCGCTGCACTTGCTTGTCTGTTTACAGTGGTGTTGTGCTAGCCTATGTCACACGTTTTGTTTACTCTGATTGGTTTTCCATCTTTCCAGTTGCGTGAAGGGGCACTTTGAGTGACAGCCGTTGATACCGCCCCTAGGGAATAGAGGAAACGTACACTCCATGTCCAGACTCATTCGCGTTTTGTGAATTGGGTCTGGCAACGCCAGGCTACCCCCAACAGAAGGGGTGACCAGAAATGGGGATGGTACGGAACAGTTCCATTTGTACCATCCCTACCTTTTCACAGTGGAAACGGAAAAAAGTGTACCAATCTGAACTGAACTGAACCGTACTGCTCAATGGAAACAGGGCTATAGTGAATTCTCTGACAGCAAACATTTTCATGTAGACCAATGGTGTTCTGTACATTTGTTGACATTTAATGCACATCAGCAATCACAAGGCCATTGTTAACAGCCAGACAAGCAGGTTTGTGCTGAATATCCTCAAGGCTATACTTTCAATGATGTCTTTTGGACCAATACATTTTGAGAAAAGTGGTTAAATGTAGCACTTTTGATGCGTAAGATCAGAGGCTTAATAGTTTTTCCTACAAATATATGTGTGTGTACATGTGTATGTAACATTATTTCAACTGTGAAAATGTTACAAAACAAATAAAATATAATCTGATTATTTATTTTAACTGAAGTATCATTAATTATGTGTAAAATATGTGACATTCTATCATCATAGCGATCATCACCTGACACTGATACTTAAAAATGCCTATTTCAAATCATTTTCAATATACGGTGATATATTTAACGACTTGTGAGAATATAACCACTTTATACAAACTACAGTACTAAGAGAAGCATAAATTACGATGAAATGCACAGTTTCAATGCTTTAGTCGTCTCTCCTCTTAAGCTGCAGTAGGGGCTGAAGCTTCCCCTCCCTCCATTGTCAAGCACTGTGGGTGCAACAAGCAAACTTAATGAAATCTCACAGGAGCATGGAGGTCTCTTGCTTGGTTGGGAATGAAAGAAGGACAACTCAGGATGACACAGGAATTTTAATCATTGACCACACCAACTGATATCCTTAAAACAGACTCAAGACAGACTCAGTGTCTGGATTTTTTCTTTGTGAGAGCCTAGTGCCCCATCTAATATGCATCAGTTACCAATGTCACCAAAAAAATCACACCAGGAAGAGCCACACGGAAATATCTGAAACAGACAGACACATCTGTTGCTGAAATGCTGGGTTTTTGTTGGCTAATCACTACCTAGCCAAGAGCATTTATCTGGGTGCTGCTCATGGGTGGCACAGCTACATTATATGGAACAGTACAGGCAAATTGATATGAGCTTTGATTCAGTCACAGCGACTCATTTAGAAACATCAAAAAGCTCAGCAGGAGGAGAAGCTCCTGTAGACACTGAGGGAAGCAGATAGAAAATACCTCATGCTACAACATGTACTTGCCCGCTGAGCAGCATGTTGTAGTGAATTAACCAAAGTGACAACCGGCGGCATCACTCAAACCAAATCACTTTACGTATAACGCTTCTCATGCAAGGTTACAATGCAAAGTGCTCCACACAGAAATGACAAGAAAGATCTGTAAGTGAGCAGAAGGACGTAGTGTGAGTTATGACCATGTTTTTCTTCTGCCATGCTGCTCTCTTTGTGTTAGTAAATGATTGGATTGTGTGAGCAACAATGCCTCCATTTGTCTCTGTGCACCCAAAGCCATAATGGTGGCTCTGTGGTATACTATTTCCCACCTTAGCAATAAGTAACGCAAAATTATTATTATTTATTTATTTTTTAGAAATCACGACTTGAGGAGACTACTGCTAATTATCATTATTTATTTATTTGCTAACTCCTTAATGACTGTGAATTATGACGAGATAATAACAATGCTAGATAATGATGAGAGTGTTTGAGATGCACCGGTAGAGCCATGATTCATTTAATAGTTTTCCATTTATTAGAGCACGATGGCATTATTGTCACATCTGAATGCAACTAAATTTAATTGAATGTAACATAATTAGCCACTTTGGTGAAACAATATGAAGTCATCCAGCAACATTTTTGTGCTGTGGGGTTCATAAATGTAGGCTGTGTGAATTGATTTATTTTGTGCATCAAGTGAAAAAACACTCACCCTGCATCTCAGAGACCAATGTTCCAAGTCCCAGCGGTGGTGCCTCTGGCAAGCAGAGATGGACAGGATGGACGGATACAGTTCCTTTGGCTCACAATTATTGTCATCCAGAGTCTGTGCCAGAGCTTCTTATGTATGAAAACATTTTTTTTGCATCATCTTCTGTGTCTTTGATGGTTATATTCATCCCTTAACAACCTGTTCTCACCCCTAGGGCGTCAAATAGGACAGCTTGGTCGGTGGCCCTTGGTTTCTGATACCAATACACAAGGCACCCTTTTAGTGTCTGTATGAGAAACACCAGGCTAACTCCAATGCAAACCCATCCACAGCAGTACAATAGCATAAGAGCAAAAACTTGGTATGGGGAAGGAGGGTTGGTGGATGGTTCAAACAAGCACAGAAGACCAGTGTTAACATCATGTGACATATGTATCACGTATCATACTTGTTCATTTACTTCCATGAGTGAAGTTACATAACAAATGTACTAATTTTAACCCAAACCATTATCTCTTTTCTACAGCTCACGGAGCAGTTTTGTTGCCTAAACCTAAAGTAAATGCAACCTGGTGTTGCAGAAATAGGTGACATGACCAGGACCTGTTAACACCACATTACTTGATGGTGGCAATAACGCGGCAAAAGAATACTTTGTCACGGTGCACTCAAGAATTCCCTGAATCAGTGATGTCAGTCAGTGGGTGATAGTTGCTGTTACAACCCTATAAGTAGAGTTAAGAGTGAAAAAGTCTGCATAGGGAGGAGGTCATAGTTTTAGATGGGTCAAACAAACACTGGACTTTCGCCATGAGACTGCTGTTCATCCAGTGTGAAACTTGAGGTCAGCGTTGACTTCTTTCTGCACTTATACGATAGGGGTACTTAGAGCGTCATAGTTTAAACCGTGGGGTGAATGACCAAGCTGCCATATATGACGGGTCGGGAGTGAGAATATGTTGCCCTTGATCAGCTGATGATAACCGATCCTTAGATTCACACAAGACAAGCTCTGATGAAGGCTTCATGTTCTCACAAACTAGCAAGATGCAACACACTTTTTTAAAAATGGGACAGTTATTGTGATAGAAAAAAAAATTGTTGACTGCATGGTGCTTATATTCAATGACAAGGACTAATAATGTTTTTCTTTATTCTGAAAATAAAGACGTAACCCACCATAGCGGAAGAGTTGACAATTTTGAAGCAGTGTCTAATGATGCAATCCAGTGAAAATTTCCATGACATTTAAAATCTAGGATTCAGTGTATTCTAGTGAGCCTTTGTGCACTTTGGCCTCACTTGCAGCTTCCATAAGGATCCACAACTATATGTAAATTCCAATGGGACAGCAACAAAGCAGTATCTTTACGCAGCTGTCAGAAATACAGCTCAGAAATGTCCATAGAGACCACAATACAACATTGTTGCTGAGAGTTTTGTTTTTCGTATGTGACACCTTATCCATAATTTGGGTTGATTTCACCCTCACAGCAGCACAGCAGCACAACAAGGTGAATGGAAAACAAGCAGCATTCTCGGGAACACAGTGAACATTAATGTGATATGCCACTCTGAAAAATATTTACTTTGCCAGAGTTGAATAATGGTCCTTATTTCATGCACTGGGATGTTTGTGTAATTTATTTAATCAGGGTATGCTTGCTCTTTTCTTCAGGCCATTACAGAGGATTACAGATTACCTTTACCAGCAGTAAACTGTGGTGTCATTCAGCATTCAATGCATTTAAATCAAGCCATTCGACCATGGCCAGCCTGTTCAAAATAGTAACTGTTTATAATGGAGGAGATATTCTCTATTCATGAAGTTGCTCTTTATTGATTGTTGCAGCCTGCAGTGCTCCAGCAGTGAGGCTTGTGCGGGAGACCAATACGAGGCTGAGAGAGGACCCGAGGAGGCTCTATTAAGTCTCCAAAGTCATGCTCGCTGTTCGGAAGGGGAGAGTTCAGTTTAATTAGGGAAGCTTAATGCCGCTTTTTATGAGGCCTGGAGGGTCTGCTCTCCTCCTCCTTCTCCCCCTCCTCCTTCTGCTGCATATTCATGATTCCTGTTTTGTCCGAAGGACCAAGACAGAACATCCAGATCACAGCTCTACGAGTTTGGTTGTAGGAAAAAGTCCCCTGCATTGAATTACAAGGCGATTCATTTCAACAGCTGACCAAAACACATAGGGTACAGTGCTAAGACACCCATACATTGTCTGTTTATTGTACTGCACAGTGCACATAAATTGAATAATTCATTAATGCCTACCCAGTGTTAACATTACAAGGACCTCAAGAGATATTTTCCAGGAGAGTGTAATAGACGCGTCAGTAGCATTCTTTATTTACTGGTACATTTTCTTTACATTTTACTCTACATTTCATCAGTTACTTTTTGCCCATCACATTATTGTTCCTGCAGTAGTTGGGTACAATAGCAAAAGAACTGATTTATCCAAGTACTGTACTTAAGTACAATTTTGAGGTTCTTGTACTTAACTTGAATACTAATTTTATGCTACTCTATACCTCTACTCTACATCACAGAGGGAACTAGAAGGGTACTCGGAGAGTGCAGACCTCCACCAACGGCAAATGCCCTATCTCACAATGCTGAAGATGCAAAATATGACATTCAGAATGTTGATTTAGCAGCAAACGATTCTTATTCACATCCTCACTGGCTAGGAAATAGCCACCAGTGTGCTAAGGATATCCGTGGTCATACAGGATGGTACGCTGCATGATCACACTAAGCTGTGTCAGCACTGTTGCTGTTATTAGCATGGTTAGGCTGTTAGCAATGCTATTAACACCAGAATTATCAGCCTTGTCATGAAAGCATAACGCCCAGCCTCAGGTCCACCCCTGGTTGCCGAAGTGACTCTGCGCTTACCTCCATTAACAATGTTAGCTCTGTCAGCACTGCCATTTGTTTGCACAGCATTGCTAGCAACCACCATTCAGCTTAGCCACCTCTATGTTTGCTTGTGAGTGAGATGTATGTGGTGAGAGCCTTGTGCAATTCTGGCTAAGACTATATGACTGTTGCATATGCAAAGTGAAAAGTAATTCTTGTATCCACCCAGTGATTCAGATCTGCTCCAAAATTTAATAGGTTCTTCCTTGGTCTATGGTATACCCATCCAACAAGTTCCATGAAAAAACAAGTTCCATGAAATAAATGTGTTTTTCCGTAATCCTGCTAACAGACAGACAGTCGAAGGTACAAACTGAACTGAATGTATTAAATATAATTGGCATTGCCCTAACACATAGAATGCTACACAAATTTGGGTTATAACAGATATGACTTGCTAGAAGCAGGAAGCTAGATGTTTTAAGAGATAGATCTAGGTTGGCATGTTAGCTAGCGAGCATGCAATGGTAAGACACTGCAGTGGACATGTTGGGGGATCTGGCGTGAAGAGGTTAGATTATCCACACAAAACACCAAAAACAAGGGAAACAAATTTAGAACTTTGATTTTTCTTTACTTATCTACCTCAATGATGATGAATTATGATCCCTCAAACTTACCTTATTATGCTTTGGAGGGGGTGTGACCATGGATGTACAAAGAAAACTGGATATTGCTGAAGTCAAAATGTTAAATTGCCATGTATAAAATTACCTGGGTGATCGGCACTGCCTCTGCACTGTGTGGCCCATAGAGCAAGCGCCTCAGTTGGAGACCACTAGACCAGATTAACCTAACTGAACACAAAGTAGCTGAAACGGGACACATCTCAGCCAGCTACTGCAGTAAAATGCTATTTACACAAAGATGGATTAGCATCAACGATATAGTGTCTAATAATGTCAAGTATGATAATATGCAAAACTAGTACTTTTACTTTGATACTACATTTTGCTGTTTTTACTAATAAGGACTTGTCTCATTTTTGTGTATTTAAACACTGTTGAATAGCTACATTTTCTTGAGTAAAGGATCTTGTTATTTCTCCTACCACTGGTTTATGTCAAACAGGAACAGCATCTCAACTATCCCAATAAATCCTCCCATGTTTCAACATCGCCTTGAAATATGTCAAATACACACACAAATAAGCACATCCACAGGGGCAGCTACCTCCAGCAATAATTCATAAAAAACACCTGAACAGCCACTGTTGTTTTCCAAACCGATTAATGCCAAACTAGCAGACTGATGGCAGAGTCGCATGAGGAGCTACTGTCACAACCTTATCCCAAAATAGACAGTTTCATTACCATAAGAGAAACCAGTCGATCTGGAGCTGAAGCCAGAGGGGGTTGCCACATGTCAGGCAGATGACAGCCTGGACGTGATTCTAATTGTTTTCAATGATTCTGTTGGATTTTAATCATCACAGAAGGGCACCAAGAGGAGGGAACAAAATGTGTGTGTTTTCTTGCAGGAGTTGCCACTTCTGGAAAGTCAGGGTGCAGCTGTGGGACAAAGACTCAGACTCGGGGAAATATTTGCACATCCAAAGTGGTTATCTAAGTGCACCAGAGTCGAGGTTGCATATCATAAATTGAGGAACCTTCAACACACCACTCTTGCATAAACTCTACTTCGGCAGGCATGCAATGTTTTAGTGTTCCCCACAGAGTGCAAGGCCTGCAGCATTGAAACATTAGTTTTAGAATGAAACAGTGCTTGAGTGAAGGACTTTGTTTTTGAGCGCTGCCACATAGTACAATAGATTTCCACAGTCTGCTTATAATATTTTACATGTATTTATGTCCTCTAGCTTGCTGTCTGTATCTTCAGAACATTTAGGAACTGATATAGTTATCGCTTGATGTACTGCTAGACATGACTGAAAGCATCTGTCCCACTCTCTTTCATTGTATACTGTATGCTTTATCGTTGCACACATATAATCAACAATAGAGTCAAAGGCTGCATTCAAAACCTCACTGACATTTTGAATACTACAGCATGTGTCTCAGTTTGCTTCTTTTTTCCCATAATTTGCTTCAAATTTCTATTCAAAGGATATATATTTCACAGGCCTATATGAGTGGCTGTCAAAGAGAGTTGCTATCAAAGGGACTTTTTGCTACCCATCCCGCCCCATTATCGCACAAAGAGAGAGGGCTTCACCCTGCAAGTTACTGTCCTTTTCATCTTGGTGTGAAGGTTCTGTATGCACTCTGCCACCACAGCTTTTAACAAGAGGGCAGTCGGCAGCACGCTCTGTCACCGCTCTTTTATTGTTTCACATGAAGTGGCAGAGTCCTTCACCAAACAGCGTGGGGATTGCAGACAGTGCCTCCAGGTCCCTGAGGAGGTCATTACGACAGGGATGAGCAGCTCAGAAGCACTGTAAGACGGACAGCAGAGTGACAGCAGGGGAGGACAGGACACAATGTGGGTGGAAAAAATATAAATTGGAATGTGCTGAGTTGAAATAGATCAGCCCTCCGTTAAAGAAGAAACTTTTGACAGTTTGGGATCCTGCTTGTATCAGCAATCCTCCAGTTGAACAAATATGAAAAGAATATCTCTCTGAAACTCCAAACCCATAAAAATGTAAATTACTTTCTTTCTAGTTAAACTTTAAATGGGTAATATTTTTGTGTGATTATATGATTTATGTAATACCTTTTACAAACCTATGATTCGTTGATGCAAGGCTTTATATTTGCTGTAATAAATGTCTAGTAGATCTTTAGGAAAAATACAGGAAATTATGCCATTTGTGCTTTATTTGGAATTAATAAAAGATGATCTGGGTAGTTTCACCACTAATAACCACCATGATGTGAAAAGACATCACTTAGAATGTTGTTTAATTGACAAATGATCTCTGAAAACCACCATTACAGTATATGATTGTCATGCTCAAAAAGAAAATAATAATTGTAATAAAAAACACATATATAAATAAGTATATACACCACTTACCACTTAATATTTGCCCCAAACTTACTGTTTTGCAGTGTCTTATATATACTATAATAACTACAGTAGTATATCTGTGGGACCATCTTCCTGTTTCAGTCCGGGAGGCAGACACCATCTCCACATTTAAAAGTAGTCTTAAGACTTTCCTTCTTGATAAAGCTTATAGTTAGGACTGGCTCAGGCTTGGCTTGGACCAGCCCCTAATTAGGCTGATATAGGCCTTGTCTGCTGGGAGACCTCCTATGATCCTATGAGCCCCTTTTGCTTGTCATTTGCTAACATTCATGTCCTATTACTGCATGTCACTAACTTGGCTTCCTCTCCGGAGCCTTTGTGCGCCACTGTCTCGCACATTCCTTCGAATCGCAGCTACACCTGGATTGTGGGTTGTGGTTACACTGCTGTCATGGTCCTGCCTGATGCCTGTTACTACAGCTATTATTATAAGCCATACTTCTACTAATATTATGCACATATGATTATTATTGTCACATACATATACTAACATTTACTTACTATTATTATTATTATTATTATCATTATTATTATTATATTATCAATAAAATCAATATTATTGTAGCTATTGTCATTAGTGTCTGCCCTGCATCTCTCTCTGTCTCTCGCTCTCTTTTTGTGTAATTTTGTCAAAGGGATCACTGTAATTTTATTATGTTGATCCATATGTACACACGTCATCTATTGCACGTCTGTCCATGCTGGAGGAGAGATCCCTCCTCAGCTGCTCTTCCTGACGTTTCTACCAATTTTTTCCAGTTCCAGTTTTTCCTTATCCGCTGTCAGGGTCCAAGGACAGGGTGATGTCATATGCTGTAAAGCCCTCTGAGGCAAATTGTGATTTGTGATATTAGGCTGTATAAATAAAACTGAATTGAACTGAATAATATATTCTATGTCAGCTCCTCATTGATGCTGCGTGGTGTCTTCACTGAGTGAAATTATCAAACCCAAGTCTCCATGTTTTTTAAGGCTGCACACTGCTGTCAGTAAAATTTTGCTGTGTCGCTGTTCATCGTTTTATACACATTTTGCCAAAATCAAACTTGACATATTTGGGATCTTTGGAAACTTTGGGATCTTCACTGGAATTTAAAACGAAGTTCTGTGACTTATTGTGTGACAATATTTGGCTGCACATCATGAGCCTGTGCTCACTGATCCACTGTGGGCAGCTGCCTGTTGAGGGGTGTTGAACAGTACTGCCAGTATGTATGTCTGTGCAGTTCAAATTATGATTCATGAAAAAAGACAGTAAGACACATTCTTACATTTTGTTCTAGCACGCAATAGCAGCACCAGATTTCAAAATTTGATCAAGAAATGAGCTTAGAGGGAACAATCTGAGAGCACTGTGTGCCTTAACATCATAGAGGAATATTTTTTTAAACAGCATACTGATGAAACAGAACACTGGATGATTCTGACAAACACAATACTTTTAAATAAATTAGTCCAACAGTGTCCACACAAGGCAACTGGAGTATGCTTAAGTAGTGCTTCAACTTAAACTACTGAGTTAACTTTAGCGGAATATAAAGGAACATCATTGATGTGATGCAATTACAGCATTTGTTACTCCAGTTTCTCATTGATTTTATAAGGCCTAAACTGAAACTTTCCTCACCAGAAAAACAACAGCATTGGTTGTTTATTCAGACAACTGTTTTTACTTTTTCCTAACAAGTAAAGTCGTGTGATTGTGCAAGTAATCACTGCTTAAGTGTGACACTGTTATTGCCTTGAAAAACCTCCAAGATACCAACAGTCAACAGTATTTTTTTTCATTAGCCATGCTTGTGCTGCGACATTAAGGATGGTAGTATCGCTTCAGGATTTTGCTCCAGACTGAAACACTGCAACAGCTATTACATGGATGAATTTGGAACAGATGTCCATGGTCGATCCACAAAGGATGAATCCTACTGACTTTGGTGATCCCCTGACTTTTCATAGAGCACCACCAGCAGCAAGTTTTTCATTTTTTTCAGTTGAATATCCAAACATTTACCAAAAGGTTTGGTTCAAAATATGGTACAAACATTCATTCTCCCCAGATGATTTTGTCCTGATGACTTTAGTGATCCCCTGACTTTTTGACCCTTGTCATTTTTAATGACATGTCCCAACAGCTATTGGATGGATTGTCATGAACAGACATTTGGTACATACATCCATGTCTCCCTCAAAATGAACTGTAAAAACATACTGATCTCTTAATTTTCAACAATCGTGCACCACTTCGGGGTCAAAATTTGAATTTGTCCAGTACTTTTGCTCTTCATACATTTTGGGAGGTGGGGGAGTATGAGTATTAAGAACATGTACATTTGTCCCCTCTAATAAAAACTTGAAAGGAGCAGAGGACTTTTATTTTGACAAAATTAAAGGCATTTAAAATGATGTAGAAAAGGCGTTAATTGGTGCACAAAAAAAAAACATTAGAATGCAGGAAATTAAGTGTCTGATGCTGCAAATTTTCTGGCAGAGGACCCGCCAAACCATCCATTTCATATGTTTCCCCATATCTCCATAACCCTTGTTTTTGTTCATGTTCGAATACCAGAAGTCATAATAACATTCCCATCAGCATCAGCTGCACTTTGTGTTTAGTGCTAACAGCCACTAAACACAAGTGCAAGTACAGCCATCCAATACCGACAAGTATCTATTTTGTTGTTTAGTTGTGACAATTTGCATTAATAACCTTACTGGTAGAAATGGAAAAATTAACAGTGCATATAGTGCTGAAGGGTCAAAAACAAAATTAAACAGAAATAATTTAGGACTTTCCTTGCATCAACTTGCTCTCACCAGTGACATCATGACATCATCAAAAATGTGAGGTCAGATGGGAATTTAAAGTTTGAAGGCACTTCAGATATTAAATATTCATTCTTTAATCTCAAACCTGCTCTTATTATGCTGTGGGCAGCTTGCTCAGGGGAAACCTCTGTTGGGACCAGACACACATTAATGCTTGAGATATTCCTGATTTTCTGAAGTGGTGTTAAAACACGCCCCGCATTTGAGCAACTGCAGAGGTACGTACAGCTGTGTGCTTGCAGAAAAGCAGTTTCCTTTGGAGGCGTTACATTTTTAATACACTCATTTATTAGTTGGGTTGTAATTATTTGGAAACTCCCAGTCGTCTCGTATGGAGGTTTCATGAAAATAAGCCATATTTAATCACTACTTACTTTCCATATGTATACATGTTTTTGCATCGTGGGTACAATCAATATTTATTTGTTCTGTGAGACAAGGGATTAAGAGCTGGATAACACTCATATAACACAATTTACTCACTTAATATGAATCTTATTTAAAGAGAAAAAAAGTCTTAATGAAAAAATATTCCAAAAGCTTTAAAAGCTCTGTATACAAGAACAGCATGCCATATAACAAGATGCTTGCTTATCAGCGGTTGCCTGGACATGTCAGTTCATATCCACCTTAAAACTCTATTCATTCTCTATACCGACTGCACAAAAATATAGTATACAGGATTTGTTTTTACAGCCAAGTCCTCCTGTGAAGTGAAAGCTCAAATGTCACCAAAATATACATAAAAATCCCCCAAGAATATATCTGTGTGCAGTCACTTTTCAAGACACCTTCTTTCAGTGCTCTCATTAGCTAAGAACAGAAAAAGACATTGATTTACTTTCAAACACATTACAGCTCATCATTCTTCTCTAACTTTTATTTATTTAACTTTGTCCTCCAGTTAGTTTTTCATATAATGACTTGCCTTGAGAAACCTGATATTCTCTTACATCTGGTCACAAGCAAAGCTCTCTTTGAACCTATGAAATACAGATTTATTTCTACACCTCCAATTTAACAGCCTAGATCATATTATGACCATCCACCCTCCTGTCACTGAATGTTTATTTTTCCATTTGATTTAACGGTAATAGGTCTTAAAGCAGTACATGTTGCAGCACCCGCTGATGTCACACAGGACAGCACACAGGCTCACGTCCTCAGGGTGGCCCCTGGCAAGTCCAGTCCTGAGGAAACACCAGAGGTGACTGAGCTATGTAGGAAAGCCCTGCCTAAGGAGATCTGACTAGCAACAGCCGTGTTATCTCACTTATCAAAAAACACTTTCATGTATGCTTATTATTTTTGCTGCTAATTTTGCATTGTTTTGGTTTCATTTTATTTCATTTTATTCACTTGTATTTTGCATTTTGTTACATTTTTTTTCTGCCATTTGTTATGACAGAAGTAAGTTATTATTCTTTAACAAACCATCGATCTGCATGCAAAGAGTTGCCTTTATTTCATGGACTTGAAAAGAGCATCCTCATGCATGCTGCCCTGCTAACCTTTCATGGCTGTCAGATTATGTCAGGGTGGCCTGGCCTGCAGTTACAGCATATGGAATTGAATTGTGCTGCAGGGATTTGGTGAGGGGAGATTGCTCTGCGTGTCTGGAGCCACAGTCAGGCGGCTTGATACTGTTATGCCTCCATTTTACCATTTCAAAACTGCTCAGGGATGGTGGCTGTTTTCTGTGTATGAGTAGTAGATTCTGTTGATAGAGGTTAGATTGGGCAGAGAGAAAGACAGACGCAGATATGCAGCCTTGTTTTCAACAGGAAATTACAGTGCAGCTGTACAGGACAGCTACTTTGTAAGCCCTTTTATGATGATAGACACAGGCATTAATTGAATATTAACAGTGTCTGTGGGTGTGTTGTGCATTAAGTGTGTGTGCATGTTTGTTTGTATGGAGGGCCCATGTGTTTTAATATACCCAGACTAATGAAATTCTGTTAGGGTCAAGAACCTTGTCAGACAGCAACAAACTTCAACTTGCAGTTCTGGGCGACAACTGCCTTGTGCCGAGAATGAATTTACAAAAACATAATTGATTTGTATCAATAGTCAATTTAATCCTCTGCCTTCATTTCTGCTGTCAATTCAGTTTGCTCATAGTGGAGGAGTGGAGGAGTGGAAGACCTGAACTGAGTAGGTCTCATTCATGAAAAGTGAGTAAATCTGTGTGTAGATTTGCACATAAAAACCTACGCTATAAAAACCTACTCTGGATTTAGGAACGCTGCGGGAAACTCATATTTGATCGTAAACACATGTGTATGATCATGAATGCCAATCCATCGTAAAGTGACAGCGCGCTCCCAGTAATCAACAATTAGCATAAATCCCCGCCCATGAATAGCCAATGACCACCATATAAGGAGACGTAGGTGCATCCAGTCGACCTGTCAGTCATGGCGCAAATAAAGAAAGAGAGAGAAAGAAAAAATAATTTTTCCGAAGCAGAGATCTAAATAATTTTGGGTGAAGTGGACTTTTTCTTCAGTTAGCAGTGGTGTGACAGGGACAGGCAAAGCGAAGGCCTGGAGGGAGGTAACTGATGCTGTTAATGTTGACTCCGTGGTACAAAGAACCATGTCAGAGGTGAAGTGTAAATGGTTTGATATGAAACTGGAGGCAAAGAAACGCATAAGCACGCACAAAAAAAATACAGCGGTCACCAAACAAACAGAAGATAATGGATAAACTCTAAATCAGTGATGGCTGTCGGAATGTAGAGCTATTTCACATTTATTTTAACAAATGGTACGGATAACATAGAGCCTACAGCAGTTTGTATGCATCATTTTCAAATTATTTGAATCTTAATAGCCTAAAGCTCTGTTGTATACAACGTAAATTAAACATTTTTCAAACCAGATTTATTCATTCAAACGAAAAAAACGTGTTGTCTCAAATAATTCTTTCATCTGGCGCGTGCTCCTTTGTGGCTCCACCACCTGCTGCTCCTGCTGCCCCTGCTGAACCCAGGCACTGAGGCCGAAGAGGCTGTGATCCGGCTGTCCTTACGGATATTTTTATTAACATCATTCAACACGTAGACAGAACGTGTAATCTACTGAGTCGATTTACATAGATAATTCACAATCATGAACCTAATCTGGATCTTAAACCTGCTTACAGCCAACTAATTTAACTAAATGTGTTATATTTTTAATATTGTGTTATGTTTAGATTATGTGTTTCAAAGGCATCTGTGTATTGTGTACATAACAAAGCGCAATACGAATTAAAATTGTAATTTCCAATAGTGACAAGCAATATTTATGTGCTTTACTAAATTAACACAAGCACTACGAGTGGTGAGGAGCAGGAGTAGACTTTGTTAGTAGCAGAGTTGGGTACAAAGTAACGCATTAGAGTACTTTGATTACTTTTTGCAGTAACGAGTAACCTAACTCGTTAGTTTGCTGTTTGAGTAATTAAATACTTAAGTACATTTTCAAACAAGACATCAGTTACTTCCGTTACTTTTAGAACGCTGGTCCTTCAGCTCTGAAACAGCAGCGGTTGTCGTTTGGTTCTAATAACGGAGATAACGTTAAACCTTTCAGTCTGAAAGAAGCCACAGAGCTTGTGGCTCGCTACGTGGTCGGAGAAATGCTGCTGTTGTCTACGGTGGAGTCTAAATAGGTGGAGTAGGACTCGCTGACAGACATATTTCAGACTCAGGACTTGCATTATGCCTGGTACACGCTACACGCTGGTACTCACCAATTATCCCTGGTCGTCTTTCATGGCGTGTGTGATGTCATCGGGTTATTCTTGTCCTGTTTTTATTTCACTATTATTTGAGTCACTGTGTCTGTTCACGTGCCAGCCGACATGTTGTTGTAGTCACCTAAAAGCGTCAGCAAATGGCAGGAGCTACATTTGAAGCGTCATATGTAAACTATCAAGCTACTGTATCCTCCACAGGAAGTTCTGACAAATTTTTCAGAATAAAAGTCTATTTAGAAAATGGAGGGATTCTCGAGCCGAGGTTATAAGGGGCTTTTAATTTGAAACAAGTGTTGAGTTTGAAATGACGGTGCGATATGTTAATTTTACAAAGACAACGGAGCAGATAAAAAGTAAATATATAAACACACAGAGGGATTAATAAATAACGGACCGTCTATAATGTAGTTTGTTTCAAATGAAGCTGGGAGCCTCTGCAGTTGTGGTGAGTAAAAGCCCCGCCGCTATTTGTTAATGTTATTACTTTATGTCCGACCGTGAGGATGTACCATTGTTTGCTAGCTTGATGCTAATGACAGTAACGTTAACTCAGCGGGTTGACAAAGTGCCTCTGCTGTTTCACACCATCATTTCCCCCTTTTACTCTGTGTGGTAACATCCCTAGAGGAAATATTAAAAATGCTGGGGTGGTGTTGTCATACAGTTGTCTACGGCAGCAGATGGTTCTGTGTTTCTACTGATCAAAGTGACGGCTGTGATGGGAGAATTGGATCTCAGTGAAGGGCAAGTGGTCCATAACTTTAATTTTGGAGACAAAAAAAAAAGTAGGCTTAGCGCCCTGTGGTCCATTGTAAAAGTTAAGTACCCCCACTGACCAAAAAGTAACCATCCATATTGACAGACCACCCCCCTGTATCTGCATGAAATGGTTTGGTCCTGCCTTAGTGCGCTGACGGTGACCATGCCGAATAGCAGTCAGCTTTGCACTAGAGCGCTACAGTCATTAATATGCTACCTAGTACTAAAAGAAAATCCAGTTTTCAAAAAAGGAAAGAGAGCAAGGACAGAGAGGAGAGGCACAAGAAAGGGTGTCAATATGTGAGCCAGTTTTTCTCCAAGAAAGGTGGGTAGCCTATAGTCTGTGAGTAGTAGAGATGAACCTGTTATTTTAATGTCCATCGCGAAATAAGCTAGCTACAGACTAGTGTTGGCCTACACTTCACTCCTTTTAACCTACATTTAAAGAGGCAACAGATAGGATTCGGGTTTTTTTTTTTTAGCCTGGCGCCACCTAGTGTCAGCGGTGTTGCTCGCACTGTCGCAAAGACCAAATTCACCGTGGGCATCAGAGATAATCAATAAAATGTAGGCTGTAAAGCCACCAGTATACCTCTATGTATATGCAGAATGAGAAGGTGTGTGGACTCTATACTAAATAAATGAGTAAAGAGACCGAGCAACAATTATCAGATTTATCTGAAGAAAAAACAAATAGCATTGCAAATAATTATACCAGAATGCACAGTACCAGTACAAACAACAGTAGTAAGGGATAATGTATTGAGCCGGTGACTGTTGAATCACTGTCCGAGGGCTGCCGTAGAATGGCAACCAGGATGTCAGCCGACCAACACTCGCTACCTGGTCCCTGGTTGCGGCGATTTGCGTTGCTGGTCAGCTAGGAATGAACTAGCAGCCAGTACAGTACAGTCCTCTCTCAGCTAGCTAACATTTAGCCGTGTTACTTACTGATCCATTAGAAAGAAAGCTAGCTGGACATTGGTGTTGAAGCCTCTTTGGTCACGGAGCTCCCTCCATCTCTTGAACGCCTGACTGAGGTTAACTCTTGTTTTTCCTCTTCTTTTATCACTCTCCTTTTTGTGCATCCTCGTCTCCTCAGACAGAGGAGCTCATTTTCTTTTGGGAGGCCGTTTTTCACTTATCTCCAAACTCTGTCCGTCTGCCATTGTGCTCCTGACTCAACTATCTCATGCCCCGGCCAGTTCCTCATAAGGACCAGCTCCAGTCCCTGATTGGCTGACCGACCACTTTGGCAATACATGATGCATTTCCTGCCATAAAGCAGATTTTTTCCTTGAAAATTTGCCCCCAGTGGCAGAAGCTTATTGTAAAGCCACTATGTAACCTATGTAAACGCTGATGGTCTGATTTTACTGTGTATACAACCCCGTGCAACCCACATTATTTTCATAATGATATATATAGGCAAAAATGCTGTCTGTTGCTTCTTTAATCAGTGCAATGATTAAAGAAAATGTTTAGCAAGATATTCATACTAAATCAGTTGTCCCTGCCCCTTTTACCAGACTCAACAACAGATGAGTCAGAAGCAGTAGCCCTGTCTCCCCATAACTTTACCCCTCCCCGTCCCAGTGAGGAAGGTGAGCAACATTGTGTTGAATAACATGCCAGTTAGCATCATTGCAGGGACTCTCTCTTGCTCTTTTTTACCATTACAAAAAAAGAAAACAAAATATTTTTCAATGACAGAAATTCAAACAAATTATTTTTCTACATAATGATTATTATGAAACAAAACCAGCCTCCAACTGTCTGTACTGGATGCTGGACAGTTGGAAACATTAAGTAGCCTAACTCAGCTTGTATTAAAGTTACAGGCAATATTAAAATAATCCAGTTAGATGCTTTCATTTAGATTGAATTATGGCCATTAAATGACATCTATAGATACAGTCTGTATCTATCTATTAATGTTAAGAGAATTTTCTATTTTGGGATTTTACAATGAAAATTACATTTAGACTGTAAAAGATGGCCTTAGGTACATTTTTTATGGCAGCTTTCAGTCTTGCATCAAATAGTGAATTGCATACTGTATGCAGACTGGTGCATGTACAACTCACTAGCAGTAAATATTGTACTGGTAGCAGAGGTGTGGACTCGAGTCACATGACTTGGACTGAATTTGATGACTTTAGACTCGACTTGACAAAATGTAAAGAGACTTGCAACTCGACTTGGAATTTAACATCAATGACTCGTAGGGATGCACCGAAATGACATTTTTGGCCAAAGCCGAATAACATAAAACGCTCGGCTGAATACCATGGACCGAATACCGTTGTTTAGTTTCTCATTAGTTTTTGCAGATGAACCCCCTCCAGATTAGTGTTGTCATGGTACCAAAATTGGGACCCACGGTACGATACCAGTGAAAATATCACGGTTCTGAGTAGTATCACGATACCACAGTGAAAATGAGGCAGATGTGTCTTTTGTCATTTATAAAAAGATAAATCACTTCTATAATACATCACTGATATTTCAATGGAATAAATTACTTATTGACTTATTCATACTTCAAAAACAGCATCAATAAGTGATTAACATAGCAGGGATCAAAATAAAATAAATAAATAAGATAAAAATCAACCAGCCACCCTCCTCCCCTGACAAGTCCCTTCATAAGTAAAGAACAGTCCCTAAAGTGCGGTGAGGTTTGTGGACCGTTACCTGCCACAAAGAGAGAAATGTGAAAGGCTCGTTTCCCCTCTGACACGCCACATACCTGTGTGCCGCCATGGCTCGGCTGTCTAGGTACTACTGGGCAGTTATGACGCCAAGAAGAGGATATTATTGGAGCCGGACTTCTCCGTCGCCAGTAAGCCTATGGCTGCCATATTTGACAGGAATACATTCCTGTCTGTGTCTGTGACTCCTGTTCAACCCACAACTGGCGGGATTCGACTTTCGTTTCTGCTGCTGGTTGAAATCTGTACTCACACAGTGTGCTGAATGATTTATTTTGCTCGAACAAAACTATTTTTAGTTGCAAATGCGAGTGCAGTGATGGACGGAGTAAAATATCGCCACAGTGCAGACATTTTACTCCGTCCGTCACCGCATGCTGTTTGATTGCGTCATCAAAACACGCCGCTATTATTCTGCCTTGCTTTTCACTTATTCCACCGAATACTGAATGTGTGTTTTTTTTGCAATATTCGGCTGAATATATTTGCTTTCCAAATATTCGGTGCATCCCTAATGACTCGTGACTTCACTTGGACTTGAGCCTTTTGACTTGACAAGACTTGCTACTTTCCCCAAAACCCAAAGATTAAAATTTATTAAGTTATTAAGGAACGCTCTGTATCTTTCATTGTGTATATGTGTGCGTCTGTGTGTGTATGTGCTGTCGGCACAACATCTAATCAAATTAGATTCACATTGTTTTGATCGGACAGCATCCATCCAATGAAATTGCAGGACAACCAATGAAGAGGAACTGTCTCAAACAATGCTGCAGTTAGAAAAAATGATACCAAAGATAGTTTCGTTTGGGTATAAAAACTACAAGGTGGCCAACAAAAAACTAATTACAGTATGCAAAACATGCGGGTCGAAGATTACAGACGGAGACGCAACAACTTCCAACTTCGTTCGACATTTGAAGTTGCACAAAGAACGGTAAGTTCTGAATGAAAGCTAACGTTTATCGGCTAAGTAACTTTTCTTTGCTGTGTAGTTAGCTAAATCAATGAGGCTGTAAACTCACTGTTAACGTTACATTGCAAACACGGTAAGCAGGGTTGTATGAGGTACTTATACATAACATGCTGAACTACTGTATGTCCACAGCAATGTAAAGCCTAAGTCGTGTGCTGGTAGCCTGTCTGCTTCTCTGTACTGGGAGTGCTTTGACCGCCATCTTCTGTGCGTAGTCCCTTATACAACCCACTTCACAAATCCCGAACTATCCCTTCAACCCGAAATAAGTTTTACAATACATGACCAGTGCTGCAATCTGCTACAGCAGCAACTGCAACGTAATATTTACCAGACACACACAACACAATTCATAACACAATGTTAAGATTGATTTTAATAATATGAGTAATAAAGAGTAGTTTCAGTACAATTCATTTGTGGCTATAAGGGATTTTCTGACATCTGTTTAATATGCTTACCTCTTACAGATTTGAAGAATACCATATGAACAAAAGCATCACAAATGAACCACAACAGCCTTCAATCTCGCAATTCCTGTTCCGTGTCGGGCATTACAGCATGAGTCATCCACAGCAGAAAGCTATCACCAATGCAATACAATACTGTCCGACTTGATTATTGATTGCAACTTGCCCGTCTATTGTGGAAAACAAGAGTTTTCGGCACTTTCTGACAGTACTTGACAGCAAGTACAGCCCAGTGTGTCGCAGAACACTGACAACAAGAACAGAGAGCCTCGCTGAAGAGAGACGTTCAAAATTAAAAACTCAGTTGAGCAACACTGACCATGTTTCAGTCACAGTGGACATTTGGTCTGACCGAAAGATGAGGGGATTCCAATCAGTCCAATCTCTTGGCCTGTGAGCGCTTCAAAGACTCACACACAGCTGAAAGAATCTGTGACCAATTTGAGGCAATATGTGATGAATACGACAGTAAAGATAAACTGGACTACATTATTAGTGACAATGCTGCTAACATGTGAAAAGCGTTCACTGTGTGCTTCCCCAGTGAACAAGAGGATGATGATGACAGAGATCATCTTGATGACCCTGAGCTCTGGTGTGACTTAACCCTGGAAGATCAGCAAACTGTAGATGTTGCTATGGCAAAGAAACAGCGCTTGCAGTGTTTTGCGCACACTCTTCAGCTGGTGGTGTGAGACGGTTTGAAAGAAACATAAGTGTTATCTCCTCTTTCAAAGTTATCAAAACTCAGCTCACTGCTGCACACAAGCACAACATTCAAAGATGTGTTTGATGTTGAATTTGGGGAACAGAAAGGCATCCCTGCTGCAGTCAACACAAGATGGAACTCAACACTGTGGCAAGTGAAGGCAGTTCTCCAGTGCAATCATCTAAAGCTCTAAAGTAGTAAAGTAATAAAGTAATAAGGACTCTTTAGTTTCTGCTGTTGTTTTTACATGTTTTGCCAGAATTGATCCTGCAAGATGCTGCAGAGACTGAGCAACCTGTGCCTCTTGTTGATGAAGAGGAGCAAGAGGACCTTAGAGAAGGAGAAGGGCTGTTTGCTGCATACCATAACAGGCAGAAAAAGGATGTTGGGACTGCTCCAGCACTACAGCTAAGTCACTACCTTGACAAAGCCGAAGGACAGAACGCCCTTTTGTTCTGGGCATTGAACATGAAGACTCTTCCTTCACTGTTCCGAGTGGCCATTAGAGTCTTGGCAGTACCTGCCTCCAGTGCTCCAGTGGAGCAAGTTTTCAGTCATGGTGGCATCATACTACGTCCCCATCGTGCACAAATGACTTACAGACTTTTGGCTAATTTGGTCTTTTGGAAATGCAATGCAGCATAGGGCCCTGACATATAAAAAGCACAGCCCTGTTCATTGTTATGTTCATGTATTTGTTATGTTTCTCACATGTACACACACACGCACACATACACACACATGCACACACACACACACAGACAATATGAGATAAGTACAGGACAGGACAGAAACTGCTGTGGAACTAGTTAAAATGCAATATGCCATGGAAATACAGTGTTGGCACTTTTGTACAAATAATTACAGTTGCACTTGTTTTTTTCAAATGTGTTTATTCTGTAAAGGAGTGGTTTAAAATGAAGAATATTCTTGCAAAATATGAGTTAAATGTTAAAAATGACTGGTTAATAGTGCAATTTAGGAAGTGCAATGTCAGCACTATTTTTTTCTGCAATTTCAATTGCACTTGTTTTAATTAAATAAATACAGATTTTAAAAGCATACATGATTTGTGTAAAACTATGATGTTATAGAGTTGTCTCTTTGTTTATTTTTTCTGCCTAAGCACATTGTATATTTTATTTATTTGGGGGTTTTTTTCTTTTTACTTGTTCGAATAAATAAATAAATAAAAAATAAAAAAAAAACAATGACTTGGTCCCACCTCTGACTGGTAGTATTGAAGTACAAGAAGCAAGGCAGTTGCAAGCCTTCAAAGTTAGAGTTATGTAAAGCTGTTTATGGGTCAGTTACGTCCTAGAGATGTGGTGACAACAGCTGCGCAGGGGGGGGGGCCCAATGTGATATTTTTTCCTGGCAAAAATTCCTGGCAGCGCCCCTGACTAACACTTCTAATACTAACATTAAAACTAACGGTAATAATAGGGCTGCCCCTTTACAGTCAGAGATTCAAATTGTCAGCCAGAGACCCCCTGAGTTGACAGAGATTGCTTAAAGTTTTTTGAACTGGTACTCGTCGTCCTCCGCTTCTAGCCATATTTTGTTATCAATAATATGCTGTCCAGATTCCCTGCTCTTTGTAGTGCTATAGATTTAAGATTTATAAACTGTACATTAAAGATGGTACAGTGCATGACTCCATTCCTTAAAATATCACAGTGTTCTCATCTATCATTTAACTGAGATGGTCTTTTTTTGTTTGTTTTTTGCATGTTGGAAGTGACCGAGTGCTAGAATATCTGTGTGCTTTTTGAATAAGGGCATTCTGCACGTTGTCAAAATGGAAAGAAGCCCAGCAGGTTATCCAGATAACCCGCGGAGTTGGCCTGAGGGGGTATGAGAATAAAGATTAAAGTCCCTGATGTTCATAGATCTCTGGTGTGTGAGCAAAGGAAGCTCCTTGAAAAGCTCTTGCCCTGTTCGATCTGCACCAACACATGCCTGCGCCTTTAATGATATTCTGTAATTTCTCTGTACAGGATGGAAACACAAATGACTCAGTGCTTTTTGTATCCAAGCTGCACCAGAATCAGATCAGTTTGAGGGCATCCTACTGTAGCACTTGTCGATTCAGTCAATATGTATTACCCCAGCATCATCATCTTCGTCATATTAGAGATAGACCACACTGATGGCCTTTTGTCAGATCTAAGAAAAAGCATATATCGGCCCTAAATGCGCAAAGCCCTATGTGCCACTTTGTTTCCCAGCAGTATACCTAAAATAGACAGAACCCCAGTCCTGAGGCATGTACCAGACTGTGACTTTGAGAATGATTCCTCTTTGATGTACACATAACAGGATGAGCCAATTTGAATGCGTACATGTTTGTCCTAACATTTTTTTCATGTGTGGTCGAGATATTGCAATTTGATTCTTCTTTCTTTTGCTAGAGAAAGATGTTGCTTATGTAACTTCTGCTTGAAATATGTTTTATCAACCCAAATTAACAAACATTTAGTTTAAACTACAAACAATATAAATACCTTGAATTTAAGTGTTTGTTGCATCCCATAATAAATGTTGGCATTGTACATTTCTGCAACCACGTTATGTTACATTTGTAAGTAATTATGTAGTGGATATATTCAATCATGCTCAACTCCTCATAAGGACCCACTCCAGTCCCTGATTAGCTGACTGACCAATTTCGCAATAAATGACGTATTTCTTGCCGTAAAGCAGATTTTTTTCCGCAAAATTTCGGCACCGGTGGCAAAAGCTTATTGCACAGCCTCTATTAAGTAACCTATGTATACGCTGATAGTCTGATTTTACTGTGGCCACTACCCTGTGCAACCCACAATATTTTCATGATGATATATTTTGGAAAAGATGCTATCTGTTGCCTCTTTAAGCCCAAAAACATGGTCATGGTTGGTAACAGATCATATTTGGACACAAGACAGTTTTGGTGGTACTAACAGCCGAAAATGCCACCAATGTTATGTTAAAAAACACCCACTTTTGGTAACACAATTGTTGCTGGAAATGCCACATCTTACCAGAAAAAAACCCCTTCTTTTTGTGGCACTGAATTTGCTGCTGATTACTCCCTTAAAAACACCTCATTTTGGTGACAAATTAGCCGCTGAAAATGCCACTGATGTATTGCTAAAAAAAAAAAAAAATCACCCACACTTGGTGGCACAAACCCCAATGGAAATGCTGTGATGTCTCACAAAAAAACACCCAGTTTTGGTCACACAACCTCTGTTAGAAATGTGGCAATGTCTCACTAAAAAACATTGGTGTTGGTGGGACAGTCGCCACTGGAAATGCTGCTGTTGTCTTGTTAAAGAACACTCTGTTTTTCGAAGCAGAAATGAGCAATGCTAACATTTTGTCCTGGTGACTGAGGTGTATATTAAGCTGCATTTAGAATGTCCCAACCACAGGGCATCAATGGCTTAGTGGATAGAGCAAGCGCCCCATGTACATGTCCAAAAAAATATCTTATATCCCAACTATTGCTTTTTTTAAGTTTGTTTTTTTTATTCATAGCTTTTTATCACACAAAAAATCCCACCTCAGAGTATATTACAAGGACAAGTTAAACAAGTTAGCCTACAGTGTCTAACAGCACTACTACCTGGCTCTACTGACCACATACAGGGCAAATATTAGGGCAAATATTAGTCCAAACAAATACCCAAGTACCCAATGGCACACATGTTACCTTCCATTGAACACACTGTCCAGGGTGACCTCTTGACTCTATTCAAAACCCCACCTCTCTTCAGTGCTACACATAAATGTGTCTTCAACACAACACTGTTACTCCTGAGTGAAGTTCCAGCTTCAAAACATTAATGATATATATAATATATAAACCTATCTTTGACAAATGTTTGCAGTTCAGAAGATGATTTAACATAAATCAAGCATTATTAAGCATAAAACTGGATTTAGGATGAAAACTATTTGTGTAAATGATGCTGAAGGTTCACAAATTGCAAGTAAATTGCTGCTTATCTTACATTTTTGAAGGTATTTAAATGGTGATAGCTGGAGTGTCAGTCTGTCAATAACCCTGTAATTATATTTCAAGGCATTTCTGTCTGCCATGGCCAGCGCTGATGACAACTTAAATCATTTAGATTATCACATTTAGTTCCCCTGAGACTTTGTTGCTCTGTCAGCCTGAGACTGACATGCCATGAAACCCCATTAAGACAGACTTTCACTTACCGACCTGTTTACAGTTGGAATAAATGGACAGAAATAAGCCAATATTGTGGGTGTAAATGTGTTAGCGCATTAGTTCAGCAGTATGCTGAACTCTCCCAGTTGGGGAGTTAAGTCATCTGTGTCATATGATGTCATCTGTTACAGAAATAGGCTTCAACTGTCAGAGCCAATGATGTTAGAGATGGAAACGTGAAACTGTCTGAATGTCAATGAGGGATGATTGCTGCAGTGTTGCATCAAATTGATGTGCACTGAATGAGACTGTTTGAATAAATTTCATTCTAGGTGTACAGGGCTGTTTAGGAAGTGGAGTCACAATAAAGTATGACTCTACATTAAGGAACCTATTTTCCAATTTTCAGGTTTTAATACAGTTTTGATTCTTTACTTGAACCCTCCACACACCATACAGACCGACTAAGCTGTCACTGCAAGGCTTTACTGTCACCAAATCCTGCTTCCTTTTTTTCCCCAGGCTGCATTGTCTATTTAAATGGTTGACTTCTTGGAATAAATGCAATGCGTGAGTGTTTTAGAAGTCTAAGGTGTCACTCAAGGTCTGATGCAACCATGTGCAAATAGGTTGAATAATTATTAGAGGGCTCCTTGAAAATTATGTTCTTCATAACTTTTTATGGTTCTGAATAAATAAGTTACTTTAAATAACTGCCGGGCCTCATTATTGTACCCAGTTTGCATGAGAATGCCTTAAGGTGCATATTCTTTCCTAAACAATTAACATCAGATTTCATTATGAGGCTGTCAGCCTTTTTTTATTGTCTGGTTTTATTCTAATTTTAATGAGAGAGTCAGTCCTCAGCTTTAAATTCTATCTCTTACTTCCTGGAAAATAAGGAGCAGATTGTTTTGATCACTTGAGCTCCCGTGTATCTTTGTATTAGTTTTTGATGCATTTCTGCAAAAAAGACTACATTCTGTATTATTTATGGCAATGGCTCCTCTCTTGACAATGTTTTCCGTGATGTATATTACTTTTTCGCTACACTACAGGTGCTTTTATCACCTCAGCTGATTTATACACTAAGAAGCTGCTACTGTATCCAAAAGGAAGGATTTTAAGACTCACTAAAGCATTGAGAGAAGGGATAATGCCAGTGGTTCTGTGTTTATGATCCCACGTGTCTACCTGAAAATACAAACGGTGCACCAAAGTGGGACATGGATTAAACCCTTGTGTTTTGTGGACAATTGATTAAATTCCTAATTGTTTAATGTCCTGCAGCCATCACTATAAGTTTTTCTCCCCAGTGATATATACTTTTTTTTTTCTTTAAAACCCAATATGTAGGAAAGTAGTGAAGTAGTAACCTTTCCTTTGCCACAAACTGGCCTTGCATATTTGCTGAAGGTGCAATAATGCAGAAATTACCATGAAGCATTGCTTTCACACCAAATAGGGAAATACTTAATGTATAATACATTATATGGGATATTCATGAACAAATCTAAATTTATTTATTTTTGTTAAAAATACATTCACAGACAAATAAATTTAAAGTGTGTAACACTACGTAGTGAAGATATGAATGTTGGGAGGCAGTTAGACCCCAGAGAGGCCTAACTCTCATATAAAAACCTGTCATAAAACTCCAACAACAAAATCCAAATAGACTTATGTGGGATTTGGGAGCAGTAATGCTGTGTAAAAAATACTGTCAACATCAAGTACAGATAAGAACATATCAAAATCTATCATAGGAAGCTATGTGTTTCTGCTGGGAACTCTAAGATGAAGTGTAATATTAAAAACAGAATAATTATTGCTCCAACAGATGTTTCAAAAACACTCAAATGCACATGGTAACTCAATAAAAAAAGAAACTAGAACAGGCAAGCCTTGCTGACAAGTCTTATAAAACCCTGACATCACATTCAAACAGAATCATTTCATTTCATACTGAGAATTATGTCATGTCTTTACTGAGAAAGGTTAATGTTGACTGAATGCCATTAATTAGAAGGGCCGCATGAAGGTCACAAGTGGAAATTGTCAGAATATCTCCATTTTCACACATTTATGTTGAAAACGCTCCCGGCTTATATGTCAGATATCTAATTGAAAGAAAAAATCCTCAGTTCTTTGTTCCAGGCAGGACCTGCTCAGAGTGCTGCAGATGAAATGAAAAAACACAACACCAGGGAGGCCACAGTGTGAGCAGGAAATAGAGCGAAGTCTGCCAGTTGTGGCACACTGGTGTCATTTGTTTTTCAAAAAAAGAAGAACGCTGCCTCTGCACTATGGATGCACATTCTCCATTTTGTCATCTTGTCTGTGGTGTTGTAGCCTTGGGGTGATTTTCCCCCTGCGGTTCAGATTGGATCTCTATCTGGGAAGAAATGTTCCCTCACAGCCAGGCATGACGACAGCATTGGGAAGACACAACACCCCCACCCCCCCAGGAGCTACACAGAGAGGTAGCCTGCTGGCTCAGCTCTGATGAAACTAAGGAGACAAGTATATTTCCTTATGTATATATTATATGATAATCTCACAGACATCTCCCTCAGACACAGACAAAATCGGGTTGAGGTCAGGATTTTGGAAGTCAGAAACCAAAACACTGTGTATTCAGTTTCCCTTTTATGGTCTCATGTTTAAACCTAACTGCAGTGCTACTGTTGGACACTGTCAAGAGAGGCATAATTTCTGCAGGTTTCGTCATAATTCAACCAGTAGCATCTGAGGCATCACGTGTCAAATACTGACAGTAACTTACCATAAACTCCAGCAGCTTTCTATGTGGATACAATTAATAGTTCCCTTTTTCCATGCAGATCAATAAAAAATACTACCTTAAAGGAGCTTCATACAATATTGAATCTTTTGGTGCATTCCTGTGGCACTGGGAAATACTGTAGGAATCTCCAAGTTCCCACTCATAAATTTCAGCTGAAACTAAAGTCCTAGAGTCTGATTTCCAACTTGGAAAGTCGGAGAAACCTATCCAAACCCCAGCCTCAAAAGCCAAGATGGCTGCTCTGTGCAACAACAGTAGTGAAAAGTATAGTAAGACATTCTCTATTACTTCTGTTTTCATTGTGTCTGATCAAAACAGTCATATTGTACAACTTAAATCTTTGCACATGTTGCTATGGTGGTCAAGTGTTTTTACTAGCCTTGGCTAACCTAGAACTGGTATTGCTAACAATATCTTGTGCTGTGTTTCAAATCGCGTACTTACTTACACTTAATATTTTGAGTGCATAAGTGCGTTCACACTATGGACAAAGTATGGACAAATGCAGTGCACTATGAGTACCCGGATGGTGCACTCAAAACGGTCAAGAAGTTGAGTGTGGAACTTAGGACACTTCTCGCCCTCAATGGTCACCATCTTGGCTACATAGTGGAACTGGAGGGTGGGGACTACACTTCCACAATGATGTTGTCCTATTCTGAGTGGTTACTGTCTTATGAGCTAGAGGGAAACACAGGCTACACAGTGACTCACTTGCGCTAACATGTTTGTGCTGCCAGACCATCTACCTCAATAACTCAGATTACACACAGGGGCAGCATGACTTCATTGTCAGGACTCCATTACTCCACGATATCTTTATACAGCAAATGGGTTGCTGCTATAATAATGCTCTGAATATGGTATCGGGTACCTTTGAAAAAGTTAGAATTGTTCTCTTTTGGTTGAAAGTGCGCATTAAAGGTGTCAGTTCAATATGAAAATTTGTGAATAATTGGCCAGTGTTGTTATTTTAGATTGCATTCTATTACAGCAATTTGTTTATGAGTTTTTGTGCTGCATGCTTCAGTAACTCAAACAAGACTTCCACTCTGTGCAAAAGTCAAAAAGTAGTTCACTCTGAGCCAGGCATCTATATATCCTAGAAATTGTAAATGTTCCAAAGCCAAAGAAATCTTTGTGCAAGTGCCATTGTTTAGGGATAATTGTGTCTAGAAACAAAGAGCTTACACCACAATGATGAATGTGGATGCTCTTTCCCACTGAGCAAGGGAAGCATAGGCTGACCCACTTTAGACCCATATGTGAAGGTGATGTATGGAGGATGTTTGTGAGGAAGGAATGAGGCATGGCGTGAAGGTGTGTAAGAGGAGAAAGCTGTTCGGATTTCCCTCCTACAATTTTAATTGCTCAAGTTTATTGCCAGTGTATAATTATCATGTTGGGCACATCATCATCTTCTTTCTTTCTTAATCAACAGCAGCTCAGTGAACGGATGGTTACACTTCTTCTTGGGATTATAGCACATCAAGTAAGATGTGGTTTAATGATAGTAATGAAATATTAAAAATGTAATGAATTATTGACCAAATACGGAGCCCTGTGGGACTAAATAACAATGACTCAATATTAGACTTTAACAAAAAAAGGAAAAGTCTGTCAGTCTCTGTTAGGGTATGTTATGCTGCTGAATACACTCTCCAGTCTGGCATGTTCTTAATTTTTCCATTCAGAGAAAAAAAATTCCATATTTGAGGTCAAACTCCAATATGGTGGCTATGTTTGGCCTATTTGGATCAGCTGGGATTTGTGAGGTCCACAGATAGTTGCTTAGAGTCAATGATACATGATGCCTATAAGGATGCAGGGTAATTGCCGGTTACATTGCGAACATGACAAATTGCCTCTACCGCAGCGAGGTCCCTCAAGTGAAACAAGCCGCCACGAGGTCATTCTCAGGTTAAGAGTGTTATCAGCTATTGACCTTGACTGTTCACTCTCACTCGTGCATGGCAAGGGGCGGCAGGGGATTGAGGCAAGAAACATGAATGTTCATTAAAAGTCTGATCGAGATACCCAAGTGTTTGGTAAGGACTGTATGCACAGAAGCCCAGATGTAACAAGGCCAGCTCAATATGTATTGAGCATAATTTTACCATGCAGTTTTTAGGACAATAAATTTTGATATTTTTCTGCTATATTAAAGGAATAATTAGGCCTTTTGGGGAATACAGTTTTTTGTCGATATATAAATGGGAAGATAGATACTGCTTCAAAAAAGGAAAAAATGATCAGCATACTGATAGAGCTCCCATTAATCCATGATTAAGTGACGTTTCGAGCTCAAAACGTCACTTGACAGAAAAGCTCTATCGGTGTGCGGATCATTTTTTTCCTTTTTTGATGCATAGAACTTTATGATCAAGCACCCTTTCAATATTTCTTTTGGATGTGTGTGTTATTAGCTTTTTTATAAGATAGATACGGCTCCCATGTCTGCACTGTATGAAGCAGAGGCAGGACAGAGTCATTGTTTTGCAAGTCATGAGGAAGTTTCAGGTCTTTGCTCTCGAGGGTCAAGTCAAGTCCCGAAGTTCTAATCTTTGAGTTTCAAGTCCGAAACCAGTCATAATACACTCTTCACCAAATGTAATGCCATTTTTACAACAGAGTAATAATACATTTTGTTTACAACAATCCTGAATGCTTTTAAAGGTGTTTTCATTTGTTAAAACAAGTTTCCGTGAAGTTGTTGCATCTCCGTCTGTAATGTTTGACTAGCACATTATTCATACTGCAGTTTTTTTTTATTGATGACAACTTGTACCTTTGTACACTAATGAAAATATCTTTGGTATCTTTTTTTTCCCAACAGATGCCCAGTAATGTAACTTTTGGTCTGAGGTTCTGATCTTATATTTGATTGGATGCTGTCTGATTGGTTTAAACAACATGGATCATCTGAAAAATTAAGTGTCAACTTGCTTAGAATAGCGTTAATGTTCGTTGATTCAGAAAATAAAAGAAAATTAATTGATTGTGTCGCACTTCTTAGATAACATACTGTTTTTGGGCTTGGGTAAAGATATTAACTATTTTCAAGTCAAAAGACCCAAGTTCAAGTCACGCTTCATAGGTGTTAAAGTCCAAGTTGAGTTGCCAGTATTGTTTATTTTCGTCAGGTCAAATTTGGGATGCAAGTCTCACTTTAGTCCACACCTCCTGTATGAAGACACCACCAGCAGCTGGTTAGCTTAGCGTAGCGCAACAGTCCCACACATGGCCCCTCATATAAACACAAATTGATGGTTTTTGCACTTTGGTTCATAGGTATCAAACAAATTAGATATAATATATTAATTACTGAGCTTTAGAGGTTGGTTTTGGGGTAGTTGCTGACCATGTTTTCCAGTCATTGTGCAAAGCTAAGCTAACTGGAAGCTAGCAATAATTTGGTATTCACCATACAGACATGACATCAACCTCTCACCATGACAGCTATTAGGCATATTCCACAAATATCTAACTATTCCCTTAAGGCCTCATTCAATAGCGTGTCTGTGTCTGACAGCAAAGTGTTGTTTCTTTTCTTAGTGCCTATCTAAAGACTCCAAAGATGTAAAAGTTGAATCACTTACACTTGGGTTTTTTCAGTCCCTTAATATTTATGAATCTCCCCATCAAAAAAATAAGTAAATACATTATTTAGTGCTTTTTGTGTCCCATCATTCATACAGAAATCACACCCTGAGACATTAAACTTAGAAATATGAAAGCACAGCTTTTTCAATGACCCATCAATATTTAATTTGTCTACATCAAATTTGCCTTTGGAGCTCATATTTTTAGATCGAATTTGTTATGCCATATTTCATTGGGTGGCGCCCCATGTGTATCCAAATGGAGAATGCGGTGCAAGGATGATAACTTGCTAACTCCCTTGATCTTTGCTTGGCTTGGCTCCACGGCTGTATCCTACGTGGTAATGGTTGCTGCTATTTTAAACAAACCATGGGGGATGCATCTATTTTGCATTAAACCATTTCATTCTGACAACTCTCCCTGGGCTGCTGACAAATACAAGTTTCAGAGGCTGGATAGTTGCATACATGAACATATTGGACAAGAAAGCCCCTGTGATATTTCATCCTCTGTACTTTTTTACAATACAATAAAGTGTATTGGAATACTGTATGTATGATTAGGACATCCAGTGCTCTCATTTTGAAAATGTTTTGGTCAGAATTTAAACAAAGAGACACACAAGCAGAAGATTTACACACCGTAGTTCTACTTCACCTTCTTTTTTTCACAAGGTGCTTAAATACAGCCGAGCCTTTGAAATCAAGTCCTGGTCTAAATATAACTCACTCAGTCTTACCTTTCTGTGAGTAAACAGGCAAACACAGGACCACCGAGCCCCTGTGGGTTCAAGAGGCAATTATTTGGAGAAAGCTGCACTGTTACAGGTTGAGGGAGGGATGTTAATTACCTTGGTGGATTCACAAGATGCTGCCTCTTCCTTTTCTTTTGTTCAGTCTCTTTATGAGCTAATTAATTATGAAACAATGCACAGGTGATTCATCTGAGAGCAGGAAATGTTTAAACCTCTCTTCTTCCTTTCACATGCACATGGCAGCTAGGGGAAGGCTCTTTATCATATGTCAGAGAGGTGCGCAGAATTCGGCATAATGTACAGGAAGCTTTTAATGGAGCATCACAAAGACAGGCACATGCGTCAAAGCAGTCATGGACTTTCAAGTAGTCACCAATTAGACCTTTAGACTTTCTATGACTTTATACTATTAGAACGGAATAATATAGGTTTCTACATGTACTGTTCCTGGGGTGGTAATGGTGGTGACAGCATAGATAGTATGAAAATATGGACATAGCACTTGTGATGTATCTCATGCGGAGGGAAGCTTTGAAGTGCTTTGTAACCTTGCCAGGTTTAAATATTCAATACGTTTGTGATTTCTTGTACTCACCATCAGATCTCTCGCATGGAAAAACTCACTTATGACACGACCATTCTAGATAGATTGCTCTTTTTCTGTTTATTGTAGTGGCAGTACTGCGTGACAGCAGCGGGGAGTTGGAAAATCACGCCACCAGAAGATTCTGCGATCTCACACATAATGCATAAGTGATGGAATTTAATTTGCAGCTGAATAGCTGTGTAGTCCCCAAAGCAGACCTGTCAACTTAACTGTAATGAAGCGAGGAAATGGGTGATGAAAAATGGATAGAAATCAGTGTAACCCCAGACGTCCCTCGAGGCCACTGGACCAAAATCCCATACGTGCATTGTACTGAAGAGCCAGTTCCACCTACACACTCTCCTAAACACTAAAACATGGCTAATTAGTCGTTGGACCCTTCTATAATGGCAAATAAAGGCCCACACTTAACAACCCAACCAACAAAGGCAACTAGAACTAACAGATAAGGAGAGTAGGGTGGTTCATGCCTTCATCATGGTGTAAAGGTCCAGTGACATCATTCTGTATAATAATCAGCCATATGCTTCTGTCTGGGAGAGTGCGTTAGAGAAACAGGCCTTTGCAGCAATGGGTGTTTGATTTCGAGAGAACGGGCTGTCGTACAAATGGGCTTTTGGTCCAATGGGATATTTTCAGACTATTTCAGGTTCAGAATTACACCCAGTTGCATAGCACCTTATCACCAAGTCAAATTCCTGTGTACATTGTTTATGATAATACCCTGGCACCTTTTGTAGGTAAGTGATGGCTATGGGGTGCCGTTTGTAAAGTTGCTCACGCTGAAAATAACATCAACATTTTGCCACATTTAGCTTCAAACAATGTTTAAAAAAGTGTTGTGATTTTTTTTAACGTCACCTTTTACCTCATTTACAGCAATATTTGTTAACTTAGAAATATATTGAATAGTTAAATCTAAATATTAAATGTGGCACCTAAATGTTAAATGTTAAATCTAAATATTAAATCTAAATCTAAATCTGTGTTTATAGAATCAAATAACGAATTAAAACCAACTTATCGGGGGAAATGAACACTTGAACATACATTAGCGTGACAATAACTACCTACAATAACAAAAAACATGTTTGGAAAAATTTTATTTGATGTGTACTTTGAGTTGTTAGCGTCCCTTCGGATGGAATCACCTTGTTGTTTACAAATACATCCGGGTAGAAAACCAGCAGAGTTTAGCTACATATATTCATATATATACATATATATGAATATCTCACATTTTTCACATCACTATATCACCGTTTAGACTAATCTGATGTTTGTTAAGTCTATAAACACAATGATTGA
Organism: Epinephelus awoara; assembly: GCA_035609425.1. NCBI lineage: Eukaryota > Metazoa > Chordata > Actinopteri > Perciformes > Serranidae > Epinephelus > Epinephelus awoara. The sequence continues at coordinate 13,128,914 of CM069307.1, forward strand.
ATGGTTATCACAGATTAGCTGGGCTAACCGTTTAGCTGTTAGAATTTAAAATTTAAGTTTAAAATTCACAACACTTTTTTAAGCATTGTTTGAAGCTAAATGTGGCAAAATGTTGATGTTATTTTCAGCGTGAGCCACTTTACAAACGGCACCCCATAGATGGCCGCTTCTGCTGACAGCGCTGTCAAGAGCACATCAACTGAAGCTAAGAAGGTGCTTGGGGGCGCATCAACATTTTACGACTGAACGATGATAACGATGCAGACTTTTAATTTATAGTATTAATTAACAAACAATACACGAGTGATTCATAAAAGCACAAGAGATGTTTAAGCCCTTGTCTTACGTTTGTATATCCATTTAATGCCAGAGAGGGTAAAATCAGTATGTGTGCAAGGGACAAATACTATGCTGTACACACATGTTCAGTTTAATGAAGTTCAATGTTGTAACCTTGTGCTTTTTTTTATCAATTAGCTACGCTGTGCTTTTCACACCTGAGTTGGAAACTCTTGAGTGGGAAAATTGCCAGAACAAAAAAAATATTTGCACACTCCACACATGATGCTGACATAAAATTACAAGAGCACTCATTAATCAAAGTGCATTTATTTGACTTTATGTAAAGGTTACTGCACTGATAAACAAACTCTTATTAAAATAACTTTAAAAATAATATATTTGTAGATACTGGTGCAGCCTTGCTTCAGTGTTTAGTTGAGTTAAGAGGATATGATGCAAGGCCAGGCCCTCTTCTCCTGCGCTGTAAGGTTTGTAATCTGGCTGGAGAGGGCTTTACTCAAAAATACCTCGTACTGTGTGTTCGCGGATGGCCAATTTAATGGCAATGTTTGGTTCTTGCAAAGGCAAATTTGAACATTTTTTTGGCTGCAATGTCAAAATCCAGCTGGGTAAGCCGCTCTTCACTCCCTTCCCCACATTGACAACTCACATTGATCTTTACTTTCTCTCTCCAGTTTGTCCATCTCTGTGGTGCCCTTGGCTCTGGAAAGCAGTCAGGCAAAATTACTCATGTCTCTCTTTTTGGCAGTGGCAGTAATGTACTTAGGTACATTTTTTTGTGTACTTTGGTTTAGTTTTCAACTCCACATTCTTACACTGTATTGTGTTACCAATTACTGTCACATTGTTGATTTTTTTTGTTTGTTTTGTTTTGTTTTTCAAATTAAAGGTAAGCAATAACATGAGAAGGACTGGCCCACTGAACCAATCGGAAATGGAAGGAGTGCCTGGCAGGTAGAGAGCAGAGCACCCGCAGGTGTGGGGATAACAGGTTCATTCACTGAGATTCCAGTGCATTCTTTGTCTTACAAGATACTGACATTCAAAAATTTGGAGAAGCATGTTGAGGTAGGCTATGTTGCTTACATATCTTTTGCATGTTAAATTTAGGTTAGTGAAATCTTAAAGATTTTTGGCAGGGTTTTCGTCACTATTTCATTACTGAAATGGATACTGTCATGTAACATTAGCTAACCTCTTATTCACCAGCAGCAGATTAACACAGTTAAAGGAGCAGGGTATGTGGGATTTAGAGGGATAAATTGTCAGAAGTGGAATATTTAACAATTAGTGTATGATCACCTGCAATTAAGGTCCACTGTGTTTCCGGTAGCTCAGAATTAGCCCTTCATATCTACGTTGGGAGTGGGTCCTTTTTCACAAATTCTGCAATGTTGCAACGCCATGTTTCTACAGGGGCCCAGGATGGATAAACCAAATAATGACTCTAGAAAGGGCCTGTCGCCTTTTTAACACTGAAGCAAAGGGTGCTGTCGGTTCCTGTTACATGCTTAAAAAGGGAGAGGTGAGAGGAGCGGTATTTATTTGGTTCAAATCTGCACCACCACAACACACCCCTAAATCCTGCTAGTCCTTTAAACTAATGTAGTGTTAACTAGCAAGTCAGTAGCTTGTAATGCATACATGCTGCTATTGCAATGGAGCTGGCTGTTTGCAGATGTTAATACCCGGAGCTATCGTTGGTTCTGGTGTCAGCCTTGGGACTGCAGAGGCAATTGAAAAGAGAGCGTAAGCTCTAGGTTGAACTCCATATTTCTGGTGGTGGAACAAATACAGAAGATCATCAAAGTCCATGGAGCGGTTTCAGTTCACCTTTAGCTTCCCATTTAAGTGGCACAAAGTCCTAAATTATGTTTTTCCTTTTTTCAGTGATCAAGATTTGACCATTAATGATAGTAGTGCTTTGGACAATGCTTGAAAGATGTAATCTACACACACTTACTGATTAGCTGGTTAATTTTCTGAACTAACATGAGCACATGTACCGTACCTGTGTGGCTGAGAGCATATGCTCAGATGTTATCACTATCAGTAAATACTGAAGCTGGTTAATAATGTATAACTGAATTCAGTTAGCACGACCAATCATAATTAAATATTACATCTGCTGCAAAACTAAATGTACTGTACAGTGTAAAGCATCTGGTGGAATAATGTGCAGTCTCCACATCCCCCATCGGTTTTTCTCATGCCAATGACGAGCTAGAATAAGAGGTGCTACTTTGCACTGTAAATAAAGACGGACAGCACGTCTCCACCTCCTCCCACTGTGCAGAAAATGAAGCCAAAATATCCTGGACACAGGCACTGGCTTATTGTGCTGGTGACATAATTTGGGGCCAGAGTCTCAGTAGTGATCTGTTTGGAGTTGCAATTTGCATGTGAGATTGTTTTCATTGGATTCTGTAACTTATTGATTTGTTCATAAAGTCTTTAAAATATCCATATGAACTGGCTTCAGCAGTTACGGTACCTGTATTGTTAACTGTCGCAACTGAACGATGCTCACATTCAAGTCCACAAGTTGCAAACGTGTTCAGTTCACCGTTAATCAAAAAACATGAGCACATTCAATGAATGTTTACTCTCATGCAACTTGTGCTCTGTAATATGTCATTAGTATCAATTGTAGTATCAATGACCAGCAAAAGTGCAAATGCCTGGTTAGAGCTACTGAAGCCTCTTGGAGAGTGGAGAGTTTAAATAAGATTTGATATAATGAACACATAATGAAAACTCTACAGGACCCCTGGGACTACATTATCAACACGTGGGATTCTCAGGACTGCTTACATACCACCATTACTGACCTCATATAGCGGGAAAAAACAGCGAAAATAGGACTTTGATGTGTTAACCTTAACAGCATGAAATGTCTATCTGGAGCTCAGCTGCCACAGTCACGACTATCAGCAGTAAAATCAAATATTGGCACTCACTGATGAAGTTACACATATAAGATAAATAAAGCACATGCAGCCGTTTGTCCCCCTGAACAGAAGGAAGAGTAGCTGGGTGTCTCTCTCCATCATCTGTCGCAGGGCCAAAACTCAGCCTAAAAACTATCAGGGAGATGATGTGTCTCTGGAGACAAAGATGCCTCTGGAGAGCTGCAGCTCTCAGGGACCCACTTCTCCAGCATTTCTTTCATTGTTACATGCTCAGCCTACACTGAAAAAGTCGGTGGGGGTCACCTGTCTTAGGCACAGCTGAGACTCACAAACACTTAAGGCCAATTTAGGAGACACATGTTGATGGGTGACGGCTATCATGACAATATTTGTTACCCAGGTCTTCAGTGGATACAACATGTTGCCAGGAAGAAGAATATGTGCTCTGCAGCACAAAACAAAAGGCTTCTTAATTCAACTATGATAAACTGTTTACAACAAACATCATGTTTAAGTTAGTAATATTGTGTAACTTGTTATGACCCAGGTCATTTTTGTATTGATGTGCTGGGATCTTTCTGCTGGGATCTGTCCGTCAGAGTGTGTGAGTGTGAGTGGATGATGCAAGGCAGGTGGTGATTGCTGATTGGATCATTCAAGGAGATTGCTGTCACTGGATTGGTCCTGTGTGACAGAAGACTTTTTCAACTCCAGCTGACAGAAGCTCCCCCCTCAGTGATGAACTACTGGGCAAATGTTCAAGGGCATTTTGAAGGTAGGCATCCTACTACAAAAGTACTTCTCCAGTGTTGGGAGAGAGAAAGGGCCAAGCAGGACTTTTTTTTTTTGTTTGTTTGTTTTGTTTGAGAGTGAAATGGGAGACAGAGAGAGACTGGGGACTGACATGCAACAAAGGGCCGTGAGCCGGATTCGCAAGGCAATGCCTCTGTACATGGGGCACCGGCACTATCCACTACACTACCGACGCCCAACAGCAGGTCTGTTTTGCATGGAGCAGTAAGAAAATGGCAACAGATATGACATTAAGCGAGAAAAGATACATCCTACAGTGCCGCCACCAGTAGCACCACCCTGGCTGTGTCCATCAGTGACAGTTGATCTCTATATGTTGGAAGATTCAGATTCACAAATATTTTGGAGGCACTGCAGTTTGTATAAGACAAACACATGTTTGGGTTTATACTGATGGATCCAAGGATCCTAAAGGCTAGTTCACATTACACGATTTTCACCCTGGTTTTGTGTCGCAGAGACTATAGTAATCTTTTGAGTGTTCATACCTGGCGACGTGTGTTTCTGTCAGCGGGAGTCTCGCCAACTGTATTACAACCTGTGTGTGCACACTACAAAATTTCTCCACCGAGCCCTCGCTGACAGAGCCCCAGATAACTCGGTGACATCACCAAACTTGGATACGACACATCGTAAAGGCATGGATATTCATCCCAGTGTTGAATCAGATTTGCTTCCAGGGCCTGGGTCCAAACAAAACGCGCTCCCTGTGATCCTGTGGACGCTGCCATTGTTATTGTTGCTTGCCGGCGTGACAGCGTTGCCAGATCTTGGGAGAGAAACAAGCAACCAGGGCTATGGAAGCAAGCCCAAAACAAGCAACTGTCATGCGTTTTAATAACTTATTAGATGGATATATATAGAGAAAGGCGACATTTAGAGAGCAAGCCTAAATAAGCAACTCCACTTTAGAAACAAGCCCAAAGTCTGCTCCTCCCAAAGCTGACCTGGCAAGTGGCAACCCTGCGGCTTGTCCTCCTCACATTTCTTCCGTCCTCCTACGTGCTAACTTGCGACATATCACGCCTCTCATTGGCTGATGCTCTTTGTCAGTCGTGTCAGACATCTCCAGTTTTCAAGCATGCCAGATATCCAGTCCCAGTCACAGACGAGGGGGCGACTTGCTTGTCATGTTCAGCACTGATGACATTACAATTTTCATCTAGTAGGCAGGATATTGGTAATTTGTGCAGACTTGGTAATACGAATATTGCTATAACATTTATGTGGATTGCAGCTCACAGAGGAGTTAGGGCAATGAAACGGCTGATTCATTAGCAAAACAGGCTCTGTAACATGAAAATATATGGACATATCACTTAATAAAGCAGAAGGAAAAGGATTTATCAAAGGAAACATAAAAGAGTGGGACACTGGAGGTGGGTGTGGTGAGAACAGCCTAAAGATTCACTGAAGAGGAGGACAAGGTTAAGAGTTGGACATACAAGACTTACTAAATCATTGCACCTGTTAAATAAACATCCTTCATGTGAACACTATCAAGCAGAGGAATCAGTGGATCATGTAGTTCTGCATTGCCACAAGTATTCTCAAGAAAAATTATAGAGGGAAATCAGGAAACTAGGAGTGGAGGAATTCTGTTTAGAAAAATGTGTTTGACATGTAGGAAGTCTGTTCCAATATTTGAAAGAAACTGGACTGATAAAGAGAATTTAGTTTTGTTTTTTTTCTTTTGTGGGGAGGATCATTAACTCTGGTCCACATGCATAGTAGGTGGCTGTAATGCATCTGGCTGCCACCTGCCATAAAACCTAAAAGAATAAGAAGAGCTTCTTCCTCCTTTCCCCTCTGCCCCTGCCGACAAAAGCCAACATTTAGAGTTTGTAAATTTGTTTGCAAGTAACTGCAGGCAACCACTTGGTTTCATAAATTAGCTTGCAACTTGCTCACTTTGTTATTTAGGAGAGCCCTTTGATCAATTTTGGGTTTTGTGAATTGGATTTTGTTTTGCACTTTACTTTGTTGTGTTATTAGTAAGTTTTCTGGTATTCTTTTGTTTGGTGGTTACTTAAAGGAATTTAAGTAGGCGTGAGAAGCCCTTGTTGTTTGGCATTGCCTTGTTCTTTTCTCTTGTTTCATATTGCATGAGTTTAGTTTAGAAACTTGTCTTTTGTTTCACATTTGAAATTTTTGTTAGGTAAGTTTAGGCTCAATGAATATACTTTTGTTTGTTGTTTTGGGCACTGCTCATCTCTGAAGACTAATAAACTGCTAACTTCGTTGTCTGAAATACTGTGTAGCCGGCCTTTCTCAGGAGTGGGAAGAGTGGGGAGTTAGGGGGAGTCCCCTAGACCGGGGACATAACAGACTGATAGACTGGTGATACAAAACCTTGATGAGGAATTAAGTCAACTGAATTGGCTTTGTGGCTTGAATAGAAGATAAACAATGCTGACAAAGCATCTGAATGTTACTGAATACCAACTGAATAGCACCAGACATCTGTTCCACCGAGAGTGCTTGTGCATTTCTTGCAACATTTTAGGTAAGGATACATCTCTGTGGTTCCCCAAATACATGCTGGAATGTCTCTGAAAATCCTACTGTTAAACCCTTTCAGTTACTTTATGCACCATTTACAATGGTGATTTAGCCTTGGGAAACATTTTCTGTCCAAATTGTACAAAGGAGTGAAAAGATTGCTGTACGGCTCCAGTAGATTCCTGACTAACCAATTACTGGGGTTATACAGATTAAATTCTTTAAAGTCTGCCTTTTTTCTCAGTGTGACAAGTGGACAAAACATGCTCGATGGGAGAATGACAGAGGGCATCCATTTCCAGTTGTCCCTCCATTAGGTCTGTGTGGAAGCAGCAGCCAGCCGCTGTGGGCTCTTTCACTCAGGCAGCACGAAGCAGCCAGGATGATCATTTGTTGATCATATGAGTCTAATTGGCAGACAGCATGCAGATTTTGTCAACACTTTCTGAATCAACTGACTGATAATTGAGACTCAAAAGCAGGGGATGGGTAAGAGGAAGTGATACGGGGGCTAAGATGGGAGTACTTGCTACTCACTTACAAGCTTTCCATTCTTGCACATCACATGTAGTTAGCAGAGGCAGATTTAAGATTGAAATTTAAACAATGGGCGTGACTGCCGAAATAATAACTGCCGCTTGCAAATTTGCTCTAGCTGGAAAGATCATTAAGCTACCCTTCTATGCAGTAATAGGGTTAGCAGGTGTAAGAGGAGGCAGACATCTCTATGGCTGGTATTGCCAGCACTCGGCAACTCACACCATGGCGACGGCAGAAGAAAGTCTGGGAGTCATCTTCTGGTAACCATGAATGTCTTCACGGTATTTTGGGCCAGTCCGTCCTGTAGGGAGATATTAGCAGAGAGAGCACTGGACAAATGAAAAATTTGATCTGCTCATAGTGCTTGGTGAAAATTCAGGGGATCACTACAGCCTGTAGGATTCATCCTCTGAGGAACATGCATGTCTTTATAAAATGTTATAACAATAGCAGTTGAAATATTTCAATCTGAATTAAACTGACCAACTGTTGGACGTTAGTATGTCGCGCACACATTTTACTAAGGCCTCCTCAGGCGCTCCAGCCTCCACAACAACAGCTAGAAACCAACAACCAAAGAAGAAGACTTGCTGGAGGTGCAGAGTCTCACAGACTTAGTTTCAGTGCTACACATTAACCACACATTTACTAGTTAAAGTGAAGTGTGTCACTCTGCTATTGAACCTTGAAAGTTTTTGTTTTCTCCAACAAAGAAAATATTCTGCCGGCTAATGGCAAGGGAGGCCAGAAAGGCCCTCAGAAACCAGGAGGTAAAAACTAATTTCACATCACTGACATTTGTTCAACTTAAAGACAGAAATTCTGCCAAAAATAAAATCAGCTTAAGAATAACAGCCTGTTTCTCCTTCCATGTTGCAGCCCTATCAAAGCTCCAGATGGGACTGCAGAGGAGGTTGATGAAGTAGTGGAGTTCAACGCGCCCACTGAAGAAAAGGAGAAAGCAGCGAAGAAGTGAGCCGACGAGAAGATGGCCGGTCTGCCCGTTCTTTTCTTCTTAATGGTCTAGGCAGTGTGCCAGATATTGGCCAACTAGGACTTGTCCTCAGGTCAGGTCAGTCCACAACTACAGTCGTGGTTTCTAATTCTTCTTATTCGTCTTATTTAAAACCACAAACATAACAAGAGTAGGGGAAGGGACTGAAAGTGTATATTTTGCAACTGAAATTTGTCTGTAGCAGTCCCAAAATCTGGCACTAATGTCTGATCAGAGTTGTTTACTCATTCTTTGATCGGACATTCCTAATTTGAAAATTTTGACAGTTTTAGATTTTTTTCATTCAGAGTGATGGCACACATGTCATTAGCTCCCAGCGCCTTGGAGGTCAGCAGGCCAGCCCCCAGGAACAGCGCCAGGCTTTGAAGCCAATTTGACAAAGTAGCCAGAACACTGAACTTAGTGGTCTGTCACATGATGCCATGGGACCCAAAAAAGGCTTTACATTACATTGCAAAAGAGATGTCCGTAAAATCATGGATACAGTTTTTTGAGTGTCACAACCACCGTGTAAATGACTTGGTTCACTAATCAGGCTTTAATCCATTAGGTCTGACAACTTGGGTAGTGACTTGCGGCTTCAAAACCCAATGAAAAAAGGCAGCACGGTACGCAGCTGGTTGCCATTATAGTTTAACGGCTTTTGGTGGCATCAGTGGGAAACGCGGCAGGACAAGGATGAAAGTTAGGGTGCCGAAAGTGGGTGAGGCAGGCGGGAGGGGTAGTGAATGGGTCCAACGGACATCAACTTTTACCTGAGAGAGCGGTGTTCGCGTCCCTTAAGATTCTAAAGCCAAAGCCTTTCCTTTTTTCCTAAACCCAACTATGTGTGTTTGTTGTTGAAGAAAAAGAAAAACGTCAATTTGCAGTGTTGTACCAACGTAAGGCGGTTATTTTGAAAGAGACCGTATGTAAACGTTAAATTTCCTGTGAAAACAGGGGCCTGTATCACAAAGCAGGATTAATGTCTTAGCGAGGTAACTTCAGGGTTAACCCTGGGTTTTCGGTCTCACGAACCCGGTTCAGTTCTTATCGGGGTAGATCACCATGGTAACTTATTCTGAACGGCTATCCTGCTCCAGAGCAGGGTAAGTTCAGGGTTGAATCTGATCCTATAAAAAGCACCACCCACTGGCCAATCAGCTGTTCGGAAAAAATGACTCCGCTGACAGAAATGCAGTCATGACGGGAAGTTTAATTAATTTGATTGATTTTGATTTGAAAGTTTATTTTGAGCATTAAAAAAGAAAAGAAAGCAACAACAGACAATGAAAAGATTGTTCAAAATGGAGTGGAAAGAAATCGAAATCTCATCCCACCCCTTCATAAGAAAGAAACTGATCATTTGCGGACACTTAATAGCACCATTAATTAGTGCCACTGCCAACATTTTTTTTGTTGGAGGAAATGATCTCTGTTAAAGATAATGGGCCTAATTGACAACTTTGCTGCTGGAAATGTGGAAAGTAGCCTATCATGTGTACACTTCATGGTGTTTGAGGGGTTTTCCTTTTTGTTTTTTAAAGAGTGAGACTAGGTATTTTTGCGCAGCTGTTAATTTCTAACACAGCTCAATATCAGGATGATTTTATTCAGACTATCAATTTGGTGTTGATATGATTTAATTGTGGCGTCAGCTTTAAGCTTTATTGTAGCATATATAACGTTATGACAAAGAAGAACAGTTTATCAGACGCAGTGATGTTAGACGATAATTGTAATACACGCAGTTCACCTGCGCAGCATTGATTTCATGGGATTCAAGGGTGTGATCAGTGTCAGATGTACAGCTACAGGTACTGTAGCTACTTGAACCAGTGATGAGTAATTTAACCTACACATAATTTTATTTGCTACCTTGTACCGCCTCTATTTCTTCTTTCCTGACCCGTTTTTTTTCTTCTCTATTATGTGATTTCATTGATGTTTTGACAGGGGAATTTCTTTGTTAAGCTTTTAGTTGCTTCTGACCTCTCCGGCACTTTTCTTTTTTTAATCTCGTAAATGTTATACCGTCTGTTTTTAACATTATGGGCAAATAAACTAAACATCTAAATTAAAACTAAACATTATTCATCCTGTTATGTGTTGCCACGCATGTTTCCTCCTCCTACAGCTGCCACAGTGTTGGCCTTTTCTGTAATGTTGCTTTTCTCCTCCTCATATTTTAGTAGAATTAATCTCTGATCCTCACGAGAAATGCTTTGTTTTTCCTCACATACGGCGCTCTGTGAGGACGCTCAGTGACGCTCAGTGACGCTGCTCTTCTCTCATGATTGTGATTGGTCTGTTGCGTGCGCGTTCACGGCTCTTGATAAAGCAACCCTGGGTTGAGTTACCGAGTTGATATCCAGCGTCGTGATACCGATAATCCTGATTGCCATTGTTAGGGTTAGTCAACCCAGGATAGGTCTGGGTAACCCTGGAAAGGTTGATCTTGCCTTGTGATACAGGCCCCCCACCTTGCATTTGGTATATGGATGTGGAAAGTCAATGACCAAACGTCAGTATGTGACGAGATCGGAGTGAGAATGTGTTGGCGTGTCAGCAGGTTCATCAGCATGAAAAAACACAGACTTAGGAAACAAAGGTGTTGACTTTTCTTTGTAACAGTGCCTGCGGCTGAACTGATAATGTACAGCAACCAAACACACACACACACACACACACACACACACAAACACACACACAAACTGTCCTGTAGACCAAACTGAAATAACATCATTATAATAGCAGAAACTCATTGGCACTACTTTGCTCTCACCTTCTGCAGAACATTCATGAACACTGTAAGGTGTCACCTCTCCATCAATGCCTGCCACACATTTGGGGCTGCCTCTGTGTTCATGAGGACCCTTTAAGTCCTGATGCCGGAGATTCAGAATCACCACTAAAAAGTGAGGCAGCTGCTTTGATGAGTTTTGTGTGTTTTACCTCCACTTGGTAGTTTCTTCTCTGTGCATAAAACCCTCTGTGCATCTCTGTGTGTGAACACTGACGAGCTCCTGACAACCACGTTGGATCAGATCAGGAGTTTGTCCCCGCTGCTTCAGGAAGTTGCAGCCAGCGTGGGAAGAAGCTACAGTTCCCCTGTGGAAGACCACCATGGTGTTCACGATGCAAAACACCAGGACCTGCAAGAGGTAAAAATACACAGAAAAACACATCACACAGAAAAGTCCCACAGCTAACCAGAGTTTTAGTCTCCTCAGACAATACAGCATTAATATACACCATACTGTACACATAATATCTCACATTTTATATACCTAATAAAACAGTCAGCAAAGAAGTCCCACTTTGATGAAACAGTTTCCATTATAGGTTTGCTGAGAATGGATGGAGGTGCAATGGATTTCCACTCGAATCTGAAGTGGTTTCATTGTACATCACTGTACAGGCAAGGTCAGCTCAATTGATATCATAACACGTTGAAAATATCCTCATTTCGAAACTCAGATAAATTAAATAACTCAGTGTTCTACTGCAGAGGTTTGCTGAAATGTTCAATGTTATCTTGTTTGGGATGACCCTGCCCATGACTTTGTCCAGAATTTAAAGGCAAAGCGAGCTCAATTTACATTCTAAAACACTGACAATTCCTTTATATTTCAGATGTCTTCTTTTTTCCCCAATAGGCTCGCTGAAAGTTTCAGTGGAGTCCTTTTCAGAATGACCCTGACTATACCAATATCAAATTTTAAATTACTCGTGCAGTGCCTGCTCAAAACATGCCTGTTCTGAATAAGCTGAGTGTTTGGCCTGTGGTAATGTCGCCTGCAGCTTTCTTCAGAATTGCTCATACAAACATCACACTCAACACTGTGCTTCACTGGGTCCCAACAGTTATAGTTTAAAATGTATTATTTTATTGCTATTCTAACTCACTGTGCAGCAAAATAACAAACGCCTCCCAAAGCACCTAAAAGGTACAAATCAACTGTACTCCACTTACTTACTGTGTACTACTTCTGTGTACTACCACATTTACCTGACAGAGAACAGTTACACTACCCAACATTATATTAGAATTTAAAGCCCCACCTTGAACAGATGTTAAGTAAATTTAAGTACAATGTGCTGATAATTCCTCTTTCAGTCTCCGCTTGAAGAATGAATGCAGGGTTGTAGGACTGTGCAGTATGTGTATGTCGTCCACCAGTCGGATGATCGACGGTTCAATCCCCGGCCCCTCCAGCCTGCATGTCGAAGCGTCCTTGAGCAAGATACTGAACTGACTCTGAAGGCTTTTCCACTGTTGTGTGAGTGTGTCAAAAACTGAGTAGCAGGTGGCACCTTGAATGGTAGCCTCGGCCACCAGTGCATGAATGTGCGTGTGAATGGGTGAATGTGACTTGCAGTGTAAAAAGCACTTTGAGTCGTCGAATTACTAGAAAAGCGCTATGCAAGTGCAAGTCCATTGACCATTTACTTCAGGAAAAAAAAAAATTCTGAGCACTTCTTCTGCCACTGCCCATAGCCCAACATACCCAGTTAGAGAAAGGGTGGAATGTAAAGCAAGACGATGCTCCCAAATCACTAAATGTGCTCCAGGAACAAAAGTGTCCATTCCGAAAGTTACATTGCTGATGCTTGAGGTGTTGGGTTTTCTAGAATGTAACATCTCTCTTTCTTTACCTGTTGTTGTTGTTGTTGTTGTTGTTGTTGTTGTTGTGATATTATTGTAGCAAACGACAGAGAGTCCTTGCTTATGAAGATAAAAAATGCTCAACTCTCTGCAGAGACCTGGAGCCCTGCCCAACCTGCTGCACCGAGACACAGAGCGTTGTTTGCCTTTTCATTAGAAGTTTATTAATATTAAACATGTCTCAAGTTCAAATCAGACCAAATTCGATACTGGGTCCCAAGCAATACACCCACCAAGTTTGAAGTAGATTGGATCTTCAGATATCTGAATGACACATTAACACACATACACACACACACACTCATAAATACCTTTGATTGTATCTAAACATAATTTGTAGGAGACAGAGTTGTGTGCAGTTACTGTTTCTGTCTGTCTTTTTTCATTCCTTCGTCCTGTCATTACTTTTCTTTCACTGTTCTTTAAGCAAACATAACACTCAGGGCATGTTGAGAAAGTGATGGGCCGTATCATTTGCTGAGCTAAAAAGACCTGACACATGAGTCATTCTTAAAGTTGTTTACTTACTTACTTACCAGATGCAGAGGCGAGGAAAAATGCCCTGTGACAGGAAGAAACATCATGAGGAACCTGGCTGTTGATGGCTGGGAGAATTCCTGTTTCTTCAGGCCACAAAATGAGCTGGTAGTCTATCCTGAAAATCCACCGTTACCTTCACCACCTGCAACAGGGGAGAAAAAAGGCTTCCCTGTGGGGTCCCTGTGGATGCTCACATGGGTTAGATCATCTGCCATTCATCACTGGAGTCCCACCATCACCAGCCTGCTCTACATCTGAGAACAAAAGACTACAGTCAGTACAGAGTTGGAGGATTTCAAAATGTTTTTGGGCTCACTGTGGGTAAAAAAGTACAGTCAAACCTCATTAGAGTCAGTAATTATTTTCAAGATTATTTTTTTCCACCTGCATTCGTTAAGGAAGGTAGATATTAAATGAGAGAGTGAGAGAGAGTCAGACTTTAACTCTGACTTTAACCACTGCTAAGGACTTAGTTACGTGGGGCACATGCTGTTCCAGTTGAGCTACCAGGGTGTCCTAGTTAGTTTGATGATGTGACAGTGTTGTCCTTTTCAGGAGAGGAGGATGTAGGCTGATTGCAGGTGTCACACACAGTCAGAGGCATGAGTTGTCTGTCTGTGACCTCTAAATATTTATGTGTGCCAGCAGTCAGCATGATCATCCAACTTTGATTCTTCATGTGATTAGTCATGTCGCGTCCTGACAGGAGAAAAATCACGAATCACGTGTCTTAACATATGAAGGTTATGAAAGTTAACTGACTCAGAAGTAATATACAGTGCCACATCGATTCAGAAAAACTCAAACATTTTTAATGCTTGCCTTTTTACTAAGAAAACAACATCTCTTACACAAAATGAGTGGGTGAAAATAACATAACACCCAAACAGTCATATATGTTTAATGTGTTGAGACTCACCAGACTGTACCAACCTTCAGGTTGAGAAGGAGCAAAGTTAATGGAAAACTCATGTATTTTTTCAGCCTGGACCCTATTTTCCCATGTTTTTGTGTCTAAGTGACTAATGGAGGCAACAGTTTTTGAAACTGGTCCAGTATTGAGAGAAACCACTGGAGCTGCAGCAGTAAAACAGGCTGCTTCAATGCGGTCCCTCCGGGCAAACATCCACCTTGAATTTACATCCACAAAAAATGGATGAGGCTCAAGTTGTTCCTAGAAATGTCTGACAACATTACGACCTTACAAAGTCTACTAAGTCTTGTACCCCGGTGTCCCCCACTAGTATAAATGAAGCTTCATATGGTCCCAGAGCCCATCACTTTAGCTGTGTTTACGCTTGTGCAAGACACCGTGGCACAGGCCTCAGTAAATAGCGTGAAGGCCACGAGCATGCACAAGGTGTCTATGCTTAATGCTTTGTTTGTTGCAGTATGCAATGAAACACAAGGCAGCGTATAGACAAAATATTTTGTAAGAAGTAAGTAAGAAGTCAAAGAGTGTTACCAGAAGAATTTTACTATTAAAATATGGTTACCTGGCAAAAGTAATAAAAACTGATGTACTCCCAAACATGGTATTTGTGAACTGTAATAGTTAATGTCACTTATTAAGCCAAAATTATTTTTATTCTCTACAAGATGAGACCGGTTTTTTTTTTGTTGTTGTTTTTTTTTTTTTAGCTTTTTACAGCGATCTCTCGTGTTCTTCCACAGCCTTCAGCAAAAAGTATTTTCTTTTCCCAGTGTGGTGACTGTTTCTTTCCAAGAATTCAAGTCCAGATGCCTGTCCCTGTGGTCTCTCAATGATGAATGGTTGACATGTCTGTACAAACTGGCTTGGCCAGTCTTCCCTCGAAGGCGTCCACGTTGAACTGAAAAACACAGTGCACACAGTGGGCACCTAGTTACAAAAATTCAGAGGTGCATGACCAAGTGTTGCAACAACTTTCAGGAACTTAACACTTAGGGCTCTGTTTAGATGGTCTAAAACGCAAAGCGCCAGGCGTGCAGTGCATGGGCGTGTCCCAGTCACTTGCTAGTTAGACAGCGCGTTTTCAGACTGTGTGCCATGGCGGAGAGTCTAAAAGGGTTGGACTTACTCTGTGAATTAGTCATGGGTGTGTTTTAGGCGTATCATTCAATAAGCCAATCAGAGTGTCACTTCTCATTCCCTTTAAAAGAGGCGCGATTGGAGCGCATGGCGGAGAGCTAGTTAGATGGCGGACCTACCAACTGGAAAGAGTGAGCGTTTTACAGCTGAGGAGACGATAAATGTATCTCTATGTCGACTGTCCCGTCACATCTGATGTCAGATCAAAGGGGACTGGCACCATTTGGCACGTGTAATGGAAACCCAACCTGATTTGATTAACACAGCTGAGTTCACATCCCTCTCAGCCAGCCACAAACAGCCACAGCATCAGATAGGGAGTATATATTCAGCATCTGTCATCTTAGAAAAGCCAAAAGAAAAGAAACAGAGTGAGACTGCGAGAGAGAAAGAGAGAGAGCGCACGCACGAGAGAAACGCTGTCAACAAATGAATGTAAATTATTCAATTTATTTCATTTTAACCCGGGAGGTTAGAGAGCCCAGCTCCCTCTCCAGCATCCTGAACCCCCCTGCCTGAAGGTGCAGGAAGGGCTGGTCCCATGGCTGCACCCGGGCCTGTCTGGTCTGGCTGCGCGCTGGCTGCGGAGCTGGGGTCATCCTCCTCCTCCTCCTCCTCCTCCTCCTCCTGACAAGATGATCTTCAGTTTTACGTTGTAAAAGCTTTTTTTCACATATATATTTGCACTTGTAGGGCTATAAGTTTACATTTTTAGTTCACAGAAGCTGGTTATTGTTGTGTTTATGTCAAAAAAAGTTTATCAAACATTTTCACATCTTTGATTTTGTGATTTACATCCCAAAATGATCACAATTCAATTGGGAAAGACAAGTTCATTTTACAGGCTATGCATCATCAGCCCGTGGGCTGACTTCCCGGATTATGCTGATCATTATTACTGCGATTAGATCATTCTGATTAATGACTGGCCACTAAGACGTGTTTCTGATAAATATTTTAATGTGCACCCGCCCAGAGACGCATATTACTAACTTGTTTAACAACGAAATACTGCACCGTTGACTTTAGACCAGGTTTTTATTGGTCACTGGCGCATTTGCTTTTTACGTCATCTAACTAGCAACGTGCCATGACTGCGCCTGACCACTCCTCATTTTTAGACCAACACACCCAGAGGAGCGCAAGTTCATTTGCCAGTTAGACGATGAGGGCGCAGGGCGTGAAAATGACAACTGCATCTGCATCTAAATAGCAATGACACTTGCGACATGGACTATGCGCCCTCCGCCGTCTGCTTTAGACCATCTAAATAGAGCCCTAAATCTGAGGGACAAGTTGACATCAGTTTATGGTCCAAGAACCCCATGCTAAAGAAACTATGGATGCTTTCACACCCGCCCAGTTCGATTCGGTTCAATTGAACTCAAGTTTGTTTGCCCCCAGAGTGCAGCTCCTTTGTGCAGGTGTGAACACAGCAATAGCACTCAGGTGCACACCAAAACAACCAGACCAAGACCTTTTTGAAGGGGTGGTCTCGGTCCGGTTACAAACAAACTCTGTTGCTCTGTTTGTGGTGAGAACGCGTTCTGACCTTGATCCGATCCAGCTGCAGTCGCACTGTGCATTGTTTGGGTTAAACAAACATGAGCATATAACAGTCCCTGAGGATTATTAATATACCCCTCCTCCTGCCTGAATATGTGCATTCACGCCTCATTTTCAAACTGTATGGTTTGCCTAAATTGAACAGTATTAGCAATATGACCAGGACTAAAATCAACCCGCATAGTTGTCCCTCCATTGTGACATTAGACATTTGCGTTTCTTTGTGTCCCTTTGTGGTAATTTTGAGTCTCTTCCTGGTCGGTAATTTATGTGGCATTTTGCAAATGAGAGCCAATGGGGCCCCTGACGCTTTGGGCCCCTGGGCCCATGCTCGGTAGGCCCTTTCAGTAATTCATCCATGCTTCTGATGTGTACTGTATATTTATGTTCTTTGGCATCATAAAGAGCTCACAAAGAAACAACTGCGAGAAGCATTGTTACTAATATTAGACTGCAAATTGACCACATGTTGTGAATAATGACTAACAGGTAGGCAGAATGAAAAGGAGGCATCTTGTACAGTAATTATTCAGGGCTTATTACTGTGGGGTCTCTGTCACACACTTTTTAGTGGACTTAATGAAGTGGCAAAGTACACAGAGTCAGATACAAGCATAGCATTTTTAGAAGCTTTTGACCTATTCATTAGAGAAAATACCCACACTAAAGTGCATATGTGTTGCCATGGTTACATGATGAATAGGTTATAAACAGATCCATTCTATGATCGCAGACTGATCTCAAAAAATCAGTTTTATTTTTTTATAAATTTAAATTGTAATGATGCTAAAATGACATATCTGCTATTATAGAATCCTGTGGTTGGTTCATTTACTTTCACACCAGCACAAATGAAACATACTAACCTGGGAAACAGGCATGAATTGGTTTTAATCAAAACAAACAGGTTAGATGTGAATGCACCTTCACAAGAAGCTTAAGAAGCTTAATTGCCTCCATGAGCTGTGTGTCACAACCACTGCTGCTGCAATGGTTAGCTGTGTTTGTAAGCGTGAGAAGGTGGTATCAACTATAACTACAGCTATTACATAAACCCAAACGTTTTTATCCTACAGGTGGCTGTCGATGATGATCGAAGATCTATTAATCTAACATGTTACAGACACTGCAGAATGGGGGAGAGAAGGGAAAGACGCTCATGTTTCATACATGCAAGGTGTTTAGTCTCAGTTGGTATAAAGACTAAAGGATAAAATGTACCTGGATCATGTTGCATACATGTATTTATGCATAAAGGGAAAGAAATCTCATGAAGAACTGTCTCTCAGTGTTTTCCTCATAATGATATCAAAATAGTAATACTGTGTATACACAGTGGTTTTTGCACCACTGAACAAGAACTATTTGTAAAATGGGTTTGTAATTATAATAGTATTGAGCTGCTCTGTGAAGATGAGTCAGTGTTGTAGAAGGTATTTTGTGATCTCACATCTTCCTCTTACTCTTGCTGTCTTGTGTACACAGCGTCATGACAGCATGCCAAGCATTTTCTCAAGAGCAGTTGTTTAGTCTCAGTTGTACATGTCGAACCTTGTTTGTCTGACCGAGAAACGGGAAATATGAGAAGGGAAAAAGTACATATGAAGGATGCTTGCTACAGACAAGCCAGCCATTCCCTTCCCTTAGGTCATATTATGAACCTGCAGCAAGAGGGCTCATCTGATCTGTGCATAACAACAACTGTGCAGAGAAAACACCTTCTGACACACTGATGCAGAATTGACTCCAAAATTTGTAAAATAGAATTAAATATTCATCCAATACTGTTTTTGATAGATCAGCCTTGTTCAGAGTCAGGTTAATGCTGCATCAAGGGTGAGGAGTAAGACAGGATGAGGAGAGGACACGGTCAAATTTGACCCTCGCTTTCTATCAATCATACCGTAGTAGGCCATTAGGAGGGGCGGCAAGCCACAACCAGAAACTGTCAGCTTCCATAAATGCTATCAACACAACTCATGCAAGACAAACAACAAAGAGAGAGCAGCAACGGAGAACACAGAGCAAAGACAGCTCGACAGAGTCTTGATGGCTGAGCTGGATGTGAAATGGTCATCTAGAGATAAAGTCTCTATGAATGGCTGATTGCGTATGGCACTGCTGATGCAACATAGAGATCATGTTCCTTATCTCAAGGGTTCCTTCTGACTGACTTTCAAATTTGGCATGAATGTCAATAAACAGGTGGTGCTTGTCTGTAGATGCATCCTGGCTGATAGCAACCATGGAGTCCGGCTGCAGATTGTGTAGTTTTGGTTGTAAATATTTCTAAGAGGCAGAATGCTATTGAGGTAAAAATGACCTCGTTGTATGACTTTAACTCTCTGAGCCAAAGAACAACGTATTGTAAAGCCTCACCGTAAGGCTAGCAGATGTTTTCCTCTCATTTGCTTGATAGGACTCCTTAAAACTGTGTGGGCAAATACAGACTCTGTGGGTGCATTTCATCATGTTAACGTATCTCCTTGCTCCCCTTACTCGCCTCCTTTCCTCACATCTTAGTCAAGCCCACTGGACATGCGAGAGGAGGAGGTGCGGAAGAAACGTGAGGTCGGAGAAAAGAAATCCTTGCTTAATTAGGCAATTTATTTACTTGCATTATTGTCATCTGCACAATAATACACTACATAGCTGCGTAGGAATGTGTGTGCGTCAACTGTATTGTAAAAAAAAAAAAATAATAAATAATAAACTGCTGCTATGTGTGATGCCACCACACTTGCAATTACTGTACATATATTCTACAGCATTATATTGCATGTCGCCATGTAACTATGTTGTATTATATTATCTGTAGATCCTTATACATGACACAAGTTAAGTGATGTGAGAATAAATTGTGACTAAGAAATGTCATGGAGGTGCTGCATTATGAGTCACTGAATGAAAAAGAAATCTTGCCCTGACCCGCCTCTCTTCCGAAGGTGCATTCAAGGGATCGAAAGATTGTCCATGATGGTGTAGAGTTAATGATTTCTGGGTCAGTACAGGAGAGACGAGGTAAGAAAGCATAAGTTAACATGACGAAAAAGACCCGGCGCTTCACTGACATCTCTCTCACCCTCCTATTAGTTTATTTTGCACCTGTTAGAGCGGGACGACTTTAATCTTTATCATTTTTTCTGGTTAATAGAGTTTGATAACCTTAATAAACCCCCAGGACGGCTTCTCTGTGCTTCAACCCGAGCATAGGTCTAATAAGCCAGGGGAAGTGTAACACCTGTGGGTATGCAGGGAACATTTTGACATGTCACTGACGAGAAAGCACTGGTGTAAATAATAAAAGTAATGATGGCTGAATTACATTTGGCTGCTTCAGTTTTAGGGCCAAACGGACAGGTCGTGCTTTACTGGAACACTTTGATAGAACGGAGTCATCTGTGCTTTTCTCACTACAGTGTGATGAGTCAAAAATCTGCTTTGGGAGTTCATTTTTAGGCCATAATTGGCCACAAATCGTGTATCTAGATGAATTCCCCTGTCTTTAGAGAGCAAATCAGTGTAACACAAGTCTGACTGTGTTCACTGGCTGTAACGTTAAGAACTGCGTGCACTGTGTGAAGAGTTTCATACACTGTGCTGTACTGTTGTCTTTCTTTCAAGGCTAGGTCATCACCTTGTTTCTCAGCATTAAACAATGACAGCTCAGAGGAAGTTGTGATAGCCTGTTTATGAGTAAGACTCATGGAAGCTCTGGTTGTCGTAAAACAGTCGTATCCTAAAATGATGAGATGCTCAAAATACACTGTATCCTTTTTTAATAGTTTTTAAGAAAGACCAATGAAAAATCATCATGGCAAAATAAACTGCCTGACAGGGGCCGTTTTAAAGCAAAGTGTAAGGAGTAATTTTGGCTTTTGAGTCCTGTTCATTTTCAGGATAGATGATGCTACAGTGGGTAATGATGAACATTAAAGTCATCAGTGCAAAACAGTTGCTGCACTGAAAAAAAATGGTGTTCTTTGATGTTCTTTGTAGTTAATAGGCCTGAAGTTACGCTGTTACCAAACCACACCAATGTACTTTCACCTCTCACCAGTACAGTACTTATCAAAAACCTTGTGCACATTTTTTATATAAAAGCAACTCAGTCTATCATAACAACTCCATTGACTGCCAGTCATGGTTAAAAGGTATGGATAAATGCTCACCCTAATGAATGGAGCAGCCGTCTGTGTTATTGTTGGACCACTACCAAGCCATTAAAATGTTCCAGCAGTCATAATCCAGAATAGAGCTACTTAGAGAGCAGGTAACATTCATGGGTCACACCAGGCCTTAATGTTCTCACAGTGAAGAAGCTCTCCCCCTAATCAGATCAGATTTTGAGAACTCTCCCTTCAGCGAGTGCTTTTCATTCATTACTGCCTGTTAGCTTCTGAGAACAATGTAAGGCTACAGTCATGCTCTCAGTCTACCTCCGGTCCTGCTGGGCATTTTTGCCTCTTCCTTAGCAACACATGACACACGTGGATACAAAGAAAGGAGAGTAAGAGAGAAAATCACAATAGTAATTACATTCAGAAATAATCAAACTCGAACTGAGCGTGAAAGTATTATGACCCGAGGCAACCTGCAACCTGATATTATGTTTGGACCCATCAGGCCTCAGCTGTGTTTGTGAGCTGAGCCTTTCTGCTCATGCATTATTTTTGTCTCCAGAGCCATTGAGACTCTAATGTTTGTTTAACGGTGAAACCGCTGGACTGCAAAGGTAGTTATTAATAAGGTAACATCCTCAGTTGAAATAAAAAGCTTTACTTTCCCATTTACTCTGTAGTCATTGCTTTTCACCTTCTCCCTCGTCCCTGTCTATTATGGCTTTTCTTTTTCTTTTTTACCTAAGTCTGATAAGACTGCACACACATGATATCATGGAGTTTTGATAGCAAATTACAGAATTGATCTGGAGCTCAGCAGGCAATTATCAGTGTAAGAACCATGGTGCATATCAATGAGCCCAGGCAAAGTGGAAAAAAAGAAGTAAAAATCCTGTTCCTGCGGCAAATTGCTAATATTCTACATAGTGAGGCTGTTTTGATGTCAGTACCTGCGAGGCTCTGTGGGAGGACATTTCCAGATCACTACAGTATTTGATTTCCCCTGCTGATCAGAGGAAACCGATTTCTGACCCTTTCACATTGCCATGATAAAAAAAAAAAAACCCTGAAGTATAATAGATTATTTCCTCTCCACCTCTAAAATCCTGCAACTCCTCCCTCTCTATTTCTCCCCTGCTGTTTCCTCTCCCTCTCTGTCTTTCCTTGGCTCTCTTTCTCTCTCCCATTCAGAGCAGAACAAACATCCCACGTCTTTACAGGTATGACAGACAGAAAACCAATGTTGGAGCAGACATAACCGCCGACATTATTGGCGTGCTGTTCCCTCCAACAAGGAGACGGCAACAATGATGCTATTCAGTAACCTTGCTGGGAAGTTGGTCGCCGCTGCTTGTTGATAGGCAACTCTCTCTCCCTCTCTTTCCCTTACCGCCTGTCGACTTGGAAAAAGGCAATTAATATTCCTTTGCTGAGTAGAGGCTTTAGTTTTGGGCTGATCACGTGGAGCATACTGGCTGCCACATCCCCACTCTTACGAGTCAGATAATTACCTATTTAGAGGTTGCTGGGGAAATGTGTGTGTGAGTGTGTGTGCGTGTTCCTGCGCGTGTGTTGGCCTTCTGCCACTGCTTGTGAAAAGAAGCACCATGAAGTGGATCTGTCACTATGAGTTAGAGACACAGGATGGCTGGCCACCAAGAAAGAAAAAAGAGCACAGGACACTAAACTGAACCATCAAAGCCACAGAAACAGAAACGCTGCGCAGAGAGATTCACACTCTGACACTGTGGGTTTTCTTCATGTTGCGGTTGCTGTTTTTGAGATTCCACATACGGCAGCCCACAAATTTCATTAGTGTCTTAGGTAATTACGGTGGATTTAATCGAAAGCTGTCATATTTCTGCGGTTAATGGGCTCCACGTGGAGGCTGCTGAGGTGAAGGGCTTTCTGAAAGGTCAGCTGACTCACCACTGCTGCTTACCCCCCTTCAGCTCTACCTACCCATACCTCTTAAATCTCAATCAGGGATGGGGAGCGTGGCCATTCATTAGCTCGGTATCCAGCGGCTGTCTCTTTCATCTCAACACCTCACGTGCTCACCGCCACACAACTGCCGCCCCGTCTTTCCCAATCTTTCTTCTCCTTCCTCAGAAGAAACACTTTCCGTGGACCCCTGGAGATACAAGGGTTGAACTGCTGGGAAACTGCTATTGAACCCCTCCAGCTCTCTCTCTCTCTTGCTCTCTCTCACACACACACACACACACACACACACACGCACTCCAGCCTTCCCACCTTTTCCCTGCTGCCTCCATATCACCCTCCTCCAAGCTGAAACTATCACGATCCTTCGATGTCTCACGGCTCTGCTCTCTCTCTCTCTCTCTCTCTCTCTCTGTTTTTTTTCTTCTCCACTGCCAATCAGTGGAGCATTTCTCTCAGAGCTACTTGTGGCAGGAAGAGTGACAGCGAGCGGGGATTGTGTGAGTGCATGCTCGTGTCTGCGAGCGCGCGCGTATGGGCAACAAAGCCTTGCACTAAGCTGAGGGCGGCTCCAAGGTCCCCCCCTGAGGCAGAGCTGAGATTGAGTTCATTATTCAGTAGGAGTGGGTTCCAGCTGTGAGAGAGGAGAGAGAGATGGCGAGCTGCTCTGTCTGTGTTGTGGCTCCTCCAACCCTGCCGTCCGCTGGGAGCCAGCACAAAATATTGCAAAGGAGGAAGATTTTAGCCGTCACACACAAATGTACAGAAAGCGTTTGGGCTCTTTTTGCCTAATAGAGAGGGCTGGCTCTCTCTCTACTCAAGGAAGGTTTCATTTTTTGAACACAAGATCAAACTGAGTGTACTTTTTATTTGTAATTTTTTTTTACTGGTTCAAGGTAATATAGAGTATGCAGTGCCCCTGATGTGAATATGATGTACACACGGAGCAGCATTTAACCAGAGTCCTTATGTATCCCTAGATGGCAGTAGTAAGTCAGTGCTCTGTTGCCACACAGAAGACTGTGTCTTTGAATGTGTGTGAGCGTGTGTCTGCTTGTTTGTTTTCCTTTGAGGTTGATAAAGCGTGTTGGTATAATTTCAAAAATAGATTTAAAAAACAAGTAATAATAGAAGAAAAAAAGATACAGTATTTTGAAAATAGTCTCGATGCCATGCTGTTCCTCACTTACAGGACCGGGGTGTCTCCTTCACTCATGAATAAATAGAGATTGCGGAAGCCTTTTTTTTTTCTTTCTTTCTTTCTTTTTTTTTTTTTTTTATTCCACACGAAGGCAATTAACTTGAAATTGCTTTGTTGAAATTGCTCCTCAAACAGCTTAGTACCAGCACAGGAAATGGCATCTCAGCTACTCTGTATTTGTGAGAATTAAATGCATGATGTTCATCTCCTCTGAGATGTGCATGAAATTGCATTGAGGAACTATCAACTCTTGTACAATAACATATGTTTGTTTACAGTGACACTGGCTGTTGATGACTTCTGCGTGAGACAAACAGTAATATCTAGCCAAAAAAACAACCGTATTTGGTCTGGGAAACACGCCATTGTCTTAGTTTGGGCTTACTAGTGGGAGTGAAGACTCTTAAATCAGTTTGATGACACTGGCTGAAAGACACACACACTCTCACACACACATGCCAAACAGCTCTACCCTCACATTACCCTGACAGAGTGCAACAAAAGGTGCAGTTTACACTCGCCTTTTCAAAAAATGCAAGTCATTTTCAGCATGATGAGAGTGCAGTGATTCATGCAGCAAATGGCCTGTCATCCCACTGCTTGATTAACAAGCACAGAAACCCTGGGGGACACCCGTGGATCCTCATCACTTTATGGCCCTGGCGGAGGACTGCGCTTGCCCTCCGCAACAAGACGGAACCAAACTCCATTGAGTGCATTTCCGACTAATAACTGTCAAAAGAAACAAAACGCACGTCAGACC
The DNA here is from genome assembly GCA_035609425.1 of Epinephelus awoara. NCBI lineage: Eukaryota > Metazoa > Chordata > Actinopteri > Perciformes > Serranidae > Epinephelus > Epinephelus awoara. The sequence continues at coordinate 13,153,853 of CM069307.1, forward strand.
AGATTTGCCGGCCGATCCTTGCTCATTCCTCACTTTATAAAATTGCTTTTGACTTCTGAGGGGGATCTTACCCAGCTGGGAAGAATGCTGAGCCTATAAGCTGAGGCAAAAAAACACAGCGGCGGAGCTATCAGCCTGATAATGAGCCGGCAACTATGACAGGGTCAAACAGGGTCAATAGCTGCTGCTAATTCTGGAGGACGGCAACGCCATTCGATGCAAAAGTAGCTAAGTGCAGTCTGGATGCAATGCGAGAGCTGGCATGGTGATCACTCATGTCAGTCAGCAAGAGGAGCTCCAAGGGCACGGTGCTAGAAAACGACCCGCAGAGCGTCACTCCACACAGATGTGGGACCCAGAGGTCACGTAGAGTGTGCGCCGTGTCACCGTGTAGCTGCATGTCAGTGTGTACTCGTGACAGGCAGGCCAGGCCCCATCCAGTCCTGTATGTCAGGACCTGTACCGCAAGTGACTGACACGTCATGCATGAGTGGTTATTAGGCTGCCTTAGCCTATGCCATTCAGTAGTACGACTGCCACTATCTCCTGATGCTCTCTGACACATCTGCACTGAAGCCAACTGCTGGACCACACTGAGCATCACTCCTACTGACAGGTGCATGCCTTCTTTGTGCATGGTAACTCTCACATTCACCAAAAGGGCTTCAAATGTGAGCCGATGTGATTGTGTATAGGTGGATGGCTTTTGCTAATTAAGGGTAAAGGTGAAAGGAAGAGGCAGATAAGTACACCATTTCCACAGCTAACACAGCTCTAGTGTTAGTGCATATGAATCATTCAGAACATAAGTAGAGCACTTTATAATGGTCCGAAAAAAAAGTTGAAGCGGTTCAATCAAAGTGTAGCCACTATGATTGCGATGGAAAAAAATGCAGTCTGCTTCCAGCATTCAAGGGGAAAAAAATGAAAGCCTCATGAAATTATTCATTTGTTTCTTTTTTCTTCTTTCTTTCTTTTTCAGAAGCACAAAACAGTGCAATCCTGGCAGCGAGAAATAGCACAGGCTCAATGTGAAATGTCCTTGAAGACTTGGACTTCCTCATTCTTTGTGACAACTCAATAATAAAACACGACAGATCGTTCCGCATGAAAGTTAGGCATGTTGCCATCTCATCTGAGATACATTTCTTTGTCACCGTAAACAATGTTTCGCTTAATGAATTTATAACGGTGTGACAGGACATGGCTGCTTATATTTGAGTAGCACTAACAGCTTGGTTCATCAGTGGGTAATGAATACGTGTCGCGGTATCATATGCATCCAGTAGATGCCTTTAGAGAGGAAATGTTTACAGTGATTTGGTTCTTAGTTGCTGTGTACCATTAGGTCAAGGGGATAGTTATTATCAGACTCTATGCTTAGTGACTTTAGCAGCAACAGTATGCACCTATTAGAGTTAGATCCATTACATACAAACAGACCATTATCATCACTAAAAACACAACGCAGTAAATGAATGAGGATAACAAACCTTTCAAAAGGTTCAGACAGTGCTTCTAGAGGGAGGCTAGCAGGATGATAGCACGCTGTGGCCCAGCCGTGGGCAGTCTGCTGCGTGGGCAGTCTTCACTAGGCTGCACATTTAGTTACCTTTTACCTCTGATTCACTCGACCTGTTCAGGAGAGAGCACCAAGATTTTTATCTTCTTTTCTACAACCCATCGGTGTAAACACTGATGCTCAAAACACCACACACCGCTGGACCAAACGTGGGTTTTTTTTCTTATGAGATCTAGTTTCTAAAAGAAATGAAAAGTGCCCTGTGGAGTTTTTACCATAAATTTTTCTCAGTGAAACAAACTGGATGTGTTCATAAGCTCTAATAAACATGTTAATTGGATAAAACATTTGAAAAGGAGCTGGCAAAACAATCTCTCCCCAAGGTTAATTTAGTTGTGGAGCTTTCTATCATATCAGCTGATCAACATAAGCAGATGAAGTTTGTTCTTTTGATTTTGTGTTGTAGATGATCAAATCTCATAAATATTCATAATACATTAAAGAGACAGTTCACCCCAAATTCGAAACTACTTTTTTTTCTTCTTACCTGTAGTACTATTTATCAGTCAATACTGTTTTGGTGTGAGTTGCAGAGTGTTGGAGGCAGCAGCTGTAAAGATGTCTACCTTTTCTCAAATGTAATGGAAGTAGATGAGTCTTGGCTTGTGGTGCTCAAAGCATTAAAAAACAACAACTCAACAGCAGTGTCTCTTTCCAGAAATCATGACTCAAGATAATCCACGGACACCTGTATCCCTGTGCATCTATTGACAAGGGGCTCATGCTGATGACAGTGCAATATGTAAACATTAATGGTGACTTCCTTGGGTGACCTCTAATGTATTATTTTGAGTAATGATTGCTGGAAGGAGACATTGCTTTTGAGTTTTCCAAATGTATTTTTTCTGCGCTTTGAGAACGATAAGCTGAGTGCCTTCTAGTTCCATTATATTCAAGAGAAGGCAGACATCTGTGCAGCCAATGTCTCCAACACTCTGCAACCCACATCGACACATCTAGACTGACAAATAGCACTACAGGTAAGAGGAAAAAATATGTATTTTTGATTTGGGGTGAATTAAAACTTAAAAAGTTGAGTTCAATTCTTGACCTCAAAGCAGTCCCACCTCAGGGTCTCCAGGCTGTTCCAGAGTTCCACGTTTACACTTAATAGTTCATTTTCTTCTCATTGAGTTTGACCTTTTGACCTCATGCACATTGCACCCAAATCAGCAAAAAGATAAATGATGACTCATAGCTTTTGTTTCATACATCAAATTCATAATCTATTTGGTACTGTTGGCAGTACATCATTTTTTATTTGTAGCACTCGCATTGACTCAACTTATGCACAGTCACACTTAAGTTTTCCTTAAGTCGTTCCACTTTCTGTTTCTTTGCCTACCTGTGCTGAGGGTGCTGCTTACATCTTGTCAGGCTGGAGCAAAAGATGCACCCCCTCAAGCGAAGCTCTGAAATACAGGAAGTGGCAAATCAGATCATAACAACTATACTGTGGTTAATGTGTAGTTTTGTCACAAAAACCACTCAGGGTTAGGAAGAAATCACATTTTGGCTTAAAATACCTTATTTTGTTGCAACAAACACAGCTGGAAATGTCCTGATGTGTTGTTTAAAATACACACTTTTGTTTTCTGGTGGTCTCAAACAGTCGTCTCCTGCTGGCAGCTGTCTCATGCCAGCAACTATCCCCTCCACTTCATATATACATGTACTGTAAAGTGAACTAACTCACTTCAGGACAGTTGGTATAGTATAAATGAAGCATTCAAATGTAACATATCCATGGTTTGCAGAAAATGAACAATGCCAAAATTTTATTCTGGTGACTGGGCTATTTATTTGTACTTCAGGTTTCAGTGTTCCCCTTTGGATTAAGTTTGTTGGTTTGGTTTAGTATTTGTCAGGTTGGTTTCGTCCGTTATTGTTAAGTTTTGTTTAGTTTAATTAATATATCAGCCTAGAACAAACTGTTACAGATTTTGTAAATAGGTTACTTCATTTTGGGGTAAATATTTTTATTCATTCATTCATTTCCGTAACCGCTTATCCTCTTGAGGGTCGCGGGAGGGCTGAAGCCTGTCCCAGCTGACAGTGGGCGAGAGGCGAGGTACACCCTGGACAGGTCGCCAGACTATCGCAGGGCTGTTGTCGGAGGGATTTGCACATTTGCATATTTGCACATCTCAGTGTCATGCTTTTTTTTTTTTTTTTTTTTAATCCTATTTTTATTACTATTTATTCTTGCACTTTATTCTGTCTTTATGCACTGTGTGTATGATTTGTGTTTTTTGTTTATGTATGAGCAGCTGAAAATGCAGTTTCCTTCGGGATTAATAAAGTACCTACCTACCTACACATAGAGACAGACAACCATTCATGCTCACATTCACACCTACGGCCAATTTAGAGTCCCCGATTAACCTATTCCTAACCTGCATGTCTTTATTGATTTATTTATTTATGTATTTTCTAATCCTGTAACTTCTCATGCCTGCCATCTTGATCCCTCACAGTGACCAAGACCTTCTGCTGATTCCAAGGCCATGAATAAACATTAAATTAATGCCATGAAAACCAGCCCACAGCATCCCAGTATATGTAGTTCTAGGGTATATATGTAATATACCCTAGAACAGAGAATGATATTATAACAGTCCAACAGATTTTCATCTCATGGCCATGAAATGTAGAGACATGAGTAACCGTGAGATCTGTAAAGAATAGCTCTCTGCAGCTGGCAGGAATGAATGCTCATACTGGTTTGACACACACGATAGGGACCACAACACAACCATGGTCAAAAACTCCATTATGCCTCCATGACACAAGGTATAGCAAGAAAATCACACACAGTAAATAGCTTATATGTGTTAGTTGTTGCCAAAGAAAAGTAGTTTTATTGCAGTAACTCTTCTCTATTCAGCTTACTTTCTCTGTCAGTAGACTCCTTAAATTATATATCATGACAGCAAAGAACTTTATCTACCATAAATCTGAAAAAAGTGCCCTCCTTACACTTACTGGTACTGGTATAAGATTTGACTCCTCATAGTTTCCTGTGCAGTGAACTAGCTTACTAACCTTGGCGTAGTCTCACTAAAAAAAACACCCAGTCCAAATAAATTTGACCTTTTCAAAAAGATTAAATTATTAAATATTTTGGACTGTCAAGGTCTGTAATGATTTTCAAGTTTTTGTATTTGTGAAGAAAATATCTCAAACATCTTTTAGCCAGTCTTGGTGAAGGTCGACTTTTTCTCGCAATAATCTGTAAGACCTCCGGTGAACCTTTGAGCCTAAAAACAGATTTAAAATATACTTTGTGGTACTTTATGCAAAAATCCTGCAAGACATGCATTATGTCAGCTTTTTTTTAAATGTTTTTTTCTTCTAATGAAAAGACTAACAGAGGCTGAAGTGGTACTATGCAGTGGTAGGCAAAGGGATGTTTATCTCAGCAGTCCACACCTACTTAGTCGAAGGACTTTCAAGTTAGTTCATGCTGTGCTTCTTTCAAAAAACGCACTTATATAGGCGGTGTCATTCAGGTCAGTCATTGAAATGACAGCTGCCAATTAGTCAACTCATGGTCAACTAAAGGCCTGGCAATCACCTCTGCTACTTACTTCTACTTAACTCAGTTTGCAAGGCATGTCAGCTGGCCTTACATTTGTCATGAGCTGCTGGTGCATCAGGCCGAAGCACTGTTAGAATATAACCATCCAAATGACCACAGCATCTCACACAGACCAAGTTTGCAACTGTAATATGTATAAGAGGGATGTGTTAAATTACTGGTATGTATTTATGTGTTCCCACTTCTTTAGATCTGAGCTAAACAACCAGATTGCATTGTTCTCTGTGTGGTCCAATGGGTGGCAGGTTTGGGTCTCCACATGTGCACACTTCTCAATTCCACAAGACATACTGTCTACAAGTTAATTCTGTAGGGTTTTGTGTGACAGACTATTGAACTCTGTACTTGAGTGTACCGGAGACAATAGTGAGAGCTGAGATTACTCATGGCTCATCCCACATTCTCTGACTCTTTCTTCTTTTCTTTTTTTATTTCAGGACCCCTTCTTCACACCACCCCCGGACCTCAGACCGACACCCACTGCACTGAGAGTACAGCTAACAAATATGATGAATTTCAGGCGAGCTGCGCCACCTTGACGGCATTTAATCATTGAGAAAAGACAGGAAACGTACTCATTCGTTATCCTCCTACACTCCCACCCCGCCTTCCTTCCCTCTGTCCCCCTGCCTCTGACTCTCATCTCTCCTGCCTGCCGTCTCCGGTGCGTCTGTTCGCTGTGTAGAGCGGCGGTGTGCATGTGTCGCGGAGCGGGGGGAGCGCTGCACTGTTCTGCGCACTGGTTCCGCTGGACACCACCGAATAACGGCGCTCGACAACCGGGTGCTGGTGGAGGGGGGAGACTGGACCCGGACCAGGAGCAGGAGCAGGACCGGGAGAAGCACCGTGGCTCTTTATAGCCCGCTCTCCGAAAACATGTCCGAGTTTTTTCTACTCGCCTTTCTAGCCCTATTCTCGGGATTATTTCCATGCGCCGAGCCCTCGGTGGTGTCGGGCGAGGAGAAAGGTAAGGAAGAACCGGGCCGTCGGGGATGCGCAGTCCGATGAAACTTGGCACCACGGGCCGTTTTAGTGCAGTCTGGGGTTGTTACGGGCGCTAAATGTTGTGCAGCTGATGGATCTAAGCCTCTATGTTCTTTAAAAGCCACACTTCATGAATGACAAAGAGTTGATCATCTAAAATTGCTCGTCATGCTTTTTTGCCCAGTGTGGGATGATGCTCTGGAAGTCTGCATCTTCTCTGTTATCATTCAGGATGTTAAAATGTTGCATTATATGCTAATGCATGTCAGCTGATAACCCCCCCAAAAAAAGACACACCGCCTTCATTATAACACATTGAACTTGCCCTGTGCATTTATCAGACCTTGGCATTTATTGTTTTGTATTTTCAGGAATATTCGCGAGGCTGTTGGGAGCTTGAATAGATTCAGTGGCTGTGACTGCATGCGCGTAGCAGCGCTATCCTACAGTGCAGCAGGTGAAAAATATCCCTGTGCCAAAGTGTGTTTTGTCTCTCCCCCGAGCTGTGGCTTGTGTTTCTGCCGTGGGATCGTCACAACATCGGATGGAGACGCAGTTGATAGGACTAGTTGTGCACGGTCAACTCTAGACCTGCCTAACCTCGTAGTGATGTCGCGGAACTCGTTTATGAGCAGCATATTGACTGTTGCACGTCTGAATTACAATTCTGTCACACCATTACCGCACAGTTACCCTGTTTCACAAGGCTTTCTCACTCAGCATTCTTCCTCCTGGTGTTATATGGGGTGTGTGGATCAACTCGATTCACCTATTTCTATATTTAGTTCAATTACATTTTCAGGCAATGTTGCATACAGTGTATCTCCCACAGCTGCAGAAAGCTGCTTATTGAAAGTATCAGGGGTGAAAGTTTTAGAAGGACGTGGACCCTTGACGAGGAAAAATCACTAGGAAACTTAATTATGATGTAAATTGTTGCTTAAATCATTATATTTATGCTTACCCTTCACTTTTTTTGCCTTCCTTTTCATTTTCCAAGGCTGCCATTTGAATATAGACCTGCTAAATTATGGGCACTGGGCATACTGTACCTGCCGACTGTATAGTGTCAGAATAATTGCAGCTACATGAGGCAGTTTTTGAAAACACGAAAACATGGTATTCTAAAACATAGTGTATCCATTCATTGCTATCCTCCGGGCCACAGTTGCCTCACTCCTTCATTCCCCAGCATAGCAATCAGTGTCGAGACCTGCTTGGCTGTTTGTGAGGCCATCCCAAATGTCACCAAATGCCCCCCCCTCCCTTTAACACAGCGTGGAAAACAGGGAGTAAGAGTTTGCCTGGCAATCACAGTAGGCAAGAAAACCAGTGTTTACCTCTCTCTGCGCATGAAATGAACAGATGAATTTGTCTCTCGAGGTCCCTGAGGATGCCCTTGCTCTGAGGAAGAAAATACCTGTCTGAAAATTTTTAAAGACAGTTTGAGAGTTTGTGTTTGCCAGCATTGCAGCCCTGAGCTTTATTAGCGAAGCTGGGATCAAAGTGAAGAATTACAATGCCATTGGATAGTCTCCGATGGGCTTGTACAACGAGCTGAGGACAGTTAAGCCGAGATATATTCAGACACACGCGCAGATCCCAAAGTATAGTTGGGACCTGCATCTTTGTCTGGAAGCTAATGCCGTCCTGCTCCTGTGCCTTTGCACTGAGAATAAATGACAAGTCTCGTAGCTGTGTCTAAATGGACACTAATGATAATAGCGTTTCGTATTTCTTCCAACACCAAAGCCGGTTGTTAGGCTAATTAGTCCAAAATGAATTTGCTTTTGTGGTAGCAGCATTGTTACGTTGAATGCCAAGTAGTGAGCCCGTGGTTTTCTCTGCGTGAATTTGAGGCATTTCCAGGGCTCGTTCTTAGAATTGCTTTGTCTCTTCGAAATCCCTCCACTGTGTCCCACTCCTTATCACTCGTGGCCCATCTAACATTGAGCAGGCTGACCTGGCTGAGGCGGCGTGGCGGCACACTGCTGATCTGATAGAAAGACAGGCCTGAGAAGTTTAGGCACACCAGACTGCTGCCTGTTTATTATATGTATGTATTTTTAAATCAACATACCCTTGATCTCAGTCAGTGACCTGACCTCAGCACCAGATAAGCATCACCAAGCACAAACAGCCCAAGGTTGTTTGAAATGTATACCCCATTTAAAAGATGATAGTATAGTGGAACACACAGATAGGTCCATGCACTAATGCAGGGAAGGCGGCCTTTAGGAGCTAATTAAGTGAGATAGTGAGATAGTATCGCAGAGTGCCTGTGTGCTTTAGTGTATGGGTGCAAAGGCCAGCATAGAATGCAGATGATGGAGAAGTTTCGATGGTAGTATGTTGACCAGCAGAGATCTTGAGTCAATAGGTTCTCCTTTTTTTCATCCCCTTAAATGGTGTCTGCAAATTCATCTTTTACACATGTGGTACATACAACGTATGGAGTAAACCAAAACACTATATGGTTAGGATCATAGAACATAAATATGGTACAGAGGGCTATGATACACAGCATATAATTTATTCAAGAAATATAGATCGTAAAGCTCCAGTGAAAATCAAGTTTTTAACCTTGTAAACATGCCCTCATGGTGCTTTTTGCATGCTGCAAGATGTGAGCCGTATAAGCAGTCAACGCATGGCTGAGCATTTCCGCCTTTGAATACAGTGTACTAATGACAGTCTCAAAAACATGGATTCAGAGATAGCTACGTGTCTGTATTTTGCAAACTAAGTTCAGCTTGTCACAGCTGGTGATTGGTAACAAGGTTTATCTAATATTAGCATCACACCATTAGCTTTTTAATAATGTAGTGAAGTCGAAGGCTTGTGTTATTATATTACTGTTACGTTTCTAACATTGCAGAGAGCCATGACCAAAGTCGAAGGTGAGCAGGTGAGGTTAAACGGCAGGCCAATGGCTAAGGGGCGGGACTAGTTTGCATATTCATAGATCCGTGCATACTAAATGAGGCAAAAGTACAGAGATAAATCTCAGCCATTTTAAGGCATGAGGGGATTTTTTTTGGTAATTTTGATGAACAGAGATGAGTTTTTATGCGTTTAATCAAAGCGAGGAGCAGAACTTTAATGTGCCCTGTTGAAATCTGGTACTTCACCACTCAGTGAAAGAAACTCTCATTAGTTCACTGTACAACCTAAATGATCTAGAAAATGAGTTTTGTTTCTGTTTCATTGTCCTTTTATCATTCTTTTTTTTTTTTTTTTTTTTTTTTTTACAGAGATCCAATACATGCTTTGTTCAGTAAGATACAAAAACTTTTTTACATGGACGATGCACAAGGACTGAGCTGGCCATTTAAATACAACACATTTGAAGGGCACTTCACTGATGAGTGCAATTCAGTTTGTAAAAACAGTTTTACAATGTCTTATGTGGCTCTGAAAGAGCTTTTTAAACTCTGGAAGCTCTGATGTCATTTGGGTTATTTCTGCTTCGGCTTGTGCCGTAAACTTTTGACAGATAGCCTCAGGTTGCGTTATGGAAATTGTAGGAACCCGTGTTTTTGGAACTTGACCCATACTAGGGAGTATAAGTCAGGATATTTCAGGATGTGTAGCTTCGATTTTGACCATTCTTTTTTAAATCTGTCTCTTGTGAGTCCTCTAACTTTATGGAAGTGCATCACTGGAGTACCGCTTAAAGTCAGCCAGTTACTTGGAGAAAAGCCTGAGAGAGGAGAGGAAAAAAAGCCTCAGGATAAACTTTAGGCTGTAGCCTTTAAATTCTTTCTTCTGCTATGTGCTGTACAATGTCTTGAGTTTTGCAGATAAATATATGTTATTCAGAGGTGTAAAGAAATACACATGCTATTTTAAGTGATGTTTTTCTTGTAACCAGAAGATGTCTTACAAATGTTTTAATTTTTGTAATCCCATGTGGGATAGGGTTAGTGTTTGGCACAATAAAAACTAACAGAAAGTTCAAATATTGATATGTCTAGTAAAAGTAATGTGATTGTAAGTAATGCAATGGTACAGAAATATTTTTTACAAATGCCCCTTTTTCATACATCAAGATAATGTCACAAATTTACTGCCTACCTTTAAGGAAGTAATTCCATTGAATCACTGTGTAATCAAAGCCAGAGTGTTGGTGTTACAGCATGAGGCACCATGCCACATTTCAGGGATTTGGACATTAATAATCACTGACATCTGCACAATGACTATCTATAACTCTGCTTCCTTAGTGCTGCTGAGTTAAATAAATGTTCACTCTACTTAATGTCACCATTGTATCCTTGCTCATTTAATAGATAGCTTGGAAGCAGGAAATTGGTCACTTAATTGCAGTTGGACATGATAGATTGCAACCAAATGGAGATTATGTAAATCACTTGCCTTTGGCTCCACTAAACCAAAAAAATGCATACTGTTCCTGATGGTCCTGAGGCCCTTCTGCAGCGTTCAGCCTACGCTGAGTTAGTGTTATATGAATATCAGGATGTCGTTTTTGTAAGGGAACTGCTGGGCAGTGACTAACGATTGACCTTCAAAGGTTGGACTGAAGTCTGTTTTCATAGCTGTTTCACGTCTTTTTCTGGAAGGCATTAACACAAAACGAGACCGCCAGCTGCGAGGCCCTCCTTTGTAGGTCCATTTTTCTGTCCGCATCCTGTTCTGACGCGGCAGCTAAAGTGTCCACCTCAGCAATAGGTGATCCTTAGGACGGAAGGTGGCTCTCGCTCACCCGGCTAAGCTGTCTTCGCCGAGTGATTGGAGAAACCACATGTAGATTCCAGTTAAAGCTGGTTTTGAAAAGAGAAAATAAATTGAGGAACAGGATGAAGGGGAGGTTGGTCTGAGGAGGAGGTGATGCACTATTCAGCGCAGGGAAGGAAAACTTGTAGAGTGGGCACTGGCTGGTGTTATTATTGGCTTTCACGTCCCATGTTATGCACTTGGGTACTTTTATTGACTATTGCTTCACATGTTTGCCTTGTCTGGAAAACCAGACAAGTCGTCAGAGCAGCCCTTCAGCTGGTTATATGTTGAGAAGGTCAGCTCCAGTCTGTACATGAGCAGATTAAGCACTTCTATCAAACCTCAATGTTTAGTTTTCTTTCCCAGAAGTACTTCAAACATCCCACCAGCCATCACCGGTTTTGTGAGGTTTCTGCGAATCAAATGCTTATACAGCACTTTTGCAGGATTGCATTCGGTCTTTTACAAGCTATGAAAAGACATTAGAACAGCTGACACATCTATCTGGTGATGTCAGCTAAGTGTTGCTGTCACTGAGCTCTTACATCTATCTCAGGGCAGAGGTGAAGTGTGGCCTCGAGCTACAGGAGGCAGCAGTGAACCAGCCTCCCACACGTCTCATTACGGTACACAGTGTGATGGTGGAGCCGGGCTGACTCCCGTAGAACAAAGTTATTGAATGAAGCCATTGGATTTTGATAGTGTCACCTTTTTAATATCACCTCTCACGGTCTTAATGGGTTGCAATTGAATCAGCAATAGATTTGCTCAGGTTGTGAAAGCCATTGGCTGTAGATTGACTTGTGGCATTGATTACCAATAGCGGGAGGAGCTACATTTTTGACCCACATGATCGATTTGTTATGATCTTCCAGGCAGACTTAATTATGTGGGTGGCATGGGGATTACTTATTAGATATTTCCGAAATGTTACATAATTTGGAATGTGAATAATGAATCAATAAGTCTTTCCTCAGAGAAGCCCCATCTTGCAGCAGTTGAATCCAAGAGTTAGACTCAGCTGTATACTGAAATGGCTGCTTGATAAAAAAAAAAAAAAAAAGTGTAGATAAATTATTAATGGGGGAAAGCATAACTGTTTTATTGCCAAATATGCTAATGAAAATGGGGCTCATAAGGGCAGTGGCGGGATAAAACGCTCCTTTCACAAGTCGAGTTGAACAAGAGGTCATTAGTGGGTGATGGATAAGATAGAATGCATCATAAAATGAAATGTATGGGTGATGTAATGCGCCTTGCGAAAGGGTGGCAAAAAACTATGCACATGCACAAGTGAGGCCATCTGCTGAAACACAAATTCAAACTACAAAACAGTCTTGTACTGTAGATCTTTCCGGTGTTACACGCATCAGCTGGCTGGACAGTTAAGGTTAAAGTTAGTATGCAACTGAGTGTGAAAAGTGAGGCCTAAAGTGAGCCAACATCTCTCTGGAAGTGTCTCAAAGGGCGGAGGGAGTGTCTCCATCTCAGGCTGAAAGTCTTCCTGTCAGTTTGAAAGGGTGAGCTGCGAGCTGGATGGAGGCGGTACCCCGAGGAGATGCCCCCCCTGCCCAACGTTGTGTGCTCAGCATTTGACAACGTTCAATACAGCAGCAGTGAATCCTTGTAGATTGTACTGTTGCTCTACCATGGGCGGATTATGAGACAATGGGCCCCTGGGCACAGGTATACAAAAGGCCCCACCACCTTTTGTACAAAAGGAGCACGACACACAGACTTTATAGTGTTATTATGTTTTTTTGTAGTCATTATGCATCTTTAAGTAGTTTTGTGTGCCTTTGTGGTAATTTTTCATATTTTTTTTTTTTTTTTGAGTGTGGTCTGTTTTAGTTTCCGTTTGGCTGTTTTATGTCTCTTTGGAGTTGTTTTGCATCTCTTTGTGGTCATATGGTCACCTGAAGCTTTGGCCCCAAGTAAGCCACTTCAGTAATCCGTCCATGGCTCCTATGCTGTTCCACCATTCTGTCTAGATTGGTCCAGAGGAGCTGCAGCTGTAGCTTTAACTTTGTTTATTTAGCTTTTGACCTAACACATGCACCGCTACCTAAATACTCAAGTGGCAGGGGCCTTTCCTACAGAGGCTGCATTGCCATGGGAATAGGTTGTATTCATATATGTGTATATATATATATATATATATATATATATATATATATATATATAGATATAGATATATAGCGAGACTGAGTTTGAGCATTAACCTCACTATTTTATGGTTTAACCTCATGCTCGACTGGCTGGTCTTTGTCACTGATATCTGTTGTCTATCCTTCTAAAAGGGACAAAGCTTCTTTGATTGATGAATAGACTGGTTGGCATGCAGTTGGCTGACCTGAATCATTTTAGTGAAGGTCTTTTTGTATTGTTCTGTACTTCACTGAAGTTACCAGACAGACAAAACGACACAGAAAATGTGATATTAGCATTATGAGCTGCCAGAGTTAACGTAATTGAGCTTACTGTTAATTTAAAAAGGGGATTTTCCTTTTCCGTGTGTGAGGTGGTGAAGAGGTAGCCATCTCTGGAGGGAGCAATTCGCCCTGCATGGAGAGTTTGTTCATTGTTGTTTGAAGAAGCTGTTATATTTCTTGGCACAGTCACATCCAAATATTAAACTGGCAATATGGAGATCCCCTGGTTAATGTAGGCGCTTGTATGCGCATGAGCCTATGGCCCAGCCCCAACAACAAGCATCTCACTGATTAATACTTTAAGATTTGATTCATCACTCTGTGTGGGCAGAGAACATTTCCTGCCAGTGTCCAAAGCAGACATAACAGAATTTAATTTAGGTGAATAGACTGGAGATGGATGCTCTGCTGTGTTGCTGCACTACTTTGTGATATAAAGTGATCAGCTCAGGGAATTTCTGCGGGGAGAAAAAAAAATCTTGTCGAGCATAAAATTGTAAATGGTGGGACACACCTGGCATCATTGGCTGAACCAAATAAATTGTGCACAAAAGGCAGATGCTTAGACAAACTGGCCGTTGCAGGCGGGCCGTGACCAATCTGCAGGTCACAAGTGCTGGTGTCGAGCCCCGAGTGGCGACGGTGGTGGCCAGAGGACCAGAGTGAGGGCTGCTGAAGCCTGGCCGGGGACTCTCTCTCCCAGCTGCCACCTGGCACAGACCGAAGGCTCAGGGCTCCATCATGCAGACTTGGCCCAGAAAACCAGAACAGGGGAGGGATTCATCCATCCCCCAACAAGCTTCATTCAGCAGACAAACCTAAGGCCAGTTGGTGATGCTACGCTGTGTCCTTCTTAAAAGAAAAATTGGCGCACCGAGCAATTAAGAAATATTGAGCTGTCGAGGTGTTTCATTTTAATGTACACCTCTGTAATAATCCATCATTCTCCTTTATGGATTCAAACATAAAATGCTTATGCAGTAACCGCTAACCACAGAACCAGAATATTTTCCCTTTTGCCTGATTTGTTTTTCAGTCATTCTCACAAGCCATTGCCTTTTAAAGAGCTGCAGTATATTTCAGCCATTAACCAGAAGATGAATACACAGAATGAAATGATCTTTAATAAAGATGCAGGGCAGTCTGTGGTGTACAGTATTTACATAAGACTCACAGAATCAGAGGTTTCTTCGTTACTAAGCTTGCCAAAGGCACATTTCTCTTGCACTAACAGTATACATTGTAGACCATGCACACAGACGTGTGAACACACAAAAACACATACACAAACTAAGCTTTTCTGAAAACGAATGTGTGTGCCCTGTCTGTGTCGTGGCTGGCTTCCATGGCAGACTTCACTGTAGTGCAGTCCAGTTAGATGGAGGATAGAAAGAGGAATTATTGGCATCATTTTCACGCCTGTGTGCAAAGCAACGAGTGACTACATCAAATGTGCAGTCGGTTTATTGTCAACTGCTACAGGCTGCACTAAGATTATCTACCAGTCTGATTCCTTCAATATCAGTTGGGAGGAGCCAGCCTCAGTCTATGTCCAAGCCTGACACTGCACTAAAAGAGGTTTTGGGGCCTAAAATATTTGTGAGATTGCTACTAAGGATGAATAATTTATTGCACTTTCATGGCATAGTGCATGAATTGAAAATCAAAGATAAAAAAAAGCACTGCTGCCCCTGCTTACACCTGCAGCAGGAGCACGATTCACTCTCAACAGCTGTGATACCGTTGGCCCACGAGGATTGAGTTCAGTCTTGTGGCAGCACTACCACTGAGTTACTTCGTGTTAAAATTAGATTGCCAAATACATCACCACCAGCTGTCATCAATCTGATTCTGTATGATTCCCTAACATGCTTCCGAGCTGCTATTGATCTCTGCTCCCCGCCACCCTCCCTTTTCACACAGTGTTGGATTGGGAGTCCTATTAACTGCGTTCCCATCAATCACAGTTCACCCATGTTTGTTTGTAGAAGTCTTTGATACGATTAGAGCAGTGTTCCCGTGTTCGTGCTACGTGGTTTCTTCCCGTTCCATTTCTTGTGCCGGCTGATTTGAAATGCGTGCAGTGGCTCCCCTCTTGCTTAGTGATGTGCCTCACTGCTCCGGAGCAGAGACCAGAGATTAAGCACTTGGGCCTTAAACATGTCGGCTGTCACAGGTATCTCTCACTGCTCAGTGCCTGATAAGGGCCACTTGTTCCTGAATCAGCCCTTACTGAGAAGAAAACACCAGAGAAATAAAAAGCCCTGTGGACTTTCTGAGATTTAATATGTTTCTCTTAGAGAGTACATTCTTATGATTGCTTTTGTGGCCTTGGACAAGTCAACAATCTAAGATTAGTGCCCACATGTTTTTCTTTCTTTTTCTTTCTTTTTTTTTGGAGCATGATTGGATTTTTCTTGCTCATTTTTTTAATCTTTCTTTGTTACATTAAATGCTGAGTTTACCTACTTTTACAAACACGGATACCATGATTATACTCATACTTTTAGAAATCACACCATATTTCATTCATTACTCCTTAATTGCTATGGAAAACTTTTCCATGCGCCTTCTTATCCAAGCAAGAGACACAAAAAATGAGAGGGGCCAACGATGTGTTGTGCTTTCTCATGCTTAATGCTTACTTACAGGATTGTTTGTTCGGCCTTGAGTACACCAAATATTATAGATAAATCAAATGTATCATGAAGTTCAATAATCCTTTTTCTGTTACTGCTTTTTAAAAGAATCGTATCACTAACCTGCCTGATTTGATCCCCACATTTCATACTAACATGTAATTTAAAGGGGCAGCTCATCCACAGATCAAAAATACACACTGTTCTTCTTACCCATGATCCTGTTTATTGATGTAATTTTTTTGGTAAGAGTTGCCGAGTGTTAGAGATGTCGGCCATAGAGATGTCTGCTTTTTCTTGAATATAATGGAACTAGATGGCACTCGGCTTGTGGTGCTCAAAGTGCCAAAAAAATGTGAAAAAGTCAACAGCAATGTCGCTTTCTAGAAATCATAATCCACAGAACTTGTTGTGAGCAGTGTCATGTAGGAACCAATTTTTTTTCGCCAACAATTTCACTGTGCACAACTGAGCTGTAATGTTAGCTGGCTCAGTGGTGCTACGTGAGCTGTAGATGCACCCCTCCTCCTGCATGTTGTTACAGTTGGTGGGTGGGAAAAAAAAATAAAACAGCTCACAACAAGTGCTGTGTCTCAAATCAAGTACTTCCGTTGGTACACCTCCATGTAATATACTATGTGCACTATGTACTTATTGGCGTAGTGCGGGAATTTCGACATTGTAGTGTTTTTTCAAAGATTTTTTGGGGGGCTTCTTTGCCTTTAATGGAAAGGACAGAGTGAAGACTGTGAAGTGGGGAGAGAGAGAGAGTGGGGGGATAACATGCAGCAAAGGGTAGCGAGCCAGAGTCAAACTCACGACCGCTGCAGCGAGGCATCACCTCTATACATGGGGCGCTGGCACTATCCACTAAGCTACTGACACTCCGACAGGGTAGTGTTGTCTCAAACCAAACACGGCCGTTGTGCACTTAGCAGAAATGACGGCCGCAAAATTCTACCTCTTCTTCTTTTCATGCCTAATGTGCAGCTGTTAGCTAGTTAGCAAACTAGCATCAGCATTTGCGTTATCGTTTGCGGCACCAAATCATTACAGACTGCTAAATTAACCCAATAAACATACTGCTGGCTTATATCGGACAACAGTATAGTGGTGCTTACTGCAAAAAACACAAGTATAACTTACATTTGTACAGTGCAGCGATGTTCCCGGTGGCACAGTCCTCGGCCGCCATTTCTAGTTTCCCCTTCCACTACGCAGCCAAGATGGCGACCAAAAAAAGAATAGAATAGAAAAGTTCAACTTCTTGACCGTTTTGAGTGCACCATCTGGGTACTCATAGTGCACTGCCTTTTTTTCATACTTCTCAGTGTGAGAAAATGCACTCAAAATATTAAGTTTAAGTACAGAGGTACGTGATTTGAGACACAGCAAAGGTCTGTGGATTATTTTGAGTAACCAGGTCATGATTTCAAGACAGAGACATTGCTGTTGAGTTTTTCAAATGTATTTTTTTGGCACTTTAAGTACCACAAGCTGAGTGCCATATAGTCCCATTATCTTCAAGAGAAGGCAGACATCTCTATGGCCAATATCTCCAACACCCAGCAACTCACACCAAAACAGTCTAGACTGATAAATAGCATCTACAGGTGAGAGAAAAATATCTATTTTTGATTTTGGGGTGAACTGTTCCTTTAATGTCCTCTCATAATGTGACATCTAATGGGGTCTTTTAGCATAACAGAGTTTACCAGCATGTAAGCAGTCTGTCACAGGCTAACACACAGTCACATAGGGGTCTCCTCTTCACCAGATTAAAGGAAACCTGGATGACTTGAGAATATGAAAAGTATTCAAACTTCACACATAAACAGACTGGAGTCTTATTTTCTGCAAGATGACAGCGCTAGACACTTAGCCGCCAAGCCCAGTTTACATAACGAAATCTGTGTGAAGTATTTTGAGTGCATTGACCTGCATGAAATGAAATTAAAATGGAAAAAAAAAAACCAAACCCTAAATTCAAGAGATGGGAACTAAATGTGTCTGTGTGGAAATATTGCCAACTACCTGAGTGTGTTTGTGTGTGTAATGCAAGCATGCATGAGTGTGCAGATATGTGTGTAACGATCCCTCGTGTTTAAAAAAAAGGTGTGTTGCTGTAATTAGGTATAAATTGAACTTCATGCAGAAGGAGGTCGCCAATCAATGGTGGAAAATTATCAAGTAAAGGTCACACCAGGATAGTGTCCAACTATTGGAAACACATTAGCTCACAGTCACAGACATCTTCAGATGATGGCTTAAAATTCAGAGTTTATACTTGAGGTCATGCTTTGTTATAGAAAGGAGGTTTTGTTAATTGTCAGAAACAGTTAAGGCTAAAGATACATATAGATTAAATTACTATTTAAGAATAGTGGAACATGCTGTACCTGACAATATTCACTTACTTTTGCTAACCTTGTCAAAGGCAGTGATTGTAGGTATTACTATGGCAACTGTCCAGTCACAATGGATTACAGTTTGCATACATTAAAGAGAACTGCTGTACAACAGCAACAATTATGCTGAGTGCTGCTCTTTTCAAACATTTTTAATATGATTGGTAACATTTGTAGAGTCAGTGACCAAACATAATTTAAACTTTGACCTGTTTAATGTAATCCGATAATTGCAGGCTGGTTTGTGTTTAGCCGGGGCACTTGTAAGGTTAATACTGTGGACTGGCCGATTGTCTGACATTATTGTCTCATCACTTCAGGCTCCTGTTATTGTTTCAATATGCAAAATCTTTTCATCAGCCTTTTTTCTGTTTCTCATGTTGTGCTCCTCTTTTCATCAGTGTTCAAAGAATTAATAACCTTCAGTGGATAAAATCAGAAGCATAATTGAAGGACATTTTAGAGTTTGGTGGGGCCATCTGAACAGAAGGCAGCACAGACAGCACTGGAAAGGTATATTAGGGTTGGAAGAAAGCAATGAAATAGTGTTTGGAAATGTTTAGTCACTTTCAAGTGATGGAAACCTTCATAATGCAACTCTCCACGCTGGAGTGACATTTATGACGATAATGTATGCGCACTTGTTTGAAGCAACAGATTGCACGAGGGTTGTTTGGTGACATAGGTGTTATCGCTGTTGTCGTGGGTGTTGTACCATGTTTGTTTGCATGCTTTTTGAAGTAACAGTTTGAAACGGTCCACATTGATGTACAAACGGCAGTTACTGTGCAGTTTCTTCTGTTTGAAAAAAAAAAAAAGAAAAGTTTGATGTTTGATGAATCGTTGTCAGTTCTGATTGTTCAAGCTCTCGAAGCCAAAGACTGTGTTGTATATGTCCCAGCAGAGACGTCGCATCTGTTCTGATCATTAAATCAAATCAAATCAAATCAAGTTTATTTGTCACACACACAATCATGCACAGTACAATGTGCAGTGTGCCTATCTCCAGAAAGCAAATAGAAAAAAAGAATAGAATAGAAAACTATAGAATGAGATAAAATAAAATACAGTTAAAATATGCAACAGGATACAGGATAGAGTGAAGTCAGGTAATGTGGGACATGAAGTAAAATGGGATAAATAAGGTTTTACAACTTGAGCTCTTAGATTTTAGCAGCCAGTTGCCAAACGTGTTATTGCGCTGTTACTACAAATGTCCTTCACCAAAAAAACAATAATTTTGATTGTTCTGAGATAGCTTGGATAGGCAGAGCAATCAGTCAAAAAATCACTGATCCCAGAACTTGCAGTTCAGTTTTGGTAATAAGAGTAGTGCAGCCAAAATGATAAGGGTTTAACAAAGAAAATGGCGGTAGGATGAAAAATATTGTCACAAGACGCTTTACTCTTTGTGGGAAAGGGTTTTGGGTGAGTTTTTAATGCATTAGGTAACACTGGGGCATTTTTCTTAAGTGAAACCAGCATGTTGTTTGGCTAGCAGGTGCCATAACTGATGCTACTGTGTGCCATCCTGTAATATTTCAGACATTTTTAGTGTTCTTGTCACTAAAAGAATACTAAAGATGAAGCAGTGACTTATATCAGCCACACTGGTCCAGAATTAGCCATCATCGTCACACACACACACACACACACACACACACACACACACACACACACACACACACACACACACACACACACACACACACGTTGATTGTAAACAACATAGCACGAAGGAAGCAGGCAGCAAAAGAACAGGGACAGCATGACAAACACTTGGACAATCTTTTTAATAAATAGTTGGTTTACATTAATGATTTAATGACTGAACTGATAAATGGATTTAACTATTTAAAAAACAAACAATTCCAGTTTACCTGGACATATCATCAGAGTTGGTTTCGGGGTTCTTGATGTGCTGAAAATGTTTTACTTGGCAATACATTTTCTCAGTGGGAATACAGCAGAGATTCATAAGAAGTTCTAAAAGTAGAAGTGAAGGTTGTCTTCAGAGCTGTTGGTGGTTTTCATGGTAATGTACTAAAAAAATGTCCCATATTACCTGACTTAGGAAAAAGTATAACAAGTACGTATCCTAAATGCATTGTGTTGCAGGTGGATGAATTATAGTGGTGAAATTTTATGAATTATACACAATGAGTTAGAGAATCACTAAATTCCTACTGACCATGGAAATTCCAATAGAGAAAGTAGGGACTACTTTACAATAAAATACAGTGTTAAGGTCACAATTAGACATCCAACCATAACAAAAATTTACCTTTGTGACTTTTATAGGTTTATGGTTTATTGTGCTTTTCGTTTATTGTGATATTTAATAAAATGTATTTACAATAAAATGCACTTTATAATTGCAAAGTGGCATTATAAAGACTGACAACACAGACAGATTTGATCTAACTAATCAATAATTTGTCATAGACCTCAGTAAAATAGCATGCTGTAACGTAACTGTAACTGTAATGTATTGTAAAGGTGTTCAAGCCCTGGGTACTTTAGACCTTAGCATATGCTTATCATAGACCATACCTGAGCATGTAAGGATTTACCTTGACGATGGAAAAACACGGTAAAATCCCTGAGTCAGTGCAGCAGTGTTTGAGTCAAAGTCACAAAAACTAACATTTGAGATGTGAGCCGGGGCAGGGTGGGTGCGAGGCCCTGTGTGAACCTTGATCTTGAATGCTCATGAAGCACACAGTGCAACACACGGCCAGTTCAAGTTCAAGATGAGGGTTACACGTTTTATCTTGTTTGAAGAGCTATATAGACATTAATAAATCATTAAAACACAACATTAATGAACAACATATATATAACATGTAGGATACAGCTGAGTTTGCAATTGCACATCGTTTTTGCTCTGAGCAGTCTCCACATCATGCATTATGCACCACTAAAACAAAGCTGTGCGCACTAAAAGCAAGCATCATACATGCCTGCAGCATATGTAATATGTGGGTTGATAAGATGTTTAATCTAGTGTTTGATTTCTTTATTCATCAATATATGTTTTGGCTTATAAAATGTCTTGATAATGACTTAATTATTTATTGAAATTAATTTCCTGACGATAAGTGGCTAATTGTTTCAGCTCGAGTTCCCTGCTGACATTTTAGACTATTTACTTTCTATGAATAAAGCAAACCAACATGCAGCATAAGGACAAAGCCTATCCTTCTAATCAATATTGCAGGTAACTCACAGATATAAATCACCAAAGCGTTAGACGTCTTTCCACATTTACATTTTATTCGGAGCAATAAATCCAAAAGCCACAATGACCAAGTTGACTAATGTGACGGAGTGTTTGATTTAGTGGCGATTGCTCTTAAAGTGCCTCATCTCCTGGCTCATGAGTTTGGCTCAATCAAATGTACAGCAATTACAATTTGCCCCTGTTATTAACCTGCAGGATCATACAACAATCAAGATGGATCTGTCTTCTGCGCATTAACGTCGTGAGACATTGTAATGACAGTAATTGGCTGTGTGACTCTTCCCCTAATCTCTCATGCAGAGGTAGAAATTACCTGACAAGTGGCTTCTATAACAGAGCGACCTCTCCTGAGATACAGCTCACCAAAGCAGCCTATTAACTGTGTTGACAAGTACGTCTTCTTGTCAGGAGTGTCTTTTCTGTGAAGCTCCTTAAAAGTGACTACAGTACAATAAAAAAAAGAAAAAAAATCAATTCTAAAAATAAACAGACTTGTATAAAGAGTGTCTTCAAGGGCTGTCATCATCAGTTGTGGCAAGCATGACATGACAGTTCTCATTTTTAGATACTCTCTTCCTGACCTTAGTCTTGTTCAGCTAACCAACATTTTCATGTCTGACTCAAATTTACCTCAGTGCTCTGATTCATCATTCATAACAGTCGGTCAGGACAAGGCACGTCAGCTCCCTGAAGTCTTCGGTGTAGTAGCTGCTATCCAGAAATGAAGTCTGTGGAGATGTTTCCGGGCAGCCTGGGCTTTCAGAGTGCACCAGTTTTTTCGATTTCTCTGCCATCACGCCAAGCTCCCTGACACAGTTATCGGAGGTCAGGTTCCAGCATCTGTCTGCCCCGAGACACTCCTCACACAGGAGGACACGTCGCTTATCTCTGTGGTTACAGTATCCCTAAGGAGGTCTCAGGGGGATGTCTTTGCCAGAACTGAACATGAACTTGACAACAGCTAAATAGAGATCTGAAATTATAATGAATCAGAACTGGCAGCGATACTAACCTTATTAAATAAATTGGGCATATATAAAATGTGAAAGCTCCTCATTCAACATTCCCACATTCACTGGATCCAGAGGTCCAGTGTGTAGGATTAAGGGCCATCTCTTTGCAGAATGGTATATAATATTCACAACTATGTGTTCATTAGTTTATAATCATTGGAAAATAAGAAATATATGTATATTGATTAACCTTAAAATGAGCCATTTTGATCTACATATTGATCTTTTTTTCACATGCTCCACTACTACTACAGTAGCCAAGAAATCAAACACTGGATCTAGATAGAACCATTTGCAGTTACAGTTTTGCAGTGAATTTTTGTTTTTGCGTCAGCCACCATCGCTCTCCTAAGCTCTTGGCACACAGGAGAAGTTATAGCTCTGCAACCTCACCAACACATTCTCATTCCAGCCTCGTCACATACAGTATTGATGTTTGGTCATGGGCTTTCCAAGTCCACATGCGATGTGCAAGGTACCCTGGGTGCACTGGATGTTGATGTTCTGGGACACTGTGTCTAGTTCACTTCTTTCAAGATTCACTGGAAATTTAACGTTAACATACAGTCTCTGTCAAAATAAACACACTACATCCGTTCAAAACTGCAAATGTATTTATTTATTTTTTTCTCAACAAACACACATGGTTGGGTTTAGGCAACAAAAACGTGGATAGGTTTAGGAAAAAAGAATGGGGTTTGGCTGTAGAATCTTACAGGACACAAACACAACTCTCTCACGTGAAAGTTGGGGTTTGTCAGACCCATCCACCACCACTCCCACCCTCCCCACTCGGACTTTCACAGCCTTAACTTATTTTCTTGTCCCACCATGTTTACCCCTGACGCCACCGGGTACCATTAAACATAAACAGCAACCGGCCACATATCACGCCAGCGTTAAAGGTTGGTTTCTGACGCCGCAAGTGTCAGATTTCGATAACTTTGGAGTGAGACCATGCTCATCTCACCACTAGATATCACTAATCCTGCACACTGGAGCTTTAAAGGAGTAATTTCACATTTTGGGAAATGTGCTTATTCACTTTCTTGCATGAGATGGAAAGATCAATACCAATGTCATATCTGTCTTGCAAATATAAAGCTACAGTTGCGAGACAGAGTTATTAGTCATTAATTCATTTATTTTTTAATTTTATTCTGTTTTTAATTTTTGTTTTCAGTTCAGTTTAGTTTCGGTTAGTTGCCGAAGTGAGTTATCTGGTTTCAGTTTGATTTTTATTGTTGAAAAAACTCTAGTTAGTTTTTTTTTTTGATGACTTTTATTTTTTTAATATGGAGTGTATTTGTCTGGGGCAAGATTTTAAAAGTTCTGAGGTATTACGATACAAGCAAAACATTTTGTAAAGACAGCTGACACTGTCATGTGGCCTCCCAGTCTCAGTAAAATGCTCCTCATGCTTGTTGTGATGGCAAATTTCCCGTATATTTTTTATCAAAGTTAGTTTTGTAAGTACACAATATTGTTTCAGTTAGTTCAGTTTTTTGTCTTAAGTCTAGTATTTATTTTTGAACCACTTAACTAAAATGTTTTGTCACACGTAGTCTTAGTTAAAGTCCGTGTAAAGTGAGAATAAATACGTCATCTGAGTTTGACATACCACAGAAAAAGGTGTTGTAAACTACCCTGTCAAATTTGAACGATTAAAAAAATCTGCAAATATATGAAATTAGGCTTCAAAGTTGTGTAAAAATCAGCCTCTGTCTCTGCTCCCAAAAGCTGTGGGCGTGTCCGCGGAATGCGCGAAACCCCGCCCCCTATATCCAATGACAACAGGGCGCATTCGGCTTTATATAGAAGGGGAGGGGCCAAGGTCACTTTTTTTCAGGATCAGAAAATTTAAAAAATTGAGAGGATGACAAACAGTTTAAGGCTATAACTCCACAAATCGGTAATGCACAATCCCCAAACTTTTCACATGTTTTCTGTAACAATTTTCAAACATGTATAAGGTGTTTAGAAGCAAATCATTGAATTCACTTTCCACGGACTTTAAGTATAATAACCTTGCCGTGAGCTGTTAGGCTTCGCTCAGCACGCAGACTACAGAAGCGAAAACAAAAGGAGAAGAAAGAAAGAAAGCAACACCTCCTGGAGTTTTGACAATACTCCAGGAAGTTATTGCACCCAACCAAGAAATAGTCTGGCACTTAGCTCCCTGTGAAACCACAGTTGTTCTTTGTTATACTTTTCTATTTTTATTTTACAAATTAAACAAGCTACCAGCCGCTATACTAACTGAAGTCTCTTACCATCTCCTGGCTGCGGCTTCATCAGACAGACATTGGAGTGGTATCAATCTTCTCATCTAACTTTTGGCATGTGTATCCCCTAAGGAACTATTTCTTTAAATGCTGCTTCTTCAGTGTTTATTCTTTTATAGGTGTGCAAATGTTCAGGAGTGATGTGTAGTAACAATCTTAATAACTTCCACACAGTGAAGAAAATGGTCAGCGCTCTATAAAGGCAATAACCTGGGAGTATTGTGAGAAAAGACGCAGGATTGGTGCATCCCTGGTGACAAAGACTGGAATATTAATATAACAGTACGCTTTGCAGATGTGAATGCTTTGACAAGTTGCTGGTTTTATTGTCAGAGATATGAAACTGAAAGGAAGAAGAATGGTGTTGCTTTCTTATTGCTAAAAAAGAAGCATATTGCGCAGGTCAGCCGGAGTATGATAGAAGCTTATGAATGTGTCATCTGATAGTCAAGCCCTGTCGCTCACACTGCGACATGAATTTAGTCCTGCTGTAGAGCTGTTTGAGAATATACAATGTGCCGTGTGAGGAGCAGCCAGTGGAGCTGCTAGTTTTCTCATCTAAATTGCTACCAAGGCCTAAATTTGGATTTTCATTCAAAGCCTGGGAGTCTCGAGAGGGGATTTGCATCTGCCCAGTACTTTGGTGTGCCCAATTCCTCACTGTTGTATTTTCTGCCAAAGCATAAAGTCTCTTCAACTGCATGCTGAACTTTTGCTATGTGGTTTATTTTGGTGCACAGAGTGTTGTTTATATTTTTCTGTAA
The DNA here is from genome assembly GCA_035609425.1 of Epinephelus awoara. Lineage (NCBI taxonomy): Eukaryota > Metazoa > Chordata > Actinopteri > Perciformes > Serranidae > Epinephelus > Epinephelus awoara. Next base: position 13,179,545 of record CM069307.1, read on the forward strand.
TTAGCAGGTTTTATTGATAAGTTTCACAGCTCTCTATAAACACGGAAATTAAAATTGTATCTGGACATAATCTGTGATTTTCAGACGGTGAGGTATGAGAAATAGCTTTTAGGGTGTGATTCTGTCGGATATTAAAACGCCGTCAACCAAATCAAACAACTATCACTTTAAGGAGTGTTAGTCAGCCAGCTTCTTCCACAGGCGTGGTGGGACCTTTCTGCACCTCAAAAATCTTTCATTTCCATAGCCGCCTCAGTGCGAATGTCTGCTTCAGGCAGTGTTTCCCTGTGGAACACAAGCTCTTCATTATTAAAGGCCCCTCGCCGACCATCCTCCACACTTCTCTGACCTAATGACTTTCTGGAGAGCGGAGCCACAGTTTAAAGCTCATGCCTGTTTTGCTCTTTCTCTGTCTTCTTCTGGAATGGCTGCCAAGTCACAGCATCCTTGTTTTTTATACCAATTGGTGGGATGAGAAAATGCGATTGGCCTCTTGCAGCATTAAATATTGATGTGTATTCTCACACACACACACAGTGGCAAACTAAAGTTGAACTTGACACAAAGAAAGACTATGAGTGTCTTTTAAGTGATTGTGCAATTAACATGAAAGAGGCAACATCTATTTCAGACCAAAGTTTCTTTGCTAACATCCCGTTAGCTCATTTAATTGTTAAATGGAAGTCTTATTTTAAGTGGGAGCTCACAAAAGGAACCCACTGAATATTGTGAAGGTGTTTTTAGAACATCAATCTACTATTCGTAAAGGCGTTCTAAGATCTCTTGAAAAATATGTCGCACTGCAAAAGCATTAACAATAAGTCTTTGAACATATTCTTTTTCTGCTGTGACATAATGTTGCTGCTCTCAGATGAAACCACAAGCAATATAAAGACACATTTGGAACAATATCAGTTGTTAATCCATTATTTTTTTTGCAGTTTATTCTCACAAGCACAATGTAAAAATATTCATATATGTAACTTTATTTTAAGATATTGAAATACAGGCTGTGTTGCTAAGAAAAAAAAAAGCTGTTTTGTGTTGTGTTTGTATTTTTTCATTACCAGGTTTACAATGAATTACATATTAAACACCTTTCATATCAGCTGCAGTGTGGAGCCCCCAGAGCGCTTCCATTTGCTTTGCACAATAAAGTTATTAATTGTTGCTCGTCTGGATGCATGCATCGCCCAATAATCAATCCCTAAAGCAGTGTTTGTAATTTTCATCATAATGACTCTCACTGTGTAATGAGACATGTCTGCATTACATTTTTACTTGATATTTCTACACTGGGTATCAGCACAGTCTTGCCTGCACAACCAGACATGCAGCATATAAGTAGCTCAATTGATAGATTTTGGTTTGAATGGCCTTGTATCACAAAAAAGAGGAGAATTAAAAAAAAAAAACAAATCGCTGAGGTCCACCACAATTTTTCTTTTTTTTTAAATATTGTGTGTTATTTGGAGTACCATAAAACAGCCTGCTGTGCGACTGTGACTGAGAAATGTTATTACTGAGAGGAGAGACACAGCTCAAAGGCCTCCAGAGCTGGTTCAGAATGTTGAAATTGAACATCCTGTTATTAAGTAAATCTTTATTTATGTAGCACTACCCCATGATAGTTGCCCTAAAATGAAACTGCACATAGTAGGTAAGATACAGGAAAGAAAAGTTCCGTTTTATTACTTTGCAAATATTATTTTAATATAGTTTTTCCCTCAAAATGGCACCAGCCTTTGTCTCTGTGGTTCCTATCTTAATATCCCAACCCCTGATAGCTGCACACTACATTTTATGATGTTACCTATCACTCACTATTAAACATTAACACAACAATAATGCAAATGAAACAGAAGTGGAAGAAGTTGTCAGTGGCTCAGCCAACTCCTACAATCATGCACAGAGCATAGACATGTATGTCATGCGTAAGGACTGTGAATCTTGGCAGCATCCGATGGTTATTCATTGAGCATATAGGAGGAATTTATGACTGACAATTTAGCCAGTTCTGGACGTTTTTTAATTGTCTTTGTTGATCTGGATGCATTTTTATTGGCCTAGCTAGCATTTTTGTACTGAGCTTACTTTACACTGGAAGTAGCTCAAGAAAATTAAGAATTCTAATCCCCAATATAATAGTACAGGCATGGTTAATATACGCTGAGAGCTTGCCTCTTTATGGGTAGGTTACTTGACATTGACTTAGTATGAAATAAAGAGTGTATGAAGCGATATTATTAAGCTTTCAGTTTCAATATTTAATGTCAGCTACCATGTCCTTGGAGAATGCCTGAGGCCAGGTGCATGTATTTTATGTCTGCTGCATACTTGACATGTTTTACAGTCTGGAAAATGACATCCAACCCTTTTCCGCACCCACAAGTACATGGAAAAGTTATCGTCATAATATTAGTCAAATGTGGACCTGCTGCCTCCAGTACAGAGCACGCAGTTTCCTTTGTTAGAGTGAAAACACAAGGAAGGATGGTGTTTTGTGAGTTCATCTTAATACTAACATCAGTAGCTTACTAGATTTGAAGCAATAGGAGAAGCCAGCTAAACCGATTCACTTAAAATGCCCTTGAGCCAACCAACATGCATCTAGTCAGCATTATCATTGCAATTAACTCTATGCTTTTAATTATTTGACTAATTAGACCTCTCTCTCTCTCTCTCTCTGTCTCTCTGTGTGTGTGTGTGTACAAGCTATGTTGACATTTCCCTCACTTCCCTGTTGCACCTATCATTCCTATTGCTGCATTACCTCTGGTGATGTCATGTGATTCCCATGATGCCCCGCCCAATTTTAATCTCAGGGGAGGTCTAATCAGGCAAAGTGGAAACACCTGTGCAGACAACGAGGCAATGCCACAAACTGCTCGAAACTGCTCGCAGTTATTATTTCTAGTTTTTATTACTTTCACTTTTTTGTACTTTTTTTAGTAGCTAGACTTTTAATTCTGGATAATCCCTGGACGCACAAAACTCTTCAATTTTGTAACACTATGAAGTTGTTACTGCGGACAGTGTTAGCAAATGGTTGCTAACTTACATACCCAGAGGACATAGAGCAACGTTAGCACACATTTGGAGTCCAGCTGGCTAATGTAAGTCCAATATTCATTCTCCTCCAACATTATAGCTCTATTTTGATTTCCTGACTTCCTAATTGTGTCTTTATAGCAGCTAGTGTTTGACTAAGCCAATTGTTAAGGCTAAATTGTCTACTGCTTGGTGCTGGGTAACGTTAGATAACTTCAGCGTTCAGTGGGTCTTCTAGAGCTTTCTGCTGGAAGCTAGCAATGAGTTTTGAGTCTGGATGTAGTAAATTTGTGAGCCCTAAAACAACTTATGAACTAAGAGAGGCCAAAAGGCTTTGCAGAGTTGGGCAGTCTATTCAGTCTTTGCAGAAGTTTTATTTCTGAAATCCTGGACAAGCTTGATAACTGCTCCACTTTGCAGCGTAAGATGTTTTGGCTAACGTGTGAGCAATAGCTTTTTATATAGCCCCACTACATGCCACAGTGTTAGCTGTTGCTAAGTCTCCAGATATTTTATAATGTTAGCTAGCTAGATTACTTTAAAGGCCTAAAAACATCCCGGATTAAAAAGTGACTTTAGTTAAATTTTAACTTTTTTTTTTTTTTTTATTATTATAAAGTGTGCCCAGCTAGCTTACACGTGTGTGGGGTGATGAATGATGAAGTTCAAATTAGAGCTGGGTAATATATTGATATTATATCCAGGGCTGTAGCATCAAATTCTTGGCCTTATGATGAAGCAGTCTCTGTGGGCGCTTGTCCTTCCTCTCTTGTTTCTCGCACTCAACTTTTCATTTTGCTTTCTTTCTTTGTCTTTTCTGTCTTTCCTCTCTTTTCTGGAACCCAGATTTCCCCTCTTTGGGGTAAAAGACATGACGGTGTTCATTTGTGCTCCAGTAGCAGAAACAGTTGCTTCCTTGGCTCTAGCTGTGTTTAGAGATTAATCCTAGCGCAGGGGCAGACTAAACCATTTTGCACCTTTAAGGGGTGGGACAGGCCTCAGAGCACTTCCACGATTTATTTTTTAATGCAGTGTCCAGTCTTTTTATTGATTTATTCAATTTTAATCCTGTTATGGCATAAATGATTAGAAATAAAGAACTGCAAACAAAACCAAACTTTCCAATCCAGGCTGTGGAGGCCACCCCTCCCATTTGGGCCCTGGGTAATCAGTCTCAACCCCCCGCCACTATTACACCGCTGATTCTATCTTTTAGTCCTATCATGTGAAATGAGACAAAATATAATCTTAGATTTTGGATGTTTAATGTTATAAATGTCTTTTCTTGGTTTTAAAGGCTGCATTACAGTAAAGTGGTGTAATTTTCTGAACTTACCAGGCTGTTTTATCTGTCCCATTATTTGCCTTGGCACACTTAGTCATTATACCCACGTTACTGAAAGTGATTCATCAAAAATTTCATTGTGTTACTCTTTTGTTTAAAGCACTTATTGTCAACACTATAATATTGTTGTAATTGATACGGAGGTGTTTGCTTAAAACATGCAGTGATATTTATTTTCACCATATTGCACAGCCCTAGTTAAAGTCAGATTTTACTCAAGGTCACCATTAGGCCAAGGGTAGCCATGAGAGCGTTATATCTCACTGCTATTGTTCATGAGAATATGATTGTCTTGGGCAGAAAGCAGTTCTTACCTGGAGAAAGGAAACTCGGCTGTACTCTTTGTCCCGTTGCATTTTTAATTAAAGGAGAAAGTGAGAGACTGTATAAGGCACCTTGCCCCGTGGGGAGCTACACCATTTCATATTTCATTTTAATAGCTGGTTGTATTTCGCAAAGGACCTTCACCTGGCACCTCTGACTGGTACTGATCATAGACGGCAGTCATTTGAGGAGAAAATTGAATTTTTACTTTGTCTGTCACAATGTCTGGCACATGCCATGATCTGAAGGCATGCTTTTGTTGCAACTGGTGTTGCTGAGACAGATATTTTGGTAGTAATTGCACATTTTGTTTTATGTGCATTTGTCCAGTTGCTGCATGTTTGCATGCACACAGTAATGCTTGTGTGAATTGTAAAATGAGTGTACAGTATAAGCTCAGGAGAGCCCTACGCTCCTCGTATGGTATCATAATTTCCATAGGATGTGCAGTCAACTGTTAATCTCACCAAGCGACTCTGAGGACCAGGCGAGAGGCATTAGAACAGCTGGAATCAAGCTGTAAAATGGGAAACTAGGGGGTGAAAAATGTCTCCGAAGAGAGAGTACTGAAACATCGTGAACCGTTTCAATCAGCCCAGAGCAGCAGGAGACTGCAACTTCCACATTCAACACGGTCATAGATCGGTGCAATATGTGTAGCAGTGATAACAACAAACAACATCATGCAAAAGCCTGCTGCTGGCATGAAAAGTCTAACTTTTCACATTTCTTTGAATAAGGATAGTGTTTTATGCTTTCAACATGAGTAGTGCTTATCTACATTCCTATGAAGAGCACAAAACACTAGCCCATGCTGAGGAGAGGTTCAAGAACCCAGTCTCTGAAATACCAAACAACTCTTGTGTATGTATGCATTGTTGGATATTTTATTGCCTTCATGTTTCGGGCATCTCCACACTAAACTCGGTCAGGTCATTTATTGAAGATGTAGGTCATTTGGAAGAAAAAACAAGACACAAAGACACAGAGTAGCATGGCAAGAAAAAACATGTGAGTGATCCTCAGGCTCAACTATTGACAGATGAGTCAAACAGCCATCTTCCTGGCTGATATAAGCCTCATTATTTCTAGTGAAAACTGACCGTAAGATGAGATGGTGGTTTGTAGCTTTGGGCTATTTGCTGCTTTAGGAAAGTAAGATCAGTACAGTGTGTAAGAGTTGTTCAAGAGAATATGGCAACAGCAGGATACGGCAACAGCAGGAGCAAGACTTTAATCAAATGGTCAGAGAGAGAGAGAGAGAGAAAAAAGACAGCCTATAAAGTTTCAACATGGCTTAATTAAGGTAGAGTGAACCAATGATTGCAGCAACCAATTATGAACTTATTTTAGACTGTTACATCAGGTGTTGCATGTTTGTTTGTTAAAAAAGGGCTGCTGTCTGTCAGCAGAACAGCATGTCATAATATAGATTTTTTTCATTTTCCAATGTATAACAGCATGTCATGGCATTGCTGCTCAGTTATAGTGAAATGTTCACTTGGCATGTTGTCAAAGGCTGTCTTGGCTGTATTGTTTGGATAGAAATTGAAAATATATTCAACTTGTAGTATCCTTCAAAAATTGCAAAAGCGTGATTTTGATATATTGCACCAGGGCTACATTAACGGTAAAAAAAAAAAAAAAAAAAGCCATGAACATTTGCTATTAGTTGCATCATTGCTCCTATTAATAATTTGTTAAAATTCAGAATCTCTATAAAAATGTGCAAATTCAAACTTCATTAATATTTATGTTGTATATGAAGGTATAGCATTTAAGAAACAAAAGAGCTGTGTTGGAAAAAGCAGAGCCTCAGCCTCTGAATGCCACTGTTCCGTCACTGGGAAAGTCTTACCAGTGGAATTTAGCATTTACCTCATGTGCAGCAATGCCACACATTTTTCATATTCAGAAAACTTTGACATGGAATGATTTCTGTTGCTACGCTTGACAGCGAGGCACTGTATTTTAAGACCGTGTAGGTGTCATGCTATATACCATTGTCATCCTGACTGACTGGAAGACAACATATCGTCTTCAGTTGTGCTGTGACACAGCCTTTGTGATTTCATCACATCATTTTTGGCTCCAGAATATGCCAGCGGAGAGCCGAGCTGGGGCCTTGCCACAGCATCCGGCTTACTGCTCTGTGCCTATGATGGGATTTACTGATAATGTTAATGTAGTCCAAGAAGCCCTCTGTACACCAGCGGTCTGTCTCCCACCCCCACCGGTGCCCACCAATGAAAAAGTGGCCCTGGACCAGAAAATGGAAACCTGATACACTGAGCCAACACATTCAGTGTGAAACATTGAGTTTACATTTAAACGGTGCCAATTTACTGCTTAAGAGCAACCATTATCAGTTCCATTGAGGCCAAGATAATTGACTGAGAATTTGATTTTCTCAGTCCAAACATGATTATGGTGTTGCTTAGTGGGTGTCTGCAAATGCTGATTTGTTGCAGGTTGTTGAGGCTAGAATTCAATCAAAGAGGAACTATTGATAAAGCTCCTGCTCTGGCTCTGAGAAAATTGCTCCTCAGCAGCGATTCAAGATGTTGCAACAAAAAGATATTTGTCAAACTGAACATCAACATAATTAGTACAAATCAAATAATTTATATTTTTCTTTAGTCTCAGTCGGCCCATCCCAGTCTGACCACTCTATCATGTTACCTGATATGATAGCAATCTTTTCCAAGCTCTGGGCTGCATTGTATCATTAAATTTAATAAAATGCATCAATATAAACTATTTGTTTGAGATAACGTGATAATGAAAGTGATTCTATAAGAAAAGTGATATTCTCAGAGTGAGAGGCTCTTTATAAACGCCTGGTAGTGAAAGATTTAAAAACTGCTGATATTGACTGAATATTCCCCAGCTATAAATGATTCCTGTCTCTGTCCATCAGTACAGTTTCTCATGCTTTTCTGAAGGAAACCAGCTGACATTGAAGCCTGTTGTTAGATGTCCCAGGTGGCATGCCATAAGGACAGAAGCAGGTGGCAAGTCTTCAACATTGACTGAGAGGAAAGTGCATATTAATCAGTGTGAGAGAGTTCAGACTGACTTTCACACTTTTTACACCAGACTGAAATTGTTCTGCTCTTTTCCAAACTTCGCCTTTATATCTTGGCCCCTGTTTCGTGCCAAATAAAACACAGAATATTGCTGTTCTCACTCCACTGCGAGCAGACTTTCTTATTAGCTCGGCAGTTTGTATTGCTTTAACTTTGCTATAAGCCTCATGGACACACACAGACACACAAAAGGCTATGCTCAGTTAAATTGGAGATGGATGGTGGCAAAACCTTACATTCTCCTTCTTTTAGAGCCATGTAAGGTTATTCATACTACCTACAGGAGGTTTACAGGTCAAGTGTCACAATGTGACACTTGACTTGAATAATACATTAGATTTATATAGTGATTTTCAGGATACTCAAAGACGCTTTACACAGAGCAACTAAATACTATATTATGTTGTGTAAAAACCAAACATTTCCATCATTATCTGACAAGAGCAAGGACATTGTGCTCAACATTTGGTCCATTTGCTGCTTCAAGGCACAATAGCAATATTACAGCAGGGATAGTGTGAGAAGCGGCACATGATAAAAACCCTTACAGCAGTTTTTAATGTAGCTTTTTAATTTAATGTTTTATATTTAGTTACATCAGAATTTTAAGGGAATATTCCCTGGGTTTGATGCTAATGAGATAATCAGTCACAAAATAAGTCCTTAAAGAGAGGCTCAATGGTGAATGGCGCACGTCAAAAAATGTCAACCTATTATTTTCAATGTACAACGCCACACATGCATCAGTGCTCCTGTGCTGCCCCACAGCATTTCACACCACTGTCCTATTTCCAGCCTCACTGCCCCTGGATTGAAATGCATTATTCCCCTACTTGCTCTCTGCTTGTACAGCTCCCATAGCAGCTCTTTTTCTCTGCTTCCATGGCAGCTCGACCCCTCTCCTCACCACTGATGCATAAAGAGAATTTGCTGTTCTGTGTGTGATGAAGACTAGATGAAGAGAGGCTCGTTGTTGAGGTCGGGAAACATCCCGAGCTAAACAACTCACAATCTTATCATTATAAAAACAATATCCAGAAAGATACCTGACAAGTCATAGCTCTGGAAATTGGCACTTCAGGTGAGAAACAACACTAAGCAATGGCAACAATGTTGATAGTGCTAATGGTTTTTAAAGGGGGTAACTGGCAGGTGAGCGTTAGGCAACTATGACTACATCGTCTCGATATCAGTGCTAATAGCCGTGTGAACTCAAAGCGGCAGCACAAAGCAAGCCAGCAGGATACACACATTCAGTTACATGCAAACACAGCTGGACAGGCTTACCAGAACAAACCACAGAGAACCTCGGATTATAAAACACACAGAGGTATAGCATGACTTCATTCTCTGCTCAGGACACAATTACTTTGCTATATCTTCACAAATAGTGGTTTGCTGCTATATTAATGCTCTGAATGTTGCATACAGAACCTTTTACATGGAGTCCAAGGCAAGGTCCAAGTCAGCAAAATTGCTTAAACCGAACAATATGGCTTTTTCTAAAAAGCAAATTGCAAATTTGACTGAAAATAGATTTCTGTCCTTTTTAGAATATTGACAATAGGATCTGCAATTGCTGTCGAGATATCTTTGTTTGGAGTGAAGTGTGACGGACTGATAATCATCACCTAATTATGCTCTTGTGCTACGTTGAACACTTTTAACACATTTCTATTAAAAATATCGATGGAATAATTTGGCACATGTAGCTTCTTTCTTTCTTCAATGAAGAGGGTCTTTTTGGATGTTGTAAGGCTCAGTGTAATATAAAAACCAAAACACTGGCTCGTGGTGTCATCAGCAAAGTTTTTAAATTGTGTTATGTCACGTGTTGCAGTGAGGAATGCGCTCACTATCTCCGGTGCCTTGGCTGTAATGCTGTGCCATCCAAGTGCCAGAGGCATTTCAGAGAATGGTTTCTAATCATGTCTAATGTCCCATGTAAGAGTCTACCCTGTCCCTGTCCTCCCTCATCACAGAGGCCACACTATGCTGGTGTTAAGTGAGTGTGTGCGTGTATGTGTGTTTGCAAGGCAGGGCTTGACAGCAGCACATTTGGCTTCTCAGCGGACCATGGAACTGCAACTCAGACTTGGAAGTGCTCAGATGTCTCTTCATAGCCAGGTCTCTTGGCGCATGACCTTATTCCCTGTGACATTTTCAGCCATTAATCTGCAGACGTATTGTGATGGAGTACCTCTCTGGGGTTACATTGTGCTCATGTCACACCATTTTCTAGATGGCACAGAGGTCATGCAACCCTGTGGTGGTGATGTTAGGATGAAATTTAGCTTTGATTTAATCAGCTGCGGTAGGAGGCTGCTGCTGAGTTATTGACATTTGTCATGATATCGACAGGATTGACTGAGTGGAGGTTGATTTGAACCACTGTTAATTTTGGGGCTTCATTTTGATTTCGTGTCTATCACATTTTTGATCATTGCATTTTTTTTGTCTTCCAAGCATTCTGAGGCTGCAGCTGTCGCCATCTTCGATGTTCACATTTACCACGGTCATGAGTGTTGATTGTTAGGTTAGCAGAAATGGCATTGTTTATTACAGTTCGTGACATGGGCGCTGATTCACTCTCTTTAGATGACGCAGACGTCAGTCCCTAACTCTGATTGTTCAAACATAGTCGCTCACTCACTATCATTCTTGCTGACTCATTCCCACTGATAGCCTGTAAACACAAAAGATAGCAGACTGAGAGCAACATCAACATTACAGCCGCAGTCCGAGATAATGTTATGTTAATGTAAGCTTACTTTTTTATAAATGTCGGCAGGCTGGCCTGTATGTTTAGTAGTTTCTTTCAGCTATGTTGTTCTGCTTCTTGTGTAACTATCAGGGGGATTTTGGATGCAATAAGGCCATAAAACAGTAATTTGTTCATTTGTCCATTCATATGTTTTTCACATTATATTATTATTATAGTGTTTTCATTTTGAATATTTTTAGTACATTTTTAGTCATTTTTTTCTCGTGAAATAGGTGTTAATAGGTGTCAACATATATTTATTTTGTCACATTTGTTAACAAAATTATCATGTTGAACATTAGTTGTATTTTCACAGTGTTAGTGGTATTGAAAAGAGAATACAGTATGAACACACAGAATAAGCAATGGAAGTTATTTATCAAATTAATAAAAGCATACAAGAAAGCTAAAATATATAATGTAAAAATTTGTATTATTTTACACATCACAATAGCATGAGCAGCAGTTTGTGTTGCTAAGTTGCTCCTTCGAAAGCAGTGCATGCCAGAAAAATCTGTTACCAAAAGATTATCATATTTCTTTTAACACCACCTTGTTCCTTTAATATTTATTTGTTATGAAAAATTTCCATAAATTTCTTCTTTGTTGAACTTTATACCTCGTAGCAGAATACTTTTCAAAAGAGATTAGCTATTCAGTGAATATTTATGAGATGTGTTTTGACAAAAGAGTCACTTCAGAGTTGTCAAAAGTGTCATCCTCGAACAAGGACTGTAATCTTCACATCACTGACGTCTTCTGAATGTCTCTGCGGCGGAACATCTTAACGGAGCATTGAGTAGTTGTCTTGACAGTTATGCTGCTTACTTAATGCTGACCACACCACAGCAGCATTACAAATTCATGGCTCATATGCCTCTCACATTTGTAACCCCAGTCGTGGTAATATTTTTCTTCAAGTCCCCCTATTTAGCATTTGTATTCAGTATAAACATGTTTCACAAATTGTAGTTATAAGCACAGACAAGGCATTTTAAAGTTTCTGTTAATGTGCAGCATTTATCAACAATTAAAACGTATTTCGTATATTTACAGCTGTGTTTTTTGTCAGTTATACACATGTCCTCTAGTGTTTGGTGGATTTCTGGTTTTGCTGCTCCAGTCCAGTTAACCAGCTTTAATCGGTTTGATTTTTTTTTTTTGCAAAAGCTGAACTAGCATTTGTCATTACAATAGATCTGGCAAATTAAAAAGTAGCCTACATCAGCAGCCTGTGCTTTCAGTGTCAAGGTGCTAAATCCAAAATGAGCTGCAGTAGTAATAGGCACTATGACAACATGATAAACATAATATTTTGTTTATAAATGGACTAAGGGAGCCATTAGTGTCTGATTGGCTGTGAGCTGAGGGTGGTCTCAGCAACTTGGAGGACATCAAATTTCAGTAGATGGGGAGGGGCAGAGCGGTGCACACTGTGTTTGTTTACAACAAAGTTCATGTGTTTTTGGGTACCAAGGAGGCATGCCAAGAAAACAAACCTGCAACAATATGGAATCATTTTGGATTTGAAACCAACAAAAGAGGTGTCTTACTCTTAAATAACCAAGAGTGACGCATCGCTGCTGTCGTGAGCTGAACCTTTGTTGGACCCTTGTTTCTATTTATATCCGTTGCTTGCTTTGAAAGCTTTGCAATAGACGAGGAACGGCTTATTTATGAGATTAAGATGAGGGATTGTCTACATGAAGCCTCCTTATTTCATTACAAAAACCTAAATAAGGTGAATGCTGGCTGGAGAAAGATTGTCAAAGAGCTGAAAGCTTCAGGTGACCTAAATGACCCTTTCCAATAACAAGCTTGGCTAACGTTATTAACTGGTGGCTATGAAAAGTAATGATACAAAGTAGGAAGACAGTGAGTGGACTACTTACTTATCTTTTAAGTGGTTACGTTTCCAGTCTGATCTTGAGCACAAAGCTTGTATTTACATACATCTGCGTACATGAGGTACAACAGAAGTGCATATATGAGAGATTCAGTGAGGGCAGAGAGCTCCGATGTCACATGATGCAACGCAATGGTTAGATGCTCGTCTTCTATTGGGGCATCATGTCATTATTATTCCACTCAGGAGCTGCTGAGTGAAGTGTGACACCTGGTAAAATTCGGGATACCGTTCTAGTGCCGTGTTTGGCTTAATATCAAACCATTGTGAGAAATTCTGCACCTGCCCAACCCTACCATCCTCAATTATGGATGCTCACAGGAAGAGATACTCCCGTTTTCTTTTACCCTGACATCTGTGAAGGCCCCCCAAGCATTTTTTTCTTCTTGCAGTACATGTGAAACTGGACTTGAATGTATTAGGTGTCAATTAATCAGAAGTATTGATTACTGACATTTATTAACAAATGCTCAGAGAAGTCTTTGTATGCTATTTTAAAAGTCACCTGGTCAATTGAGTTTAGGGCAATACCCCCATCTGGACTCCAGGTACTGAAAGCAGGTGTCTGACTGATGGACATTGTATCCAGTACCAAAGCTGACATTCCTTGTACTCTCCCATGAATAGTGGGATATTTTATGATTTGTTTATTAGTTTACTCATTCATTTTGGTTTGTTTATGACCTGTGAACAAGAGGGCACTTTTTGCAGTTAACCCTATTAAATGGCATTTTTTGCTTGCATGTGGCTTTTATGTATTATAGTCTGTGAGAACTACATAGCACATGTACATTGTAAATATTATCTTTTTTTTTTTTTTTACAAGTGGCTTTAGTTAACCAAACTAGATTTCTCCCAGGGGTAGCTTCAACTTCCTCCTGTGTGAAGTAGCCTAATTAGTAGCTTGCAAAGCTATGCTTTCAAAGTAGTCTCCTCAACACTGTTACAATCCCCTAAATCAGCTCATACCAATGAGACCGAACACAATTACACAAGTCAAGAGTTGCAATAAAAAACACGTTTTTATTATTGAACAAGGCAGACGAGTGATGTGACCAACTCGGAGACCAAAACATACAAAAACCCCAGCTAAATAAAATCCCCTCCCAAACGAACTAAATACTGGTGGGCCAGCCAAAAAGAACAGAGAAGTCCCCTCCCCCTCTTTACAGGTACTCTGATTGCTGGGCAGCCACACCTGTTGGGAAGGAGACAGACACATAATGAGAAAAGGGATCAGCCTGATCAGCAAGAGCGGGGGCGGGGGCATGTAACAAACACATAGGGATGAAGACTTACAGTAGAGTGTTACCAAACTGATTTAGCGGTTTCTCAAGGTTCTCCTGCGGGCTGAGCTTGTTAGTGATTTACTGTCTCTTGCAGTAGAAAAGCAACATCAGGTTAACCAGGGAAAGTAGGCAGATTTAGGCTGTCAGGTGTGTTGCAGTAAAAGGTTAGGCCTGTCAGACAAACAGGGGTGTGGAACAAAGCTGACACATACTTACAGCAGCACATCTGTCCCCTCCTATCGACACTGCTTTATCTTGAGCAGTAATAACATTTTATAGATCTGTTGACAGACTGTCCAAGGCAGTCATTACACACTGCTCCTCTCTTATCACAGCTGGCTGAAATTGCATTAATGTTTGCTCTCTGTTCAGTGGGCATTATGGGCACAGGTTGCAGTGAGCCAGTGTCTTGCATTTCCCGATGATATGTTTTCCCTGATAACGTGTGAAATCAATGCTGCCAGTGGAAGACTTCAATTCCCAACATCAAAGCTATGGCTTCGCATGGCACATTAATTTTTTGTGGTGGCAGCTGTTGCTACAGTCTTTAATAACGCCTTGGCACCAAACATTCTGGCAGTAGACAAAAATCCCTCCTCCCCCCAAAAAAAGAAAACATCTAATTGCACTATGATAATGTATTTCTCTGCTGTCAACTTTTTGAGCCATATTGCATTGTTTGCTTTCCAAAATCTTTTCCTCTGTGTGAGGAATGGTAAATAATAAGATGTCTTACAGCGAGAGGAAGCGTAGTTGGATCCCCTCCTGAGCTCTGTTTGCTTGAGTGACAACTTTTCAAAAACTTCTTTTGTACTTTGTTTTCATGGGCATTGAAAAAATTTGGATTCCAGTGGTACTCTGTCTTGACCCGACATGTGGGCTGCAACCTCCATCTTTTTTGGTGTTGGTATTGACAGGTAGGCCAGAGAGAAAAGCCACAGTATTACACCTCCAGCTGTTCCAATTTCTCATCTCTGCTTCTGAAAATGATGCTGCCGCTGCTGTAAGCTTGAAACTGAATTAATAATGAACAAAGTCAATAGGTCTTGGGATCCTATTCTCCCAGGTATCACCTTGAAGTGACTTTGCTCAGGTATTGAGGCACCGAGTATGAAGGGAAATCCTACATATTTACTTTTGGATTTCTGTCTATCTACCTTCCATTAGCTGTTGTGTGAAAATGTGGTTGTCATTGTTGGTGTTTTACTGTGTCGGACTTCAGAGTTGAGCTTCTTATGGGGGAGTGAAGCACAGTTTTGAGGACAATTAAATTCATGTCCAACAGCAAGTAGCCTCTTTGTATTCGTCCCCTATCAAAGGAAAGCCTTAAAGGGAAACAACTTTTTATACTTAAAGCCTTTTTGTCACGTTTCTTTTGCATTCATTGTCCAGGCCTTTGCTTACACACACTGCTGAGAGACATTTCAATTTCAGTGTGTGTAAGCACTTGGAAATGAGATTGTTCTACGTCTGTTCTGTTTTGTGCAAACTAATAAAATATGCATCAGCTGGATGCTATTTGGAGACCCACTGATCAATACACATGCCTGTTTTTATGAGAATTCTTAGAAGAGAAGCCTTGTCAATCTGTCAGAGATCATTAGCAAGGCTGGCGGTGTGATAGATTGTGGCTCTGGTGGGAAGGAAAATCAGGTAGGACTGACATTAACATCCCATTACCAATTTTCCATCTGCCTTGTTGTAACCAATTCATGCTGCAGAGAAACAGATTTGGTAAACACACACTGGACAGTTTGCATTTTTTACTGCACTAGACCAGCAGGTCTGTCTTTGATAAACACAAGGTTAGCCTTGAACGTAATATAAGCCTCTATGCATTATCCCCTATACATCTCACAGCTATTGATGCATTTACCATTCATCTTTTTATTCATTTCTTTCCCTTATTGCAAGACAAAAGACAGAACAACAATAAGCTGAAGAAGATAAATCAGTGAATATAGGTCTGGTGTTGTCTGATGTCAGTGTGTGCCTGTGCATGCCTGCTTGTGCACTTGTGTTCCACACCATCAGACTAGAAAGACATATTAAAGGCAGAGAGAAGAGACTGAAACGGAGTTGGGAAAGCATAAGAAAAAGTAAATTACATAAACTAATGCAACATATTATCTTACAGCCAGCGGCTCATATGATATCTTTTTTTTTTCTTACCATGATTTCTTGCAAACTAGCAACCCTACCACGTTCGGGGTCAACTTTAAATAGCTCAACATTTACTTTTGGTTTCACACAGCACAAGAACCCTGGTCTTCTTGGTCTTAGTTCTGTGTTTGTTTGACCCATCTCCCACATCTACCAACCAACCCTTCCTCCATACATGGGCTTTGTTACTCTATATACTACCTGACCTAACTTTCTCCTTCACTCTCATCATGTGGCGGACGACAGCCTGCAGTGTGTAGGTTATGTAACACGGCATCCTGGCTCAGGAATATGTGGCTTATATATGAATTACTTATGCATTACTTTTTGTAGGTGTAAGTACAAACAGCGAATGAGAACAGCCTGACTGATGATAATACTACATTTGCCTCTACAAATAATGATAATATGAAGACTATTACTCGTACTACTACTGCCACCACTACTATTATGATTAAGATAGTGTGAGAGCCAATACTGCTTCGGATCGACCCCAGACACTTAACGGGGCGAGGTGGCCCATTGTGAGTTTAATCCTACAACCACTCCCGAACCCTAAAGAGGGGGATGTTCATTGGAGATTGGCTGTAGCATGCAGTTGTTGTCTCGGTTGAGGTATAGGGTGAACCAGCCTTCCTTTCCCATACTGTTTTGAGAGAGGTTTTTTTTTTTTAACAAAACAGGGCAAAAAGCCTTTTTTTGATCACCTTCAAGGGTAGCATCTCCATCAAACTGTTTTCTCAACAACAACACATTATAATTGAGAAAATTTCCTACCAGAAAAAGTTTGTAGCT
The DNA here is from genome assembly GCA_035609425.1 of Epinephelus awoara. Classification (NCBI taxonomy): domain Eukaryota; kingdom Metazoa; phylum Chordata; class Actinopteri; order Perciformes; family Serranidae; genus Epinephelus; species Epinephelus awoara. The sequence goes on from CM069307.1 coordinate 13,196,271, forward strand.
GGAGATCAAATTCTTCAATCTTGACAATTTAAGGTTCAATTTCATGTCTGTTCAGTTCTGTTTGTTTTCTTTCTTTTTTTCATTTCCAGCCAAAGGTTCTCTCCTTTCAACATGACCATGAGCTTCTTTTAACCTTATAAATAGTTTTTCTTGCTGAAACCTGACATTTTCATGTAACCGGCAGGTTGAAATGTCACATCCAGTTTGTCCCCCCTTTTTTGTGATCCATGTTTGTAGAATGTTTTGTTCACTGGTGGCTTGAAACAATCCAAACAAAATCATGAGTTTGAGTACAGCTGACCCCGGCTTATTGTTTTAAGGGTGACAAAATAGACAAGAAAGTAGAATTAATGTTTATCCCCTGAATGAGACAAGGAGACAAACAGATAAGCAGTGTGGTTTGGAGATATTCCCGTTTTCATGTGTTTCATGTGTACTGTGATGGTCTTTTGTGATCGTCTCACATCCCTCTGATGTTCTGAAGGCAGTTCATCACAGTCAAAAATGCATTTTAATCAAATATTTTACTTGTGAAATGAATGTTGTTTGTCGCAGCCCAGTGTCTCATGCAATTAACTCTGCAACCTTGCAGGGTGTTCTGCATTTTATATCTAGATGTTTAGCCTGTTAGCAAAACTACAATTGTTTTTGGGTGTCTACTATATATGATAAATACAGCTTTTAGTATTCTAAATTTGATTACAACTAATTTCTCTACCATTTATCGTGTAAGACAGACAATAACTACATGTATATTACATGGGCTCCTGCTGTTGTTCTTGTTGCCGTCAATGTACAGCCATGATGAATCAGGGCAGTAATTGCAGGTGTATTTGCAGGACTTCACTGCAGATAATCCTCCTTAAACATACGAGCCATTATCACATGCATTAGCCTGATTCATCATACATACTTAAACTGCGAAACAACAGGTAATGATGGTAACCGGTTCATAATGCTATAAAAGTATAAAAGTGAAGATCATAAGAGTACTTTTATCTCCAGTTGTAGGCAGGTTCAAACAGGCACTGTTTGTGTGACTGAGGCTCAATTCTTTTTGGTTGCACCCTCGTCACGCACCACACATGGCCTCTGTTTCAGAGATTGTGCCCATGTTATGCTTCTGTGTTTTGGCAGATGTGGATTGGATTAAAACCACGGACATGCCATGGTGATTTAGCTCTCTTCTTCCTCCTGTTAAATTAAATCCATCAGACACATTCACACAGTGTCCAACAAAACCACACTCTTGTACTTTTGGCCACCGAGCAGCTGCACTTGAGCAGTAGCAGATTCAATAAATGTCTTGCTTTGGGGCACCACAATGGTACAGTAGTATTTCAGAGGGAGGAGACCTGCTTTATCTGTATTTTATCTGGCACAAACAGAGCATAATCTTAATAGCAGAATTGCTTTCGACTGTACCATTACACTGGGGAGCAGTGTCTGAGTGTATGAAGACTTTCATCAGGGGATATGGCAAAGTAAAGACTGAAACTAGATTGCTTTGTGTCTGGCATATAACGGATGCAGCAATGCACAAATATACATATACAGCAGAACATGTGTTTGAATAGGGGAGTTATTCTTTGTGTCAGTTAGGTAGAAATTGCGGGAAAATTTAAAAAAAATTTAAACAGACTTTTTCTGCTTTGGGGATTCAAAGTTAATAAACTAGGTAAAGTAAGTGGTAATACAGTTTTTAATTCAATATTTATTTATGTGTTTATTTGGTTGCTAGCTGGAGCTTGTCCCTTATTGTATGAGACTTGTTTTGGTTGTTTCCTGACGTGAGGTAACCTTTGATTGTATCTGGGACTAGGTGAAAAGCTTTCACAACATGCCAAATGCCAGCTGGCGGATGTGTTTATCAAAAGCACCTTGCAAATCCTGAGTACTTTAATTTTTTTTATAAACGTGGACCCATTGGGAATGGAACTTCTAACCTTGCTTTTAGCATTCAGTGTTAATGCTGTGCTCTTTTCTTATTTTGTGTCGGGATTTTGTTTTTATGTGCTTAACACCTTGATAAGACGAAGGTGCTTCTCTTGATTCTCTTTCCGTACTTAAAACATTTCTAAAGGATATGTTTTCGTGAGGACATGCTAATGGCATCTTTCTTTTTTCTTTGGCTGGAGGCAGTTAAGTGTGTGTGTGTGTGTGTGTGTGTGTGTGTGCCTGTCTGCTGCCTAAGTGAAAACACTGGTCAATTGGCCAGCTCAATTACTGTCTGGCTGGGTGTCCCTCTCAATATACTCTAGCATTGAGGGAGGAAAAACACATGGTCATTAGCTTCCCACAAAACTCTACTAACTGACAGCATGCCTACTGAAAAGCTCATTTGTGGACATTGGAGAATCAGCAAAGCTAAATTCATCAACTCTGTGCCACATTTTTTTTCAATTTCATGAACCTCCTTCTTCAAAGATGATAAACACAATCCCTGAATAAGTGTTGGTATATGTAATGTTCACAGCAGGAAAGATTACCAACAACCAGACAGAAAATGTATTTACGAAGCATAAACTATATCCATCACAGAATGCAATTGCTTTTTCATCACAATTATACCATATAATGATAAGATGTGATGAGATACAGGAATGCTGCCAATCTCGATGGACGTTGATGGGTCTCATTCTTGGAGGAAGTAAAATATGGGTGATCAAATTAAATGACTTCCCTACTCACTGAACAATTACAACATGAACACAGTATAATACAGTATGACAATGGAACAAGTGCCTGATTGAATTTAGAACTTAAATGTCATTTCTTTTCGGTTATAATTTCCATCTAAGGTTTATAATTGAAAATTAGAGTATAGAGATGATTGTGTGTCCTTTTTAAGGGGCAAACTTTTATGACTGCTCAACTGAGAATTACAAAGGCATAAAGAATAGAAGACAGTGTTCCACTAAAGTAGAGAAAATTGCTTTAAATGTGGCGTAGCTGACTCTGGGAACTAACACACTGATGAGAGGGAGAGAGCGACAGTTCGATCTTTTCTTTGCTCTATTTTAAATGACTGAGGAGATGTGGCCAACATGCTGGTTACAGAGGGATGGAGAATAGACAGCGAGCTTGTCATGTCTACAAAGGACATTGGGTGTGATTTGAACACTGGGGTAATTCAATAAAATAGCGAGAATTCTTTGACTCCCACCATACTGCAAAATTTCAAAAGTTACAGTAAACTTTAAAAGATTCTGTCTAAAGCCATGCTTGTCTTTGTGGTATCAAAATTCATATTTGCTAAATAGCACAAAACTGCAGCAAAATGTCATCCACTGCGCACTGCAGTGGAGTTTAGAAGGTTGTCTTTAGGAGCCAAACAACTGCTAGCTGATTTCCTGTGAGATTAGCTGATCGTTAAGCAGTGGTTGGCTCGGGGCATTCGATACAAATAGCCCACAAAACACTGCTTTTTACCCAGCCGAGCTGGACTTACTCAAATTGACTTTTGACTGAGTGAAAGTGAGCTGATATGATTTGCTGTCTGCCCTCGTGGAGATTAAAAGAATGATACATTGCTCAGCCCTTCACAATCAACTGTATCCCCAGACCTGCCTATTCCCTTTAGTTAATGCCATCCACTGTCTGACTGCCCAGAAAATAAATTAATCGGAAGAAAATTGACGTACGAAAATGACATTGAACATTTTACATTAGTGTTTATTGGTGTGACACATTTGTTGCAGTGTGATTGTGTGTGTGTTTCTGTGCAGGAAAAAAATAATAAGTAGTACATAGCCACAGGTGCATTAGTTATTGAGACGTCTGGCTTTCGTCCCACGGATTTATCTCGGCAGCAAGGACAAGAAGGAACAAGAGTGTGTGCACCAAATGATTGGCAGAGGTAGTGACAATTAAACTGTAGCTGTTAAGCAAAAGAGAGGATTTGGATCATGAGAGATGTCCGCTAATGTCCCTGTGCGTGTCACTCCCGCCTCTGTCTGCTGTGCCCCTTCAGGCTTAAAACGGACAAGCTTTGCTCGCACCCTGTGCCGACTGTAGTGGGCAATTACGCTATCGCAGCTCCGCGTCTGCTGTATTTTACTGCTATCTTTTAATTGGAGGAACGGGAGAGTCATTTTATACCGAGGATGAAGGAGATGTGTTTTACCTGCCTTCAGCTTGCTAAGAATAGAGTGGGAAAGAATAAGAATCTCTGGCTGCCTCTGTAATATGATTTCACCCCTAGGCCACAATTTTAATAGTCAGGGATAGCACTCCCATTGAGGTTACTTTCATTTCACAGGCATGATGCATCTTTTGTGCTGGCCTTGCACAATGGGGATGTGAGATTTTTTCAGCTTTGTCATTAATGGCCCTGTATTTAAAAATTACCATCACATTTCTGGAGGGGTTGCATTCCCTATATCAGCAAAAGTGGTTGAGTCCAGCCATATATGATTTTTTTTTTCCTTTAAGTGAGTAGAGGATAACATTTAAGGTGAAGGATACAATCAGGTTACAGGCTCCTCCTCTGTCCTTGCCTGCAGAATGACAATTCCCAAGAATTAACAGTAAATCATATTCAATTTGATTGTGCTTGCAAATGACATGATAAATTATGCATAACTTTTTAATAGGCTGGTGGATGGTTACTGTGGGATTTTCTTTTGAGAGTGACGTGAAAGGTGAGGTCATGTTATGTCTTGCAGAGGAAGTGCTGGATGGCTTCCAGAGGTCACATAGATGAACGGTAGGGAGCTCACTACCTGCTGTGCTGCCTCTCCCCCCACACCTCCTCCACTGCCCCCCACTCACCCTACACTGCCTCCTGATAGCAGCCAGTTTACCCCCAGGCCAATAAGCGGGACATTTACCACATGGTCATACAGCTCTGATTCTCTTTCTGTATAAATAGTCTTAATATAGTTGCCCTCCTTACAATGAAGGTGTTAGAGAAAGGACATGCTTTTGACCTTAATTGGTTATCCTACAAATACTTTAATGGGAAAGGCCAAGCTACTTCTGACTAAACGCCGACATCATTGCACCTTTTAAAATGTAAGCAATTTTTGCCCAAGTTTGTTAGTTACTTCCTTTTACAGTACAATAAAATGGCAAATAGAATTGCAATGTTCTCATTTAAATCCATACACACACACAGAGTTGTGGCAGGACTCAGTGTCAGGAGGGAGTTGATTTGTGAGTTCAAAAGTAGGCGGAACAAAGGCACTAGGATCCATCATATCTTGGAAAATGTGGAGGTGGTAAACTGACACCCAAACGTGCACCTCCGAATGACTCACTGATCCTGTTAGACTGAAGGTAGACCCGCAGTTTTGAATGACCGGCTTTATGCAATTAAACTAGCTGGATCGCCCAAAAATGTATTTAAATGCTCTCAACTAGAATGTGTGTCTGTAGCCCTTTTTACACAGACATTATGCTATAGGGCCGCGACAAAGTCTCCTTTATATAGCCTTTGCATTTTTACACAGAACCAAACAATGGAGACATCATGCCGCTTCAGTGTGTGATTTTAGACAGCATGGCAGCATTACGGAAGCAAAAGAGACATGACAGGCACGGCGTGCTACACAACAGCATCGGCCTGTAGAATGGCATACAACGAACAGGTTGGCAACACTTAATAAACAATAGCAATAACACTAATTTGGCAAAGATAGTCATTAACCGTCCCTGTTATATGGCGGCTGATCTCATGATCTCATTATCTGTCTAAGGAGCTCCTGGACCTCATTGTTTTCCCAAATTGCAAACATTTTTGGCAGCTGCTTTTTTTTGAGTTAGTTGCTAACTGCGATCAGCTGCTTTTTAAATCCCCTGGCAGTGGCTCACACACACAATACCTCGTCAAAGCGTCACGCCCATCTCATCCATTGTTCTGTCCTGCTGGCTGTCCCATTTACACAGACATTGTTTTGGTGTTGTTACTACCTCCGCTGCCAGCTGAGAGGCCAGACAACACTGTGCCCCTGCTCCACAATTGTACCTTTTATACAGAATTGTGAGAGGGAATAACAACATGTAAAAGGGGCTTGATACCAGGCAGAACAACAAATCAAAGGATTTTAGGCATTTTTAAATTCTCTTGCCATTAAAGTACCAACTAGTTTTGTACCGTTCAAGTTAAAGGGTTTGTGTAACAGATTTTGAATATAATATATAATGACCTTACAACTGAGAAAACAAAGCCTTTACCTGCTGTAAAGTGTAGCAGCAGTGACAGTGCACCATGGGAACTCACTATACATGGGAACACTATAATGGGCACTTACAAGCTATTGCAAAAAACTCTGTAATGTGTAAAAAGGAGTCCCAATATCAGCTGCAATAAATTGTAATTAACAGACCATTCTAAGAGACTTCACTTCACTGCTCCATTAGCTTTCCTATTACATACTGTGCCTACGGTCCAGCAATAGTCATCTTGGTGCAACCACAGTCATGACAATAGGAAAGAGATGTCAGAAGTTTGAAAATATATGTTGAAAATGAATGGCTAATTTTTCATTAGCTAAGTAAATCCATATTGTTATCCTTGTCAAAAGATGTTTATAAAATGTCACATCTGCAGTGAGAACCATTATGTGAAATTAGCAGTGAGCTGTGTATCTTTAAGACCATTCTGTTGTACAGAATTAGAGCTAATTGAATTGTAAGGAAACAAGAGAGGTTTCTTTAGATAAGGCTAAAGTAAATTGGCTCGTGTTTAGCAAAGTTGGGGTGAAAGCAGAATTGAAGCTGATAACCCATGACTTATCGTTGCAAAGTCGTGAATAAAGCCTTAATGATCACTGAAATTTAGACGTAATTACTTGCTGATTACCAATTAATCAGTTATAGATCTGCATGTGCACCAATAAAGGCTTAGTGTTGTCATTGTAAATAGCTAATATACAACTAAACCTGCCTTGTATAAGTTGACTCTTTCCAGTGAGTTGCTGCATAGTATGGGTGAATTAAGCTGATTTAATGAGGGAAAAAAAACCCATGTCAACCTAAATCATGTGAGCACAGATGTAAAATGGCCGAGAAAAATGGCTAAAACATCGTCTTTGCCAGCTTCTAATGCACATGTCAGCTTTTTTAGAGAGATATGTGTTTGTTGATTTTGGATTGAGATACTTACAGCACAGAAGTTGCAACATCTGTGTATACTAGCACAGCCTCAGGCATCTATAGACTCAACTGGGCTGTCGATACCATAAAACTGTTGAAGGCCAAGTGCTTTTACAGGAAAAAAAAAACTGCTTATGTGGTCCTCATCTTCTTTTTGAAAACAGTCTCACTGCTTACATTTGCATCAATGCAGCCATTTGAAAGGTAATGGTTGGCTTTGTTTCATTAGTATTCCTGCCTCCGTACTGCAGAGCATAGTCGGATAAATAGACGTAGATGCCTCTTCAATTACATCCGTTACACTCCAATTGTTAACCTCAAACACAATCCTCCGCTCTTGCTTATGATGGTACATTCTTTTGTCTGTCATGTAGCCTAATAATTTCAACAGCACTTTGTGCACTTTTATATTTTCAGAGAATCATTTTAACAGTAGTTTAAAATAGTAGAGCTTGTACATTAATTGAAAGTTTTTGGTGCATGTTCACAAATGACAAAATGGAGTGAAGTGTCTAATAAGGAGAACGTCATCAGCATTCCTCAAGTAGCTGTGTCACCAAATGTGGTGAAAACTCAGATAAAGAGTCATGCTTGAATTATTTACATGGTTAAAATGCCCTTCAGTGATGTGACTATAATGGAAGTACACACACATCTTGAAGCTTAATCCGACTAGCTAGGAGTGTAATTACATTAACATAATCAGTCTAATGTTTACATGGACTTCATCTTACTCACATCACTGCTTTAATCACATTGTTGATTGGATTATCTTTGTGCATGTAGACCAATGTCAAGTTTCGGAACTCTCTGACACAACACCAATTTGATCTCTGTTTTTTTTTTGTCATTTTGTTTCATGTTGGCTACCTGTTTTGTGTCTGCATGGCTTTTCAAATATTTTGTTTATGAAGATCAGAGATGCATTTCAGTGTTTGCTTGTCAAGTTTGTGCATGACAAGGTGTTGCTGAATGAAAATGAAGACTAAGTAGATATAGAAAGCACAGAGCTCAACTTATGTCAGATGTTGGTTGATGTGATAAAAGCGCTGTCCGTGGTGCTGAAGCAAAGGACTGGGTTGCATTGCACAAGGATGGGAGAACTGTGGCAGCAGTTTTGTTTTCTCTCTTTATGATTTATGTCCTCATTTAAAAGAAATAACAATTCATCCAAACAATTCATTACATTGTCTGGGTGAGTTAAAATTAATGCCTTTTCACCTTACCTTGTAAGGCTTTCATAACATCTAAACATTCAAATGATGAATTCAAATTTAAATGATCTTGTTATCATTTTTGTTAAAAAACATCACTAAACCACATTTACTCACAGTCTCTGTGATGATGATTGTAAGACTTTATTTTCAAAATGTGTTAAACCCATCTGACACTGCAGCGAAGTTGTCATAGTTACACACAGTATAGATGACATTAGTGTCATTTCACTACGAGGGTTTGACTGTATGTTGTTTTGAAGTAATGGCTTTGAACCTTATTTCTATTGATGCTCACTGCACTGAGTCTCTTGAAAGCCAACACATGGCCTGCCCACCTTGCCAACTGCTGCATAAACGGTGGACATGATGAAGGATGTTGTGCCAAGGCTGCAACTGTTGCTACCTTCCCACCCGCTAGTGACATAGGTTCCCCTCTCTCTTTTGAAGCAGTGCATGATGGGAAGGCCATCTGATGATCCTGGAAGAGTTTCCATAGCACACATTTCTGAGGCAAACTCCACATGTATAAATCGTAGACAGTTAAAAAAAGAGACAAAAAGATACAGATGTAGCCACTGTGATGTCACCCATTGATTCATGGACTCCTGTTTTGAAGCCTCAGGTTTGGCATTGTGGCTGTTGCCAATTTAGATTTTCGGAGCCAGAAGTGAGATGAGCTGAGTTATATGAAAATGCACCCCCTGTATAGTTGTCAAGAACGTAGAAATTAGCCATGAACACCAAATGTTTTTTGGTACCAAGCTGTAACTGTGTTTATTTCTGCTGAAAAGTTGGGCATTGTAATATGGGTGTCTATGGGGATTGACTCACTGGGATTGACTCTTGGAGCCAGCCTCAAGTGACCATTAGAGGAACTGCAGGTTTTGGCACTTCCTTATTAACTTAATTTTTCAGTCCCGAAGGTTGCTGCTTGGTTTGAACACAAAAGAGCGAAGGAGAGAAGCGGTGTGTTAATAGTGCTTAATACAATGATACCATCTACCCTTTAGTTAGTTATATCAGGAAACATCAATGTAATGCTGAGAGTGTTAGAGGCCCTTCAAGAGTCCACTTAGTCTCTCCACTGTAACACCAAGGGATAATGCTGTGTGTCCATCACTCTCCTATAAATGGCAAGATATCCTCCATATCTTTTAAAGATTGCTGCCTGCCAAGTGTTGTTTACAGCTGCAAGTCTTTTGAATAGAAGTTTAATTATTGTCACTGGTATGGTGACTATATCCGATCTTTGATATTTTTCTATACAGATTGGCTAAAAGACAGCGGTAATGGGCGATTTCTGTGGCTGAGCTGAAAAATAGTTTTGCTGCTATCATCTGAGATCAAAAAGATTGGTATTCTTAATGCAGCAAACATCAAGACTGCACTGTAGCAATTCTGGAGCCAAAGTGATATCAGATTGTTAGGAGGCTGGGAGTGTGGGTGCTTGTTTGTGTCTGTGAGGAGCAGTGATTAGTGCTGATGCACAGAGGGAGGCCAGGATGAAACATTTATGCCCAAAGCAGCCTCCGAGACCCAGCTAGCCTGCAGCCACACCCGCAAGGCACCAGTGCACTCCTTACAATATACCCGGGGGACTCGCTAAGAGGTGTGACGACTTTATTCTTCGTAGATGCTGCTACAATGTGACTTTGAGTACATCCGCGCTGGTCTTCAATAAAAGGAAATGATCCAATCCGGTAATGGAAAGATATATTTTTCAATTACTTCTTCTGTCTGCACATTAATCACACCATATGCCAAAACCAAGTGCTGTAAGACTGTGCATTAGTGAATGTGTTACGACATACTACCTAATCCCTTGTATTACACTATTGATATTGGAGCCATTGAGATCATGAACTGCAGATTTTCTTCAATATTTTTGGCTCAATTTCTTAAAGTATGAAAAACTGAGCAAAATGGGTAAGGATTAACCGGCTTGACCCTCCTCCTTGCTCATAATAGTTTTGCAATTCCTTGCTTTTAGTCTTTCATCCAACTTTTTTTTCTGTTTTCTTCTTTCAGTTTTCAGAGTCCTCAATGGTAAAACTGTATGTCTAAAAGCACATTTCTTTTCTTTGTCCAAAACATCAGAGGGTAACTTTTTTGCCATCTCCACAACAGAACCCTGTGGCAGGGATTGATTGCTGCTCTGCTGATTCCTATGGACCCGCTGGGCTGTGCAAATGCCTTTTGACGTGGGGTGCATTTTTAATGTGTCAACTGAGACCTAAGGCAGAATTACCATGAACTAAATTACAGGCACATTACTCTAGTAGTAGAAAACAACCTGCATTTTTTAGGCTTTTGGGTGCAGTTCTAGATGTTAGGCATGGCTCATTTCCCGACTCCCTTAATGGCAAATGTTGCCTGATGGATGCCGACAACAAACACAAGGGCGGTGTTGTTTAAATGTCTTTTTTTGGCTTTATGTTTTAGTTTGACAGTAATGAAAATGATTTTCTTTTGAAGAGAGATGATGGCATACAAAGGTCCTTGTCCTGATTCACGCTCAGGATTCCACTTAATAACTTGAGATCTTGACTACAGGCAAATGAAGCTCATTTATCTATTGAAAGCTGTTTTAGCGTTCTATGACCAATTACCATCCTAACATAGTGAAATAAAAGTGACAAAAGGGTGTTAAGAACTTATTTTAATGAGGTACTATTACATCAGCTCAAAAAGGTGACATTGAGTTTCATTAAAGGCTGTTTGAAGTAGTGAAGCACTGGATTTCTGAGGAAGATCGTTTTTGCAGGCAAGGTCCAGCAGTGCGTGGGGAAACATAACTTGTCTAGCTCTTCACACCAGGGGGTGAAGTTGTAAAGAGTTTCTGTTTGAGCTAACACACTGAGACCTGACCTGCTATCTGCCCACATCTGATGAGTTTACCCTACACATAGGTTGATCTCGTGGTGGGGAACTGGCTGTTACGTCGGTGCATCACTTTGTTTTGCAGTGGCTTGGTGAGCGCTGTCATGCACCACAGCTGGGTGTCCCTGGATCTGCGGATGGCCAGGGCAAAACAAACCTACCTCAGTAGCAACAAAGGCTTCCTAATACTGTCACAATAATGCATTTCTTTATACAACTGCATTTTGAAGTCCTGGATGATGCAGTCCTCGCAGCGCTGAAGTACTGCTCATCAAAACAAACTCTTGTAATCAAGCTGATGTGCAACATGTCGAAGATAACTCCAATCACTGAGAACAGAACACAAGTACACCGAAAACAAAAAGAAACAATGTTTACAAATGCTGTTTTCATTATGTCCCTTTTAGCGTTCTCATAAGCTTAACTGACCTTCAGGTGATACTAATCATCTGTAGCTAATTACTGGCCTACCTGAGTAAACAATGTCTTTTTCTCATACTGCATTATAAACATTAATCATCACACACAAGCGAGGAGTGGTAATGAGTTAGATAACAATAATTAAACTTTGAATTATTGACTATAGGTTGCACTGGAAAGGACACTCTTAGCATTGTTAATTATTGAAGGTGATATTTCCTAAACAGACAAGAGCTCTCTGCATGCCTCAATGGAGTACGGTCAAGAAACTGAAACTGAGTTGAGATAAACTGATAATGCTTATTCAAATCAGACTCGATGTTTCTAATTCACCATATCAAAGGGTCAACAAAACTCACTGCTCTTCTTAAGATGTTTCAAGAATCCCCTTAGTCTTGAAACCTTCTGCATAAAAAAAAAAAATCCTGCTGCTGCACAAAATAAAAATATTTTTGACCCATTTCCCCAGTTGCCAAATCCAAACAAAGATGCCAGCCAGAAATTGCATATTTGCTGAATTTGCATGTAAAAGAGCTCCCTTTTTCCCCCCGAACACTTATATTTGTTTTTTTGGGATGTTACTTTCGTTATTGTAGTTAGTACAAAGATCAATGAGATGTCATTTCTAGTCACAGATTGAGAAAATACTGAACTCTGTCACTTGAAAGTAGATGGAATGTTAAAACTGGGGCTATGTGTCTAGCCACACATATAGTTTTAGTTTTATGTGATGAAAGAAAGTTAAAGTTGACCTACTGCTCCACTGACCACATCCATGCCTTTTATGTGGCCATTTTTCTGTCGCAATTTTTCATGGATGTAGCTGACTATGTAGAAGGATGACCTTCCCATTATTAGCCCCACCAACAAAGCTCTTAATGGTGGGCAATTCCCCCCATGCAGTAGAAATAACAACACCAGACATATTTGGATGGCTGAACAAATCAGAAATTCCGAGCTCACACTAACTCCTGTCTCAAACGCACAAACCACCTTTGTTATGATGGCTGAAATGCCTTCATTTTCAGTAGTCTGGCAGTTCATCACATCTGCTTTTGAGCACTCTCTCCTTACAGACGGATGTTTCAGTCATGCAGAGCTGTTGAATAGAAGCAGGCAGCGGGGGAAGCATTGAAATGCTATTTCCTTGTGACTTTCAGAACAAAATCTGAAACTGTTCTATAAGCCATTGTGACAGAGCACATACAAAGGAAAAATGGGCCCACCAACACTGAAGCTTGTTTTACATCCTGCAGCTCCTTTGGAAAAAGAAAATAAGTGAGATGAGTGGAGTTTACTGACATGTTGTTGCGGAATTTCTAGATATTGAAGTTAATTTTTCAAGAAACATGTATCCGAAGGGTAGGACAACTGGAAGCAGATGGCACTCCTCACCCTTAATGTTATGTTAACAACTTAGAATAAAACCATCAGATCAATTTTCACATCTGAATATAGGGGACAGTGCAACTTTTGCCAAGTAGGCAAGTGGTCCAGATGGAAAGACATTACCAGATGGTGGATGCTAGTGGAGAGGAACGGGCAGGGTGTATGTCATAAATGGGGAGGGAGACTTTCAGTGTTGGAGCTATTCTTCCAGCAAAGGTTGAAGCATAGACCTGCTGAATCTTTACTGAGCACTGAGACTTTTATTTTGTTAAATATTTTGTTTGTTTGGGTATATTTTTCCCCTGTAAACCATTACCCTCAAGGACCCTGGGTTAAATGAGGGAATAGTAGTGAATGTGCTTATGCAGATGCTCCAGATGTTTTGTGACAGATGGGCAGACTTGTTCCTCATGTGGGAGGTGATCAGCATTCCTACGGTAAAACAGGTGACCAAAATGGCACTGAAGTACTCTGTGTGTCTCCTCCACGACACACTGCCATATAGTTGGTTGCTATTCCCTGTACCATGGTAACAGATACATTGATTCATTGCTGGTACGTATTAGTCATATTGTTTGCACAACCTAATTCCAAAAGAAAAATGTTGGCATTGTTTGTTTCTGCAAACCACAGACATGTTACATTTGCATGTCATTATGTAGTGGATACGTTGAGACTTTTGGCTTAAAGTACCCACTTTTCGTGCCACTATCCTGGCAGGGAACGCAATGATGCCTCAGTAAAAAGCATTGCTCACCTGCACTTTTTTGCATGATCCCCACTGAAGAAATAGTGGTAGGTCACAAACAAAACACCCATGTTTAGGGGCTAAAAAGCTGTGGTAAACATAGCAACAGGTCCCTAAAAAAACACTCATGTTTGGGGGGTAAAAAGCTGCCGAATAGACACCATGGGTTGCTAAAAAAAATCACCCATGTTTGGGGGCTGAAAAGATGCAGTTTGAACAGTAATGGGTCACTAAAGAAAACAGTCGCATATGGTGCCTGAAAAGCTGCTGAAAACACAACAATAAAATGCTAAAAAGCAACTGTTTTTGTTGTTTGTTGGTGTCGAACAGTGGTCTGCATGAAACGCGCAAATGTAAGGTATTTCTGGTTTGCAGAAACATACTTTGCCAAAAGCTGTCCTTTAATATCAGTGTAATACGTGGCTGGTCGCACCATGGCCAGCGACGTCAGGGGGAAATGCAGGAATGAAAGCTAAAGTGGAGTAAGTCCTAGTAAGGTGGGCAGAACGGGTGGAAGATGGGTCCAACAAACAACACTTTCACCTGGGAGAGTGGTGTGTGTCTCTTATGAAATTATAAAGCCAAACCATGTTCTTTTCTTTCTAAACCCAGCCACGTTCTAATTGTTTAAGGAATAAAACCTGCCAATTCCTGGTGTTGTACTGTCGTACATTTATTTTGAGGGAGACTGTCTGTATACGGTCAATTTCCTGTGAAAACGGAAGTGTATTTTGAAAAAAGAACTTGACACGGCATTCCCAACGCCACCAAATAATGCTCCCAGGATACTTTGCACATCATATCTGGACATGGAAAGTCCATGACCAGATGTCGATATGTGATGAGGTTGGAGTGAGGATGAGTTAACAATATTTTTTTTTTTTATGGTGAAAGAGCTGTCATTACATTTGTGAACATATCTGGCCTCATAATTGCAAATTGCCATAAGTAACACACAGTCCGTTTGTTTTACATGACAACCAAACGAGAGACGAGAGAAGAATGTTGTAGGTATAAATATTCCTCTTGGAGTGTGCCGTCACTGTTATTAGGTGAGGTCTGTGTGGAGCCGTTTCAGTGGAGGATGTCACTTGATTAGAACCATTCATCAAGTCTGTGTGGAGTGGATAGAGATGATTACCAAACTGGGCAGTGTTTTGTCTCAACACTTCATTTCATCCTCACATTTGACAGACCTGCTCTACCAGCCCTATCGCTCACACCGTGCAAAACTGTCCAAATGAGTCATTTAGCAGTGAACTGGAGTCCCTTTAGCCCACGAAACACATTCAAACTCATTTCTTGTTAGGCACCAAAACAATTACTCCCACATTGTCACTTTTGTCTCAGTGCTTTGAGTTTTCTCACAGGACTGGCACAGTTAGAGATTAACTAAAACATGCAGAATATATTAATTCTAGACCTCTATCATTCCATTTCCATCCATCCCTCTGAGGATGCTCATAGCTAATTTGCCCTTGAAGCTACATTTTCCTTGTTAAGACTGGAGGGGTTTTCTTTCATCTCAGCCTTGCCTGTACTGCATATTTCCAGTACGTCTGATGTATGTGCAGTGAAAGGCCAAATGGAGCTTTGCATGGGGAGAAAATTGGATATGCTGTCATATTATTAAGCTGGAAAGCATTATTTTGTATTCCATGGATTGTCTGCTGTGTTTGGCTAACATCTGCCATCAGGTAGAGCAACATCCAAGATATTCTGCTTGAGCTTTGCAGCAAATGTCTTTAAAAAGGTTACTCAAAGAAGTGCATTAGAAATTACTGGATTTCCTTTCACTCCTCACCTGAAGGCTATTTAGCAGTATGTATGTGTACAGAGGAAACGCCTTGGTGATCTCGTTAACTATGACACACTTTAGAAAAGCAAATAATGTGGAAAATAACTGAGTTACAATACTTGGTCTATGAATAAACCTTGGGCCATATAATAACAAAGGTACTATGACTAGAATAAGAATGATGAGACATAAAACTTTTAAACAAACAAAAAAACAAAACTCTTTATAACTAAGGCTTAGAGCTGGCAAATTTCAACCAAGAAATCTGCAGGGAAATCAGGTTTAAAAAAGACTGATTAATGTGAGTTTTAATTTGTTTTCAGCCACAGCGGGTCCACTAATATTTTATTATTACATTATAGCACAATGCACTTACACTGCTCTTGCATTGAAGTAATATAATGCTAATTTCTATCCCTTAATTGTACATTTTGTTACTGTCCATTAGGGTGTAGTATTGATATCAGACATAAAAATGTCATGGTTCAACTAATACATAATAAATTAAATAAAAACCGAACCTATAAAACTATGCATATGAATCTAGCATGGTGGTGCTCTCCAAAAATAATAATTACCTAATAATATAGCTAAAAATGTGATGGAAATAAGTGTTACATTATTGCATAAACCTTTAAACTAATTTTAAATGAGACAATGGTGGACTTAAAGTTCAGTGTGTAAGATTTAGGGGGATGAAGTGACGTCTAGCTCAAGGATTGCAGATTACAGCCACCTGAAACCTGGCTAGGATTCCTTCAGTGTTTAAAAAGCAGTTTTATGCTACAAATCAGTGTTTCTCGGACATTGTTTGGCATGTTGGAGATGGGCAGCTCGCCCATGCCATGCTAATGTGTGCTCACCCTTTTTTTCTCTGATAAGTTAAGATCCAGACATTTAGGAGATTTTCACCTGAAGCCAAAGTATCTGGGGAGGTCTCTTCTTCTTCAAAACAAACAGACCTGGTAATTTAAACTGGTGAATACAATAAATAAAGCAGTTTCACGATATATATATATATATATATATATATATATATATATATATATATATATCAGTGTTTTTCCATTTTGGTATTTTTCTATTTGTCGCCGATGGGCTGCTAAGTGCAGTGACTGCCGCAAATACAGGAATGGCCCTGTCTGGAGCTGGTGTTTAGTCTGTCCATTCTTGGGTTCTGTAGAACAGGGTGATCTCCATAATAGAGGGCTCCATTCCTATGTAGCTTTAATGGCTCATACTACGTTAAGGTAAACACAATGCTTCTTATTTGCAAAATAAACCTGTCATGTTATTTTCATTTCTGCCAGTATATTCCAATATGTCTTATACACTTTTTACACACTAGCCCTTTAATGACAGGTAATGTTCTAGCTGCATCTTTGCTTAGAAGGACATTGCCCTTCACTACTTTGTTTTATGTCTTTTTGGGAGGTCACCAATAGGGCCACACAATATTGACTGTGAATTAAAATATGATTTAAGCTTATCATATCAAGGCCATAGTGGAAAGTAACTGACAGCTTTTTACAATAAAAAGAAATTTGCATTTCAACACGTCTGACTACAAGGAAGATGCAGTGATGTCAAAAAATCTTGTGGTATGATTTTTTTCTCACTCTGAATTGCACAAAGTCAAACACAGACAAGAGGTCACACCACATTTTTAGCCTGTAGCCTTAGAGTCAAAACAGAGGGTGACAAAGACTGAGCACTGGCCACTGCTTGTTAAGCTCACTGCTGTGGGCAGGCAGTAATGACTGAAGGCCAACTTGATGAGCATACCAATTTTTTTTTATCAACTCAGAGCTTTTCTCATTTGGAGTCGGCTGAGCCGAGTATAGAGAGATGTGTACATAAAGCCCTTGTTTCCAGTCACCAATTAACACCATGCAACCATGTGTGAATAAACAAAACAGAAACATCAATGGATCTGGGCTATTTGTAGTTATTTATTTATTTATCGAAAGCCAGGGGTCAGGATTTTGCTTTTGCCACTGTACCATTGTACACATTTGTAAGACAAACTCAAAGGTACAGTTGCTTTGACACAGATGTAAGCATACAAGAATATTAACCATTAGGAGGTGGGTTTCATGAGAGATACTGTTTGGTAGGTTCAAACAAGTATATTTAGCAAAATAATCAAAGCACAAAGGTCCACTCACTGGCTTTTAAAGAATTCAATAGCACCTTATTCCTGCCCAAATGGAAGCTTGGCTGTTAACTCAAAACACTTTTTGTCAGTCAATGCTGGCTGTGTTTGAATGATTTTTGCAACTATAAAGACATGCAATGGCCAAAATTTGCCTGATGTTTGCCATCAAAGCGGTGGAGCATTCCTTTAAACACTTCTGTTATTCAGGCTCAGCGCCGTAGTCACTCAGAGGGTTCAAGATGCCAGGTGGGAAAACATTTCAGGCGGGAAGAACGGAAACTAAAGTCACCTTGCCTGGGGGGCTGAACTTGTGCAGTTTCTGGAGTAACTTGGTGTTAGGTGCTGAGGACACAGAGCCAGTGACTCATGCTGGCCCAAGGCCACCGGAGTCTATCACCTTCAGATGGCCATTTGCCCATTGGTGGAGAGACACTTTGACTGCTGGTGCTCACAGGCTCGGCCTCATACACAGAGCAGGTGGCAGGAACATGCTGCCAACAGGGACGTCTTTTTTTGGCCTCAGTCTTTTAATGAACATGGAAATCTTATCCGAATATTTCTACCCTGCATTCAGGACATTCGCTGAACTGATATTTAATTACAGACAGGTGTTTGAGACATTTGATGCCTTATAGCAGAGTGGCAATTGTATTATTGATTATTAACTCTTGACTTCTTACAGTAACAGATGGAAATCAGGCTAAGAACTGAAAAATGGACAAAAAGAAAATGGCTCAGAGCATCAGCTGCAATGTGCAGCAATGTCATTACTTTTTGCCTATAAAAATAAGACAGAGTTGAGATCATGAATATGAATAATGACTAATAATTTTGAGCTATTCCTTGTAATAAACCAGGCTATTCCAGCATAAAAACTATCTTCCTTTCCACTTGACTGTATAGATAAGTGTTTGAGAGAGATCCAGCACAATGTCTGATAGCTGTTGTTTCTGAGATGCTGCAGTGAGCTGAACAAAGCATGTGTGACTCCTCAGTGGTGTGTGGGGTTATTAATTGAGAACATCAATAACAACAGACCCTGTTTCTCTCTCTCTCTCTTGAGGGAAGCATTCATCATGTGAGGTCAGCGCAACTAGGCAAGAGAAAATAGGGCAGATTTGGTCATAGTAAGCACGGTCTTGCTGAACTGGAAATCTCCCCTCCCCTCCCCAAAGTGACAAAGTGCCATAACATCAGCAACGCTTTGGTGTGAAATTACTACAGCATGTTTCTGCCCGTGGTCATGTGCATGGATGACAAATCCAATCAGGTATTAGACATGTCTTCCTCCCCTCCCCTCTGTCCTTTGTTTGTCTTTGCACATTTGTGGTTAAAACTACAACTGGAATTAGAACATGCATGGCCTGGAACACAATAGGGATTAAAGTTGATAAAGTCTGCAGAAAATCCTTTAAAAATGAATTCAAAATAATGCAGTAAGAAATTTACACACATTTTGTTGTTATGGTTTAGGACAGCCCCGAAAGTGTTTGTGAGCTCAAATCATGTTTCTGCCAAACTAAAAGCTTGAACATGAAAACTTTTGCGCAAAAATGAATCTGTTGAAATTGGGTCAAGTCATGAGAGGTTTCTGAAAGCTGACTTACATGACGAAAAACAAAAACTTTAATATTATTATTATTCTTAAGTATGTTTATCTTTTTAAAATTTAAAAATGGTTGCTTTTTGCTTTCACTAATGGCGTTACTTGTCATGATGACCAAGTCTAATCCAACTGGCACTGTGTTATTTACCTAATGCTCCCTACCTAATGGAAACATTAAATCATCAGTATTCCCACAGCAGCTATTAACCAGCAAGCTATGCTACCAATTGCTGACTACCACTTCCACTGCATAATGTCTACAATACCCTATATAAGGTGTGTAACCCACCCACAATTTTTTGTTGTTTCAACAAGGTTTTTAAACACAAAATGTAATAGCTTTCTTGTTTATGTCTATAGATCAGTCAGTAGTTCCAGCTTTTTTTGTACTAGTTTACGAGATATGTAAAAGATGATGTTCACTTTTTCATATGAGCCTTAATACACCTGTACAGTTTGGGGCCCTGACCATTTTCAGAAATGGAGGCATCACAAAAATGCATTGTGGCAGCCATTGTGAGCATTTCTGCTTTAACCAAATTATGTATTTTGCCTCATTTCTCTAGAACCAAACACAATAACAAAGAACAGGTGATGTCTACCCCTACGTTTTGAAGGTCAAGGATTACAATGATATCTCGTACAATATCAAACTGTTCAGGTGCATTGTTAACGGTGAATACAGTGATGCTGTGAGAAGGAAACAGAGTGGAGGCTAGACTTTATAATGTCATGTCTGATGTGTGCACGTTGTTTTTAGGAGTTTTAAAAGCTTAATCCTTTTGGTTATTAACCCTGACAATACGGTGATTGTGACGAGTAGAACAATATTCAGCATGACCTTAGCAACTTGGCTTAAGTGCACAGATATTTCCAAACTGCTGGATATTATTACTGATGCATGCTGTATTTATTATTATAATATTTTCAAACTCCTAAAACACCTGTCAAATGTCACATTTTATTCAACAAGTTTAGTGACAAATACTAAAACACAATTAACATCATGAACACCTGCCTTTTTCCATTTTGTTAAAACTGCGCGCTCCATACGACCCCTGCAGCAGCAGTCCACAAGCCCAACTGTGAACACTGGGAAATGCCTGAAAGTCTTTTTCCTTGCTTTATTATCAGAAAACTCACATAACCCACACAGCTCTGTCCCCAAACACTAATGTCTGCAATAGTTTTTTTTCCAAAAAATAATAATCTAACTTATTCAAAATACTTTGATGCAGCTTTGTCCTTTGCCATAGTAATGGTTTCTAATGCATTGGTAGTGACGTGCATTTTCTTCTGTATTATTTTGGATGCAGATACATAAAGTTAGTTCAACTCTGAAGTGTTTCTGTGTAGCTGCATGTCCTTGCATGGTTTCCATATTTTATTTACATAACAAGAAACTGATTATTATTTTTGGTTGTTGTGCAGAATATAACCGAGAAATTTTGTGTGTCTTCATAGAACTATAATTCTATGTTAATGTCACTGACTGCAACACCACAGGTGGGCACAGTCTCTCTCCGAATTCATTGACATCCTGGGTGTGGGCAGTGACTTGGGCATCAGAAACCAACGAAAAAAGGTGTCCTTTAACGTCGGCATGATACACGGCTGGTTGCTGTTGTTGTTGTTTAATGTTGCCTGGCAGCGTGAGGGGGCAACATGGTGGGACAAGGACAAAAGTTAAGGTGGGGGGTAGGTGTGGTGGATGGGTCCAACAAAGAGCGGTGTTTGTGTCTTGTTAGATTCTAAAGCCAAACGTTGTTGTTTTTTCCTAAACCTAACCACTTCCTTTGCTGCCCATACCTAACCACGTGTTTTTGTTGTTGAAGTAAAAAAAAATGCCAATTTGTGGTGTTGTACCGATGTAGTGTTTATTTTGAAAGACACTCTATGTAAAGGTTAAATTTCCTGTAAAAACGGAAGTGTATCTTGAAAGAAAATACTCGACACGGTGTCCCAGAACATCAGCAACCAAAGCACCAGGATACCCTGCACGTCGTATGTGGACATGGAAAGTCCATTGTCAAAACGTCAACATGTGACGAAGTCAGAGTGAAAATGTGTTGCAAAGGCAAGGACTGTATATAGACAGTGCAGGCAGCGCAATTGCACTGGGGCCCCTGGGGTGGAGGGGTAGTAAAGAGAGCGGATTCAGATTGTCACCTTGGATATACATACCTATGTAAATTCTACCATTTGCTATATATATATCTTAGAAAGGCAAACCCATCTGCATCATGATTTCCTTCTTCTTTTTGCTTTTATGCTTTTTTGTCAGGTATGCAATGATGATTGCTGGATAATATGTATGTTGACGTTGACTAGTGTCAAGTCTCTACTTCTATCAACACAATACATTCACAATAGCGTGTACTGGAGCCGTCAATAGTGAGCACTGGGGCCCATTGAAACTCCCTTATGCCACTGACCGCAGGGCTGTTATTCACTTTTGTTGCATATTTTGTTACAGGTGAATGTGGCAGCAAATTGTGTGTTGTGAGTTTAAGCCCCAGACTGAACATGCCATTGTTAATTGTTTGATGATGCTGGTCATCAACTATCAATCATGTCATATATGTCATTTATCATTTTAAAAACATTAGCCCTGTGCCAACTGAGGAGCATTACAAAGAGAATCGATGTATTTCTCTGTAGTTAAGTATTCTGGCATCATCCCTGATGACAAATTGTCATTTAAAGCACACATTTATTCCCCATATGAAGGAGCAGCATTGCTGTAGGAAGCTCCGTTTCCTTAGAATTGACCCCCTTGATCGTACATCTTTTACTGAGCCAGCTGTGAGTTTTTCTACGATTTGTTTGGTTTACAACTTCAGATATCAAACGTGGGAATGCCCCGAACTGCATTATTGACCAGGCCTGCAAGATCAGAGTGGCAAGGTGGATTTCTCTGTCAGAGCTCTGAAATAGACAGGCTCTGCAAAAGACTATTCAGACTGACTCTCCACCCCATGACGAATTTCTCCCTCTGGTAGTATTGCGCACCATCTGCGTAACATGAGGTCAAAGATATAGGCAGTCCTTTATCTGTCAGCCTCTTAATTACTGATCATGGCTAATTGTTAGCTTATATGCACAAGCTTTGTACAGTTGCGTCTGGATAAGGCTTGTTTCTACCCTGTCTTCCCTTACTTATTTTTAGGTGTCTTTGAGTATTATTTTCTGCGGCAAACCAATGGCTCAGTGGAAATAGATAATAATGATAGCAATACTAACCAGAAATTCCTCCCTGTGGTTTGAAATCTGGAATTATTATGAACCATAATGACAGTAGGCACATCAGCTCTTTGAACAAAATTATATATGCAGTATCATTTATATAGAAATCACCTACTTTAACAAATACAACCCCCCCACTTCCCCAGAAGCTCACTCCTTCTCACTGTATCACGCATGTAAAACACAGCCTCTGGTCATGTTGGAGGGCCATATTATGGCATAAACAGCATGAACCAGTGGATCGATTTGACCTGATGTCACATCTGCACAGGCTCGTCCTGCTCGGAGAATGGTTTCTGTCGTGAAAAACATTTTATTTTATTTTTTAGTACCAATGCTGCATGGCTTGAGAAAAGTCTGTAATGTCATTTGAACTTTATAGAATAAGCAGAACCACAAAGAGCTCAACTCCTAAGGAAGGCATGGCTAGCACTTTATTTAACTGCAGCTTTAAAACCATCACCATCTGCCTGACCAAATAATCAGATGAATCACAGAGAAACCCTCAACGTTAAGTGCTGAGTTTAAAAAAATAAATAAATCTGCCAGCTAATATCTGATTTATTTTCGTATAGTCCTAAGTGCATGTCCAGAATCTTTTGATTTATGTTCACACAGCTATACATTTATAATTTAATTCCAGTATGATGGACTTTTTTCTGCTCTCTATGTTTATTTGAATTTTGTTGCACTTTGTAAGCATGATGAATTTCTGGCTGTAAATATATTCTATTCTATTCTATAATATTCTTTCATACCACAAAACACTGCATCTTATAGGGCTTCTTTTAGTCAGTACAATGTCATTTTCATGCCTCACAAACCTCAGTAGCTGCCTCAAGGACTGAGACTCAGATTTTCATTTTTTACTACTGGCTTGATGTTTAATTTGATCGTTCATACTTGGCTTATTAAAAATTTTGGATGCTGTATCTGACAGCCCTAAAAGGAACACACCACCCAACACTTAACTAAAGTAACACAGTGTACTGCATATTAAAATCCATGGAGTGCAAAGGTCAAACAGGACAGACTTAAGCGTGTAATGGGGATAGAGGCAGGATGACATGCAGCAAAGGGCTGCAGGCTGGAATCAAACCCACAGCCGCAGCAGCAAGGTCATTGCCTTTGTACGTGGGATGCCCACTCTGAGCTACTGGGCGCCCCAGTTTTCATCTTTCTGGTGTTCTTACCGAGTCTGGAATTGGATAGAGGGTATCTGCAGGATCCCAACAGCATACTTTGAAAATGTTCACTTTGCAGCTACACTGGCTTACAAGTTGGAAAGTTCAGTGGTAGAAACCAAAGTTATTCATTAAATGAAGTCATGTGTTGAGTCTGGTGGCACCACACCTGTTTCCTGTGCAGACGTTTGGTGAAAATGAGTCATTGTTGTTTTGCACACTGAACGTGAATATACATTACCTGTAGGGCATTTTTTTTTCCCTACAGGATTTAAGTGAGACAGCCCTCTGTGCCAAAATCATTTAGACTGTCAGCACACGAGCTGTAACACGGTTTTTACATCTTGTACCTAATGAGGTCTTTATCAAAGCAACATTCCCACAGCCTTTTATTAAATATGTATAAGCTTAAAATCAGGTGTTGACATAATGTTGCCTTGGGAGTTCAGTGAAGAATATGTTATGTGCTTGAACCATTTAATATTGAACTTTATTCCTTCTGAATCTCTTATTACACCATCACTTTTTTGTTTAGGCAACATCGCCCACAAGGAGGATGTATCTGTACTCATTTTTATTTATTTTATTTTTATTTTTTTTTCCACATTTATTCACTTTGAACAACTTCAATTTTGAATGACCATTTCATGTCTCCTTCCAGCACCCCACTGTGCTTGCACTGCGTTGGCACCGCAACTGTGTCTTGGCAGTATAGCAAACTGCCAGCCCTTATTCAAGCCTCACAAAACAGCTACTAGCTATCTTGTACCTCTGAAAAGCTGCCGTGAAATAACCCGTGGCTTACATTTTGACATCCCTGACAGCCAAGCTTTAAACAGTCCCAAGGAGGGAGACGCTGAGAGGAACATGCAGCAAATGCAAATTCATATTTCATTGAACAGTTAATGTAATCCAAAACAAAGTCTTGCCATTTGTTTGTTTAGAAACATTCCTGCAATTTTATTAATTAAATATGACCTAATAATGGATGTATATCAAAGGGTGTAGTATTTTTTCATTCACATTTCCACAAGTTTTTTTCTGCCAGTTTTTCAGCAACTCAAGGTTTGTTATGAGTTCCTGCTTAAAACAGGAAAGTAATTAGAGAACCTTCAGAAAGACCCCCCCATAACGCCGTCCTCCAAACTTTGCATCAAAGTGCCATTATAGTATTTTTCTGGTTGCCACTCAGTAAATAAGTTGAGTACCCATTCAAAGTACAAAACCCTCTCTTTACCTGTCATGTTTGAAAGCTTGAAAGCCTCTCATCCTTTCAAGAGCAGGAATTGCTATCATTTGTCTTGCAGAGCTTTAAAGCTTTCAGCTTCTTTTTTTATGAGGGAATTGCTATAATTCATTGAACAATAAGCACGACAAAGCTGAAAAAGTTTCTGACAGAATGGTGAAAAAATATCAATGGAGAGTATGGGGAAGAAAAACGAGGCCAAAAAGATCAGCCTAATCAGACAATAAACAATATCTTGCTTTCACATTTGCTTGTATAGCTGGCTGGCTAAACAGGCTGAGCATATGTTTCTTACTGATTTCAGTGTGATGGTTGTAGCTTGTGTCTTGTGTCAGGAAGACGTCACATATTTGCTACGACAGTATGTACATATGAGTGTCAGTGTGTTGTGTTAGCCCTGTGACAGTCAACCCCTGACACCACGATGAAATATCCACACTCCTTACAATATTTTGCATACCTAAGAAATATTTTGAATAAGAGTAGTCTTTCTCTTCCTCTTTGTCGTCTTTCAATCGTCCATCACAATGCAATTGAAATTTGTCTTTGACGTGACTCTCAAGTAGCCTGGTTTTCATGTTTTCTTTTGACTAAGCTCATACCATGGGACCATTTCATTACCTTTGGTATGTTTTGAGTGTGGTTTGTTGGTTTATCAGTTTATCAGCAGAATTATGGAAAAACTACTGGCCCAATTTTTATGAAACATAGTGGTAGCATAGGTCAAGCAAGAACCCGTTAAATTTTGGAGCGGATCCAAATCAGGGGGGCGGGTACTCAAATGATTTTTCAGTTTTGTTATCATTGTGAAATGGCATTTGGCTTTGTCAGAATGAATGCCATGCATTTTAAAATCCAGTAATTAGTTACTGTATGACATTTGATTGGGAGTTACTCAAGATCTGACCATAAACTTATGGTTTGTAACTCATTTGTTCCTCATTAGTTCCTTAGAAACTACTCATTTTTTGTGTACCCTATTATTATTATTATTATTATTATTATCACTATTATTCTCAGTTTCTATTTCCCTTTTTAATCAACTGTTTTTATTGTTTTAAATTGTGTCTTGTTGCTTTTAATGTCTCTGTAAAGCACTTTGAATTACCTTGTGTTGAATTGTGCTATACAAATAAACTTGCCTTGCCTTTCCTTGCCTATTGTAAAGTGTTACCCAAATTACATTGACAGGTACCAGTAATCCTCTGGGTCACCTTACACGTGTAGTTGCTCAAACGTCATACATAAAGCAGTCATTATGGAGCACTCATTTGAAATAAATGTAATAGTTTTGGAAATATATCCAGACATAAAGTGGTTGTACTTGCAGTTTTGCATTTCATAAAAGACTGAACTACTGGCCTTGGCTGAGTTTGAGCTTACTAATTGCCCTTCTAGTTCTTTTTTGGATGTAATTAAAAATGCAGTGGCTTTCATAACACCAAGAGAGAATCAACACCTTAACAAACACCTTGTCTACAAAAATGAAAATGCTTCTTACATCCTGTTATGCGCCAAAAATCAACATGTATTCAAGCATAGCAAAAGGCAAGCATAAGGTGAAAAGCCCATGTTATATCTGCATCATTCAGCCGATTACATTAGTGTTTGTATTCATTGATTTGTACACTGAAGGAGCTGTAATCAACCATTTTAAAGCACACGCCTTCAGGCATTTGTTATGCTGATTGTTTTATAGTCTCTTATTATACAGTAAAGTAATCTTGGCATAGTGACTACATGTTCTGTGCTTGGTGTGTTGTAAATGTATGGCTGCAGCTTTCACTCCAGCGATAACAGAATCTTCCATTTGCACTGTTCATTAGTGCTGCTGTGCACCTGGTTTGAATGTTATTACTATTAAATAGGCATTAGTAGTGGTTATCAGTGTTGTAGATTCGGGTTAGAAGAGATTCCTGCTACACTGACTAGCATATTAAGAATGCCATTATCAGCTGAAAGGCTGTGTTTGTTGTTCTGCGGCAATGTGTATATGAGCTGATTTGGTCATCAGCAGGTGAAAGGGATGTTGAACGACCTGATATCTAGGTGAGGGGGCTGCCAAGCTGCAGACCAACAACACTGTTGTTTTTTTATTATCCACACAAAAAAATGTTTCTAGCCAAAATATGATCTTTTCCTAATCACAACCAAGTGTTTTTGTGCCTAAACCTGACCACACGTAAACCACAAAACGCAAAAAAATGTAAAGTATTGCCAGTGGCAGTTTAGTAGCTAATGACAATTTAATTGCATGATAACATTCAGAATGGATGTGTGATATCTGGCAATCCTACTGTGGGTTTGTTGTCAATATTCTGCTGGTTAGTGCATGACAACAGTCAACTGGCTTACATATTTCATATAACTTTTTAGCAAAGCTTTTGGTCCCCTTTAGATGTTTTTGTTTAAATCCTTTTAAATAACTGCTCATCTTGTTTTTATTCTCTTCCATTCCTTTTTTTTTTTTTTATCTTTATTTGTTTTTAACTTGTAGCACTTTGAGATCTTTTGATGAAAAGGGCATTATAAATAAAATGTGATATTATTATTTATTATTATTATTATTATTATTATTATATTTCCCTTAGAAAACCTCTGAAGATGCCACAAAGTTAAAACTCACACAAAATTCTTAATGAGCTATGACAAAAAGAAATGACTGAAAAGGATAAAATAAATTCTGATGAACTAATTTAATGAGTTACTATAGTGATATATTAAAGTTTCAGTGATGTTAACCGTTTAGATAAGTTCGTTAAACACTGAGGTACTTTCCAAGTCAAATAAAAGTTGCATGGATATGATACATGGCAAACTGAATGACTGTAGTTACTCAGATTAAAAACCTGTTCAGCTACTTAACACTTAATTATTATTTATGATGCACAAAGCATTTAAATTGAATCATTAAATATG
Source organism: Epinephelus awoara (assembly GCA_035609425.1). NCBI lineage: Eukaryota > Metazoa > Chordata > Actinopteri > Perciformes > Serranidae > Epinephelus > Epinephelus awoara. The sequence goes on from CM069307.1 coordinate 13,224,180, forward strand.
CTGTGAACATAAATCTTAAAATGTGGTCCTTATTTTAAGATGATTTTGCACCTAGTGTTTCCCCTGGATTAACTGGGCCAGAGCTGAGATTTGATTCATCAGAGGACTGATGGATCTCTTTAAGTAAACTCTCACTTTACTGAGCTAAAATAATGTTATGCTATTAATCTGTATAGGTAAACAGTTAAGGTCATTATTTTGTGTTTCAATCAGCCTCACCTTTTCAGTCAGTCACCTCTAATGTCATTGGTTCTCAGTGATATTAGACTTCACCTCTTATATTTTGTATTGATAAAAGGGTATGAAATATTATATTTTCTTAATGCTTTAAGGAAAGTTTTAAATGCTCATATATTAAATGCTCAGATTGATTATGGGAATACCATGATTTGCCATTATAACGTTGCAATATAGTAAGCCATACCCGCTCAAAGCGTGGATTCTTCCGAAGAACAAGCTGCAGCCCATGGCTGAGGCTTTAATGGCTTATCACAGGAGTACAATTGCTATGCACAGACGCTCGGAAGCGAAAGCATCCCAAAGCTTTTTGTGAGGACGGCAACATGACAGCACCATCATCTACATTGTTCACTTCTTGTCCCCATCCAAGTATGATATGCAGATTATCAACATGCAGAACGCGTTTCTGTTAGCAGCAGAATAATCAATAAATTAGTTGTTAATTGGTTAACCAAAAAATAATCTGAGATAATAATTTGAGAAAATAATTATCAATAAGGTGCAGCCCTACTCCTATAATGTAATTACAAGTATTCCCACTCATTGTGAAACTGGTTTGTTCCTAATGTGATCATAAGAGTAGTCGTTACTATGGTAACGACTAATGGGGATCCTGAAGACATTTTGGAGAGCACAGTCGGTCAAATCCGTAACGTTAATGCGGTATTATGAATGAAGCTTCACATAAGGAATGACAGTGCCCTTTCTGGAGAGATGACAGATGCAGAGACAAAAAGAGCTGATGAAGGAGGAGCTTCACGCTGGTTTCAAAGCAGTGTCGGCCAAAAGCTGAATGATCATAAATCTGTATCTTTTGTTGAATTTGAAAGTCAGCATGTTTTATGAACTGTGAAGCAAGCATGTGGTTGAGTGTCACGACTAATCAACGCAGTGATGTTATAGTCTGTAACCACATCTTCAGATCAGTTAACATAATTAGAGGACACGAGTGTATGAGTGTGTGTATGTAGAGATAAGTGGGGATGTTATTCTTTAAATTGATCCACTGCCCCTCAGAGTTTCTGGTCATTTCCCTGCCATGTAATTCACAGCAATATCTTAAGTCCCAGCATTGATAGATTATCTCGCTCTCCTTGGGTCATACCACTTCAGATTTAACAGACTGCTCCTTCCACAAATTTGTGCTCTATGTTGCCATGACAACTTATTACTGCTATATGACAACCCCCCAGGGCTCCCCCCAAGATGCCATCAGATGATATGGTGAAAGTAAAATAATTCATGTCTGTGGGACTTCTAATTTGTAATTGCTAGAGTTTAAATAACCTGATAGGATAACATGATTGGTCTGATTTATAACCAGTCACGACAATGTCATAATGGCTGGTATTGTTTTCGCCTACTGAGTCTGTGTGAGTGTGTCATCATGGCAAAATGTTGTCCTGGAAACACCCATTGTAGTGTTGTAGGAACTACCACAGAAGCCGTTTTGACACGTGTTTATATGTATGTCCATCTTCCTGTCTGTGGACGGATTTTGTCACCCCGATAGCATCACAACTGCACAAGATGCAGGAAACAGGTGTGCAGTTGAGATCAAAATTAAGGCAGAGTTTGGAGATGGGTGCGGTCAGAGCAAGGAGGCTGGAAGTAGGGGGTTAGAAAATAGGGAAGGAGCCACTGGCCCCCCAACTTGGTGCCCTTAGCCCACATTTGTTTTAAGTCATGGATCACTGTGACAGAGGACAGAGTTAAAGTGTTTTGCAGTCATTACAGTTCTTTCTAAAGCCTCCTACAGACTGCGCAATTTTAACGATCTTAGAAGTTTAGTGCAAACTATACAGTCTAATAAACTTGGGTATGCCATCAAGTCTGATGTATGACTATACAATAGCGCCTACTGAATTGAGGGCTACGATGTACAATGCTCCCTATACTGAGGATACTGCAGGGATCATTACTTCTCTAACTGTGGAGCAAAACATACAGGGTCACATTATTAAATATACTTAAGTTTTGTGCTAACTATATACTGTGGTGTGTGTGTGTGTGTGTGTGTGTGTGTGTGTGTGTGTGTGTGTGTGTTTGCTAGCAGCTAGGTTACTCACCAGGCAGCTACAACTCCGCTGCTCTTTCCTTCCATGCCTTGTCCTCATCATATCATATAGGCAAGGCTTCTGCCGCCACAACTCCACAAGGTTTTCCTCTCTGCTGGAATTCCACACATTTCTTTTAGCGTGTTTTGCCTCCATGACTAGCTGCTATCCGTGTGTTCGTTTTGGTTTAGTGCCAGTGCGTCATTCCATGCTGCACTTATATTGGTTGGCTAATAACCACAGGCTGTAACAGCACTCACACTCTGAGATGGTCCCTGTCAAAATTTTTATCCCAGGCTGTATTTGATCGCAAGATTGTGGCAATGGCCAGCCTTGAACTTTTTTCACTGTGCAATGTAGGACCAGCATTACAGAGCCATGACCAAAGATATTGCTACATTTCAAAATTGCACAATGTATTTAAATATCAATACAAACACAAAGATGGACTTTGATTCTGCTCAGTGTGCTATAAATATGCATACACACACTTCTCATTCTGCAAACTGCTAACAGGTACCTTGGGTGTCCATATGGCAAAGCTAGAGAGCTCACTCTAATGTTGTTTGCTTTTCTAAGGTTAAGCAAAATGAGATTCTTACATCCTGTTGAGGCTGCACAGCGCTTTGCTACAGTACAGTTCATATATGTGTTTGGGTTAATAGGGATGTTTAACAAGGCAAAGAGACCATGTATGGCGCTTCACATATTAAGGTGACAACCCTGTTAATTAGCTGTGTAAAGGTCATATACCAAGTAATGGAGGGAGTTACACAATTCCACCACAACTAGACATTGTTCTTGGTCACTTGGAGCAGTAATGCTGGGCTGTTATTTTCACACTTAATTAGACTGGAGAACATGTGAAAAATTACAGCTCCACATTTGACATCAGTAAGTGTAAATGCTGAATAGTAGAACCATATTTCTCCACCTGGTTGATATAGGCTAACCAATCAAATTTAGCGCATATTGTTTTCTATGTATGTTATCATTTTCATAAAGAATGTAATAAGCCCAGACAGCTCATTGCGTATAACAGTATTATAGTGCTGTTGAAAATGAGTGAAAACATGAAATTGGATTAAGCGAATTTGATTCTGCATGCAGCGCACAAAATGAAGGGTTATTCGTTTTCATATGGGAGTGATCATTACCAGGCCATGTCAAAATAGTCGTCTCATAATATTTTAATCATATCTGTCTGCTTTGCATGACGGGGCACATCTGATGACCTTTCTGTTATTTTTTTCCTGGTGCCATGTGCCATGAATCATAGAGTCATGGAGCTGTCACAGCCAGCTCTCACCCTCACACAGTACTCAGCCAGTAGTGAGAGAGGAGGAGATGCTTAACAATCTCACATTGCTCATTCCATGCCTCCACCTTCAGCATCGGACACACCAAATTGATTTTAATCAGGCAATAAAGCAGATCTGATCCTCCCTCTGTTGACTCACTTTCATGCCCCAAAGAGGCCGACCTGATCGACTTTCCTGATGGATTTCACTCATAACTGCCTATAGCCCTGTTCAATACGGACAATCTCTCTCATTTTAGTAGCATTCAGAGAAGACTGATGCTCTATTGGTGTTTGCTGTGAAGTTTCAACAGTTGATTCATTAAATACTTTGATCCTTTAATTCCTGTCTCTCTGAGCTGCTCAAGAAGAAAATACCTGTAGACCTGAAATTGTTAACATAAGCCTTTTTTGATGGGAGCTCAGACAGATACATACCTGCATTGCTCTCAGACACCTTTATTCATTTTTATGTTTGTTTTATATTGACTCCTGTAAGTAAGTGGCTGCTCATAGGATCTAAATACTAGTCAAGTCAATTGTATTTACATGGCACCAATTCACAACATAAGTGATCTCATGACACATGAGAGCAGGTCCAAACTACACTCTTTAGTTATAGAGACCCAACATCCCCGCAGGAGCCAGCAAGTTGATTCATTGACCATAGGGACCAAGGTTGTTCAAGGTCATGTGGTGAGATAGCATGCATTAGGGCCAATCATGATAGAGTGCACTGGGGCCCACTGCAACTACCCTACACCACTGCCCTCATTGATTTGAGAAGCGCCACCACTAGGACTCATGAGGTAGTGACTCTGTTGAGTCAAATTGGCAGGTGAATGTTACGAGCACCTGCACGTTTTAAGAAGAAGTGTTGACATTTGGTGACAATAGATCGATAACCTATTGCAGAAGGAAAGTTGGAAATACTAAAAATACTATTAGGGGTGGTGTTCACAAAGGTTTTTTGTGGGTCGATATTTCCTTAAAGTAGAGAATATAATCGATAAAAGCTTTAAACTAATTCTCCAATGGCCTCAGTGAGAGGATAATTTCCATGTAATAAAACAATCAAAAGTGGAAGTTGTCATTTTAAATCTTTAGACTGACAGTGGACTAGTTATGCGAGTTAACGGTTTGAAATGAAACTGTAAATAGTTTGTCTTTTTCTGCTGTGCTTTTGTAACAGTTGGATGTGTTGAGTTTTAAATGTAACTCCAGAGTTTGATTGAAACTGTAGCTCTTGTACCAGATCCTAAGCAAAGCCCTGTGTTTTTGTTGAGCAATCAATGAAAACAGGGAAAAGAGTGCCACCAGCCATCACTTACATTCCATCTCTCTGTTATTTCACAAAAGCACCAAGTTACAGAATTAAAGGCTTTAGCAAACTTGCATATAGCAGGCTGACAGAAAATCCCCTGAGCTGCAATATTCAAAGTCCCTCATGGAAATATAATTTCCATTTTTAAAATGTGACAAAGCAAAGTTAAAGGGCAGGTACACCCATCAGGTCCATAATTTGCTGCCCGTTGTCTACTTTTATTTCTGCTTCAGATCACATTTAAGGTTTTAAGTTCCTTTAGAAATATTTGTGCAACCTGAATATTGAAAAAAAAAAGGGCAGTAGCGATTAAACTGCTGAATGAGCACTTTGAATTTTGGAAACAATAGTTCCACATTAGAATAAAAAAAATCCATTGTGTTCATAAAGTCCTTGTTAGGTTTGTACAAAGACTGTAGAAAAAAAAAAAAGCTAATGAGTGGTCATAGGTCATGATCGAAACCACAAATATCTGGTTTTGCTTTTACATCCTTGGTTCATTCAGAATTCTACAGGGGCTTGCATATAAGCCTATAATACAAATCACATTATATATCTGCAGGGCAAAAAGACTGTTCTTCCTGTTCCACAGCTTTGGAGAGGAATTTAGATATTTTCTCTTTTAGGAAGTATTAATGGAGTCAGATTAGTCTTCGCTTCAGGCCGAGATGTGGAAAGCACTCTGTTCTCAGCTTTGTTTAACAAGTAATATGTGTTGCTTATCATTTCCTTGCTTTCATTAGCTTTGGGACCTGCGGCGGATACTAAACACACATATATATGCATATGCATGTTAATACATAATACATATGTATTGGTCTGCAAACACCCCCATCATTTCAATTTATAATGTGTAGGACATTAGTGGGCATGAGCAGGAATCATCAACAATTACCATGTGAGAGCAAGAAACATAAGAAAAGAGGTATGGTTGCTGTCCCATTTCGATAGAAGCATCCATTTAGTGGTGTGGATCTTTAAATGTTATTTTATAAATGCTGACTGTAAGTGCATCATCTTAATGGAAACCATTTTTCCATCATGGTTTTGTTCCCTGTTTGAGGAAAACTACTCTTTATCACTAATCCTTATTTGCATTGCATCACCCCTTGTAGCAGTTGTAGTAATTGCTGAGATCTTAAACACTACTGTTGAAAAGGGCCGACAGGGCAACAAACACAAGAGGAAAAACGATAATACAGGTTGTAAACAAGCCAATAGTTTGCCAGATTAGCTACCTCTTGATTAAGATACAAACCTAAAGTATAGCCACTAATACTATAATTCCTCACTGCGCGTTAAACCTCAAATGTGACGAACCTTGCGGATTTATTTACAACTTGATTATCTTATATGGTGAAAGACATTAGCAGTTACTTTGGTGAGTGCAACATTGGAACGACCAATCCACAACACAGCTGTAGATGCAACCGAAGTGTAATTAAACATAGTTAAATGGACACTGTTGCATAAGACAACCACACAGATCAGCAAGCACACACTGATTTATGTTGCTAATCAGTAGCAGCAGCTGAGATTTCAAGCTGTCTAAAAGAGCAGTCCAGTGTTTAAATCATCTCTGGTATGTAAGAGTTCTTTACACCCTTGGGTATCTCAGGTATTTAATACTTTCTGAACTACATACACTCTAAATTTATGTCAGTACTAAGCCAGCACAAGATGTTGTACTTAATGTTTTGACCTTAAGCAGGTACTTCAATTTCACATCAAGTGAACAGAATAGCCAGGTTATTTCCTTGAATGATGGTAACCAAAGAGAAAAAAGACAGCAGTTTAGCAGTCACCCACTTAAATGTCTAGTATGTAGGATTTAGTGACATCTAGTGGTGAGCAGTGGGAAACTTCTTCTGTATGCTAAGTGTCTATGGCAAATTTAGAGGCCATGTGAAAACACAAATGGCCCTATCTAGAGCCAGAGTTTGGTTAGTCTGTTCTTAGCTACTGTAGAGACAACATGACTCCATGGAAGAAGATATGCTCCATATGTAGATATAAACAACTCCTTCGAAGGTAACAAAACGAGAGTTACAGATGTAACTAAGGTTCTATGAATTCTGGATGACCACCAGAGACGGTATGAAATACCTGGATAAGCATCACGTGCATGCGCAGATCGAGACATAATACCAACAAAGTCATGTGACCTGGGTGACGCAAGGGACCTGATAAAGGGGGCACCCAGCGATCGTCTCCTACAGAATCTTCTCGTCAAGATTCCGAGTGACAATGAACTCTGGCGGTCATCTAGAATTCATAGAGCCTTAGTTACATCTGTAACTTTCGTTATATTTCACTCCTCCTGACCGCCAGAGGCGGTATGAAATACCTGGATGACCTATACCAACAAAGTCATGAGAAAGCCGCACTCACCGAGATTCAGTTGCAGACCGAAGGAACAGACAAGACAGCTGTTGCCACAGGATGGGGAACGGCCACATTAACTCTGTAGAAGCGGGCAAAGGTACAGGAGGAAGCCCACGCAGCTGCAGCATAGATGTCATTCAGCAGAAACGCCCCTCAATGACTGCACCTGGTTCCCCCCTGGTGGTTCACATGATAAACTGTCGAAGTGTTGTCTGACCGAACAAGTACATGCCTCCCTTCCAAAAAGGGAAGGAAGTGCCTGAGGGCTAAGAGTGTCTAACACGTTTATGTGCTGGAGCCTCTGCTGAGGACTCCAGGTTCCCCTGACTGTCCTGTGGTTCTAAACAGCGCCCCAGCCCAAGAGGGAGGCGTCTGTTACCACTACCTCCCGACAGGAAGGAAGAGAGCCCAAGGGAACACAGCCGGAGAGATAGGCCCTGCTTCTCCAGGGTTTGAGAGACCGGAAGCACTTGCCTGAGACCATCACCATCCTGCCTTGGTGCCTCTTGGGGTCGAGGCCCAAACCATTGACCCACACCTGCAAGGGGTGCAGTGAGAGGAGTCCCAGAGGGATGACCGTCGATGCGGCTGTCAATTTCCCCAGTAGCTGGAGAAATAGACCATATGTCAACCTTGTACCTAAATACGCCCCATCCAGGCCACTATATCATAGTTCTTGGTAAGGAAGTCATCAGTGATCCTACACTGTGGGCGTGGACAACGGGTATCAGGTCTAAGGGCTTCATCTGGAGACACTATCAGAGAAGCGATTGCAGGCAGGCATCTGATCTAGACCATATTAGGGGGCGTCCTTCATGGCAGCCAAAGCCCTGCAGTCACTCGGCAGGTGAAGGAAAGCCTTGGGGTCCGGCCAACACCTCTGAAGTTCTTCATGTGGGCAAACTCGGAGGCCAAAGTGTCCACTTTAAGGGCCAGAGGTTCAACACCCCTCTGTCTGTTCTTAGCGACGGAGGCATCATCCAGTGTGTGTCCGCAGCGCTTGGGGCCGGGAGGAGGGCTGTATGCAGGTGTCCCGGAAGGGGGTAACCCAGCCTCAGCATAGCTACTACCAAATTTAACCAACCTTGCAGTCCTCTCTGCTAATGGCATGCAGATGCAATTAATGCAAGCATTTTCAGTCAGTGCCTGCCTGAGGTGTTCAATGCCAAGGCACGAAGGGCATCTGTCATGGCCATCCTCTGGGCTGAGAGGAGCCATGCAGGAGATACAAACAGACAACATAGTCACAGAGGCTGTCAGTATAGCAGTTGAGCGGGAACACTCAAGTACAATCCAACAAAAACCAGCAAGTGACACCGAAAGGCGAGCGGTGTAGCAGCAGGGCGAGAAACACCCAACTACAGCCAACCCAGCACCATGTCACGGTAAAAGCACCAGCGACACTTGGCTATGAATTTCGTCAAACCAGCACCTGTAGTACCGTAAAGCTGGAGATGTACCAACAGAGTGAGAAACACTCGGCTACAAATAAGCTAATGATGTAGCAACAGAGCAAAAAATACTCCGCTACAAATAAACAAAGGATGTAGCAACAGAGCGAAAAACACTCAAACCTACAAACCAGTTCGATCGTAGTCAACAAACCGCTTATTTTCTGTTTTTTTACAGTTCTGTAAGTAGTGTTGCTAACCCCCGAAACAGCCGTCAGAGAGGCGAAAGCACCTCACGGGCAGTCAGTAACAGGAATGCTCTGGCTAGCAAATGCAGTAACCAACCCGGCTGAGCAGAGTCACTTCGCGGGGATGAAGCACGCCCGCCGGCGATGAAAAACAAGCTACTTAGCAGTCCGAGCTGTGGTCGGATATGCACGGCGGGGATGAGCGCCAGCTACACAGCCTCTGGAGGACGAATTCGTAGCTCCAACCGGTAAGATGTGGTTTCGAGGCTACTGGCGTAGGCGGCAAGCTAATACAAAAACAACCTGTGCGCTAAGGCGAAAAGATGACAAGGAGACGATCGCTGGGTGTCTGCCCCCTTTATCAGGTCGCTTGGGTCACCCAGGTCACATGACTTTGTTGGTATTATGTCTCGATCTGCGCATGCGTGTGATGCTTATCCAGGTATTTCATACCGTCTCTGGCAGTCAGGAAGAATGAAATAGAAACACGACTCTTAGTTTCAGGTGATTATAGAAATGAAAACATAATTGCTAATATTGTATTCAATTCCTGCATACCCCAGCAACCTACACTATAAGACAAGTCTTTTTGAGACAAAAAATAAATAAAAAAATCTGTCTGGATCAGCAAAAGGTAACACAGTTTGTTAGGTCTAAATTAGCCTATTAACACTAATAAAAGGTCTAAGTAGGCATTCATTGATATGTTTAACCACAGGGTAGCTACTCTGCAGTTGGCTATTCATAAGCAAACTAATCAGTCCCTGTGCTATTAAATTCTCTATTTTCAGGGCGTCAGTGGCTTAGTGGTAGAGCAGGTGCTCCATTTACAAGGCTGTTGCCTCAGCGGCCTGGGTTCGACACCCGCCCTTGGGCGTTTGCTGCATGGCTCTCCCTCTCTCTCTCTCTCTCCCCTTCACACTTCAAAAATTCTCTCTTTTCCTCCAAGACTTTTCCTTTTTCGGATTTGGAATCCGTAGCTGGCCTGGCCAGAGAGACTCGAGACTTGCAACAGCTATTGAGGTTTGGTAAAAATTTAGAGGAAAATATATCAGACCATAGGTGTATGATGCACGTTAGTTGATGAAATGTAATAAAAAAAAAAAAGAAGTAAGGATCAACTTAGGCCCCAAACAATGATATAAGAAGATTATTATTATTTTTTTGTTTTATCAATTTTGATACAGTGGATCTTTAATGGAAATATCATTATTTATGATATTATTGCATAAAAGCCCAAACGTCCATTGATTGGATGAAATATTGAAGTCATGAGTGTATCTGTCATATATCAAACGAGGATGATGATAGAATGTAGGGAAAACAATGGGAGGCACTTTTTCACTTTTAAGAGATTCAAATATGGACTCAACATGTAACATTTATGCTTGAATTTGTGCTATAATCACAGTACAGCAGTGTGGAGTCAAGTCACCTTTCTTTATTCGTAAATGTCATATTGCTGACATATGCAACACCTGCTTTATGGAAGTTAACTCCTGAGTCATCTGCGAGGTAATCTAATTTAAATTCCACAAATCCTGCGAGGCATTTATGTGTGGGAGTTTAAGAAGCTATACTAAACCTGCACATGGGCTACTATGAAATATTTTACTCCTTGGCTCTACAGTATGAGCACGACAGCTTTAAGAAAACCTGCTGCTCTAAAATGCTGGACACATAGGGTTGTATTTGAGGAGAAGGATATTTTGTTGATGTCTAGGTTCATCTGTGTAATATTGGAGGGAGATATGGAATAATTGCGTGAAGTCTAAATTTGTTCCATGTTTGCAATGTAATTACTGCACTTGTTTTGTGGAAATTAACACAGTTCTTCAAATACCTTGTCACTAGGGCTCTTTTGTCACCCGTTGGTACTAAAAGGAGAGCTGAATGTAATTTTTCAAATCAATTGCTTGTGCTGATGGTGCAAATGAATAGCAGTGGTAGTATGTATACAACTGCAGTAAAAACTGCATCTTTGTTATATCTGAATAAGCCACTTTAGAGCCTCCTGAGCCTTTAATGAGGCCAGTGGAATATACAGCACAGCCCCACATTCATCCAACTGTAAGGGCAGTAAGTACAGAATGACATAGACCATACAGGGTGAAATTTCTAAAGCGTTATAGTCTGTGACTCTTAATAAACTATAACTGCAAAGCCTGTATTAGGCAATAAGGGCACAAGTAAGTGTAGGCTATTATTTATTCATCCAGTGATGTATTCTGAAAATGCGTCAAAATCATTTTAAATTCAATAGTCAGCACCTGTCACAGGGGATGACAGTCTATATATCACAATACACACTACATTTATTCGACAAATTCCAGCTCACACATGAAAAGAACAATGTGATGGTCGCCAGTTCTTGGTTCATATCACCGTTTAAACAGTCACACTGCTATCATGGCTAATAAGGCTGGTTTGTGTTGTGAGGCACATTGGAAGAGACATGTTTCCCCTTTTCTAATGAAACGAAGCTAATCAGATCTGTGTGAGCCGACTCCCAGCTGTGCAACTTTGCAGAATTCACTGAGGAGTAAAGTGGAAAAACTTAAATAAAGGGCAAGTCCATCTTGATCATATGCTTCTATGGTTCAGTGGCAGGCAATGAGACAGAAATGTCACATTAGCAATGCCAAGTGGTTTATTACACCATATAGACAGTTAAACCAGAGTGTTGTTTGCTGGTTTTGGCCTTTTATCAAACATTGCATTTTAGCTTGTTAATGTTCATTGAATACCTTTTACTTGTGTTTTACATTCATAGACAGTTTTGCATTGTAAAAGGTTTTCTTTCCTGTGGACTTAGCAAATGGCTACATATACTGGATGACAAATCAGTCTCAAAAATTCTCCTATCAGTCTCATTCAGCCTTTTCTTGAGTTTAGCTCCTTTGTTACTTCTTGTGAAGAGCCTCATAAAGATGTAAAGGAGCAGGCCTGCAGCATGATGAATTCAGGATTTATACTTGATTAAAATCAACTCCAGTGGGTGATAGGGGAAGAATATGAATGTAACAAAATCTTTTTTCTGTTTTGTACTGTTTTAATTTGTGCTTTCTTTTAACCAGCAGTCGCATATGGGAGGATACAGTTATTTGGTTGAGCTGGAATATCTCCCTTTCATGTACCACCCATCTCTTATTTCATTTCACTCATTAAACTTTGATTTTATTATAGAAGGTTTTACATCACATTCCCATAAGGACCACAATGTTCTTATTTTTCAATTTGTGTATGGAAATGATCTTTGTTCATGTGGTTTAATTCAATAAGTATATGTTTGTTCTGTTAGTTTTTGTAATACTGTAGTAATTTAAATTGAACCAATGCAGCTTTCTGAATTTGAGAGTTTAGATTTAAACTTACTTGTACAGTTTTAATGAGGTAATCCATTTTGAGGCTTCAAGGTATCCACCTTGAAGTCTGGATATAGTTGTTTCATAATGGACAGCTTACCTGGTGTCTGCAGTGTGGTACAGTGGGAGCCAGGGAGGATGTGATCCCTCACCGTAACAGCTCTCACTCCACTCCGATAATGCAGTTTAATCTGGAGGCTACACCCAAGGCACTGACATGCCCCACAGAGTATCAGCCGGCATTGGACAAACTCAGTGGAAACCTTGACTGGCGCTTCACCCCTCAGTGATGACAAAACCTCCATCTGCTTAAGCAGCTATTACTCCACCTGATTGGTAATCATGACATGGAGTGAGGCATAAATCCCTCAGACTGCTGCTGGTTAAGATAGAGGTCTTTGAAGGAACACGGTGATTAGGTGACCTTGGATGGAGCATGGAAAGGGGGCCAGGCGAGGGGAGGCTGAGGGGGATGTACTTTTCTATTATTGGCAGTATAATGACACATTCTCATGCAAATTAAATTCACATACGTCGGGTACACTCAAACCAGTGAACAGTTCAGAGCCCTTAAAAATGTGTTGAATAGTTTCTTACAGGAGTATACATTACCACTCAGTCAGTGGTCTTATCAGCCTTAATCAGCTACGGTGTGTGAACTCTGTTGCACCAAGCAGCACGTTTGCTGCATTTTCTGGATAAAGTTGATGAGTCAAAAACTATTAAAAGAAAGTGCTGCCCACACACTGAGTTAAAGCTCCCAAAATCTTAAATGATCACACCCTCATGGGTTTAACCTCATGTACTGTATACCCTGCAAGAAAATGACTCCACTTGGAGACATTCTGGATATATAGTCTAAATACTGCGTGCATTCATGGGATAAATAAAGATTTTGACATCATAAATAGTTTTCTTTTTTAAAGTTAAAGCTTACATTCATTAGTTGAAGTATTTAAGTCCAATCACCTGGGTTACTTTTTATTATGCTAACATGTCTCCTCACTTGCATCTGTTTCTCATGTCTTAGCTCCTCCCAGTGAGGATGTGAGAAAGATGAAAAGACAAGACATGTAGCATAGACCTGTGTAAACTCCTACAGAAGCCTCCTCTCTCCTTGCTCCTCTTTTTCTTGAGGTGCATTTAAGGGATTTTAAGACCCTCCAAGATGGCGTACGGGGAACGATTTCTGGGACATGGGAGGAAAGAGGCACAAGGAAGCATAAGTTAGCATAATGAAAAGCACCCCATAGAGTGACTTCCAGACCCTGTTTTAGATCTGAAGTCCCAGGTTTTACTCAGCAGAGCTTATCAGATAACTCAGAACCTGCTGCTTTGAACAGCCCCTGGTAGGTAAGATATGAAGGATTGGGAATGTGGTAAACTTGATAAACATGACTGATTTGTTGACTGATGTCACAACACAGGATTTCTGCTTCTGACAAGTGCACATAAACAGGTGATGGACATCTTTTCATTTGAAATATGCATTATATGCATAATAGCACAATATTATTGTGGTAGTATATATTGTATGCTGACTCTCAAGTTGACTATTTGAATGGTTTGATGATGCATTCATCTGACGTACTGCTGAGGAAAACATTTTTATGTCAATAAACTAGTTTTACAGGTAGAGGTGGATTTTTTTTGGGGGGGGGGCTCTGATATCTCAACTGGCATCACAAATCACAGGTGTGTGTCAACACGAGTAGTAAACACTACACAAAATCATCTGATATTGGGTGTCAGATACTACAAATTGGTGGTATTTATAGCTCCCTATAAGCACAGAGAACTGCAAAAAGTAAGGTATGTCTGCTATAGTTTGTGTATGGTTGATTATAAATTTATAGATCGATATGAGCTCTGACGTCTGCATGCTGTACCAACAAGCAGACCGAGTAAACTGCTGTCACTCACAGGTACTTACATGCTGCTCTTCAGAAGAACAGGGTGAACAGCAGCTAGCAGGGTAAACAAGGTGGTTTTGAAAAATGTGAAAGAAGTATCAAAAGGACAGTCTTGGCGGAAACGTTGCTATTTAAACATGTGTAACTGCAGCGCAAATGTTTCTGTGTTGACAAGATGTGCTTTGATCACACCTTGGAATTGCCTATGTATGTGTGTATTGAGGCAGCTGCACTTGAATTGGGAGTATTAAAATTTTGGACCATTATAATGGCAAATGCTACAAAAATATGGGGGTGAAAATAACTAAAATTTCATAAGATTAGCCACCAACATACTAATCCATCTGGTAATTATTTCTTAAATATGCTCAATATTACTGTCTGTTAGCTCAGTACTCAAGACCCACTTATCCTGCATGTTTTTGCTGCAGACTTTACCTTCCATCTGATCCAATTAACAGCTGCACATTAACCTGAAGGCTGAATCAGATCAGGTGTGGACAAGCTCGGCAAAAGAGCACACCAGAGGACTTTTTAAATCCTTTGCATGTGGAGTAAAAGGGCAGTAGACAGCATATAGCTGAAGATCAGTCTTATGAATCATTCATTGTTTATTGGTGCAGGGATTTATGCCAAGGAGCACGAGGCCATCCCAGCATTGTCTTCTGAAACTTTTCATACGGTGCTCCCTTTTAATAATTTGTTGACATGCTCCTGCTGTTGTAGAGAAAATAAAAGTGACCTCACTCTGTGGTGTAGGTCAGGCAGCATCTAATGAAGGCCCCAAAGTCTTACAGCATTGATTTCTTACCCAATTCATGGCTAGAATGCAGAGTTGCTCAGCGTTGCCATGGGGGATGGCCCCGGGTACGAGCTGGCGTTTCCCAGATTCAGTTTTACCTCGGATTCTGTAAACACAATTACTTCTCTCTCTTAGTACATCATTATTTTCTTGCTCCTTTTTTTTCTTTTTTAAATAACAGCTCACTATGTCGTGTTGGCTTAGTGATTTCTAAGAACTTTCAAAGATCTAAGGGGAGGAGATGTTAGAGTGCTGCAGATCTGGCATGCACATATAACTGTGGGCATGCGTCCAGAAGTGCTGTGACATTCTCAAATTGTTCATCAGTCAGCAGAGTCACGGTTCTCTCTCTAGTCTTCATATTCTGATCAGACCTGACGTGGATGGCATTTAAGTCTAAATACCACATGGCACATGTCACTTCTAGAGATACGGATGTAATAAAGATTCATTATGCAGGTGCGAGGCGTCACTGGGATGCACCGCTCTACATTGCATCTTGTGGCAGATTAAAGATATGAAGATTAAGGGAGAGACCGCATTATACTGTTGTTATACTTAATAACCTGCTTAGTTTGGCTCATAGCCCTGTGCTCATCCATAATGCATATGACCTGCAGCTGGCCAGGACACTAAGTCTGCTCTGACAGTGTGAGAGGGTTTAAAATCACTAATCTATGTGCATGTACATGGAAGGAGGTGGGATTCTAGTGTGTGTGTGTGTGTGTGTGTGTGTGTGTGTGTGTGTGTGTGTGTGTGTGTGTGTGTGTGTATGTATGTGTTAGTGTGTGCACTTGCAGACAGAAACTCTCCAAGTATATTTGAATTTTTGTGCCCCAGTACACTTGTCCTCAATAACTTGTGAAACATTTATATGTGATGTATTTTAACCTGTACGTTTGATTTATGTTACACAATCCATGTAACTTTGAGCAGAATATTCCACCCTCATACGCTCAGACTGTTATATATCATCAGTCTGACATCGGTGCTTGTGCCGAGTTATTTCCTTATGAAGAATTTTGATTTACTTTTTTGGAGCACCCACTTTCTCTCCACCCATCCCGTCTGTCTACATCCACTTCAGATAGGCATTTCACAGGTTTTTCAAAATACCTTTTAAAGAAGACCTCAAAGAATGAGGGTAAACTTGCTGCATGCAACTTTTGGATTTACACATACTGCAGGTAGGGAGCTTAACGTCAGTGGAAAAATAAAGCACTGCTTACTCAAAACAAAATGTATCTTGGTGCGTTGCATAAATAAATCTTGTTTATCTTAGTTATAGTCAGATCGATTTACATAATCAGTTCCATCAAGTTGATAAATGTAAACGTGTCAAACCTTTCAAGTTTTGATACCTCAAAAAAATATATGGTGTCATTTTCTTTTTGACTCTCTGTATTAGTACATGCACGTAGGATAGCTGCCCACTCCTTAAAACTTCTCCTCAATGCGTTACTAGTCATCATGTTCACATTACAGTTTTTCTCCATTGGTTTGGCTCATTTCTTGAAACAGAAATTACATTCTCAAAATAACATGGACAAACCTCCAAAACACTTGGCAATTGTTCACAACAGAATTGAATTTCTCATTCATTTCATCAAATTGCAAATGTCTTAGTACATGTATCAATGTCTAAGTACATCTTTGCAAATGATTAAGTACAGGTAGCCTACAGTTAGCACAGTTAGCCTACATTTAGCACAATTTCCAAGTGAATAGATCTTGTTGATCTAAACTGATTGTTGATTCTCAGTCTAATGGTTGTTCTCTCCAAAACATGTCAGCATCATTTCATTGTATAAGTTATCAAATGCACAATAGTCTGTTCAATTGTCAAAATTAGTCAAGAACATAATACCATGAATACCATGTATGAATCTCTTGGAACATTTGATAAACTGATTACGTAACTGACAGTCAGGTGAAACTAGATCTTGACTAATGAAGGAGGGGCCACGGTGGATGTCCCAGGCTAGAGTGGGGGCAATATAACTGTGTGTGCTGCCACTTCTGAGAATGGTGTGGCCACTCACATCCCCAGTCTTGGCCCATACAATACACAGAAGCTCCTCATCTTCTTGGACCGTCTTTATTCTGATTTGATCCCTGAAAATGAGAGAGGTCTGGTAGGGCCTCACCTACCAAACTATGTCATTGTGTGGGACAATGTGAATTTCCACCGTGGCCCGCTCATCAGGGCCTGGTACACTACTCATCCAAGGATGGTCATGGTGTTCCTACCACCTGACTCTCCTTTCCTCAATCCTATTGAGGAGTTTTTCTCCGCTTGGAGGTGGAGAGTGTATGAGCATCAGGCTCAAAATCAGAGGTCCCTGCTCCATGCAATGGATGCTACGTGTGAAGATATTACAGGAGATCAGTGTAGGGGATGGTTGCGATATGCACATCGTTTCTTCCTTCGTTGCATCGCAAGGGAGAATATATGCTGTGATGTGGAAGAGAATCTGTGGCCAGACAGACAGCAGCGTGTGGATGGCCAGGAGGGTGAGGACTGTGGCCAGGAGAGGGAGGGTGAGGACAGCGACCAGTGAAGAAGTGTTACTGTAGTTGTGAAACTCCAGCTTTATTTACAGCACTGTTTATGTTTACATTACAGTATATGCTGTTTACATTTTATTTTTACTCTGATGTATTGAAGTTACTTTATGTGTGTGAATACAAATGGTTACATTTTCCTTGGCAGTATGAGTACAATGTCTGATGTCAAACCTTGGAGGCTACTCTTACCGTAAAATCCTATTTTATTTTATTTTTGTTCAGTTTATACACAATTGTATTCTGTTAGACAAAAAAAAAAAAACTAGCACAGTAACCATTGTCAATGAAGGACTGGGCTAAGACTGGAGGTGGACATGAGGGATATTTCAATGGTCCTCTGCCATAGTGACAAAACATCTAACCATTTTGGCTTGCAGTGCTTACACAATGCCAAAGGGATGATGCATTTTGGGGGCACTGACTATTTACATGAGAAAGGAATTTAGTTTTGAAGCATGAGTGAACAGTTTTGGGAGAGATATGAGCTTTTGCAGGTGAACCATGGTGTTGTGCTGAACCATCCAGGTTATTTTGGCAAAAGCACCAAGAGTGTTGAGAACGTCCAGCCTGTTTCAAGAAACGAGCCAAAGCAATTGAGACAGGATCTTTGCATTTTGGTGGCACTGACTATTTATATGAGAAAGGAATTTAGTTTTGAAGCATGAGTGAACAGTTTTTGGAGAGATATGAGCTTTTGCAAGTGAGCTATGGTGTTGTGCTGAACTGTAAGACTGTTTTGCCAAATGATCTTACAGTTTTGACAATGTAATTTCTTTTTCAAGAAATGAGCCAAACCAATGGAGAAAAACTGTAATAAAGAGAAAATATTCATTTTAATGCGTAGATTCAGAATCCCACGTATGTAGGAAGTCTATATCAGCTCATAATGTTGAGAAATGTCATTGACCAATAATCAACAACAAAAAGAACCAGCTTATATTTGTCTACCAGCAGTTATTTGATAAAATGCAGTTTTCATTTGCCATGTGTGGGAAGTCTTTACTCTTTCATTCTGATTCTAAAACCAAGGCATTACAGATTTTTGTCTCAAACCTTAGCGTTGCTAGACTACAATTGTTTTTAGGTCATTTTCCCCTTTATGTTTCTTTTGTGTGTTTCAGTATGTGTTTCTTTATGCTATGTTTATGCACATTATTATGTGGTTTTCAGATATATTCAACTGCTATTTCCTCTTTTCTCTCAAACTGGTTGTTGGGTAACCTTGAGCCCCCTGAATGCATCATAGGTGCATTGGACTATCAGTGCCCTGACAAGTTGGATGAGCTGCAAATAGCTTCTTCAAGAAGCTGCTCCTCTTCAACCTGCAGCTGTAAGATAGGCCAGACTAGGGAATATTCTCAGATCTGCTTTTTTCAGCTGTACAACCTAGCTCACGTTTAATTCACCACTCTGGGCTGTGCACCACACTGCTGCTTTTATAACATAGGTTTTGTTTGAATAGGCCTGTGGCTTACGACTTATCCACTGTACCATATTGTGAACTGTGTGTCTGATGCAATTCAGGGGATTGTAATGCCTTAGTGGTTTGTCGCTTACCTCACTGGAATATAATATTGTTTAGAAAGATAAATGAAGACCTACGCTCTCATGTAATTCAGAGTTTAATGGGACTGAGCAAATAGGGGAGTGGGTGCGATATTCCAAAATGCAGGATGAAGAGATTTGTTGCGCTGTCTAAGTGCTCACGTTGCGGTATACTGGACGCGTTCAGTAATTGGGTCAACGCTCCAGAATTTATACCTCATCTCAAGCAAAACAAACTTGATCAAAATATATTCTGCAAGGAGTGCTGGCTGGTCCTCCCTCAGCAGGTTTGCAAAGCGTCTTCCCAGTTCGCCTGCCTCCTAATAACTCTTTGTTCTGTTGAAAATCTGGCACATTTCAAAGACTCAATGGCTTTAATGAGGCACAGTGTTGTGCCAGTGGTGGCTGTTGGGTGTCAGCAATGAAGCTCATGATAATGTGCCCGGCTGAGTGCCACTGTGTGTTTCCCACTGTTATGGTAATGGAACCAGTTTGGGTGTTTTTCCTATCCACTCATGCACTTGCTGCCCTTTTTTTCCGACTTCCTATTCGCCTCTCATTTTATGTTTGTATAGAATTATCTGAAAAATACATAATGCTGTGTAGAACAACACCTTCATGTATCTTTCTCATGCAAATACAGCCCTATATAGAAGAGGAACAAAAGAACATCAGAGCGGTTACTTTCCCTCAGTCATGTGTTTGTCCCATTATTGTCTCCCTCCAGCTGCAGCGACAGTGCAGCCCATGTCAAGGAGAGGCTGTTTGGAGAAGCAGAAGGGAAAGATGAATTGACATAAGAGGTCATTTGGTTGCCTCATATTTGGCCCTTTAGCTTTTAAGGTGAAGTGGCATGAAAGGAAGCAGAACATCAATAGGTAACTTGGCTGCTCCGAGGTCCAGGGGCAGTTTCTTTCATGGCTTCCATCACAAGCTGAGGAAATGGTCCTTCTGCCACCGACCTTCTGCTTTTCAATGGCAATCAATTCAGCTTTAAAAGCTTGGAGATATCCCTTCAGAGACCTCAGCAAGCCAAGCATGCTTCTGCCAACCCCGGGCCCAGCGTGTGTTTATTGATGCTTTGCTATTTTTTGAGGAGAAATGTAAATAATGTAGTCAGCATATTCAGCTGTGTGATTACATGCTATGGGCGCTGTGTTTTCGAAGGACTAGTGTTTGCACTGAACTTCCTGTTTCTGACATAGAGTTAAATGTAAAATAATCCTTGGTAGTAATTAATGTCACAAAATTGTGTGACCCTAATTGTTTTTTTACCACTTAACTGTCAAATCATGCACAGTTCATCATAGTACTAAAGACTGGTGTTGCATTAATATTTATTGCAGTGATAATCAGTATGCATCGAGGTTGACAGCATGTTTTGCTGAGGATCACTATATTCTGTTGCTTGATGGCGGTTTAAAGAAGCACATTTGACTGCAGCCAAGTATCTTGGCTTTGCATAAAAAAATAGTCTGTGTTATTATGAAGCGAACAGTGTTTTGAGAAATATTTGGCAAGATCCATTTTTCATGTTGGTAGTGTTCCACTGTTTAGAGGCAAAATAATGAGCCTCTTCCTCACGTATGAGGCTACCTTGAGATACCCCTTTCACTTCTCAACATTACATGCATTTTAATTATTTTTTCTTTAAAGGGTCGATGGCTTTGGTGTGCAATTTTTAAGAATGTCCCCTTTTAAAACCTGAAAAAAGTGGAGCCTTTGAATATTTCAAAAGAGACCTTGATTTAAATTGTAAGATTTCAGATATATTGCATCAGAGGGAATAGGAGAGGCAGAATGGATGAGATGTTTGACCTTTTCAGATTTGTCCCTGGGTAGTGAATTTGCTGGAGGGTGCCGGGGCAAGGAGCAGCGGTGCGTTGAATTATCACTCTCACTGTTCAAATGCTGCAGACCTGATCTCCCACTTGCTCCACTCCCACCACTAATGGGTTAGGAACACACTGGGAAAAAAAAAGATGGAGATAGAGAGTGAGTGGGAGGGGGAGTTAGTCTCTGTCTGATTGTCTGTGGGTTAAGCTTAGAAACAAATTACCGTTTTCGCCTCAGCGCCAAGGAGAGGTAGCAGCGGGTCACAACGTGGTGTCAAATCTTTAGCAAAAGCCGGTGTCATTTTGCAGAATGATTGAGCCGAGTCTCTGACAGCTACCGGCAGGAAACATGTCAACACTTTGACGGATGCTTGCTATATTGAAAGGCTATGATGACTTTTTAGTTGACTGGGCTTTCACTGAACTCCCCCAGTCTCACCATCAAATGAAGGCACAACACCAAGGAGGCAAAAAAGATAAGAACAAACTTGCCAAACTGCTTTGTAATAGTTTGCCAAGGCACGAAGGACATCATGTCTTTGTTAGAGGAGAGTAGCTGTCAAAATCACAATGCCTGGGCAGCATCTGTCTGCCTCTTTTGGTAGCATTTTTAATCTTGTGGGAAAAAATGCATGGCTTCCTGTTCTGACAAAGAACGGTGGTTTGCAAAGACATGCCACCGTCAAAAGGACACACAGCGCTATATTGATTGTCAGCCTTTAAAAAATGTACATCCTCTATAGAGCTGCAGCGTCTTTAAAAACATTGGCTTTAGCGTTTCATTCAGCTTCATGCTTTCCATTGATGATACAATAATGATCTTTTTTCTGATGTCAGTGCTTCTTCACATCCATTTACTGCATCTGCCTCTAAAGAAAATCAAGAAAAGTCACTTCTCTCCACTCACACTCATGTTCAAGTGCACATGTTTTTGATGAAACATGTGATCCACCAAAATTATGTGCACTCACACTCATGTTCAAGTGCACATGTTTTTGATGAAACATGTGATCCACCTGTTCACTACCATCACCTCATGCTGCATCTTTTCTGTCTCTCTTCCCACACTCTCTTCATGCCACCCAGAAGCCATCTTGTGCGACGTAGGAGAGTTTCACTGTCACGACCAGGAAACCTGCATCCCCGAAGCCTGGCTCTGTGATGGCGAGCCTGACTGCCCAGATGACTCAGACGAGACTGACAAGACTTGTAAGTCACTCATTCATTCATTCATCGCTCACTAATGCAAAACTGTCATATGGAGTTGTGCCACGGTGCCTCATTCGTCAGCAAGTGTCACTTTTTAAAGATTTGTGTTAACATGCATTAAGTGATGTTCCACCAAAAAGGTGTCCCTTTTAGTTACCTTTTTACTGTGTTAGAAGTCTGCAGCTTCCTCTTTCACATAGAACACACCTTACTTACATCTTGTTTGTAGCTGCCTTGGAACCAGGCTACAAACAAAACAGTGTGTTTAAGTATACTTTGGTGAAACTATGAGTGTTTGAATCATACTTGGCATTCAGGTGGATAGCAGGATTGTGTTGCAGGAACTGTTTGAAAAGTTTCCATGAGCATTTCATTAGTTATGTTTTCCTATTAGAAAAATGGTCAGCATGGTAGTACACAGTAACTGACATAAATCTAGGTGAACCACAGCTGCTGTGCTACCTCACCATTCACCCACTGTAAAGTGTTATAGGCTCTGGCCTCTGTTAACCCTGCACAGGACGAGCAGGTACAGGAAAATGGTGGAAAGAATTACTTTTTTATTTAGTACATACAGCCCAATTCATTTCAAGTAGGCCGGACCTGTAAAACCACTATATGGTAACCTATAAATAACAACACTTTCAAACATTTTCCTCTTTTAGTATAAAGAAAAGTACATTCTGAAATTGTCCTATTAAAAAACAGATGATGAGCAGCCTGAGATGTCTAAAGAATAATAAGTGCAATTTCAACACTATGTCTCAGTGTTTCCACATTCAGTCAGTCTACTACTCACTGCCATTACAGATGCATTTTTCCACTCCTGTGTAATAATGCTGGTATCACACCAGACTAAAGTGGAAGCTATTGAGGAATCAGGTGAAGTTACCAACCACCTCACAAACCTTTTTCAGATCTAGAGTTTTGGCCAACACATTTTCACTCCGACCTCGTCACATATCAATGTTTGGTCGTGGACTTTCCACGTCGAGATACAACATGCAAGGTACCCTGGGTGCATTGGTTGTTAAGGTTCTGGGACGCCGTGTCAAGTTCTGCCTGTTACATGCATTGTCTGTTTTCAAAATACACTTATGTTTTCACAGGAAATGTAATATTTACATACAGTCTCTTTCAAAATAATAATAATACAACACCACAAATTGATGTTTTTTTTTCCTTCAACAAGAAACGCACGTGGTTACGTTTTGCCAACACACAAACATGGTTGGGTTTAGGCAACAAATGCACGTGGTTGGGTTCAGGAATAAAGAACAGGGTTTGGCTTTACAATTTTATGGGAAGCATCCACCACCCCACCAAACCAACCTTCGACATTTGCTCTCTTAATTTTCATTCTTGTCCCGCCATGTTTCCCCTGATGCTGCTGGGTGCCGTTCATCTATAATGGCAACTGGCTGTGTATCTTGCCGATGTGAAAGGATGGCTTTATTTCATGGGTGTCTGGTGCTGGAAGTCACTGCCCAAGCATCGTATTTAGCCGACTTTGGAGTCAGACCGGGTTGTTTTGGCATTTCCTTGGAAAGAAGGTCCCACCAATATTGTTTTAAGATAAAAGGCTGATACAGATTCTTTTGAACTGAAGCTGCTGATTGACAATATTTTGCATAATATTTAATATCTTTAAATATGTCCACAATAAAAATTCATAGTTTTTCCAAGAGCTGTATTCTGGTTAGGGTGGAAAAGCCTCTTAAGCGGCATTTAATATGAAGTAGGATACTTGCATTTTAACCTGCTCCTGACACCTGGCACATTTTAGACTTCAGAAGTACATCAATAATAGGTGTGCAAAGTCATCCAGTGGGCTGGATTGGACCCTTTGGTGGGCTGGTTGTGGCCCATGGGCTGTATGTTTGACACCCCTGATTTAGTATGACACTGTTCCCTGTAATAGTGTTGCTGTTGCCCTTTAAGGGGAGAAACTGTTTGTATATTTTTTTCCATGCACTGGGCCCTTTTGAGATTTTTGGCTATTTTGCTTCATAACGTTTTCTTTCAGACTGGCAGAAAGAAAATGTCCAAAATACATATTTAGGTGATTATTTTAGTTCACATGTCAGTTTGGGAAATGTGTGCAAAAAAGTGTGTATTTAATAATACATTGCCTAAACTGCATATATAAACTTGAAAATTCCAGAAAAGTTTTAATTCATAAATTTATTTTCTTAACATAAGTAATGAAATGAATGACACTTGTTAAAGTGAGTTTATTCTTATACTCTGAGCCAAAAATCTCCCCTTCAGTAGCACTTACACTCACCAAACTTTACAGTTTTATTCCTATCTATATTCTGAGGGTAATTACAGAGGGATTTGTTCATATATCATTCATAGCCTCATGTGTATAACATTTTGTATCTAAAAACATGATGAAAATTTAGTTTTTTATGGCTGTTGACAGTATTTTCTGATTTTTGGAGTGATAACATAAGAAATCCAAAAATCTCTCTGTTAAAACCTCTGACCCTTTTATGTCAACAAAATGAAAGAGATCTTTGAACCTGGCTTTATCCATCGGTGAGATTTTTCCAGGAATGTATGGAAAGCATTGCAATGGAAAGCAATCAACTTGAGAAGTTCCACTGTGATATCCATCCATCCATCCATCCATCCATGCTTCATCCTCTTGAGGGTCGCGGGGGGGCTGGAGCCTATCCCAGCTGACATTGGACGAGAGGCAGGGTACACCCTGGACAAGTTGCCAGACTATCGCAGGGCTGACACATAGAGACAAACAACCATTCACGCTCACATTCACACCACGGACAATTTAGAGTTATCAATTAACCTAATCCCCAATCTGCATGTCTTTGGACTGTGGAAGGAAGCCGGAGTGCCCGGAGAGAACCCACGCTGACACGGGGAGAACATGCAAACTCCGTACAGAAGAGCTCCCACACCCGGGATCGAACCGGGAACCCTCTTGCTGTGAGACAACAGTGCTAACCACCACAGCACCGTGCCGCCCCACTGTGATATCTATTAGTTAAAAGTCTAACCCTATCTACCTGTTTTCTGGTGTCTGTTGATTTCAACCATAGCATGTAATCCTAGTGTTTTGCTGCATTCTTAATGTCGATTGTCATATTATCTATTGAGCGTTAGGGCACTTTTACTTTAAACATTCAATGCTAGTCACGCCGAGTACAGAGTTTCCCTAAACACAGTCCAATGAGGTCTTCTGGCACCAAATCTGATGATATTTTACGAAGTGCTCAGCAAGTCACTGATGTTTTGTATTTCCTCAAATACTGTGCCATCAATACCTCATACCAATTGCATGTCGAATGGCTCTTTCACCCATTTTTCCATGATGGAGTGGTGCTTGAGGATTGAGGCGCTTATTCTCTTGCCACCATGATACATTTTTCAGCAAAATGGGCTGTGTCTCTCGTCCAGTACATTGAGCTCATCTAATTTAAAGTATAACGTCAAACTGTGATGGATGCCATGACGGTGATGTAACACCATGCTGACTATTGGTCTCATACTTGTTGAAACAACTTCAACACTTAATCCGGCAACTGGAAACCTATGTTGTAGTTGAACAGCTGAAACTGTGACAGGCCAGTCACCTGAGACCTATATATTAATGTATTGTATTTATCTCATACTGGCTCTAAAGCTCCATATATGAGCTGTGATTGTGGGAAATCAAATAACAATGACCTAGCCTACTGATTACACTTCATATTTACCACCTATGGAAATAATTAAAGGAATTAAGTTGTCGCAGTAACAGATATGAAACCCTAACCCTAACCCTAATTAAACACATGATGGCCAGGTGGGTCACTTTAACAACTCTGAAACTCAGAGCTCGCATGTGACCTCAACAACTCTGTAAGGGTTAAAGCCTGCAATTTCAGTAAGAACTGAAGAAGCCTCTTGGATGAGAGGTAAATGTCTACAAGAAACTCAAGCAGGTCCAGTTGCCTATGATATAGCACCTAGAATTACCATGACGATGGATGAATGAGAATCTTAACCAGTGAAATGTACTTTAATTGATATCCTTGCAAAAAACTTTTCATTTCAACGTTTGGCACTAAATGCATAATTCCAAGGTGTTTTGAACTGCACTTTGGAGAGATCAAGTATTTTTCCAGGAAGACTCTATTTGACTACTGCTTACCTCCAAGGGCAGGACAGCACAAAAGAATAAGATCATCATTTCAGAATAAAGCAGAAGACAACCAGTCAGGTTGAAAATTGGGTTTTATTGGGAGTGCTGTATTATTCAGTGAACAAGTGAAAGTGATGTATTGTGCTGTGAAGGATCTGCTTGGCAGATCCAAATGCAGTCATGTAAACCTTCATTCGCCCTTCACATCAGAACAGGCTGTGGCATGTGTGCTCTTGGGTATTGTTATTTACACACTTTTGGGACATAGATTTCCTTTAATGGGTAATTATAGTTATATATATATATAGAATTATAGTATAGTTATTATGAGCTGGATTAGCCTTTGTAAATCATGATGAGGCTGTCACTGTCACACAGTCTATCACAGCCAAAAGAAGGCAACAACACCAAATTATTAACATTCACTCCAGGTTCCTCATCAGTGTGAGTTATTGGGTGTAATTAGGACTTTATAGTTTTGGGAGTGACATCTGTGCATAAATTGGCCACAGTGCACAATAATTATTAATGCCCTGTGCAGGAGGTCATATATCAAGTAGGCTACTATAGTGTGGCGGTACACACTGCTTATATCAGAACTATATAATGACACTCACCAGCTGTTGATACTATCACAGCTGCTTGCATGCCTAGAGGTGCATATTGTGGCCCTAGATACAAGTCAGGAGGTATAGAAAAAAGATGGAGTGATGTATACTGTTGCATCTATTCCCCTGGATGCTGTGTTGACAAAGTGAGTTGCTGCAGGTTATACTCATTGCTACGTATATCAGTCCACCTTTAATATCTTAGGCTCCTCTTACTGAAAGTTTTTTTTTTCTCTGTGGCTTCACAGGCATCACCTCCTGTGGGGCAGATTGTTTTCCCATGAAAGATTGTCTAGGTGTGTTTAGGAGCAAATGCTTTTACACATGGACCTCAGTTTATTTGTCATGAGGAGTTCTACTCAGCTTGTAAAAACAGTTTTATGTCTCCTGTGTTTCAGCAGAGACATTCCAAAGTTTGAAGATTTCTGAGCCTATGACGGGATAAATAAAACTTGGATTATACTGCAGGGGTTGTGTAGGAGTGTTGAAATGGATGTGTTGATATAGTTTTGCTGTTGTTTAAAGTGGTCCCCATTCAATCACTAAGTTAGTATGTGGAGGCATGCAGAAAAACAAAGTTTTCCTCACAAATTCAAGGTAACACAGCATGACTGATATCCAAAGGGTCATTCTGTGGGTGAAGTATTCATCTAATGTAGTTTTACTGTATGCAAAACTGGGCACACTTGGGCCCTGCTGGCAGTTCCTAATTTCTGATATACTCTCTGATCGGTTTCCGTCACCTATGATCTGCCACTCTTCCACACAAAACACATTTTAAATATAAAATATATAATATAACCTTTACATGGTAGCTGTGGGCCAAGTCATATAATCTCCAAAAGGCAATTAATTATCACTTCGATTAATGTTGGCTCCATTTTATTTACAATGCCTCCAGAAAGAAGACCTTGCATATTCATCTAAGGAATTTGGCACAGCTCATTATCATGGATTATGTATTGATAGAAAGGGGAATTAGATCAGCTTTACCCTGCAAACAGAAGACGGGATTGGAATGTATTTTGCCTTCTTGAATGATAGCAAGGGCTGCAATAACCTATAAAAAAAGGATCCTTTATAGAGGATGATACCCACTGAGCAAAGCCATAGAGGATTAAAATAAAAGCAGAAGAAATTTATGGTGTAAAGCCATCAGTACTTTGATTTCTCTGTGAATATTTTGGGCATTATACAGGAGAATTTATCATCTTAAGAAAAAGGAAAGGTAATACATTACCCTCCTGTCTAGAAATATAAAAATGTTGGTGCCACTGATGGCCTCTCTCCTGCCTGCTCTGGCTCGGTCAGAGAGATGTAATCACTGCATCTTCAGGGCCTGTGGGGAGGAGGGGAGGGAAGGTGGCCTTGGATTGCAATACCTAGAGACCAAAAGGAGGCACCGGTTTATCCGCTCTGCTGCAGGCCTCGCGGGACTGGACAGCTGACGACAGTTATTCATGGAGCTGAGAAAACAGCGTGCCTTCAGGAATGTCTAAAGAAAACCCAGCAAAATGGCAACTCTCCAACTGTGCGCGGTTCAAGCAAATGCTTTCTGTGTAATAAAGAGTCAAACCTTTCCTTTGTTATGGGGCATCATCTTGTGCGGTGACAGTTAAAGGGGAAAGATTGAGAATTTGCCTAGAGTAGGGTAATCACATTCTTAGTTTCTGTATCATACTTGCAAGGACGTCTAAATGTCAAGGCTGTCTGGGGACATACAGATCTGGTGTTTTCTGTGCATTTGAGATAAAGTGGGACAGCCATAATTCACTTCCTGTAAATATCTTTTCTGGTATAATTTTATGAAAACTGTTGGCGTTAATGGCTGTCAGCATGCAGCCTTCTATGTACTGATGTTACACGCTTGCAAACACTGTCTTAGAACTTAAATCCTTCATGAATCCTTCAGGAAAGGATTTCATGGACTTTTGGCTCTTCTCAGTAGCGCTGCCATGAGGAGCTTTGTGAATCTGGTGGACGTGGAGACCAGTGAATCCTTTGATTGAATTGTCACTCCCAGAGGAAAAGACAATAAAAGGGGTCAGTGGCTGACTTCAAAAACATGGTCACAGAAGCTGTGTTTC
Source organism: Epinephelus awoara (assembly GCA_035609425.1). Taxonomy (NCBI): domain Eukaryota; kingdom Metazoa; phylum Chordata; class Actinopteri; order Perciformes; family Serranidae; genus Epinephelus; species Epinephelus awoara. Next base: position 13,253,210 of record CM069307.1, read on the forward strand.
ATGGCTGTAGCTTGACTCGACCCAATCAACACCGATGTTGATCTCGGTGTCCTCGAGGCAAGGGGGAATGAGAACTGTTCAAAGAAAGATCTCTCTGGGGTTCTTGCACTTATTCCCCTTTGTCAACAGGGGAGGGCCTGTCTCCCCTTGCTTTCATCTAAAGTCTCTCAGATTCTCTATACTGAGCTCATTCAGTGTCTTACAGAGAGCTTGAAAACAAGCAGCATGGGGACCCAACTTGGGGGTATTTATGTCATGGTTATGCCACTTAGCCACAGCATATTTTAGTTAGGCTAGGGGACGTCTTAGATAAATTATCTTTCCTTGGGAGCAGTGTTGGGTAAGGGTTACTTACTAATTCTTCTATTTAAACCATTTTGTCTCGACACTTGTTTTATACATCATATGTGTTTAGAATGCTTGAATTTGATCATATTGGAAATACAGTTGATTTCTTCTCTACAGAGTTCACCCCAAAATCAAAAACTACATATTTTTTTCTCTTACCTGCAATGCTATTTATCAGTGATCAGTGTTGATTGCTTTGGTTTTATGGAATTAGACGGCAATCAGCTTGCATTAGTTACCACAGATATTTCTTTTTTTTTTGTGTGTACTTGAACGCCACACTAACGAGCCCATGCAGACGGATACGCCTGCGTGTGCCGCTGCACAGTTGGCTGTCTCTGGACTCATGATAGTTTGACCTTGGCTAAGCTCCGCCAAATACTTTACTTTTTATGGCTAAATGAGTGTTTTATTTGCCATAAATAGGCCATAAAAGCTCCCAAAAACACTAATTGATGTTTGGTGATGATGTTGGGTGGTTGGAGCAAGTACATGTGCAGGTTACTTCGTAGGTTAACATTACTCTATTAGCTTGTTAGCCGTGAGTCGCAGCTAATCCAGGAGGTGTGGAAATACGATTTGCAGCAAGCCTTGCTTAATTTATTTTGTTTCAGCACATGCTGAGCTGCATTGTTAATGAGAGCTGGCTGTGGAGGCTGATTTTCTGGTTTTATATTCACCAGTGCCAAAATAAATGCGAATAGTGACTGAGAGTGGGTCATCTGATCAGTTACACATGGAGTATAGCCATACTTTTCAACCTTTTGGTGGCATCGTGGCACGCTGGATTGCCAACAACCGTGCTTGACTTCACCACACCACAGACTGTATGAGTTGTGGCTGCTGCAAGAGAGAGTCAGCTTTGTGCCTGGCTGCGCACACGCAATGACAAGGCTAACTTTTAGCATCAAGTGGCTAACTTTACCAAACAGTTATCAACAGGTTTAACAGACAGAGTTAAACTGTGAGAGTTTCTTGGTAGCGTTTAGTAGCTTGGTGTGGGAAGTTGGCCACTGCAGCTGTGCAAAACCTATTTGACATATTATACAAAACCTATTTGACATAAACATGATCTTTCCCCGACCTTAACCATATGCCTTTGTTGTCATGCACAGTTATTGCAGAAAGTATGAGTTATAAAAAGAAAAATTTTATGTGGGGTTTTTGCAGAATTGTCTGTCTTCTTTTTCTGTTCTTAGGGTTGGTGGCTCTATGTTTGTCTGTATATTTTGGTTCTGCATGTGGGTACAGTGTGATCTTCTGACAATCACAGCCAGTCTCCTCACTCGTACTCGACCAATAAACTTAATTCTGACTGTGAAGTATGTTTCCATTTAAACATTTGGAAGTAGCTGACAAAGCTTGTCTGAAAACACTGCTTTAGGAGTGCAGAGAATATTTGATCTGTATGTCTGTGATGATGCTGAAGTAACTGTAGTCAGTGTATTTCAGGCTGCCTATCAACATCCTGCAGGGTATTTTATCTGGCAAGTCCCATATTGAAATAAATGTATCACAAATGTGTCGGCTTCCCATGAGAATTGGCGCCAGTTGGATGGAGGTTTAGGGGGTAATGTAGCGTAGCACCTTGTTATTGAGCTGAAGGACGGGGCCTTTTGCATTATGTAACGTTTATTTTCCCTCCACTCCGTTTCTCCCTCCCTGCTGACTCATAACCCTTCTGTTGACTCATCAAAAAAAAACCTAAAACATGCTATCATTACAAATGCAGCATGTTTGCTGTCAAGCATCACTTCTGCATATTGTGAGAATTATTCACTGACAGTGTTAGACTCTTTGAATGTCTATGAGGCTATTAAAACTGCATGATCCTGCCTTCACATTGCTGTCGCCTGTTTAAATAATCTGTCAAAGTTATTAGAAAGCTCACAGGTTATTTTGTCATCATGCTATCGCTACAACATTTAATATGACTGAGTGTTGGTGCAGCGGAAGTTAATTGGATATTACGTTTGGTTCTTCATCCCTGCGTCTTGACACCTGATTTAGGAACAAATGCACCACTTTGTCCTTTTCTATCAAGGTATTTAACCTGCTGCACATGTATCATGTTTTCAGGCATCGTGATCGGCTGTTTTTTGCAGCAGGAGGCTTTGAAATGAGCCTTTTAATTTACTGTTTCTCTCCCTCTTCCTCTCTACATTTGGAACAGAACTTATGTACACTTCCTCAGGCTTGTGCCATCTGTTTTACCAGTAGTTTCAGTAGGCGGGGAACAGACACAACAAATATTGTGTGTACTTGTGTGTCTGTGTGCTTGGAAACATTTATTCCCATGAAGGCACTGTGTGCTTTTAAGTCTCTATGATTAAGACTGTCTCGTCTGTCAAAGTGTGATAGTTGTATTGAAAAAGAAAGTTATCCTCTTTGCCCTCAACATATCATTTGCTCATGTTCAGTTCTGTGCTTGCTGCATTACCCCGGTTTCTGCAGTTTAACACATTCCCGTATGTTTGAGCATTCATCTTAGACGAAACCATTAGTGTGGGAATGAATTTCGTTGCCTGGTGACAATCCTGCACCCGCGCCATGTCTCATCCATGTCAGAAGTGATGCACTGGGAGGAGCACATCGCGGCTTTGTCTTTGCTCTCACAGCCCCCGACTCAACAGTTAAACTGCACTGACACATTTCCCCTTTTGTATTCCCTGCAAGTATGAGAATTGTAAAGGACAGCATCCCAGCTTGTCACCTGAAGAACGAAAGGAAAAAAAGCATATGTTAAAACTTGACATGCTTGCTGTCACAGACCCAGTGTGGCATTAAAGTACTGAAGTCGACATTATCTCCCTGCTGCTGCAGCACAGAACAAAGCATCACAGCGATATGAGCATTAACTCAGAGCAAACACAGTGACACATACTTACCACGACACCCAATGAGAATAATAGCCTGTACCATCACTGTGATGAGTGCTGTTCATCTCACAGCTACACAGCAGCCAGGACTTGACTCTCAATGAGCATGAATCAGTGACATTGGCCTTTTATTTATTTATTAATCATAAATAATGGGTAGTCTAATAGATAGTGAAATGCCTTCTCTTAAAGCCACTCTATAAACATGGTCATAGTCCAATGATTATTTCAAGGGAGCTGGTCTAGTGCCAGAGGATATTTGGAGAAAAATACATGCCCTCCCACTCGCTGTGTGTACAGTATTATACTCTAACCATAGTCCTCATTAAAGAAGCCTTCAAGCCACAAAAAAAGAGAGACTTATTTACTCGCGTATAATCAATTGATTTACACTACAGGCCAGCACACCAGTTTGAGCCCTGGAACTCATTACATAGTGGGAAATATAAACAAAGGCAAAGGTCAGTGTTGAAACTATTATAATTTAATGGAGGAATCCAAGGCCACGGGATATAAGAGCTCCTCCATTTTATTTGAAAGACATAGGGTTGGTTTGTAGTGTCATCCTCCTATAAAATTCAAACCGCAACATGAAGAGCTCGTTCTCCTGCCTTGATCAGAGACGTCTGTAAATCTTGACTGTAGTAACAACAACAAAACAATTATTTGTAGTGGTAAGGTAGAAAAACTGTTTGACAAATAAAAAGACGGTCTGTTTACTGTTGTCACTGTTGCCCACTTATATAGATAGTAAAGAAAGTACTGCAACGTACTTCTGTATCACATATCCTCCAAACTAAATGTTTGTTATTTGTGGTGGAAATTGCCTGCTTACACTCAACACTCAGGAAATAGACACAAAAAGCATTTGCTGGGTGTGAGGAAACATTTAATGTAAACTGGAGAGAGTATAGTACATAAGCTATGCTGCTATGATTAAGATTAAGTACAACTGCTTGGTCAAGGTTTGGGTAAAGACCATATTATCATGACATCTTTGGGATAGGGAGTTGCTCATAGTGATGAACCAGCAAAGGGTTATCATCCAACAATGCATCCAAAATCTTTATTTTTTTTCAGCTGTCCCAAAGATGCTTTTATGGTTTCAAAATTGGTCTTAGAAGAAACACTGACAGTCGGTAGGGGACGGGATGGGACAGCAGTCTCTTGTATTAAGGTCAAATGCTTTGTTGAACGTGAACCTACAGTAGGTAATTTTCAGCATGCAAAAAACTTTAGGTTTAGCTGGAGCTAATATGAGGCTTCAGCAATCTGTGGTTGACAAATCAAGTGGGGATCAAGTTGGGGTCTGCATCTGTGTGCCTGTGCATTTGTGATACAAAACATGTGTAAGAGCCATCAGTTTAGAACGCCATATATGGAGTTTGGATTTGACACTAAAAAATAATTCAGTTCATGCAGTTCACATACATCAGTCTCATTGTCAATGGCATTACTTTAGATGGCATTATGACAATTGTGTACTTATTTCTTTGATGAAAGAATGTCAGCATTAAACACAACACTGTATATTATACAGCTAATGAGATCATTCTTCTCTGTGAATATTGGTTTTAGCCTCTCTGACTACAATATACTGTATGTATTATTCATTTGAATCTGGCCCCAGAACAATTAGATTGGAACATTTGCATAATGGTTGGTCACAAAAGTATCTCTATTGACTAATTATGTCGTTGTTTACCAAATACTGATAAATTGGCTTTTTGCATTTTTCTCTTTTTTAGGGGTGTTTCTGAAGTGCAGCTTTACTACATTGTTCCTCTCTGCAGACTGATGCATTGATTCTTTATTATACAATACAGCCAGATTGTCACAGATGCCAACATCCAGCCTCATTGCATTGCACAGTAGGGACTTTTGTCCTCCTTTTCAGATAGATTTGATTGAATGCTCAGCATAATTTACAGCTAATAATAAGCTGCTGCACACAGGAAATTAGGTGTCGAAGGGGCTCTGTGCCTATTACTTTTCTGATATTGCTCTCATTTACTGCACAGAGTGCATTAACATGTAGCAAATAATATTAGTTTACATTTCTAAGGTGGATCGATTTTGAGTGATTCTATGTATTATGTAGGGATGTCCCGATCCAGCTTTTTCACTTCCGATCCGATACCGATATTACAGCCTTGAGTTTTGGCAGATACGGATACCAATCCGATCCAAGCGCGTATTATACATATTCACTTATTTTGTTGTCAGTCATGTTAGAAAAGGTTGGACCAAGCGATATTACTCTAATAAGAACAACTACTTAATCGGGTTAGTTAGAATGATCCACAACAGTTGATAGGACAAACTGACCTGTTTATTGTTAACAGGGTTAAATAAAATAAACTTCAAACTTGAACATTAACATTAAATAAAAATACAGCTGGTTTGCTGTGGCTGCTTTCACCCCTTAATAAATAGAAAATAAATCAACACAAGAAATCTTTAAAATGTCTAACATTGAAATTCTTCTTCTGCTGGAGTGGATCACTGGAATGGACTGGACGGAGTTCTTGGATCAGCATTTTTTTTCATGCAGTCTGATCCGATGCCGATGCACGTTTTTTGCTAATATCGGTGGCCGATATTAGCAAAAAATGGGACATCCCTAGTATTATGCAGGAGCAAATCACTCATTTTAAAATGATAATGCGAGTGGGGCAAAACGTTAAGGATTGACATCAGGAAGAAAAGGCTAACAGATCCTTTTTTTTGGTGTTAGTGGAATAAACTACAGATCTATCTGAATGCTGCTTTGCCATAACATATTGCGTATTCACTCAGTATTCTGTCTTTAGTAGAACTGTCTCATCTGAAAATATTGGAGGGGGTCGACACAAAATATACAAAAGGCAGTCATTGCCTTACAGTGCATCTTTGCCTATGCTAGACTTTATCATACTGATGTGATATATTGGCATATCATGTTCATCTTCTTTTGTTGAACAATATGTGGTTTATAGTTTGACAAATCAAACAAGTAATTGGGAGTCATGTGACATACCCTTTAAGATTTTAAGGTATTTAAAGACACCTGAGGAGCAAAAACTACTGTAATCTAACTAACGTTAGTGTTGTAACTACAGTACCTGCAGCTGTTCAGTACATTCAAGTAATATGCTGAACTTTAATGAAAGTGACTTTTAGCCTTTAAAGGCCCATTTATGCTCAACATTAAATACGAATCCGGATACGGACGGAGCCTTCTGTCCGTGCTCTGCGTTCATTTCGTCCGTATTTCTGCATGTTTCCATAAAGCTTACAGATATGGGCCAAACGGAGCAGTACCACCTGAAACCGTTGGGGCAGTGTTGCTGTCACTACCCGATACATAGCTCTAGTGAGACACGAAGAAGAAATAACAATGGCGGTTATTGAATGCCCCGGCAGACATCCTAAAGTACTGGAAATTATGCTTGTCATCAATTTCTCCCATCTGCAGTACTAGAGACTGTCTTTTATGCAAGAGGTACATTATCAATATCTCCTCCACAGTCACCATGTTTGTTTTTGAGTTTATTGTTGTCATAAAGTTTTGACTCTGGGCTGCCCCCTGGTGGATATATTGGTTAACATCCATGCCAATGTAAAGGACGCATGGAAGTATGTGGGCAATGACGGTAACATTGTTTGAAACGGATGTATACAGTTTTGTACAGAAAGGGAGCATAAATGGGCCTTAAGGGTGATTTAAAGAGGCAACAGATAGGATTCGTTTTTTTTTTTAGCTTGGCGCCACCTAGTGTCAGTGGTGTTGCTCGCACTGTCGCAAAGACCAAATTGACTGTGGGAATCAGAGATAATCAATAAAATGTAGGCTGTAAAGCCACCAGTATACCTCTATGTATATGCAGAATGAGAAGGTGTGTGGACACTATACTAAATAAATTAGTAAAGAGACCGAGCAACAATTATCAGATTTCTGAAGAAAAAACAAATAATTATACCAGAATGCACAGTACCAGTACAAACAACTCACAGTAAATGATACCAATATGCAAAGTATCAGTTCAAACAACAGTAGTAAGGGATAATGTATAGTGAGCCGGTGACTGTTGAAAAATAACTCTCGACAGGGGAATGGAACCCCGACACATAGCAGAGTTATTTTTCAACAGTCACCAGCTCACTATACATTCTCACACACACACTCACTACTAAAACATTCAAATGTTACAACTGGCATCAATATTATTAAACTGCTGGCAGAGTGTGTTGACAGAGGAGATACATTCACCAGAGGGTCCGAGGGCTGCCGTAGAATGGCAACCAGGATGTCAGCCGACCAACACTCGCTACCCAGTCCCTGGCTGCGGTGATTTGCGATGCTGGCCAGCTAGGAATGAACTAGCAGCCAGTACAGTACAGTCCTCTCTCGGCTAGCTAACATTTAGCCGTGTTACTTACTGATCCATCAGAAAGAAAGCTAGCTGGACATCGGTGTTGAAGCCTCTTTGGTCACGGAGCTCCCTCCATCTCTTGAACACCTTACTGAGGTTTACCCTTGTTTTTCCTCTTCTTTCTTCTTTGTCCCCGGTGGCAGAAGCTTATTGCAAAGTCACTAAGTAACCTATGTAAACACTGATAGTATGATTTTACTGTGTATACTACCCCGTGCAACCCACATTATTTTCATAATGATATACTATATAGGCAAAAATGCTGTCTGTTGCTTCATTAATGTATTCACTTTTGTGGTTGGCAGTATATAGGACAGGAAGCTAATGTAGAGGCCAGTACAATACAGAAACACAATAATCCTTAGTAGACAGACAAAGCAACCAGGGAAGGTTTTAGACAGCCCAGTTGCCAGAAGAAAATGGTGGCATTGTGCAAAAAACGGTAACGATACATTTGCACCTTTCATACAGATCATGTCAGCATTTCTTTATTGACATAGTGTATGACTTGACCTCATTATCGGTAGGTGGAAGGGGTGGTGGATGGTGTGTCATTTAGGCAAGACCCCTGCCAGGCTGCAGACCACTGCTCAAAACCAACAAACGTACAAAAAGTGGTTGTGATTTTGCAAGTATCACTGTATTCCTAGTTGCTCGATAGTCGCAGTGTTTCCCCTACAATGCCACAGGCCCGGTGAGCTGCGGTGCCTACGAGGCCCCCTGCCGGACCTATGCCAGGCAAAAAATCATAAACAGACGGATGCTGTCATCGCTCTGCAAAGCCTCGGCGGCTTCCCTTGAGGCCTCTGAAAACACTACGCCATTGAAAGATGAAGGTTTAGCTGAAACCTGAAGCCTGTAACCCCTGGCTGGGGTTGGCCTGGGGGGTTGAAGCTCAGAACTGGGGCAGCTGTGCTCTCTTGCGATGACAGTCTGCACTGCGCTCTTTTGTTTTCTCTCTTATGAAATACTCGCTTATCAATTAATCGATAATTGGACATTAATTTTTTTGATGATCGAATAATGAATTTTGATGGTTTGCCCATCCCTAATTCCTAGTGGCTTTTAAGGCACCAAACATGGGTGTTTGAAAGCAACTCATTGCTGATTTTTCATTGGGGATAGTGCCACAAAAAGCAGTCGTTTTCTACCGAGACATTGCTGCTTTTTTAGCGGGAATTGCGCCCCCAAAACAGGAAATTTTCACACAAAATATTATATTTTTGCAACCATAAATAAGGCTTTTTTTGTGGCTAAGCCTAACCACACATTAACCACAGAGTTGTTTCAACATGTCAGTGACTTAATAATGTGCAATGTATCTGTGGTTTGCAGAAATGTATAATGCCAACATTTTTCTTCTGATCGGGTTGTTTTATAGACAGGCATTGGGAAGTTCTCGATTGGCCGTGTCAGCTTGGCCACTGTCCAAGTCAGCATGTGTTTCTCGTGCTGAAAACCAGACTGAAGGTGTAACGAGCAAGAACCGAAGATGGCTGCAGTACAGGCCTGGCAGAGCATCACCAAATGTTGGCCATGCGTATCCACAAACATGCAAAGGCATGCACATTTTCCCACCAGGGAGTTGTCCAGTTCATACTGTGCCTTTGGCTGCTTCTCAGCAGCTCCATGTGATTAGTCAGGAGTCAAATGTTTGCTCAATGTCCTGTTGATGCTGAGAAAAGAAGGCAAGATCTATACATAGTCATTCATATGGCATCCACATTTTTCTCAAAATGTATTGAAAATCACAGCATTTAATCCTGTGGTCATACAGTAAGCTTCTCTCACCGTCTGTGAAGAATCTCAGTCCTTGGAGGTTCCTACTTCTGGAAAATATTGCCGGTGTGTCTAGGGTCAAACAAATACAGAGAAATAAGCTCTTTGGGCTGAGTACATAATTTCAAATGGCAAGGATGTAAAGGTCACAGAGGAAAGTAAGTCTTTTAAATGTTTAGACCACTGCACCTCTTAAAAGCAGAACATACAGGGAAGAGCTTTACAATTGGTGAAATGCGGCCATAATGTTACCAAACATAGCTCTTGTTTACCCAGTTGAACTTTATCTGCATGCATTTTCACATTTCACTTTGTTGCCATGGAAGTCTCCAACAGTTCCATATATTTTGGATGACGCACATTGTTCAAGACAGGTAGAGAGATAAGCAGTGTACTGCCACATCTCCAGAATTTTGTCCAAGGATTGTTTGCCTTTGAGATATGAACCTACAGCCGGGTACAAACAGCCTCATGTACTTAAATCAAGCTGAGATGCACGGAAAACGGCTCACCAGCAGTGCCGTTGCATGACAGTTATAAATATATCATCCCCTGCTATCAGTTATTCAAGTTAAGCCACAGCATCACAGAGCCCAGACATCTTATAACCCAAACATCCTCCAGCTTTAAGTATGACAACAATAATGACTTCATCACAGACAGACAGACTACATTCAAAGGTGAAGAGTTCACTGTTTTCCATGAGATCTTGATGCTTCAGTTTACATAAACACACACACACACACACGCACACACACAAAGAGGCACACAAGCAGAATAACTAAAATATTCATGCATTTTACACTTTAAATGTATTCTTCCACACCAGTGACACTGCTTATCAGCCCAGAGATTAATGTTAACAACATTGCACCACTCCTGGCAACTTCCCCTATGTCATGGTTTGTTTTTGCAGACTGCCTGTGAAAGTTAACACTGCTGTAGCTACTAGTTACCACAGTAATTAACGATGTTTGTCTCCCAAAGGCAAAGTACAGTAATCACATTTGAATATGTTGTTTGTATGGTTTAGTTACAGTTACATATGCATAAACTGAAAAATAAACAGCAATAAGCACTACTTATGGTCACCGTGTAAAAATGTCTACACTGTTGTGAAAGTGAGGGGGGAAATATATATAGTCTCTACTATCTACCCAGGTGAATTTGTAATGGCATATGAGGCTATATGTCAAATGATACTGGCCTACAGGCAAAGTAGCTCAACCCAAGCACACTGCAGCGACTGAAAGCTACTGCTGTCTCTGCTGTTTCTGACCTTTTGGCTTAAGTTCAGATACACCAAAATGATTTTGCACTGTCATCATGCTTATGATTAGATTACTGCTTTGTAATAATAGCAGCAATGGGAGTGCACACTGTAACTAATGTCAATGTGATTGTGTGATTCACCACAAAATGGCTTGTTACTGTTATAAAACCACTAGACTACCACTAAGTCTACACTGGCGATGCCTCAGGTCAGGAATCAGGATGCTACTTTGATCATCAATTCAAACCCTAAATTCAGAAAATGAAATCATTATTTTTAGAGATATGATGAATCCCTGTACGTACAAGTTCAAGGAGCTTCCCCTGCTGATAGCTTCCCTGTTATTTTCTTTTAGGAATTCATTATTCCGCACAAACTGGCACCGGCTCAGATTAACATGATTATCATAATGAACATAGCTGCTGCAATCCCCCCCTAGAAGCCTCTCATTTTACATTAAATAGAGGTATTAGTTTGGCCCAGCTGATTCCTCCTCATTCACTCCTCAAAGTGGGCAAATAGCAGCAGGATTTTTAATTAACATATCATAAAATCTCAAATCTTGCAGCAGCACCTACAGCATGCAATGTCCATTAAAATCTCCAGTGTTGAGCATAATGAACAACAGTTGCTACTATAGCAGACATTACCGGTTGTGGGGCTCAAAATGTAAAGTGTAGCAAGAGGACAGTCCTGAATTATCCAAAATGAAAAAGGTTCATCCTCTTAAGAGCACGAAAAACATTCTACCTACTGAAAGTATTTTTTTTTAAAAACCTGTTGATATTGTGTCTGTTCACATTTTGGATGTATAATGTTACCTGTGACGTATCCACTTCGTGCCTTGTGACACATTAGGCCTTCACAGAGCGCTTCCACTTTTCCCAGTCAGCTGCTGCAGTCCTTATTTCAGACCATGATTTCCATCCCACTTCTTGACGTTCTTTCTCAACTGAACGCCTCCATGTGGTCTTTGGTCTCCCTTTTCTTCTTTCTCCTTCTGGTGCCCAAGTCATTACTATGTTTCAGTCATTGTTTTTGTCCTGCCTTAGTATGTGTCCAATCATTTTACATCTACGAAGCTTCACTTCCTTGCTCAGCGGTTTCATTTCAGCCCTTTCTAGCAGCTCTTCAGTACTGACATTGTCTTTGCAATGTATACAGAGTATCGTTTGTAGGCACCTATTGTGGAACACATCAACTGCTTTGTTGTCTCCCTTATTCATTTTTGAAGTTTCACGTCCATAGAGTAATACTGGGGCTACTAGTGTCTTATACGGTCTGAGCTTTGTTCTTCTTGAGATGCTTTTGGAGCTCCAGGTGTTTTTTTAGTCTGATGAATGCACCTCTTGCTTTTGTGAGTCTATTCTTCAGGTCTTTCATATCACCTCCCTCCTTACAAACGGTGGCTCCTAAGTGTGTGAACTTGTCTGCATCTTCGATTAACGCTTTCCTGGTTTCTGGTTCTGGATGTATAATGCTACAAACAAAACAACAACCGATCTGCTGTACCACACAAATCATCTTTTTTATTTATTTTCAATTCTTTGCAGCGAATTATGTTTTCGGTTTGAAGCTCATATTCAGTGCACTTACAACATAAATGTGGGTTTGCTTGCAGAAGTTCCAGTAATATATATGCAGTATTTAGACTAGACTGGGAAGGTTCAAGTTTAATTTATGGTTGTATTATCGCAAAATAAGATGTTAATAAATATTGATGATTAACTTAAATGCTTCCCGCTTTACCTGAATAAGCATATCACATTTTTTTTCTTAGCTTACCAGGGGAACATCTGTCCTCCACTCAAGGTGTTATGATTAAACTGGTATTTAAGTGCGCTTACCCATTTCATCTCTGGACATTATTCATTTATCAACCCATTACCGGGACTGTGCAGTTTTCATATAAAATAATTTAAGATTTATACATCAGCAATTCCCTAATACAACAGGGACCTGATACTGTTTATCTGTTTACAACATGTTCTATACAAGAAGCATTTTCAATTAAATGGATGCGTCCTCGACTCAGTTTAAGCCTCCATTAGCAAACCTGAATTTGTCATCGTCTGATCATGTTCTCATTAACATTGTGTGCATTTGTGCTTAACTTGCTACAGTTTATTATGTTGAAGCCTCTTCAAATCCATGGTAAACCTAAAGTAATGCTGTCACTTTTTCTGGCTGATTAGACACAATTGGTTGTTAGTGTCGCTGCATCATTCTTACCAGGTAATGATATTTGGTTACCTCCCATAAGTTCTAGTATAGGCCTAATCTCAACCTGAGCAGTCAAACTAATCAATGAAAAAAGCTCTTGTAACTAGAGTTACACGTCTAATTTCCATTTAGCTACTTGAGTTTCAGGGTCTTGGTATTGATCAGAGTCATTGTTAACAAACGAGTTAAATTGTTTGCTGTGAAACATGCCAATTCTGTCACACTGAACTTGCTAACTGTACCTTAAGAGGCACATTTAGCAATTACAGCCACTGTGTGTTGGACCTAAACATTTTTTGCTTGGCAGTTTTAATTAAATATGCATGAACTCATTGAAGAATGCATTTGTAGAAGACTATTTTGTTAAGGTTTTCATCACTTTTATTAAAAGAGTGTTCATTTAGAGCAGCTATGAAATATCCGACTGTTTAGTTCAATGCATGCTGTAGTTACAGTATTGTATGTAATTGCTCCTGAAGATGCTCATCTCACAGCTCATCATCACTGACAGCTAGTAGGTAGTTGTAATTGTTCGTGCATTTGCCTAATTCTTTCGGAGTTCTATTTCTTATACAAGTGATTTCAGCCTTGTTTAAACTCAGTGCTCTGCAGATTGCTGAAGAGGATCTTAAATGTGTGCCTGAACTGATCCGGCACATGCAGTATGCAGGATGTTCTGTTAAAGCGTCATTCAGCACCTTGGAATGGGAATCTAATGTGAGAGAAGCTTCAGTATAGCTGTCGGTGTTACACAGCGCGGTGTGCTATCCTGCTTATACAACTTTGAGCAATCATCCAACATAGTACAGTAGTTTGGGAATTGACAGAGGAATTCTGAATACCTCAGCCGTTGAGAGACCATCTGTGTACCCCTGCATGACAGATCAGAGCCACTGAATATTCATGCACCATCCCTCCCCTTATCACATTAGATTAGAACCCATGTGGCGAGATAGCAAGGGGAGAGGCTGACAACGCTGTTACCTCGTCAGAGACCCTTACTGCTTTGTGTTAAATAGCACGTTTTGCCAAATGGACATGTACTATGGTGTGGCACTGGGTGGAATCTTCTACGACAGTGTGTCTGTTTCTGTAGAAAGTTAGAATTCCCTGTGCATTTTGAAATGTGTAACAGCTAACACTAGGATCCAAGTTTACTGTGGGAACCACCACGTATTTGAGAGATGTGTGAAGTGCGAGCAGTTTCCAAAGGGATTTTTTTTCCTTGTGATTTTTCTAAAATGAACAGTGACATAAAAGTCAAGTGCATAAATGCAGTGTACACACTTAGCTTTTCAAGGCAATGGGCAATACTTTGAAGATCCTCAGGGTATATTTATTTTCTGATTATGGAGTAATGGTCATTTAACTTGTTTTTAATGTATGTCGAGTGCTCCTTATGCTGCTAATCCAAATGGATCTTTCTTATCCAGTCACCCGAACCTGATTTAGAAAGCAAATTATATACTGTATTCCTGTATGATGGATTCCTGTATGATGGATTTAAAAATAGATTTTTGTTCATGACGTCTGAAAAATATACCAAAAGTCTATCCTTAAAAGAACTGGAAGAGAAATGAGAAGACATTTTGGAGCCCAGCAGATGAGGCTGCCAGTTTGCTCATGTGTGAAATATGAACTCTCAGAGACAAGGTCACTTATATTTGACTTACCTAAATATGGCATAGAAATAGTGTGAATCACTGGGGCTTGAAGAGATAGCCAAGAAATATTCATTAAAGGAGAAGCCTCTCCTGCTGCACCTTTTAGAGTCATAAAAATGCATGGGAGGAGAAACTAATATAAGTCATTATTGTGTCAATACAGACGCACAACTACTTGGACATATCACTTCTGTAAATCAGCAGGGGATGACAGGCCTCTTTGTAATAGCCACATTAATTGCTGCATCTCTTACCTTTCAAAGTGGAAATGGATGCTGTGAATAAGTAACCGCCCAATCAAGATGGTCCAAATGTTCTTGGATGTGAGTTCCTCAGAGTGGGATAACTCTGGGGATTGTTACAGACCCCATCGCGTGGGCGATAAATCTTCCCATTAAGTGGCTGCAGCGGCACATTGGTAATTGATATCAATGTAGTTAAGGTGGAGATGTGACACATTTACAGTGCTGGTGCACTGGTCAGCTGTGTTTTATGTGCTCTCGTGGCTGCCACATGAATGAGGGTCACCTATGTGCCTCATGAATCCTTAAACAGCTGCTCTCCGCTGTTTGCCTGGCTGGCGGGGAGAGTCGGGCAGTTTGTTATAGGACTTCACCAGTGCGTCTGCAGAGCAGTGTGGTGAACATCTGTTGTGTGTAAAGAACAATGCTGTGTGAAGTATAAATACATTTGCATATGCATAGGTTCTTCCACTTCCCTTTACAGAGGTCTTGAAATATCAGCACTTTGAGGGGGAAGTCAAAAAAACACTGGAGGAAATGTGTTTACCTGCAAAAAATACAAACGGTAACGACAATGAAATATGCAAATTGATTTCACATATGGTCTCCCAATGTAATTGCTGCTCCATATGCTTAAAGAAAAAACTTGTTAAAGCTGATGTGGCTTTGCAGTGAAGTGATATACAGTAGTTCATGAATTATTAATGTTGGGGGGGGGGTGGAGATAGTTTTTTGATGATTGTTTCTCTTCTTTAGGTGCGCAGGAGGTGGTGATCAGATGTCCCCTCAATCACATACAGTGCATCGGGACAAAAAAATGTATTCATTTCAATAAACTCTGCAATGGGGCCAGAGACTGTGAAGACGGCTACGATGAAGGAGTTCACTGTCGAGGTAAGAGTTAATGACGCTTTCACAGCCTGATTCTTTTTTCGCCTTGGGTTTCGAATACATAAATTAGTAAGTATTCTCATTATTATGTAAATTAATCAGATTATGCTCATTTTATTTGGATTATTAAGATTGTGGAATTTATTTTACACATTAAATCTGTATTACATTTGTAAAATATATAGCTGTGGAAAATGCTTTACTTTTATTCCCTGTTAATAATAGAGATATTCATTATTCCAAACTTTAGTCAAGTAAATTTCAGCTTAAGTGTTCTCTTTGGTGATTATAGGAGTTCAGGGATCGTTCTCACATTCACTTAGATAAGCACTGCTCAATCTGTCTTTCCTTTCTACATTTAAATTCAACTCTCAATGCATGATGGTTGATGATAGAAATGTTAATTTATGAAATGGTAGCATGAGCTGGCACTTTCAAACTTTTCTGGTTGAACTGGTTGCCAAGGTGACTTCTCATCATCCTTCCTGTCAGGGCAGGCTAGAGACGCAGCAGGACAGTAGCACCAGGTGTTGTGTTGTACACAAGTTTTTGTTGTTGCTCGCATTCTTAGCAGCTATACCAAGCTGCTATGGACACCTGGCTTCTGTGATAAGGCAGCGTCTGCTCCATGATTGCTGCAGTCTTGGCACCACAGTAGCCCCTGTCTGGCAGACATCACGACCTTTTTTGACCTGTAAGACAGTTAAAGTCATGCTGGGCTTTGTCTCTGTATGAGTGCTAGGTGCGAGGATATGGTAGCCTCTGATTCACAGCTGTGAAGAGTCCGAATGCCTGTTTGTTGGCACAGAGGAAAAAAACAACAACTCTTGCTGCAGTGTCTCACTCCCTACACTGTTGCTTGCACTGATGGATTTACTTGGTAGGATGCCTGGGACCACAGAATGGAATTAAATCAAGACTGATTGAAGTAGAAAGACATAGTAGCAGTATGCAATGTGTCTGCTTTGGTTTAAAAAATTCCATTTAAGTTTATAGATCACCTATAAATGCATAAATTAAATGTTTTACAACCTTTCTCAGGGCTGTGCTGAGGCCTGTGGTTCAGAGAACTGTACTGCAGCATATATTTGATACCCTGCTCTGGCTGTTTTTCAAATCTGCTGAATTGTTCTCAAGCTACAAAATGGTCTTAATACCTTTACCCTCCTCTTATCCTCCAATTTACTAATATCTTTATCCTTGGGGTCAGTCTGAGCCCAGCAATTTAAACCTTCAGAAAATGACTGTAATTAAAATTATTACCCATCCTTAGTAAGAATAACAATACATGACCACATAATTAGTGATTGACCTAACACTGGAAAGAAAGATCTTTTTGATGTTTTAATTGCTTCATACAGACTCTCTGGCTTTTTTTTCTCATTTTCCCAACATGGTAAGCTTCCTTTTTAGCAGTTTCTCACCTAGGGTGTACAATGTGAAGAAATGATCACATGTAATTTTATGACCATACAGTTCTCCAGCCATGCCTCTTACTACCTTCATGCCCTGATTCTCTTGAGGTGCTTCCTCTGGGACTTTCCCAGTGTACACCTACATATATCAGACATAGCTGGGCTGTGCATCACACCATGTTTTCATTTTGATATTTGTCCAGGTTGTTGGGTATGCATTGTATGAATGGACAGCAGTCATGAAACACAATAAGACGTTCATCGACAGTCTTGATCAGTGAGGGCTTGAATTATAAAGAAAGGTTAGTCTTTCTCAGGACCAACTTATCCCATTCATCCCATATCACTGCGAGTTTGTCACAAAACGTATGAGCCGAGAAAAAAAGGTGGAACAGTTTAAAAATTTTGCTCGGGTTTGGGCCACTTGACATGTTGCTGTGTTGTGCTATGGCCTATTCAAGTGCTGGAATCTGTTATTTACGTGACAACGCCTGAACGCAAGACAGGCTCCGTTCCATTGAGTGTGTGATAGGGCTATCAAAAATAATTCGAAGTTCGAAATTTAGTCAAATATATATATTTTTTGTAAGTTCGAGCCTAAATTTGATAATTCGAATATCATAAATAAATTTGATAATTCGAATATCATTGATAATTGATTAATTAATACTGTGTATACTATGTATATCATGGCAAACCCCATTCGGGCAGAGACGGCTCGCGCATAAGCCGAGCCAGAGAGGGACACAACGATGGAGGGAGAGGCGCCGACGGAGGAGCCCGCTGCACCAACACCACCCACTGCGCTGTCTGCGATGTGTGACCTGTTCGGTCGCACTAAAGTATCCAAACATTGCTCAAATAGCGGGGCAGAAGTTGGTCATACCTGGCACTTCAGTGAGGTCAGAACGGGTGTTTTCATCTAAGTGTCAAGTTCATATTGCGCCAGCAATAAGCATCTGACTTTTTGTGTTTTTTGTAAAAAAAAATAAAAAAAATTAAAAAAAATAAATAAATAAATTTGAATATTTTTCGAACTCTACTAAATTAATTTGAAAATATTCAAATTCAATTTCATGGTGCTTTTGACAGCCCTAGTGTGTGTGTGTACAGTGCCATGCTGTGGATTCAGGCTGGGCTCTCCGACTTGCGTCAGGTTCGGTCAGGAAAATGCAGCCCGAGACACGCTCTAGTGTGTGTGTGTGTGCGCGCATGTGTGTCTGTGTGTGCGCATCTGCCCCCCCCCCACTTATATAATGGTAGGGGAAACACTGATGTGGTTAGGTTTAGACAACCAGACACATAGTTGGAGTTCAGGAAAAAGGACAGTGTTTGAATTTACAATTCTACTGCACTCCCGGGTGAAAGCCAGTGGTTGTTGGATCCATCCACCATCCCTCCAACCCGCCTTTGGACTTTCGCTGCCTTAACTTTTGTTCTTGTCTCGCTGCAATTCCCCAGATGCCGCAGGACACCGTTAAAGTATAACAGGGACCGGTTGTGTATCATACTGATGCGAAAGGACATATTTTTTTCATTGGTGTCCGATGGCTGAAGTCTCTCCGAAAGTGCCAGGTTTTGACGACTTTGACGAGTGAGACCGGGTTGATGAGAGAACAGAATCTGATAGTGGTTGAGAGACGACATGAGAGTTTACCCTAAAGGTCTGATTCTTATTAGAGCACATTATCCTTAGTGTCAGATATGTTTGGGTAACATGACTGCAGAGACCAAAATCTTTTTGTTTTTTTTTGTACCAGGCTGCAAACATGTTTATTTCTGCTGTAAAGTTGGGAATTTTAACATGAGGGTCTTTGGGGATCTACTCGCTTCTGGAGCCAGCCTCAAGTCGCCATGAGAGGAAATACAGTATTTTTCAGCCCTGGAGATCACCACTTGGGTCAATCTGACCCCAAGGGTAATAGGATGGCTGAGATCTGTTCATCCAACTAAACCACAAAGCAGGATAGGAGATCTACATATTTTGTGCGAATACTGTGTTCATTTCATGAAAACATAAATGAAAAATCCCACCTGGGAATATGCTAAAGTCAGCTCAGATAGAACACACAGGCTGTATTTGCACGCTCAGATATCCCATTCCATGTGCCACACTGAAAAAGTGTGTCAAAACAGGCAGAAAAAATTCCAGCATGTCCACTGATGCTGGAAGGACAAGGTAATTAAAATTTATTATCAGCTACTGGTCATGGGAAGAAGTCCTTCACACATACAGCAAGCAGCCATCATGATAATACCTTCACTGCTTGCAACTTGTAAATGACTCTATTACAAATCCCCCAAAAGGAAAATGATTAGACATCATTCTACTATAGTTCTAGCACACAATTAAAATATGATAGATGTCAGACTCACCTTGCTTTATCTTGCTGGTAACACTAAACAATCAGTTCACAGTCTCTCAGAGAAAGTAAAAGACATGTAGAAAGAAAGAAGTTCAGAAATTCTTTTGAATAGAATTATATTATTTTGAATATTTTTGTCATTTTGGAGACAAAGCAACGGCACACAGACTTCCTTGAATCTCTTTAAAAAGTAAGTCAGAAGAAAGAGAGACTGAGAACAGAAAAAATAACAAGGCTTTTGTAGCACAAAACCAACCTCATATTGGATACCTCATAGACCTCAGTGTAAAATAAATGATAAGAGATATTATCTTTTTTTACGGTCTTTTATTATGAAACAACATGTTCATATAATTATAGAACTTTTTTTCAGAAACTGTTTTCATGTATTTCATAATTAGTGCCTAAAATCTGTTTATGTTAGTACTTGGTATCTCCTTTTTTGAATAAATGAGCGACCGGATAGCTTTTATTTTTTCCCCCTCATACGCTCATGTGAAGAGTTCTGTATGCTGTACTTGCTGGTATAATGTATTTGTTCTTCACAGGTGAACCTGAAGCTTTAAGTGGTTTCATAAACCCTGGTTTCAAGACCTCCAATCTCCACCTAAAATTATTTTTCTCTCTAACGTTAAGTGCAGCGAGTTAGACAAAGGATAGAGCCACACTTGAATTAACCATAAATCCAGGAGCACCTGTGCATCAGTTGGGTGTACTGCTTTGCATTTAAAATGTTTTGTTCAAAGCGTCAGGGTTAGGATGTCAGGTGTTCTAAAGCCCACGACTACCAAACAGGAGTTCTGCTGCATATTTCATTCTGTGTCACATCCCATACTTTATTTCACAGGAAGGACAACTTAATGTGTCATTGCAGTATTCACCACTAATTAACCACCAATAATTTGACTTGTGGACAACCCAGAAGTTAGAGTTGCCCTGGTTGCCTTGACAAAAAAACAATAACGAAGAGATGTTTCCTTTGGTTTTTGGATTACTGGTGAAAATAAACAAAAGTTTGTGATAATTATACATTTTGTTCAGCAAGGTTTGGCTATAAACAAACTACAGCACAATGTTGTAAAGGCGGATTAGTGAGTAGATGACGTTTAATGTCCCCGACAACCTTGGTAGTGTCATTTAGCCACTTCTTTTTAGCAAACCTCTTTTTTAAGACACACTGAAGCTTTAAAATTCACAATAACTATATTTACTGACGTATTTTATGTTGCAATAGAGCTTATTTCAGGCGTCTAACCAAAAATCTCTTCAAAGAAACCTACTGACTTTAAGACAAAGGAACTGGAAATGCAAAAATGCTTACTAATTTCTGGGTTTCAGCAATCATTATTCCATCCCTTTTTTGGGCTGTGCAGGAAACATTTAAAATATTTCCATGTAAACTATGTTATTAAGGGTTTTTATTGTTAATAGATGCACCCACACAAGGAACTTCCTGCAGCATTTAAACCAAACATCTGAATCAAGATGTACTTCAAACAAGCTAGATTGTCTTGCCGAAAAATGGTTTTATTGGCCCATTGCCAAGTGCCATGCACAGATTTTGGATTTTTGGCGGCCATTACTCCAACATCATCAGCTTTTGTGTTCACTTTTCACAATCAGTCCTGTTAATAATCTCACGTTGGCCTTGTACAGACCCACAGAGATTTTACCATATCACAGGTTTATTTACAGCCTTCATCTTCATTGTCCGGCTTTAACCTTGTAAACCACATACATCCACTTTCCTTGTCTTCCTGATGTCATTTCACACATCCCTTGTCAATGAATAGGTAACATGGTACCGCTGTGTTCTTTATTCCTTTAAAAGGCACTATCTGATGTGTAACAACGTGTGACCTGAATGCTAATAATGTAGCTCTTAATGCAACACTGCAGTCAGCTGCTTTGACTGCCTCGTCTGAAGTGAGATTGATTTGGTTTTGAAGAATAAATTACTCGTAAAGAAAATTTGAATTTGTTGTCTTTCTAAACATATGTGATGTTAAAGATAACACATTACGGTCATTACAGTCTGTGTGCTGCCGACCTTCTGCTTAAGTTCACTCAGGGACACACACTGCACTGTGTGCTTAGTCCCACGTGGACAGACCAAACTCATTGGGAAGCAGGAGAAATTGAGGTCACCAAAGAGAAGTTTTAGGCAACCAGCTGGGTCTCTTACAAAACTTTTTTTCCTCTCTCTTTCCTCCCTACCTCTTATGAATATACATGCTGAACATCCCGAGAGGCCTTGATATGAAGGTGCCCAGATGGAAAACCACCAAACTCTTTTCGTTCACCTTCAGGAAACTTGCTCATTCTTAATCGCATGCTCATGGCTGTGCCGTGGGATCTCTGAAGTCTCTACTGCTTGCATTGAGGAAGACAAATGTCAGACTTAAATAAACACAATTCAGCTTCATACTTCATATGTTATCTTTAGGGCAGTCCCAGCAAGTGAACATAAACAAATAAATCCCAAATGAACATGGTGAATGAAAGGAACAGCATGGAGCTACTTAGAAACTAAATTTGGAGACTTTGTCACCCTGTATGTCTTGGCAGTGGTCTCTTGTAGCTTAATTCTGATACCAGGCTCAATCCATGTTTGTTCAAACAGTTTACTCAAAGTTTTCACTTTCGCACCAAAATGTGTTACATATTAAAGCAGCGTTATCAGTTCTAAACCAGAACATGTACATGTATGGAAAGTAATACTGGTTCATAGAGTCACTTTTTTTATGTTTGCCAGTGAAAGCAAGACTCAGTAAAGCATCAGTTTTGGTTGTGGGGACAAGTTATCTTGAGAAAATAATTAAACAGAAGTATAAATATTTTTTCAGTACTAAGCTCTGGAGTTTGCATTCTGCTTTTTTTGAGAAAGCATTAGAATCTTGTGAGAGACTGTGTCATGACAGCACATTTACAGCAGTGTCATCAAGATCAGTGATAGACTGAAGCCAACTCAACACTGTCACATTGCTGTCTCAAAGTGAACGTCAGCATTGCAGCCTTGACTATATATAGTGCAGGGAATTACATAACTAATGATAAAAACCCAGTGATATTTTGCTGTGCACTTAATTTACTATCCATTTTCACATTAGTTATAGCTTTAGTTTTTGTATGGAAATTGCTTTTGAATTTAAGCAGGTTATGACTGTTGATTAAATTTAGATCCTCTCTTCTACTGCTTGAAACAACTGAGCTGCATTTATTGAATTTTATCTTCCTGCTATTGCTTCTGACTTTGGTTTTCCCCAGTAGTAATATTATGACAGTAGTGGGGGATAGACTGCAACAATTTTATCTGTGACTACTTTTCCCACCAACACAAAGTTGTGCCATGAGAGGTGCTCTATGGCTTTATATGTATCATAAATATGCTATATTCACATTAAAGAATTAACATTTTGGCATTGATTACATGTGTACTGACACTATATCATATCCTGCACCTTTTCTCTGCATATTGTGTCACTGCAAAGTGTGAATACGGTGGTTTTTTGTATGAATGCCCAGAAAGATAATCAGCAATAAGTTTTATGAGTCAGACACTGCTGATAAAAAAACATCATAGTCTGGGCTCAGTTTTCATGGCAGTGTGAATATTGGCAAAAGCAGGGCTATGAGATTGTTGTCATGACCGAAAGCACTTTCATATGGTATTTTTATGTGCTCCTCAGCGCACATGGTGAGAAGGTGAAAGTGAGTCATGTTAATTGTAACTTAACAAGTAATTGCATGTATAGCACCATTAGGATTATAGCAAGAAATATCAGAATAGCTGTATCCACATCCAGTCACCAGAGTGAATGTGAACATATGTTATGTTTGTATGTTTCATATGTAGTGGATGTGCTGAAACTTACTTAGTGAAAACACTGTGGTTAACATGCTGTTAGGTTTGAGCACAAACACACCTTGGTTAGGGTTGGGACAACATTATGTTTTGGCTTTAAATACCCAGGTTGGTCCTGCTTTTGTTTATCTTGTACAGTGGTGTGCTGCTGTCTTCTGTATGGCAGCCATCTCACAAAGATGTCATGCCATCAACCATCCTGCACTTTTTTTGATGAGAACTATGAACTATGTCATAGGTATGAAACATGCAAATGTAAAATATGTGTATGTACCATGCCAACATTATATTGTAGTGAATGGGCTGTGTGCACAGTGGCATGCCGAGAAATTTTCCATATGGATAGCCAGATTGGGCCCCTGAAAATCATGAGCTGGCACACCAAAACCAAAACCATAACCAAATTTCATGAATTCTGTTATGCTGTAGGCTAGTTGGAAAATTATGTCAATATGAGAGTTAAGGAATGCTGGTATATATGCTTCTTTGGGGGGTCAGCCATTGTATTGGGGTGGGCTGGCTGTGGCCCCGACTGGCCGCCCCTTGGTGGTGCCACTGCAAGTGCAATCTTTAGAGTGAGAGCACATGTCGGTATCATTTGAACACAGATATGTCTTTGTGTTGTACTTCAGATCAAACAAAATAAAAACAGCATCAATCAATATACCTCTAAACACAGATATATATGTCTAGTTTTTATTTCTATTGAGGAGAAAAAGCTGTCCTGCTGTGATGAGTTGTGATCTTTTTTTTTGCTCTTTTCAGTGCTAGAATTGCTAGTATTAAGCTACTTTAAATACTGACATTGGAGTAGTATGGAAATGCCTTAGTTTTCATTGACACAATAGCACAAAGCCTTAATCAACAGGCTTTATAGTTATTGATTTTTTTTAAATGAAAGTTAATACTGTTGCGTGGTTGGTTGTTCTGGTCTCCTTATCTAAACTGAAATGCAGTTAATTATTTCCTTGTTGTAGCTCTTACTAGCTGAGAGTGAATGTTTAATTCAATTACATTGTATTGGGTGAACAACATGTTAAAGCTTACTGCTAACATGAGAATGACATGCAGTTCACGATGTTTCACCTCTACTGACATTTAGACAACACATTAGTTAGTACTTTGGTATTTTTCAGATAGAAATTTCATACCTGACTGAGCTCGACCCAGACCATTACATTCATCATTAAAAGCCTCATTTGGTAATAGCTCATAGAAACTTGACATTTACTGCAGAATTGTTCAGCATCATTTGTTGATAGTGAAGTGAAGTGCAGGAAAAAATTTCTACTCACACAGAAAACGCATCAAATTGAATATATCAGAAACAGCAAACAATAGATATAATTCATGCTTTGTTAACCTTCCAGCCTAAACAGGGTGAGGCCTGTGAAGCTAGTTCAGACAGCTTGTGTCGCACTGTAAAAATCACACAGGATACACTGTATACACATATCCAGAGCCCTACTCTAATATAGTGTTCTGTTTAAGCTGTCAGGCATGTGCTCACTTTCTCACTGCCAATGAAAGAGCTGCTACACTGCTCACAATACAACCATAGCTGCTGCAGTTATTGCAAGTGCTCACTGTTCCATTTCATCCCCCTGTAGGCTCAGATTCTAAGGTTTTCCCCCAGTGGGGATGTTTGTTGCTCCCTGATCTCTCTCCTCTCTCTTTGTGCTAAGCTTCCAAGTATGTTCTCTCAGGGAAAATGGATCAATGTTCTGCATCTGCCTAATATCTACTCAGTCTAAATTTGTTTAACGTGCAATGTCTGAATAAACTAATTTTCTGTGTGCTACGACTGTTTGAATATGAGTATTTGAACAAACTGTTTTATCAGATGTCACATCAGTAGATGTGGGACTCACAAGCAGAATGAAGTATAAGGCTTGGTTGTAATCCCCAACCAAATCCCTCAGAGTTGTTAAGGTGATCCATGTAACATTGCCAGTTTGGGTGTGTCTCAAATTCTCAAGTGGGAGACAAGGTTGTAAAGATCCCCTGTACTGCTATTGTAAGTAAAAGCCTTTATTACATTCTGGGTATTCTACCTGTAAATATATCATATTCTAGATGTAGCCCTTTACCTTTATGAAGTTAAGAAAAGGTTAGTGACATGGTTTGACTGGTGTGAAAGCAAGAACCACTTCAAAACAACAACAATGCAGTACTGTCATAATAGGCTGTAAAGTTTTAGAATAAACCAGTGACTGTTAATTTTCACGACCACAGTCTAAGCAAACTAACTTAGCCGTACTTAATTAACATTAAATTTGTCAGCCAAACAACAAATAAACTCTTGGCTGTTTTCTGGTAAATATGCTTTGCACATGCTGGTGTCTGTATCATTTATGCTTGCCAAAGAATGTTATTAGGAAGAAGAATCACCACTCTATCATTTTTGATGTTTGGAGAAATAAGGATTTGGCTATGTGTGAGAAACAATATCTCAAGAAGGCCTTAAACTGAATTTCTTTAAATTTGGCACAGTCGCTCACGTTGACTCAGTGATCAACTGATTAGATTTTAGTGGTCAAAGGTCAAAGAAACTGTGACCCTGTCTTTCTAATTCTTGAGAAGGTGATATCTCACTAACACTTTTTTTTGTTCCTCAAATTCGGCGCAACCGTTCACTTTCAACATACAACAAACACAACAAACAACAAACATGCTTATGGCCATAACTCAAGAATTCATATGCTAACTATGACAGCATTTTATAAAATATGTCTAATAGGATAAAATGATGAAGTGATGATATTTTATATCCAAAGGTCAAAGGTCAGCTTCAGTGTGACATAATAGTAACCACATAATGTGAAGCACAAACACTTCTCTGGCCATTACTCAAAGTCAAATCTCAAGAACAGAAGGGGCAACAGCCAGATAATGAACTGGTTACACTATTCTTGGGCATCCACCTTGAAACCGTCCTGATTGTCTAGATTTTCTATTTGGCTGTGGAGAACATGTGTGTGAAGTATCCATGCTTTCACAAACATGGATGTAAACTGTAAGTGCAAACTGACTGGTGCAGTTACCTGTGTCGACCCTTCACTTGGGGTCTGCCCATTGGACCGACAGCCCATTGGTCCGACATCTCATTGTTCAGACTATGTTAAACCCATTGTTCCGAAGTCCCGTTGTTCCGAAATCATCATGATGCCCTGTGGTTAAGGTCTGGTTAGGTTTAGGCACAAAAACCACTTGGTTAGGGTTAGAAAATATCATGGTGTGGGTTAAAATGAAAAAGAAAGTGGCAAACACATAAGCCGTGAGCCTGCTTTGCCTCAAGCCTTTCCCAGCTGACCCAGAGCTGGTCACCGCGCACCATCAAGGCAGAAATACGCCCGCCAGGAGCCGTTCAGCACTGCGGATAGCTCCCCACACAACCCCGACCCCAGAGTTAATAACAGGAGGTTATGGTGTTTCATTCTCTCCTCTCTATGACACTTGTATCTCGACCAGTAGCCTACTTTTGTTGCGTTGCTGATCCTCTATGGTACACAAATACAGTATAGCCTAGTATAATCACATATCGGAACAACGGGACATCAGACTAATGAGAGGTCGGAACAATGAGAGGTCGGAACAATGCTACGGCACCCCTTCACTTAGCTAGCGGGTAGTGCAGCAGTTATTGAGTGTAAAGTGTTGTCAGAATCTCTCAGTTGAACTTTACAGCACATCATATCATCATTTTCAGTTTATCACATTTAAAGCTCCGAATTGAGACCTTCAGGTTTCAGAGTTGTGAGAACGCTTGTCCTGTCAGTCTGTGAAGTTAACATCAGCTAAGATTAGCTTAAGCCGCTACAGTGCACAGCTGTCAACATTATTATTAGCCGTTGTCAGTCCGGTATCAAAATATTGTCAGACATGATTTGCCATCAATTTGTTATGACCGGCCAACTATGCAGCTGTCAGAATTAATATTGCCTAATGACACATTTAAATGTCCTGATTGAATGTCTGGTATAGCTATCATGTTCACATGAATGTGTGCTAAGGTGGTCAGTATTTCTAGATAACCAGGCCAATTTACTTGGAAGTTGACTTTTCTGGCTGACTGGTATAAAAGAGAGATACTTGGCTTCCTAGAGAAGACAGGCTGTGTCAGGTCTGTCCACAGAGACAGGTGGAGACAGAGCAACATTTCCTGCTATAGTGTAGCGCATGTGAAGACATCAGAACAAAGTTCCTTTACAAAAATTAAGTGTAAACTACAAGATTTTGATTCATTCTCTGACCAGACTAAAATGCAACATCTATTCAGAGAAAATGTCAGTGCCATAGATGCAGCAAGAAAAGTCACTGCATGTCACAGCCTAAGGGACAACCAACAGTACAACATATAACATCTGGAGTTCCTCTCCTCACAGCTCACACTCTGCCTTTTAATTTACTCCTACATTTCACAAGTTTTTTGTCTTTACAACCTCTGCTATGTTTTTGTATCATCATTTTGTAATATATTGTTGTTGATTGTTTCTTTATTATCTTAAGCAAGGTACACCCCCTGCTCAGTCTGCTTTTTATATGTTCCACTACTCCAGATTTTCCAAACATGAAAAGTGTTTATAGGTAAATATATGAGACATATGACATATGTATGTATATATGTATATGTCCGTATGTGTACTGAATAGATGTTTTTCTATTTTGCTCATTAATTTAATGTAGCAGAGATGGAAGTCTTCATTAGTTATTTTTTTTCCCCAGCAGCAGTTTACACAGTTTGAGTCATAGGGTTGATAATTGATCAGTTGATCTGATCAGAGCTGATCAGATCACTGCATGAGAGAAGCAGCTGCTGCGAAGGTGAATGATTGCAAATTTTTAGACCCAGTGCAAGAAACAGTTAAGTTTCAGTTTCACTCTGCCTGGTGTTCTGCTGCTCCGTCTGCACCCAGAGTACACTCTGTGCCCCGAGAGTGTTTTGAAATGAATAATTGAACAGTAGCCTACATATATTCCAACAGCACTCCTGATTAATTGTCCAGCTCCAAAAATAAAAAAATCAATATGTGTCAGCAGATGTTATTGTGGCAGACCACCACAAATAAATTAATGTGTGGAAAACCATGTAGATTGAAAATACAAGCCTGTTTTTAACTTTGTAGGAAATTACCACAATTGAAATCTTAATTACAATATTGTCAGACAAATTGACAGTTTTCATTAAAATCATTTCCTCAAATTGTTCAGGTTCATAGTTTTAGCTACACCAAACATCTTAAAACTGGCTGGACTTAGTTAAAAACTGGTTTTCAGCTGGTTCCTCTTATGCAACACAAATCACAATACATTACAAAGTAAAAACAACAAAACATAGGCAGTTATAGACATTGCAGAGTGGTGGACTTGGAGTGGAGTGAGCAACATAGGATATGAGATTTAAATCAGTGGTTGCATGTATGTCCTTCCATCAGATAGTGTTCATTTGTGTGTTTAAAATGACTTTAGTGTAAGTGTGAAAAAATGATTTCTAACCACAATTGTTTTTGTGAGGCGGTACAGGAATAAGTGCATGTGAAATTGATTTAGTGATGCGTTTTTCTTCTTGGCTTGATTATTTTTGTAGTTTTGAAAAGACAGGGCGTTAGAATGTTAGAGTGCTGTGCAGTGGTGAGTCCAATGAGTGAGGTTTCCATGGATCTTATAAGCTCTGTTGTATAGTCTTGCTATTGATTCAGTGGTTTCCTTTATGGTGAGGGATCAACTTGGGAGACTGTAGGAGATTGTCGAGAGAATGATTGCATGTATATATGTGTCTGAAACAGTAGGGGTGAGATATGGCCGGATCATATGATACAATTTCTGGTTGAGCAAAATGAATAGGGTCAGACATAGACTTTTTTAGTTTTTTTTTTAGGGAAATGAAAATAAATACATTATGTTTTCTTGACATTGATAGTTAAATGATTATATTTTGGATCAGAAAGAAAAATCACAGTTCCATTTGCATATAGTAAACAATAAAAATATAAGCACATTGTAGAAAGGTCATTGACATAAAGGAAAAAAGTAAAGGGCCCAAAATATTGCCATGTGGATCTCCCATATTACAAGTTAGAGGGGGAGATGTTACCTGATTGATTTTTTGGACAGATAAGAGGAGAGACTTTTTATCACAGAGGGTGAGAGTTGAAATTACATGAGTTTATACAGCAGAACTTGATGATTCATTGTATCAAAGGCTTTGCTAAAATCCACAAAAAATGGCTGCAGTGACATGATCTTTGTTGAGTGAGGTACATATTTGTGAGGTAAATAATAATGCAGACATAGTCGAACAGGTGGAGCAGAAACCACAGTGAAAGTCACAAAGGAGATAATTGCTATTGAGGTGAGTATTTAATTGGTTTAATTGGTTGGAAAAGAGTTTGTCCAATAATTATGATACTACAGGGAGAATGGATATTGGTCTGTAGTTTTAAACCAGGGTTGGATCCTCATCTTTAAAAAAAAAGGGTTGATTTGGACTGTTTTCCAGATGGAGGCAACGACAGAAAGCCTGATATAGAGATTAATCAGATGGTCGAGAAGAGGCGTAAGGCTGTGAGCATGAGTCTTTAAGAAATGCGTGTTTAAACTATATATATATCATGAGCATGACAGTTTTTCATGAAGTGCAAAATATTTAACATTTCTTGCTGTGTAATCTCAAAGAAAGAACTGGAGGGATGCAGTGGGATCACTTCAACCCCGATACAGTTACCAGCCGTCGCATGATTAGTTGAAGTACTGTTTTGTATTAAGGTATCATACATGACACCCTGTGAAAGAATGTATATAATCCACCATGAATCTTGACAGCAACTTTTCAGATAAAATTTCATTTCATTTTGAAATATCCCTGGTTAGCTTGAAAAAAAAGTTCAGTGCTTACATATTTGAACTTATTTGGGAGGATGAAAGATGAAACTGGTACAAAAGCACACTTTTTTCCCTTGGAATTTATATGGTTAAGTACAGATTCAGCACTCAACATGCAGTCACAAAAACAGATGAAAGCAACCACACACTCAAAGATTAAAAAGTTGAGTAACTATATCTGTGTTTTCTCATTGAGAACTAGATATTACATGCAGGATACATTTTGGCTCCTATCTGCAAAAAAAAGACTTTCTTTAAAATTAATAACAGGGTTTATGACGCAGAGAGGAAAGATGAACGAGCAAACATTGTCACAAATTGCTTCCTAGAGAGCATAGTTGGTTGTGATTAAATATATGATTGGAGTCAACCTGTGCCAGTCTGACTCACTCCAACAGAAAATCGTCAGCAAAAATAATCCTCTGAATGCCGCTGAATGTTACAGTAATGAGGTGCGGCTGCCTCTCCCAGCACTCTGCTTTGACAGGCTCTCTAATGTATTTGATTCCAAAATATATGGATCTATTTCTGCCACGTAAGGGTAATCTGGACTTTTATGCAGGGATGATTTCCATGTCATAGCACAACTTGTCAAAGGCAATGTGTTTGCCCTCTGCAGAGAACACACTGATTTAAGCTATTTGGGGATTTGAATTATAGCTCTGAATTCATTGGCTGAAAAGTAGCAAGAAAAAAAAATCTCATTACTGACGTGCATAGAGAAAGTATTG
The DNA here is from genome assembly GCA_035609425.1 of Epinephelus awoara. Taxonomy (NCBI): domain Eukaryota; kingdom Metazoa; phylum Chordata; class Actinopteri; order Perciformes; family Serranidae; genus Epinephelus; species Epinephelus awoara. The sequence continues at coordinate 13,284,183 of CM069307.1, forward strand.
TCTCCTCGGTTCATCTTCTTTAGCAAACGCACACCGTAATCAATTTGTTTTGTAATACTCTCTGATGCTGACATACTGACACTAAAAATAATACATTAAACATTCGTATATATTTTCTTTATTTTCGAACAATGAAGCCTCTGAAAAATAAACAATGTCAAACATGCACCTTCCCTCCCACCCTCTGTCTCTGAACAACATTCAATTATCTCACTTGATTAACTTTTCATTACGACAACTCAAACAAACAAACACTTTTCTCCAGAGTGAAGGAGCCCGTGATAAGTGATGCTCTTGTTCCGAAGTGACTAGCCATGAATACAGCTCAATGATTTTTTTTAGTGTTTCTCAGTAGGTTGAAAATGTGCTGCCAACCGGCCTCGTAGACTGTAACATATTAGCATATTTATTAAATTTTTGCTCCTCTAATGGATGGAACATTTACAGTAAGTAGTCAAAGTGATCGCTCTCCTCTCTCCGGTGGTACTCTGCACTATGCTGTGCTTTTTACTGTGTTATTCTACTTCACTGCAGTCACTTTACCAGAGAAGATGAGGTTGTAATTTCCAATAGTGTTGTATTTCCTGCTTCTGCTTTCAATACAGATGCTTCTGATTTCTGAAAAGGTCATTTCCAAGTAATCTGTCAAAGTATTACGTGTATTATGTCCAGTTGTGAAGTGGAGAGTGTGTGTTGGTTTATGGAATATACCCATGGGTGGATCATGAGGCAATGGAGCCCTGGGCACAGATAAGCAAAAGGCACCACCACCTCTCCTACACAGGAGCAAGACACACAGATTTTGCCTTGTTGTTTGTCTGCTGTTGTTTGGGTCTCTATGTGGTTATTGTGTGGCTCTTTATAGACATTTTGTCAATGTTTGGTGTCTCTTTCTAGAGATTTTGTGTCTGCAGGCAGTTTGTGTGTCTATGGGGTCATTTTAGCCCCATTTCAGCATGTTTCAGTTTGGTTCGGTATGCTATTGATTGGTCAATAGCGGGTGGTCACTTTGCTCAGGGCTGAGTTGTGGCTGGTTTTGAGGCTCATGTAACCACTGTTCTTACCGTGGAGAGTTTTATAAGTAGACTGTAACTATATAATTAAATGATGTTTTGCTGCCTCTTGCAGCAGCTATAGCTACTTAATTCACTATGCCAACTGCCAGCAACTTTTAAGGTGGAATGTTTATTTGTTATCTTACTCAGTGCACAAGTTGATGATGTGAATCCATCAGCACACCTTAAATTTCACTGTGACAACTTTGACCATTACATTAGTTTTTATATAACATACACTTTTAGTGATGAGTGGATCTTCAAGCGTTCATATATATTAATTTTGACTATTATTATGTGAACTGCATATATATTTTGATCCTCACTCGTTGTGGAGCGTCATGTGGTCTCTGGTAACACCAAACCCCCAAGCTTGCCCATTATTATAACCCATTATTTTTAAATATACCACGGAGAGAGACTCTCACTGCAGCCTGTTTTATTTTGTTCTGAAAATGTCGGCATGCAATCCTGTTCTGTGGACGATAAACAAAGCCCAGACTTCCATCCGTGTGATCAATATTGAGGAAGTACAGTGAGTCCTGGACCGAGCAGTGAGTGACAACAAAACACAAAGTGGACTTAGGGTCTAGGTACCATGTCTGAAGGGCTACTTTTGGTTCCAAAGGTACCATACCGAAAGTGTTTGGTTGGAATGGGGCTTTTGTGTCTTTTTCTAGTAATGTTGTGTCTGTCGTCATTTTGATTCTCCTTGAAGTCATTTTACGTCTCTTTTGTTAATTTTGTCTCTCTGAGACATTTGGGTCTTTTTGTAGATATATTCTGTCTCTTGGAAGTTATTTTGTATCTGAAAAGATTTTTTATCAGATCATTCTGTGTAGTCATTTTGTGTCTCTTTGAGGTCATTTTTTGTATTTTTTTGTACTGTCTTGACTAGTACTGCTAGAAGAGATTTTGTATATTAATGGGAACTTCCTGGCTAAATAAAGGATAGATTAAGAATAAAAAATGAAACTGTCTGATTGTAGTCATTTTGTGTTTCTTGTGTGGTTTTAGTAGTTGTGCGCCTTTTCAAGTTTTTCTGTGTCCCTTTTTGTCTTCTTTTCCTTTGCATCTCTTCATGGTCATTTTGTGTCTGTTTATTTGAGCAACATTTTGCAGATGAATGTCAGGGAGACCCCTGCCACTTTGGGCCCCTGAGCCATGGCCTGGTAGGCCAGTTAAGTAATTCATCCATGGGTAGACCCATTTCTTTTTCTGGTCATTTACAGTGTATCCACCTATTAGCCAAAAAGCTATTAGAATTTATAAGAGAGTTTACCCACTCCCCCTTTGATAACCTGCCCGTGTACATAGCAGTACACTCACATCATCAACTATCACTACACCACTGATTAAATTCATCTAAATTTAAATTCTCTGTCAGATTTTCCTTTGCTGTTTGAGGAGTTGAGGTTCCGGGTCCTGTTATCCTGGTTATATTTGACTGCCAGGCCCCACTACACACTATATAAATAACAGCAGACACTGGCAATCAATATTTCATGCATCTTACTTTGTTGTTCCACAGTCTGGCAAGATATTGTCACTCATATCATTACTCTCCCTAATATGAGGAAACAATCTGGTGTCATCAAATCCTATTACAGCGGATTTTCTTCCTCAGGAGTGGTTAGAATTAAAATTTCATTGTTTGCTGGAAGATTTCGACACCCACACCCACCATGTTTCCTCCAATATTTAAGGGCATGTCAGAAGCCTGGCAGTGCACCAGTTCTCAAATCCCTGAGCGAATTGTGCTTTGAAGGATTAACAACATTTACTGTCACATTTGAGCCCTAGTTTGAGCTACAGGATTACATTTCTTGAAAACTACATGTAAACGCGCATGTATCTCTCAATTTCTTGGGAAAATTATACCTTCTAGACCGTCCGGACAGCTCCGTGTCACATCAAAGCTGACACACTTAAGCTTCTCAGATAACTTTCTAAAGCCTTGTCAATAAATTGTGTCACTGCAATCATCGCTCATCTTGTACAAATAATATTTCCCTGCACACACTTCTGGAAACTGTTGAATGTTTGAACCCCAGGGAATTTATGACCCAATTTCATCTTTTGAAATCAATCTTGTCACTCTTGCCACCCAGAGGATACCAACCACAGCTACAGACCTACAGAACGGGTTAAGCTCCTAATTTATGGGTAGGAAATCCACTCATTAAAGGTCCTTGAGCCAGCCATCGGTGTAGCCTCTGTGTTGGGTATGCATCTTAATTTGGTCCAACATTAATTACAGGCCTTGACTGCAAACAGAGTTTTGGGGAATGACTGGCTATTCACAGACAAAGGCCATGGCCATCCCTAAAGGGAAAGCATAATTAGGCCAGATGGGGCAATCTGAGTGTTAGCCTTGGGTTAGTCCTTTTCTCGTCCATGGTGAGGCTTCTTGTTTGTTTTGGCAGACCAACAGTGCCACACTCACCATTCATACTCTACCATCTGTGTGGCTGAATGTGGAAGGTCTGAGAAACTTGTTAAGTAGTCAGCAATACAGACGTGATGTTTTGTTCATTGGATGTTGTCGAGTGAATTTTATGCCTCAAATAGGCAGAAATTCAGCGCTACTGTAGTTTTGTCAATCATTTGAATAAACTAAAAATTTAAAGTAAAACTGATTTAAATATCCCTCACTTTAATAGTAATTTAATAGTAATACAAACTTTTGTGATACTCCTGATGATGTGCATATTTCTCAGTTTTCTAGAGAGGGTAAACCAATTTTTGGATGTCTTTGTGGAAACAGCATCTAAGATTCAGGCCTCTGGGTGGGCATCCCTCATGTTGACTGACATATGAGAGCTGCTGTTGCCAGGAGACGTGCTGTCAACCTCTGTGGTGCACTACTGACTAGAGCACATCATAACCCTGTACAGCCTATGAAGGCTGATACGAGATGTGTTTTTCCCCTTTTTATGCCTCCATGTCAGCATCAGCCATGGCCAGAGGCATTATGTTTTTGGGTTGTCTGTCCATCTGTCTATATTTCCATACGTTCATCCGTTCCATTCTTGTGAACACTTTATTCTGAGAACGCCTCGAGGGATTTTCTTTAAATTTGGCACAAACTTTCACTTGGATTTGTTAATTAACTGATTACATTTTGGTGATCAAAGGTCAAGGTCACTGTGACCTCACAAAACATGTTTTTGGCCATTACTCAAGAATGTATGTGCTAATTCTCACAATATTTCACACAAATGTCTAATAGAAAATAATGACAAAGTGATGACAATTTATATCTAAAAGGTCAAAGGTCAGCTTCACTGTTACTTCATAATGCTCTGTGAAAACATTCGTCTGGCCATTACTCGACAGCATAACTCAGGAACAGGAGGGTAGACATTTGGTTGGACACTGAATTGGTGACACTTCTCTTAGGTGACCACCTCGTGCTGATTGTATAGGTCCTCTGTGCTGTCAAGTTAAATATGTTAATTTTGTAGCCTCGGCAGCAACGTCCATATTTGAAACACTGTCTACTGTCATGGCCACATACGTATGAGTCTGGACAGACATGGGTGTTTCTAACCGTGCATTTACTGTCAGTGATTTTTATGGTTGGATTGGTACTTCTCTCAGAAAGGAGGAGCCCACATGGCAGGCTAACAAGCCTCCAGAGAGTGGAAGCCTATCTTGCTAAAATTAACCCTTCTTGATAGACTCTCTAAGTCTGTATTAACACCTGCTGAGTCATTGGCAAGTCTTTCACATCTCAGTTTTAGCTAGCATTAGCTGTGTCTCTTATTAATCTAGTCATGAAGAGGGCCAAAAAAGTACACGTCACAACAAATATGTATGATATGTATATATCTATGATATAAATGGTCATATAAAAGGTTTTTATCACCTCACAACATAAAATGACCATGCCTGCATTAGTTGATCAGCACATTTATTTAAATTAATGCATGCCCTGACTCAGATTTCTTATTATATAATTGTATATGATAAATTCACCATCTCTACATTTTGCAGTTCAGCAGTATCTGTGCTCTAAATTGAGCTTGTCCCCCTCAATGTTGTGAAAACCGGCCCTCGTGGTTTCTCTTAACAGATCACATGCAGAAATGTAGCAAATCAAAGCTTTTTCAAAATGTATGATAATACATCAAACCAATGACAAAGCAGCAGAACCTCATCCGAGCTTCCTGTCTAACCCCCCCCCCCCGCCCTTTTTCTCACCAAGCATAATGTGAAAACAGATGGAATTAATTTTGTGCAATTGCTAGAATCATTCTGTTGATACATCTGATTAGAGCAAATTAGACTGCAGTAGATTGCAAATTAGACCGGGCTTGCTCTTGTGAATGCATATGCCTCTGTGTATCAGCATGAGTAACATTTGACCGCATATTTCAGTAATTCAAACATTTTACAAATCCCAGTTTTCTACATTGTAGCTTAGGCCTATATCGTGCCCTGTTTGCTCAGAAGCTCGTGAATATTTCTGCATGTGCTCTGAACTTCAGCAGTCGCTTCCTTTAAGGTGCAGTCGAGATACTTTTTGGAGAAGATAACAGAACAAATTAAGCATGCTGCTTCTCGCAGTTACAATTCATTATTTGAGTGTACTCTTTCCTTGAAAGTGCGTCTTTTACAGCTGTCTTACTTTTTATTTGCAGAGGACTGCATAAAAGACAGAGGTTGTCATTAATGCTGGAATTTAATAAGTTAGAATACAGCTCAAAGAAAATGAAAAGCTTTTGCTAAGTATCTAAAGCATATTCCTTCCACATACAGTATATCTGAAAACCATAGTATCAAGGCTACTACATGCACTTCACTATTGACTCATGCTTTAAGAGGTAGCACTGCATAGCTCTAGATATGTGAAAAGCATCAAGCGGGCTCAGTGGCAGATATACACTCCCTGCAGCACTCTGTGTTTGCCAAAAGGGAAAGCTGATCATCTGGCGTCTTTGAGCAGATATAAGGATTAGCTTTGAATATCTCCAGCCCGGCATGTAGTCATTTTGCATACTGCCTCACAACAGGGAAGCGCGCTAGTTACCGTACCACACGATGAATAATAATGCACAGGTCACATGGGGTCCACACACAAGCTTGAGTGCGAGTAAACAGCGATGGCTGGAAGCAGCGTCAGTCTTTGACCTACCTGTCAAGGGCTGACAATTTTTTTTCTTTTTGTACCTCCAAATATTTTTTACCAGACAGCATTTAAATACACATTTTCATGCTGTGTGAGTTGGGCTGTTTGTTTTTTAGATATGAAAGGGTTTGCTTTGGTTCATATAAAGTAGGGAAGTTACCATACAGAGATTCATTATTTGGCTCGAACTGGAGCAGTAACAAAATTGAGAAATTTATAAATCAATAATACACATCCTTTAGTCGATCGTTGTGTACTTCCTGTTGGTTTCTGCTTTTGGGCTGCATGATAATTCATACATAAATACAGATTTTTATGAGAGAGTCTTCTTTTTCACCCCTGCACTGTAGGGCCATCATAAGAGGGAGCCACTCAGGAACCTGTTTCATACAAAGCCTTTGTTTTCCTTTTGACTGACATACAGTATAGCAGTCAGAGAGGGCAGAGAAAGTCTGTTTATACTGAGCCATTCAAATGCTAATGTCTTGGAAAGATAGCAGCCAATGACAATGTATCTATCCAAGCAGACAAATTTTACCAGCATGTGGCTCTTTGTAGGTGTGTGTAATTCTGGTTACTTCAACCTGTGCCTTTTCCCAGCCATTGTCATCATGATGACTGATTGCATTCAATGTTTTGTCATTTCATAGAGCTTTATGTGGCCCCACTTTTCCAGGACTGCTGCGAGTCCACCTCAATATGTCTGGCAGAATCTCACTCCATAATATTACCGTCAAAATAACAAAAACACAACCTCGCCATCTGAATGTTTTCCCAGGTAGCAGCTCATTTTCACAGAAAATGTGGTTTGGAGATTGCATCTGATGAAGCAACCTATGGAACGCTACGTGCTCACACTGAAAGCAACATTATGCAACTTCTTTTACCTTAAAATAACAGCTTCAAAATCATTTTGATGGTACAGTGACTTGTAATAGGGAGAATTGCACCTAATTTATTCGCAGTTTATTCTCAGTTCACGCCCCACAATCCCTCACCATGTAACTTCTTGGAGGAAGTGCGTAATACTTTACTGAATTACACTACACACATCTACGTCTTAGAAAAGACATCATTGCAGAGGTGAAAAAGTGTTGTTGTAAAATTCCAAACCTCATACACCGTAAGCAATATATAGATTATACTTCATATTAAAGCAAAGCAAGGCAGGGTTGCAAAATGTTTTTATTGTCCAGACATAAGCTGTAGTGTTCGGTCTCACATCTAAAAACAACAACAATCTGACAGCAGAATGTCCATCACTGTCAATATGTAGTGTTTCCCAAAGGCTGATTTATTTGTAGCAGCCCCCTACAATATCAAAATTGACCACCACATATTGCTTTTCTGCTTTTCACTATTTTAAATGGATAAAATCTTGTTTCATAGTTGAGTTGCGCACAGCCCATTAATTTGCCCAGCCCCTACTTGCCCTGCTCTTGCTCTCTGTAACTGAGGGTCTGTATTTACAATACTGGTGTATAACTCAGAAGCTGTAGGGGAGCCAGATCACAAAAAGACCAAGCATTGCATTATGATGCTTTAAAATAACTTTAATATGTGGCTTTTCTTGTTGTATAAAAGGATGTGTGTGATCCACTTTTCAGCTTCAACTCCAGTTTGGCCTTGGTAACGTAATTGGCAGGCAACTAGCTTCAGCTACAGAGTAGCTCAACAGTGAATAAACTTTAAAAACATTTAATATTTCTGATAACTGCAAACATTATGGCCCAGGTTTAAAGTAAATGCAATTAAACTTTTAATCCAGACTGTGTAAAACCATAGAAAAAGCAAGCTCAGGCTGGAATGCAGTGTGTATCCTAATCTGAAAGAAATTCATTTGCATGGCAAAAATGCTTTTACACTGCATGATTCTCATTTAGTTTACCGCTGTTTGGTAATTACTAGTTAAACATGAGTAATTCAGAGCTGAGAAAAACAAGATAGATGCAGCCGTTTATGTTATGTCATAATCAGCAGCATATAATGACAGTGCTGGCCACATTAAGACATGTTTAACAGTGAAAAGGGGGTTGCAGTCATTTTCAGAGGGTGAAACTTAATGATCCCTTGTTAAATTGAGCTGAAAATGTATTTTGAAATTATGGATACAGCCGCAACATGACAGCCGTGTGTTTATCAGAGTGCTTGTGTATTTTTGCATGCACATATGTATGTGCACACTATGTATCGTTACATGTATGTTTGTGCACGTTGCTTTACTGTGCACAACTGATAGATTTATTTATTTTTGTCATAAAAAAAACTTTTTTTTTTTTTTTTTTAAAAACAACTCTCCTTAAATGAAAGTAGAGTAAATTAATGAATCCTGAAAATGTGGTGTTTTTGCCAGGAGTGCAGACAAACAAGGAGAGCTGCAAGGCAGTACTGATGTAGGCACTCAGTTAACTTTGGCTATCAACAGCATACACATCACCTTTGAGCCTTTCACAAAGTTGGATCAAAGAAATTGTCTCTGCATTCTGACTCAGTTGTTGTTTTGCTCTGAAATGTTACTCCCTCCCATCCACGTAAAGGTTTTGTCTGTACTTTAATAAAATACATAATCTGGCAGCATTACATTTCCTGCAAAACCTATTAGCCAATGCAAATTAGTTGTATATGAGCATAATGATTAGGGGACAGGGTTATATCTCCATTGGTTATATGAGTGTAGTAAGCTCCCTAACAGAAACTTTCATGTGTAAGGAGATTTTCTTGCAGGCTTTCATGCAGGCATTTTAGAATTATTAGAATCTTGTTTACCTTTCGGACTTGTTCAGTGCCTTGAAAACTCTCTATTGAAGATGTTCGCTTGTCTCCAAAAGGTAACTTAAGGTCTGCCTGTGTGTCTTGGAAGGGACAAAATGACTTAGCTGGTGAAAATCTCTCCAGCATGCATTCTATTTTTTGAGTAGCTTGAAGCGGGGGTAGTTTTGGCATTTAAGAGAACAACTGAGAACAGTTTGGCTCCATACAGTATTACTTAGCTTTTCTTTTATAACACTGAGTAAGACCAGCATACAAGTTTGAAATCCTCAAAGACGAGATGTCTTTTGATACAAACACATGACAACAACTAAATCAAGACTATCCTTCAAAAATATGACCATATAGGTCATTTTTGCATGCAGAAATTACCACCCCTGTTTTGTTAATTGTCAAGTGGTGACCTCTAGTGGCTTCAGTAACTGGAGCAAAGGAGGAAGTCAGCTGATGTATACTAAAGATTGATAAAGTCGAATTAGAGCTGGAGCGAGGGGAGGTGGATGGGTCAAACAAGCACAGGACTTTTATCCAGTGTCCATGTCCCCTGTGAGACCAAAAGTCAACATAGAGTTACTTTATCAATGTAACAGTACATCATAGTATGTCTGTCACATGAGATATGTTAGATATAGCTACTTGACAGAGACAGCAAACTAGCTTGACGACATGCCCTACTTAGTATGACGTAGTATTAGGATGAATATATTAAACTGTATCGATCTTGAACTTATGACGAAGGGGAAATCTGAACCCCATGGCTGGACCAGTTGGGAACTACTGGTTTAGGCTGCTAATGTAAGCTTTGCAATGTTATTAGTTGAATTGTGTTAACTTCATTCGACAGTGGTTTTATTGTTTTGGCTGATCAGTGTATATAGTGGCATGCAAACGTTTGGGAACCCCGAGTTAGAATTTTGTTTACTGTAGTTAGGTAAATAGAGGATGAACTGGGAACTGAGGCATGAAGTTAAAGATGAAACATATCTTTAAAATTCTAAGCAAGATTACTTTTTAATTCAATCCCTTCCAGTTTCAAAATACAAAAAAAAGGAAAAGGGCCTGAAGTACGAGTCTGAACATCCTACATGGTCAGTAATTTTGCAAGTATCACAGTTTCTAAATGCTTCTTGCAGCCAGCGAAGAGTCTTCTGTTTTTTGTTTGGGAGATTTTCTTCCTGCAAAAGGCTTCTTGCTTTGTGAGATTCCTGAGCCGTCTTGCCTGCACTGCTCTTTTTAGGTCTATCCACAGATTTTCAGTGATGTTCAGGTCGGGGGACTGTGAGGGCCATGGCAAAACCTTTAGCTTGCGCCTCTTGAGGTAGTCCATTGTGTATTTTGAGTTGTGTTTAGGATCATTGTCCTGTTCTAGAAGCCATTCTCTCTTCATCTTCAGCTTCCAGAATTTGCTGGAATTTAACTGAATCCATTCTGTGAAATGTTCCCCAAGCTACTGGCTGCAACACAAGCCCAAAGCATGATTGATCCATCTCCCTGTTTAACAGTTGGACAGGTGTTCTTTTTATTAAATTCTGCACCTTTTTTCTCCAAACATGCCTTTGCTCATTGTGTCCAAAACGTTGTAATTTAACTCCACTAGTCCACAGAACTCAATGAAGGTTGTATTTGTACAGGTGTTGCAGCACAGTAGAACAGTGCACCACCACTCCAGAGACTGATAAATCTTCCTGCAGGTCTTTTGCAGTCAGGCAGGAGTTTTGATTTGGTTTTCTAACGAGCAGCTCTCTCAGAAAGTTTTCTTGGTCCTCCAGACCTCAACTTGCCATTCACAGTTCCTGTTAACTGCCATTTCTTAGTCACATTGCAAACTGAGGAGAGAGCTACCTGAAACACTTTGCTATCTTCTTATAGCCTTCTCCTGCTTTGTGGACATCGGTTATTTTAGTTTTCAGAGTGCTAGGCAGCTGTTTAGAGGAGCCCATGGCTGCTGGTTTCAGGCGTCAGAATATTTATAAAGCTTTGAAAATTTGCATCACCTGGCCTTTCCTAATGATGACTGTGAGCAAGCCATAGCCCTAACAAGCTAATCAATGTCCAAGACACTGTTCAAAGACTTTGAGTGCCCAAACTTTTGCATGCTCTTTTCCTTTTTTCCTACTTTAAAATTGTGCAAAACAAAAATAATACACTAACCTTGCTTAAAATGTTGAAAAGCATATTTAAGTTCATCTTCTACTCAGTATGACCATGGGTTCAATTTAAATTTTAGTGAAGAGTCCTCCTCTGTCCACCACCTATTGTGTTAAAACTTCACATGGCAAATTTAGTTAAATGTTTGCACATTAACAGTGCAGCAAAACCTCTATTTGTGCCCAACAGCCAGACTCTTCCACTGGGTGAATAAATGGGGTAAAGAATTGCCACCAAATTATTAATTTTAACAACATATCCTTTAAACACAGGAAAGCAATACTATGCCTCTCTGTAATAGTTTGTTTCCAGATTCTCTTTAAAGTTTATCGAGCTCCAGCTCTTTGCTACCCCAAAGTCATTTCACCCCTATGAGCCAGTGAGGAGTATTAATAAATATCCAAACAGGCTCCCTGTGGTCAATGAAAACCAAAAGCTACTGGGCATTCACCATCTTAATACTGCAGTGTTTGCTTGCTCTCTTATCACCTCAAAAAATAGTTTGCCTCGAAATGAAAATTCAGTCATTTTCCACTCAACCCCCTGTCAGTCAAAGCTCCTCTGAGAGCTTTATGAAAGCCAAATACATGGGAAGTTTAACCCCGCAATTCCATCTCAGGCCTCTCTGAAGCTGTGAGAGGTAAAAGGGCCATTGTTTTACAGCCTGAATATTTTAATATCAATAACAAAACTTTGTATACACTTTTGTTCTCACGATTTGAGATCTTAAGAAATAGTGTAGTGTGTGTGTGTGTGTGTGTGTGTGTGTGTGTGTGTGTGTGTGTGTGTGTGTGTGTGTGTGTGTGTGTGTGTGTGTTTGTAATGCGTCTTCCTCGTTAGTCAACGGTTACTCACCACACATTATTGCTAAATATCCTCCACTTACAACTGTTTTCTTATAAGTTGACATATTGGTCTCCAACAAGCACTCAGTGAGATTTATACATTGCTCTCCAAACAAGACAATCACACCATTCATCTCAATGTGTCAGTGAGCAAGCAAGAAAGTTAGACACTCTAATGAAAAATGGACTTCTGATAACTCAGTAAGTGTTAAAAAGTGTCTGATCCATTGGCATCACATAATTCGAGCTCTTAAAGATCAAAACCAAATGCTGCGCTTTCATTCAGAAGGCAGTAATAACTGAAGCTTTGATTGTCATTCAGTTCCCACTACACTGTTCAATGTAAATACATCCTGTCAAGAAATGATTTGGTCTGCTGCTGCAGCATTTCATAATGTCTTGAAATGGTTAGCACAGGAAAGACCAAGGACAATCAATGCAAGCTTTTATCTTCTGCGCCGTAAGTTGACATTAATTAATGTTCAGCAGTGGCATATCAATCTTTGTGGAAAGGAGAAAAGCTTTGTGTTTAGGGTTATACTTTTTCTTGTGCTATTTATTCTACTGAACTTTCATCATGCCATAATTAGCTGTTCTTTGTTCCTTCCTGTGTAAAGATTAGTGCTATACAGACCGTCATCACCAATCACAATTTTCAGAAAGTACATGGGAAATGACAGTGTTAGCACTTCCTGTGGGCTGCTACCAGTCAATCAGTGTGTCAAATGATGGCTTTAGAATGTGAGGCTGGTAATCTGTTTCAATTGTACTGATCAAAAGTCTTTGATTGGGGCATTATGTATATGGCATTTAAACATTATAGTATAAAAATGACTTTATACTCTCCACCTGTCTCTATCCTGTGACATTTACTAATTAACATGGTGACATTTATACAGTTGTTTTTCACTTCCCTCCTGTCATGGTCCTATAGTCAACAGTTACATAAACTTCTGATTTTTCTGCAAAACAAACACCACTTTCATTTCTCTGTGGTGATTCATTTTGAAACTCTTGAAGGTTAGACGGATCTTTTTGCCAAATGACAGCAGAGAAATTGTGACTGAAAGGGCCGCGACAAGAGAGAAATCCAAAAAAATCATTTCCCAAATCAAAAAGTCATTTCCCACTCTGCGTACCCTTTCATACCTTTCTTCTCCAAATCTCACTTTTTCTCTCTTCCTCTCTACCCCTGCAGAGCTCCTGTCAGCCTGCCACGAGCTCCGGTGCCGCTACGGCTGCGTCATGACGAGAAACGGCACCTTCTGTTTCTGCGCTGATGGCTTTGAGGTCGGCGAGGACGGGACGAGCTGCAGAGGTAGGATTCAGCTGCGCTGGTGGGGGCCTCCTGCCATGGAGCCCCCCCCCCCCCCCCCCACACACCAATCCCTCCTTTTGCCCTCGGCTAGACTTCCTTCAGATGAATAAGCAGGAGGTATATGAGAACCATCTGTCTGCAGGCAGGGCCTCATGTACAGTGCATTACATCCAAACATGCATACACACCTATAGTATACGACACACGATTTTTCTGTGTCTTCTCCTCTCCCTCTCTTCATATGTGCCACCAGCCTGGTTTCTGACAGCCAGTGAGGAAGACAGTATTTCGCTGTCAAAGGTGCCTCCAGAGTTGTAGTGCCTTATTTGGACTTTGAACATACCTTATACCAAGAACATGGCACAGAATTGCATAATTATGCTGGAGGAAGGGGTTTAACAAAGTAACACCACTTCCCTGAGTTTGATCTTGTTTGGGGAAGACAGGAGAGAGAGCAGTTTATATACTGCAGCTCCAAAAAAAGGCTCATTGGTTATAAAAGTAATTACGCCTGAGGTGCCAGAGTGAGGCCACATTAAGTATACTTTATGTATTTGGGTCATGTTTGAGCACACCTAATTTGTTACAAATGACTCTCTTTCTTTTTTTCCATAAGATCATGATGAATGTGCCATGTATGGCGCATGCAGCCAAACCTGCACAAACACCTACGGGTCATACAGATGCAGCTGCACAGAGGGATACATCCTGCAGCCTGACAGGACATCTTGCAAAGCCAAACAAGGTGAGCGGCATTGAGAAACAACATAATCTGCATAGTATGTATGTTTCATTTCTAATAATAAACAAGGCAGTTTTGTTCATCCGGAGTGGAATTCCTGCTTATCGTCAGCCTCGGTGCTCAGTAGCTTTGGTAGGGCAAGATTAATGTGGTTTAGCAGTGACCACATCTATCACCCATGTGGGAATGGGTAGACATGGTCAGGCAGGATAATGATAAAATTAATGAGCATGAGATTTTAAGTGGGAGCACTCTGAAGTATTTTGTGCGGAGACAATGCCCAGCGTCACCCTGATTTATGTTAATGCCTGATGCTGGTAAGAAATCTGTCCCGATGAGTAAAACAGCCTACTTAGAAATAAAACAACCGAAGAGGGTATTGTGTTTTGGTGGTCCGCCGATGCAAGTAAACAATCTTAACCTTGTGCGGTATGTTTTTGTGTCATGCATTTAACCGTAAAGTGAAACTGAGTTTTTTTTTAAGGGTGTTGTCACTATGGCATATATGGGTTGAAAATAGCTGGAGGCCCAACACACCTAGCTGGGGAGAACACCACAGTTGCAGCTTTTAATCAATGTGACTGGTGTCCTACCAGGAATAAACTGAATATGATTACCCATAAACTTAACTGAACCCAATGCTCACATGCATTAATATTAATTTAGCAGAGAGTGATAGTGGTATGGGGATAACTATGGGGTTACCATTAGTTGTAAAAGCTCATGAATATAAATTTCAGATAGAGCTCTCTGAGGCTAGAAGATGAGGAGCAGCAGGGAATGAAAAACATATTAACGTGTTGAGTGTAAGATTGAAGTTGAAATTCCTCAGCACAAATGTCCTTTTTGGGGATTTAATCTTGATTCGATCTCTTCTCATTTGGCTCAGATTAAACTGAAAGGTATAATAATTTTTTTTTATTCTATTTGTATTCCGAGCATAAATCTGACTTTACAACACCCCGATGGTTTTCATGTCTGCTTGTTAATGCACTTCACTGACTCATGTTAAGTTGCAAATTGTAGATTATAGAGGTTCAGGGTAATACATGTTGCAGAAAATATCTTTTGTGGACTTAAAAAATACAGTGAATGGCAGGAATGTGTTTCCATATAACAGACCCATCACTGCTCACTGTATTATTGTGTATTTTCACTGTGGAGGGGATACTGTAGGACAGTCAGCATATGATCCAAAAATATACTCTACACAAACACACCCTTATAGTATTTGTCTGTTCATAATCTAGAAATGTACTTTATGATGGTGTGTCATAAAAAAGCTTTGTCATTTTTGCTCCATCAGCTGACATTTCCCAAGATTAAAACTCAGGGTAGACCTCTGTAACAGAGCCTGGTCAAAACCCCATCTACTCCTCATGTGGGAGAAAAATGTCCGACTACTAAAAGTTGATTCAGAGGGATAAGGGGAAGCAGTTATGTTAGCAGACATTCTGATTTATTACCTATATTAGGAGAGTAGCCCCTGACTTCAACTTCTGTGGAAGATCGGGATAAATAAGGGCCCTTTTTAGGGGGTGAACCTGATGTCAGAGAATGTGCACGCTCAATTAAGCCCATAAAGCAGCTTATCTCAGTTTTACCACCGCGGACAGTCCTGCCTCAACTAGACTTATGTTTCTCAATTTGTTGTTTTACTTCAAATCAATCAGCTCGGGAAATCGTTTTTTGTTGCATTGTTTTGGTGCCGTTTAACCCACTGTTAGGGAGAATATTCTCTCTTTCGTTCTTTCTTTCTTTCTTTGAGTCTGAATGCAATTCATGCTTTTTACCTCTGACAGTTACATTTTTTTTTCTCACTGAGGCAAAATAAAATAATACCTTCCGTATTTTCCATTTCACTCTAGATCCTGGTGACAGCCGTCCAATGCTAATCATTGGTGGTGCAGATCGTATTGTCATCACCCACCTAAATGGAACAGGCCTCCAGCCCCTGAGGTCTCTGAGTGTAAATGGAACACTGGCATTGGATTTCCAGCACAACCAGGAGAGTGTATGCTGGGCTCTCTCGACAGAATCCTCTGGGCAACTCCGCTGTGCTGAAACGAGGAATCTGCGTGGATTCACACGGGAAAAGGAAATAAGAACGCAACAAAGTTTGCAACGTATGTTTTCAGCCGTTTATAGCTCCCTTGTCTTCCAGTTCATACTCCTTTTCATCTCCTTACTTTGCTGATGAATTTGAATGATAATCCAATCTGAAATTGTGAAAACTCTCAATACAGGAGGGTAGCAGTGAGACGAGATATACATCACCAATGCTCTTTTCTGTCACACAAACATGCTCACCCCTTTTTCTGTTTCTCTTTCTCCTTTTTTCCCTCTCACACTCACTCACACCTGTGAGCTCTCTCATATCTCTTCATTATGAGTGTGGTTGAAGACAGGTTAGCCTCAGCGGTTTTGGCCGCTCACCTTTCCCTTACAGTTGTCCTTCAAGCCTGGAGGCTATGCCAGCTTCTCTTCTTCAAAAGTGCTCTCTTTCCCTCCTTTTCAGTCAGATCTGGTCAAGATCATCACAGATATTGGACCTGCTATTAAATGTGCATAGTTTGCGCTGGCTATTTTTATAGGCCTTCAGTCAAAGCCTAACCTATAACTGTCACCTATAGTTAAATACTGGTGCAATCATTGAGAACACCTGCATCAGAGGTGTCAGGTTATACTGTCCTTGAGTGGAGAGCTGCCAGCCAATCAAAATTCCCAGCGGCGATGGTTAAATTTAAAGTAGCACTGCACCAATTTTACACTTCAAGATCAGTTTATGCTACATGGTGACTACAACTTCTCAGTGGAAGCTTTGATAGTATTTTTAAGATAAGGGTTATTGTAGCTTGTGCTTGGAGTCTGGATATTTTTTTTTACCAGAAACCTTCATAAACCTGGGACGTGGAGATAGGCAGGGAGGAACTTAAAAAAAACATGCTATTGAGATGCATTATGGGAGGTGAAGGACCTAATGTTCTTGGCACTGGGCTAAGGACTATGTAAAAAGTGGGATATGGCAGCCTCTGCTTCTCCAGTCTCTTTTTTGTAATGTTTCTGTGGTATTCATTGACACTGTTGAAAATTGTATTAAAGTATACTTTACATTTTAACAGTCTAACACCTACTTGCCATTGCAGATGTGGAGCACATGGCCATCGACTGGCTGACAGGCAACTTCTATTTTGTTGACCGAGTCACCGACAAGATATTTGTCTGTAACCATGCTGGGGACACATGTGTTACTATCCTACAACTAGACCTGCTGAATCCTAAAGGAATAGCTCTGGATCCTCTCATGGGGTAAGTGTCCCGCAGCCTATATAATACATCTCTGAAAGTACCGCAAGGCTCATTTATCATCATGCATCTTTTGTTAAAGAAAAAAAAAATGGACGAAGGGAGAGAGAAAAAAATCACTATGCATAACAATTGACTTGTCTGGAAGAATGTGAGTGAGTTACAATGAAGGGATTTAAATGATTCCCTGTCCTTCGACTCAGCCCTCCTCTCTTTGAGCTGTGTAATTTGGTGGATAGCTGGTGATGCTTCAGACAGCTTCTACTGTCGAGACATTCATTTGTATTCACTGATTTCACCCCACATCCCTCAGTAGAATAGGCCCCTGCAGGACTTTCCATTACAGGATTTTTGTCTCTGTAGAGATCACCAAAAAAAAAAAAAAGCCGAGCAACTGTGGAGTAAAAAGTATCCCCACACTGCTCTCAGTGAAAAAACATTTACAGCATGTGGTTGATGGTCACACAAAACTTATGTAGGTTCCTTAGCAGTTTCCTGTGTCACCATGCAGACAAACAAAACAAACAGAAAAAGAAATTAAATAAATTGCATGCAGCAGCTGTAGCAGAACGTGAACCAGATTCAGTAGCTCAAAGCTTTTTCTGCCCTCGTATTTCCAGTGAGCAAAAGACGAGCAGGGCCATTATATTTCAAAGACACAAGGACAGACACCAAGCTCGGAGCACATTTATAATGGTACACACATTTAAGAAACAGTGATACGCTAATAATAGTGATACACCTTTTCTTTTTAGCACTAGATCTTGAAGCACAGTAATGACCACCTCCAAACATCAATAACAATGGGAGCATGTTGTCACTGTGCACCACTTCTATTAATCTGCATCATGCCCAGCCCCCATAAGGACAAGGCAATGTAAACTTTAAATCTTAACATATAATTAATTTGATTGAGGCTGAACTACATTGCTTCTTGTGGATTTCCAGTTTGTATATTGTGCTTTATTCAACAGCTTGTGCTACCTCCATAAACCATTGGGTCTAATCAAAATAATTAGCTGCTGGTTTCTTAATGACAAGGGCCATTTGGATCTGGTTGGCAGCCCCTCTGTGTTCTCATTAAACGCTGGCTGGCCACTGGAAAGCAATATGGCTTATAAGAGAATATACTTTACCTTGGAGTTTCTATTCAAGCTCGCTCCCTGTGAGTCACCTCAGACACACTGTAAGTAAGGGCGGTTTTTCAGCGGTTTTGTCGTAATCACACATGACTCACGCACACACACACACATAAGTGCCAATTCTGTTGTGTGCATAGAGGGATGATTGTATGGCTGTGGAGTCTGCTGGCCCACAAGGGAGCTGGACATGCAGGCTGCTGGCTAGATTGTCTGTATAAGACACAGAAGTTTTTCCAGGACCTGTTCCTGCCTCTAATTGGTGAGATATGGGTACAGCTGTTTCTGAAGAGGCGAGCCTGAGAGAGGTCTGTCAGCCCGGAGCAATGGAGTGAAAACAAAAGAAATCAGGGAGGTGTTAGATAGCAGCACAGTGTGAGGAACGGTGTTTATAGAATATGCTCCGGTTTGGCACTCTATTGTTGTTGTTATTTGATTCACTCAGTCTGTCTGCCTTTCTTACTATCAGATAAGACATTTTTACTTTGCTATAAGAAAACCTTTTCTTCTTTTCCCTTTCTTCTTTTCCTTAAAATACCTTTTTGGAGTAGACTTGGATTGATGGTATGGTGTTTTCATCAGCTAAAATTCAAGCTACCTGCGTGTCCTGTTTTAGTTTGTATATACAATGAATTGTGTAAATGTGGCTGACTGGAAAAGATGTACTCTGTGTTTTTTTGTTGTTGTTTTTTTTTAAAAAATCCAATACAATCATACTTGCAAATATTGTTGAAGCCTTTAAGATATTGAATATGAAAGGTTGAGTCAAGATTCCACACCATGCCACTGAGTCAACTCTTTCCCTTGTAAATTAAGTTTAAATATTAATTTGTTATGCCAAATACTTTTAGGAAAAAACATGATTACTACCTAGATTATGTTGTCCTCTCAACATCTTGTCAAGCCTTTTTACTGATTGTAGTATCATTAGTTTTGCATATAATTGATCATAGAACAAAGTATTTAGCAAATTAGAATTTTGATCTGATGAAAGTGTTGGATTAAAAAGTGAAGGAATACTGTAGCCACCCAAATGACCATTTGTAAAGCAATTGCCTAATCCTGTGTTACTTCAATTCAATTCAATTCAATTTCAATTTCAATTTTATTTATAAAGCCCAATATCACAAATCACAATTTGCCTCACAGGGCTTTACAGCATACGACATCCCTCTGTCCTTTGGACCCTCACAGAGGATAAGGAAAAACTCCTCCAAAAAAACCCTTTACCAGGGAAAAAAAAACGGTAGAAACCTCAGGAAGAGCAACTGAGGAGGGATCCCTCTTCCAGGACAGACAGACGTGCAGTAGATGTCGTACAGAACAGATCAGCATAATAAAATGACAGTAATCTGTAGTAGCTTACAACAACATTCATCAAAGTAATAATATTATCGTTATAGTTCTGGCTACTGTGGTACAATATGTTGAAAGTATATATTAGTATCTGGCAGTATACATGTGTGATAATAATCATATGTGTATAATAACAGTAGACTAATGATGGCAGCAGCAGCAGCAGCAGCAGCAGGAGGCATCTGGCAGGACCACGGCAGCAGCATAACCACACACGTCACACTATCCAGGCACCGCTGCGATATGAGTTAACCTGAGAGACAGTGGAGCACAAAGGCTCCGGAGAAGAAGCCGAGTTAGTGACATCCAGAATGGCCGAGTTAGCAAGATGCTTTGATGACTTTGAATTTGGGAGGAAAACTCTGATTTTCTTGCATGCCTTCATGGTGAACAAAGACTCCAGTAAAAGACAAACATTCTTGATTAATTTAAATTATAGAGGACCACGTTTAACAACAACAAAACTATATGAAAACATCCATTTGCAAATTCTTACACAACTCACGCAGTATAATCCAAGGCTTGTTTACCCAGTCCTATGCTCAGTACTTCACACACACACACATACAAATTTTTGCTAAAACTCAACATTCATAAACAGTCTAAGCAACGTATAAGTAGTGCACCAGCACAGTTGTTGCAGAGGTGTAATATTTTAGCAAAATTCATGAGAGACTTGAATTACACTGCATGAGGTGTGTGAGAGTTTTCAAACTGATGTTTTGATAGAGTTTGGCTTCTGTTCAACGCAGCCTCCTTCACCTCAGTATATGAAAATTTTCTCCATTTTGAGAATCACCATTCAGTTCACCATTGAGGTGAAACTGAAAATAAATAAATAAATACAACTCATGCAGAATTACATTAATCTATTACATTATTTCATTAGCCATTAACATTACTCTATAGAAGGTCATCATTTTACAATCATGATAGCAGTTTCATTTCCTTTGGGAGAATGAAATGCAGTCATTCTCTGTCAAAGGCTCTTTTATTTGTGTTAAAATGCAATTTGCCACCAACAGAGGATACTTAGAGTTGTTCATGAGGTCAGAGTACTTGACGATTATTATAGATGTTTTATGGTAAAGGTGCATTACAGTCTGGAAATTGCAAAGCTCAACACAGCAGCTGGTGGAAGTAAACTATTTCCTGCCACTACTGTACAAAATTGACAGAAAGCCACTACTGAAAGAAGAATCAGAAAACAGTCTTTCATTGTAACACTGTCTATTCAGTCTTCTGTTTTACTGTAAGATAGGTACTATTATCCGCGGTCCCATGCAGTTTATATCATCAGGGGTGCTCATTTCTAGAATTCCAACATGGATCTCGTTGTAGCTGCAGAATGCACAAGTACAGCATCAGCACCATCCTAATCCCAGAAAGCTATCATTTGTATGCCACGTGGAGGTGCACCTGTTTCGGGAGCTGGGCTCCTTGCTGACGCTGACAGTTTTTCAGCGCAGCCTGGACTAGGGTTCAAAGGGCAGCCCATCTCTCCCCTGACTTGACTTGTGCAGATTAAGTCGGCTTCCCGCCGCTCTCCGGCTGTAGCTCGTTATCATTGGAGGTTGTTGGAGCTCGGTCCTCACAGAGCCACAGCAAGACAGCATGACAAGCCTTCCATGTTAATTACTGTATGTGCAGAGCTGAGCAGTTTTGAATACCTAAAGTGACAGTCTGTGAGAGTTGTTGTTAAAGGACATTTCAGTTATTTGTCCGATGTAATTCAGTCCCTATTGTTAGAAACAAATTAGACTACATGTAACACCTATTTTCTATGAATGCTCAGTATTGGTCTTACATTCCACCGGCTCCCTGTGTCTCTTTCGAATTGATTTTCAAGCCCTCCTCTCAGTTTTTGAGGTACTAAATGGTTTGGCTCCTCTGCGCATCACACGTTGTCTGTCATTTATGTCTACTCACATACCCTGAGGTCCTCTGCAGCATGCCTTCTAAACGTCCCCAAAATTACCACGAAGGAAATGGGAAATGCTGCTTTTATTGTTTTTGCCTCCAGGTTATGGAGCTTCAATGTATCAAAGAGGCAGCCTCGCTGGGCATTTTTAGAAGACATTTCAGAACATTCTGATGCAGTGTTTTGAAATCTTGCTTCATTTTAATATTCATTCTAAACTCCTTTTATGTGTTGTTTTAATTTATTTGTATTTATTGTCATCCCTGTGCCGGTTTTTATTATGTAAGCCACCACTCAGTTGCACCATTATATGAAATGTTATTACATTTTATTATAAACAATGCTGTTTGTATCCTGTGCTCCAACTATCAATCATTGTCCAGTGCTGTGAAACTTAATTTTTCTTTCCTGAAATTATCTGCTGATGTCCTGTGTTTATGTACTTAGAGCTTTTTTCAGGTCCCCCCCCCCCCCCCACCACACACACACACACACACACACACACACATCTTAATGAGTAAGTTGTTTGTGCATCATCGCTTCAAAAAATGGCTCATATGAGTGTCTTCTGAACTGGCAGGTTAGTCAGTGCCTTCAGAAACTGGAACTACTTGGTTCAGGTTAGGACACTTCTTAAGACTGTACACATCTGAAATCTGCTTTTACTAATGGTAGGAAATGTGTTGTGAACAGCAGCCTAAAGTGCTCAGATGCTTTGCTTTGTTGATCCAACTATTCACTTCAACCTCATCGTGCTATGAGGTGCTATAGCAACATCACACTACCGCTTTATTTGCTTTTTTTGGGATTCACAGGACCACAGATGATTTATCATTTGGTAAATCATCACTGGACATTTAAAGGCTTTTTCCTCTGCATGCTCTTTGTCTTCAAACAAAGAGAGCGAGGTGACACCCATCTCCACAGGAGGTCTCACCTCACAACTCAGTGAGACACAAGTCTCACAACTTGATTGGACAGGACTTTTACAGTGACATGTGACTCTGTGATGTCACAGACACGTAGAAGTTCTGCTCCCTCTAAGCCTTTTCTCTCTCTTGCTCCAGCTCTTGCTCTACAGCTGCGTAGCAGACCCTTGCTCCATAGCCCAAACCACTAAACCACTCTTGATCATAGACTCTCTTGCAAAAACAAGGTTTGCAACTAGCTTTCCAGCAACAAGGAACTAAGTGAGTTAGCACCCAGCGTCTAACTCTGCTAAACCCTGAGCGACCAGCTTCCTTGGAGTTTCACCTTTGGAACAAAGGACCCAAGTAAGACTGCACCTGGAACCATCTTCCCAGCCTTCTTCTGCTGGCTAACAAAGTAGCACACCGCCAACTGACTCTTTCTCCCATCCATTCAAGGATTGGTAACATAACAACTGGGCATAGCTCATCACAGCTTTACAGGCTAAGCAAGACAGTTTGTCTTTGTCCTGACCACATGGTCAGACAAACACTTCCCCTGACCTGAAGCCAGCTTTGATTCATCCATTTTGGTAGTTCCCTGTTGTCTGCCATTTTGTTATGTAGGCCAAACGGCTCTTTGATCACCACACCTGCCTTTGTCTTTCTCTTCTTTCTCTCTCTCTCTCTCTCTCTCTCTCTCTCTTTCTCTCTCTCTCTCACACACACACACACACACACACACACACACACACACACACACACACCAAGCTTGTATATAGTTAGTTAGAATTTGTGTTTTGGTTTGCTTTGCTAATTTGTGAATAAATATAATTCTTCGGAATCATACCTGCTGTCTGTTTAATGTTGCTCAAGAGTGAATGAATAGTCAACCTCTGCTGCATCAAGAACTCCGAAATCCTTCAGGCGTTACCGTTAATTTTGGTTGATGTCATTAATTTAATTATTAATCAAAACTCAGCATTATGTAACATGATTATTCATTATTAATAATAATTAATAATTATTTCTGATTCCAATTAAATCCCTACATATTTGGTGCCTCTTGGTGAGACCTAATATATTGATCCCAACATTTTTGTGCCACTGTGTGAGACCCGAATTTATGTTCCCAACATTTGTGGTGCCTCCGTGTGAAGCCTAATGTGTTGACCCCAACACTTTTGAAAGACAAGTTATATTCCACTTCACTTGTTTATATGATGTTCTTGTGTGACAAATGGAAACATTGTTTTGGCATTTGAAAACAACCAATGCAATCTTTTTTCTTTTTCTTTTTTTTTTTTCAATTTGCTCCTGCTGCTTTTACTCAGTAAGCCTGTTCCCAAGGGAGACTAAGATGTCATCAATCACACAACAAATACTTGAAGTTTTGAAGTAGACAAAACAAAAATGTTCCTTTAAATCTAGATTTAGCAAATTATCACCACTAGGGGACAAAAAACTATAACAAATTTACAGGAACGCAGCCCTTACACTATTTAAAATAAACTATTGGAATCAGCCAACATGCTGATTTCTGCCAATATGACAAACCATGTATATTTTTTAACTCACAAAGTGAACATGGTCAAAACATCAGGTAAATAATATACTGTAGCACAGAAAACAACATATTTGAAAGATATACAATTATGATAAAAGTATTTATGAAGATTATAGATGACAAATGTTTTCAACAGACAGATAATTAGTTGATAAAATAAATAAGCGTAACCCTTTCACAGTTGGCTGGTACTGCGTTAATTACCGCCAGAGCAACTAAGCAGAAAAGACAATTCTAGCATGCTTGGAAATAAACTGAAAGGGCCATTAACCAAAGATGACATGACTGAAGTGCTGATGATTCTGTGATTAATTTTTTGGTGCAAAGGACTTACATAAATGTAAGTCTACTACTTAGTAACCTATGTTTTTACAAATTTCTTAAACCACCAGAAAGTAAAACAACAACCTTAGAAAACAAAAGGCTGTGAATTATTATTTTCCCGAGGGCTTTTCAAATTTTTAGGGGGAGGTCCTCTTTAAATGCATATAAATCGGCCAATGAAATAATAGCACTACACAGTGCAAACACAAATACCAGGGTATTACATATGTAAATATACTAAAATACAGATAGAAATAAAGATAAACCAGGGTACAGGCATGGACATAAAGAGGTATATTCAGTCAAGGGATTTGGTGAAGAATGCTGCATTGTTTTCCATATGGATACATTGATAAAGGTTATCAGCCAAAAGAGTTGTTATATATCGGCATATTGAATATCGGCAAACAAATCAAATACCATGCATCCCTAATGAATTTGGTATTGCTTATCTGTATACAGCTGGGGGAAATAAATAAGTGCATTACACCAGGTCTGTGTTTAATTTTAATTTGAGGTACTAAATTGTTTTACTCCTACTGCAGCTGTTACTAGTTACTGTATTGTGCAGATTGACTTTAATATGTTAATCAAATGTGACATAACAACATAACCTTGAGCAGTAATAAGTATTTCAAATGCACAACCCGTAGCAAACGTTCTCCATAACTGCCTATTAGCATTAACAATTAGCACCTGACAAGCATAACCAAAGCACTACTGTTGTGTTTGTACCAGCAAATTAATGTAAGAAAAAATATTCACTTTAGCATCCCCAATTTTCCTCATCGTCGACTTCTTTGGTTCTTACTTGATTTAATTTGATGTGGAGCTGGGCAGGTAGCATATGACCCAGGACAGGAGGGCTCTGAAACTGCCCAGATTGTCATTGGTACCCTCCTACCAAGCATCAGTGGTGTATGTGGGGTGAGGAGCTTGCCCAAAGGATACTAAAAAGCAATACTTACCTACCCATTTCGAATTTTATCAGTCCATTAAATGGCCATTATTAGTTGTAATTGGGTGCATAGAGTTGAATGGCTCTACTTTATCTCCTTCACATCTGTTTCCTGTCAGACAGCAACCTCTAGTGCCTGTAGTAATTATGGTGGAAGCAAAGGAGGAAGTTAAGTGTCGTAGTATAAAGATCGACAAAGTCCACGCAGGAAGGTGATCGGATTTCATTGATATGTCAGACAAACAGATAATTTTAACCAAGGTGACCACTGCTCATGATCTGTGTGACACCAGAATTAAATGTTGACTTATTTTACCTGACATATAAAGTTAACTCACGTTATGTCATAACCATACTTATTTTAACCCAAACCCTATCTGTCCTCTGTCCTTTTTGCCTAAACCTAATAAAACTGAAGGTGAGACCTAACCAAACTGTTTTGGAACATTTGATTTACACTTTGTAGCCTACTGATGGGTGCAGTTTTCTGTTTACATAACAATGGCAGTGATAACAACCGATAACGGCCAATTAACAGGGTGATGATATGCAATACCCTGCTGTCCCCTTGCAAGCAATACAGAAGTATGTGCTGTCATACCACCAGACTACAGAACAGCTTTTTTCTTAGGCTGTGAGACTCCTCACCTCACCCTCCATGCTCCCTCATAAAAATTGTTTTTGTTTTGTTGTGTAGCATAAAGGGACTATGACTTGCATTTCATTGTGTAACCCTGTGCTGTAGAATGACAATGAACCTTGTAACCTCTTTCACACTGAGAATGAATGGGCTAAAAGCAATACATCAAATGTTTGGTGGAGGTTGTCACAACAGAGGCTTTTTACTAGCAATAACTTACTTCATCAAAATAATTTGATAAAAAAATCAGAAATCACATAAATGCTCTACACAAAGGGGCTTAAATGTGAGTAAAAATGGTGCCTCTGAGAAGCTATTCTTTATCACGTTTGTAGGAGGCCCACAGCAGGTGCAGTTGAAAGAGGTGCATGCAGGAGTTTCATGCTGTTGTTTTGTAGCTTCTCTCCTTTCCTTTTGAGAGACGAGTGTAGGCTTGGAACCTTTGTGACTGGATGCTGGGGAATGACTGTGGGTGGAGCTTTGTTGACATATAGCTACTGATCTAATGTTAACACCTGATCATAACGAGAGTCTGGTAATCTCATGACATGGCTGATCTTATTTGATCAAGAATATTATCAGGTAGTTGTGATCTGTCTATTCGTACAATATTCTTTTATTAGATTTAGTATCCTGCTCTGGAATTGTGAACAGAATGTATGTAGATTAGACCAAAGGTCACCAAAACTTTCTATAGCTAGGTAATTGTTATAATTTCATGTACTTAATGGCATAATAACATAGTGAATGCCAAGGTGAAAACTTTTTTTGCATTGAATCAGTTACACTTTTATAGAATAGACCATTTTCTAAGACACATCTCCTTCATCCTTAGTAATTGTTGCTACGCCTGTCAGTCTCTCTGGTTTTGCACAGCAAATACGCAATTAGCAATGATAATGTGGGCAGATTTACCAATCAAAATTCTTGCTAATTTTTGAAAAAAAAGCTCCTTGATTACCAACAGAGGAAGACAAAAGCAAGTCTCTAATTTCTATTTTTAAAATGGCAGTTTTGTAGCTGACTTCTTTAAAAATGAAAATCATGTAAATTGGGTCTCCTAGCCCCTAGCATTGTATGCTAACAGAACGAAGCTAACAGGTGCCAGTTAGAAAAGAAGTCTGCATCTTCACCAGTTGGTAAACCATGTAGAGCACACAGACCAGCTGTTAGGAAATACGGGCAATGGGACAGCATTTTCAAAAGTAGGCTCCCTCATTCACACCCAAAAGGGCGTGGTGGAGCCTTAGCATTTTTAAACTTCCTGCGAATATAATCAAATTAATCATATTTCCACATGTATTTTGTATCTACTATTACTTGCATCTACTGTTAAGACCTTGTTTTCTTATTTTGAAAAGTAGAAGAAGTCTTGTGTGTCCAAAAAAATGTCCTCGAATAGATAAAAGTCAAATCATCATCACCTGATTAAGGAAATGACTGCAAGGTATTTAATCACAAGATCAAATCAGGCGTGAACAAATATTTTTTCTTCATTTATTCATTAAATGTTGAGCATTACTTTAATTAAATATTGGTCAGAATTTGTGCAGAACTGAAATAGTGTGAAGATTAAACTTGCAGTTTTCCAGTCATACCCAATATGACATTTTTATGGACCCCAGTATACAGAAATACTTAAATACATAATTTAGGAAAATGGCAATGTTCCCTTTTACCCTCGCCAAAATTAAGCATAACTTTGAAGCATTATTTGGCCCCTTTCTAACAAGATAGCATGACATGATTGACACCAATGGATGCCGTAGGTCCTGTAGTTTAATATGATACCACTGTCTTCACTGTGGCTTTAAAAGTGAGCCTGATACAGCAGGTTTTATTTGCTAAAAATTACTCTGCCTCACTTCTCACCTTCAGTTCCACCTGTCATACATGCTGCTTCTTCACATTTTTTTGCCAGACATTTGTCCTCTACCTCTCTACTCCTTTCATT
Organism: Epinephelus awoara; assembly: GCA_035609425.1. Lineage (NCBI taxonomy): Eukaryota > Metazoa > Chordata > Actinopteri > Perciformes > Serranidae > Epinephelus > Epinephelus awoara. The sequence continues at coordinate 13,312,267 of CM069307.1, forward strand.
TTCTTGTTCTCTCTGTACCCTGGCTTTTCCTTTAGGAGTCCCTGATTTTTGGTGAATCATTCTGACTTTGCTAATCAGGCAGTAGCCTGCCTCACAAGTTTACACAAGGGGCACTTTGTGAGTTCTGTGCATTGCTCACCTGACCCATGGCAGATAGACTGCACCATTTCACAGATGGCACGTTGAAATGTGTTTTAATGAGAAAATTTTGTTTATTTATCATGTAAATACATGTCAGTGATTTAATTCAGAAAGTAAATTGATGTAGTTAATTCCATTTAATGGTCAGACCTTCAATGACTAATGTTTAACAATACACCTCACCCACAAACTCTTAAAATGTGCAGTGTCTTACCACAGCCCCATGCACACTGCTTCAACATGACGTGGACAAATCAAAAGCTTGACAGACCTGCTGTGTATTGTTTCGGTTGCTTAGCTACAATAGGACATGGGCTGTTCAGCAGAGGGATTCAGTAGCAGCTTGAGTTAACATAGTAGGCTATATACGTGAAGTGTCATGCTATTTTATCAGATGGCTTGACGTAAAAGCAGCATCACACCAATCAAGCCAGAAAAAAAATCAAAAATGTGTACTCTAAGGACAAGCACTGAGTTGTGATTTACTTGTTGTATGAAATAGGTCTTAGAAGATGTGGAGGAAAGAATGAGACTCTGCTACAAAGCAGGCAACATTCTTTCCAACATTTAATCATTCAAACACTCCCACCCTCTGCAGAATGCTCTTCTTCACCGACTATGGGAACGTGGCCAAGGTGGAGCGCTGCAACATGGACGGCACCAACCGGACCCGGCTGGTGGATTATAAAATTGAGCAGCCCACTGCTGTGGCATTGGACGTGGTCAAGAAGCTGGTGTACTGGGCAGACGCCTACCTGGATTACATCGATGTGGTGGATTACCACGGCAGAAACAGGCACACCATTATCCATGGGAGCCAAGTGAGTGTCATATTTCAGTGTAAGCGCTGCTTTTTGTCTTCCATGGGCTCCACATCATAAGGAGCCATTGTGGACAAACGTCAGTGGGAATCTGAACAGACAATTGGCTTCTCTTATCACTACTGTCTCCCTCTTCATTTGAGAGACTCCAAATTGTTACATGAGAGGGGCTTTCTAATTTTCTGATTTAGGGCACTGTGCTTTATCACTGCAAGACAGGTGGTTTATTCACTGCTTGTTGTTATAATTCACTCCTCATTTTCATAGAAAAGGTCTTTTGAATGGGGAATAGATGGTTTATTAAATTGAAGGAATTGAGGCATATGTGGGGCTGTCCTCCAAATGAGCATATCAATAGTCTCTTTCCTGTAGTACACTCTTGAAGCCTTTCATCCCAGATTATGACTATTCATTAAAAGGCCTTTTCAAGCAACTTGGACTAGATACTCACTTCCCTTTATGAGGGAAGGAAAAACGTACATTTCAAACACCTTATTTTGTATGCAGGTGTTCTTTGCATAATATTGCCTCCACCACTAGCTTGTAGCCTCGTTAGACAGAGGATCTTGCATCTACAATGACAAATGCCCTTTGTACATCTTTTGCATAAACTGTACATGTGTGTTTTTTTTCCCCTGCCAGCTGTCGCTGTCAGTGGTCAGAAGTAACAACTTATATACTCATTTAATTACTATGCAATTTATATGTCATTTTCCAAATATAGCTACTGTCAAGTACATCCATTTTTTTCACATTTTAACAGGATTTTCACATTTGGAGCTGATCATTTATCAGTTTTTAAATATATACATTTAAACTGCTGTAGCACAGTGTTGTGGGAAAGAAAGACTTCAGTCATTTCAGCCTAATCTAATTAACATCTCATCTCTTAATCACCACAACCCTGCTTTTATTCCTTCATGTTCACTCCAGCAAGTACCAGATAGCATGCGTTCCATATGATGTAAGCAAAGATGCAAGTACAGTATACACACATCCTTTTTAGTAGTATGTGTGAGGTAGCTTTGAAAGTTCTCATGTAAAAGTCAAGTGCCAAGGCCAAATTCCATAGAGGGAGATGGTTGAGTGGTTTGTTTTGTTATTTATTTATTTATTCTGACGCCTGTTTTTTAGTGCCCCTGACGTCAAGGTGTGACCCAGTGAGCTTCGGTGTACTTCCTGTGAACACAGCTCATCCAGCCATGTCGCTTTGTGTGGGTGTCAGCCTGCTAAATGTAGCATGCAGGCTGTGGTGTCAGGGCCAGTGTCCTCCCCGTGGAGTCCAGCTTTTGACCCCGTGTGGGCTGCCAAATGTACAGACAGCCCCACCACTTTCTCCCAACCCTCCTCACACTTGCTGCATGATTAAAGATAAAAGATCTCTCATTAATTCACATTTGTTATTGTTTCCTTTGTGCTCCTCTTGTGGTTTTAGTTATTTTTGGCTTCAGGGATTATGTTAGAAAGGAAAAAAAATAAAAAATTCCTTCTTGTTTTTCAGGTGTCGTACATTTATGCATTAGCTGTGTTTGAGGACTACCTTTATGCTACCCACTCTGACCCCTCCGAAGGGATTTCCTCCGTGGAGCTGCTACAGATCCACAGGTTCAACATCACAGCGGAGAGCAGGACACTAGCCAGCCTGGGGAATACTAGAACACTCCGTGTTTACCACAAACTCACTCAGCCAAAAGGTAAAGGACATTTTATAGATAGGTTAACATGTGCAAGTATGTGTCAGAATCTTCCCCATCTTGTGACTCACAAGCTCAAGTCTGTGTACTCACAGAACAAGGATGCATCATTTGCTCATAATGATTCCTCTGTCCTTTCTGATTTTGCCCACAGTCAGGAGTCACGCATGTGAAGTAGTTTCATTTGGAAAGCCGGGTGGATGTTCCCATATCTGCCTCCTGAGTGGCAGCTACAAGTCCAGAACGTGCCGCTGTCGTACTGGCTACAGCCTGGGCTCAGATGGACAGTCCTGTAAAAGTCAGTACATGTTTTGCCTTGGATCTAAATGGGTGCATCATTGTGTATTTTAGTACATATATTTTTAAACAGACATGTCTGTGGCAGTATTTTCTGTTCTTAATGAACAAGAATCCTGACTCATGCCTGAAAAGGATGTTTTGCATCAGCGCTATTTTTGATATTGACATGAGTCTTTAAGGTCATGTGTCATATTACAGTCGAGGGTGTGCCACACATGCCTCAGCCATAGACTGACAATAATAAAGATAAGCGCGAGTGGACACAGGACCATTTGAAAGTGACGTTTTGTTATCGACCTGTCGCAAGCCTGATTTATTATTGCCATAATGAGGATTTAAGTTTGTCTGCATTTGTTGGCTGGTCTGATCAATTGCTGGACATTGTGTAGTTGACAATAGAAGCAGAAGATCAAATTGATGACACAATCTGAGGGCCCACCACTGTTCGATCGGGGTAACGAAGCATTGGGAGGCTAGCCATGACACATTTGATTTATTCCCCTCTCAGAGATGTTCTGATGACACCAGCTATCTCTCTCTTGCTCGCGCTTTCCGTCTCCCTAAGCATAATGAGATTCGGTGCTAAATGGTAGTGCTTCTTCATACAGCAGTCACCGTGGGGTTTGATATCTGGGTCTCTTGCAATGCTTAATTGTCTCCTGGGTAGTTGGTCTCCCTCACAAAATGATAAATTGAAGTGAGGCATGTGTGGTCCTCACCCCCAGCATCCCAGTCTCTTGGGTAGGGGCTGAGAGCGAGGAGAGGTCTGATTCTCTCACTGGAAGCCCTCCTTCATTCCTCCTCTTGCCTCTTCGGAGGATCCCAAAGGGTTCGAGAACATACAGCCCCCTGAGCGGCTGGCGGGCCGCCGAGGAGCTGCCTCAGCTTTCTAGGCCTCTCTGTTTGCCTTTCTACACAGACACCATGTTATTTTAGATCAGAAGCAGTGTTCACAGCCAAGGTAAGTATTGCCATTGTCTGTTTGCTCAAGCATTTTCCTTTTCCTACTGTCAAGGCAGCTTTGTAGCAGGAACGTGATTGAAGGGGGAGAGTAAAGTCATTGGCACTGATTACTGGCTCCATTAAGGTGAATGGATGGCCCAGGCTCTGGCTCACATATAAGAACAATGTGGCCGGTAAGAGGGTTTAATGCTGGGATCAGCATTGATGAATTAGACCAATTAATTGACAATAACACTAAAAAAAGGCTCCTTCCTTTCTTGCCTTGTAGAGCCCAAAAACGATCTCTTCCTGTTCTACGGTAAGGGGCGTCCAGGGGTCATCAGAGGTCTGGATATGAATATCAAGTCCAGCGATGAGCACATTGTGCCAATCGAAGACCTGGTCAACCCTCGAGCCATCGACTACTACGCAGAATTGGGACACATCTACTTCGCTGACACCACCAGTTTCCTTATTGGGCGACAAAAAATAGATGGAAGCAGCAGAGAGACAATACTCAAAGACGGTAGGTCTAAATTGTTCTTTAATACTTACTGCGGCATTTCCCTACAATAAATTAACCTGAATGTGTACCTCATCTGGAAAAGAAGAAAAAACAGTTTAACGATTTTTAAACTGGCTTTACTAGTCTGGCAAAATACTGCTATGTAGACAAATAGTTCTCAATTCTTTATATTTATTTTAACAGCAATTTGCCAGTAATGAAGCACAACACACTTCAATGTTAAAGAAACATCTGCTGTCACTGAATGACAATACAGTTTCTCACCAAACAGTTGTCCAAGTGAGTAAATGAAAACATTGCAAAGGAAACAGCTGCATATTTGGAAATTGATTTTATTCATACTGTTCCTTGATGACTGCATTTATAATAATTTCCCCGAGTGGCTCCCTGGGCACAACACTATGAGAGTGTCTTTGTTCTGGCAGTCCCATTTCACATTAAATACAAATATTCCTGTTTCTAGAACCAATCACAGTCACAGCACTGCATTAAAGTTTTCTTTATACAAACCTTAGAAAATATATTTGGTGATTCTGTTGTAGAACTCGACAATGTTGAAGGAATCTCAGTGGACTGGATTGGGAATAATTTGTATTGGACCAACGATGGCTACAGGAAGACAATCAGCGTTGCCAGACTGGAGCGAGCCTCCCAGACCAGGAAGACGCTGTTGGAAGGGAATATGTCGCACCCTCGGGCCATCGTGGTCGACCCTCTTAACAGGTCAGGAGAAGAAAAAAGAAAACTCAGTAGATGGTGGTAAATGAAAGTGACACTTTGAAAATCCTATAGTCAGTAGCTCCAAGCCACCAACGTTGATAACAGGGGAAAAATAAACCTTTAAAGTAGGCGTAGAGGTAGAAGCATGGGTAAATGAACTACCTACGGGTGGGCTGTGGTGAAAAAGGTTTTAAAAAGAAAAAAGAAAAGCAGAAAAATGCCTAGTGTTGCAGTCGTTTTATCATGATCTTTACCATTGTACTTTCTGCCCTGACAGTCAGTGGAAAAAACAATTATCTTGCCACTCAACGTTTTTTCTTAAAAAAAAAAAAGAAGGAAAAAAAAGAGGTTGCTATGGTTTATATGATCTCACTTGAGCTCAGCATTGTGTTGCAGTAGGATGCATCTGGTTAGTTTTTTTTAAATAAATAAATCAAAATAGGCTTATGTTTGATAAAATTTACAACTGAACATTAAATTAAAAAAAAAAGACTTCAAACTTTGGCTCAACAAATTCAAGATGACATGTAAATCCATAAATTGCTGTAAAATATATGCCGCTGCAGTTCTCACATTTGTTTTTGCATATTTTTACCTCCGACAGCAATGTGGGGATTTAATCAGGGTTTTTTTTAAAGCCAGATCTCAAGCACAACTGATGTTGTCTATAAAGCATGAAGTAGGAAAAAGTTATTTGAAGGGAGAATATTTCTGTGGTGTGCCTCTGGATGATTCATAGCATCCAGATTTCTGACAGTGGATCTGGTGGCATACTAAAATCTGCCTTGAGCCCCCTCTTGCCTTGTTGTTGTGAATACCTAAACTACAGTATGGTTCTACTCTTAGATAGCAAAGACCACTGTGCCTTTTTGTAGATATAAATATCACTTTGCTTCAAATGTTAATCCTGAAGATCATCTGTTTTAGCAGACATCTGCTTTGACTGATGATCACGTCACGCACCTTTCAAAAGGAAACGTGCACATGCAAACCAGCATGGTTACTGAGAGAACATCTGCTGCTTTAATGTGTACAGGGTTGTGTTTTTTGGTTTTGTTTTGTTTTGTTTGGTTAAAGAAAATTATGGCTCATTTTGTGGCCCAAACCTAAACCACAGCTACCAGCTCATTAGCCACAATTAACTTGTTTTGCGTGGCCCTCATACATCATCTCACATTCCTGCACAGATTTATATATGGGTATATGGGGGACTCTACCAGCAGAGATGGTATTTAACATATAGAGGAGATGCTGCAGAGCTCAAATTCATTGAGCGTCTTAAGGATCTTAAGGATTAACACTTTAAGGCTTAAATCGTATTAGCACACACCAAATCCATAGCAGTCAGAGATTAGTTTTCAAGCCTCAAGAGGGTTGTTCCAAACATTTTGCCATACACAGCTGTTTCACTGCTGTAGGTAAATACACCAAACCAGACCCCAGAACTTATTATGATGTTTGTCCCTTCCTTAAGTCCTAAATAACAATTAAGTCCACTATTTTGCCTCTTTTCTTGTGTTGTCTGGTTTTCGATCCAAACAATGACATAGACTCAAACATTAAAATCCAAGTCACATATACAGTATGGCACAGTGGTGCAAACTGTATATCAAAGGAAATGAAACACAGATTTTAAAACGTCAAATCTGTGCCTATGGCTTGTGCAAGGGAGAAAATAAATTGAAACAACCGTGGCGAGAATGCATAAACTTTTGAGACTAATGAGGAAATAGCATGCTGGCCTTTTGTCAGAATTTCCGCCCTGACAGATACTGTATGCCACAGCAGCAGTGTTGGGGCTGGGGAATATCATGTCACTTTTTTGTATAAGGATTAATAACTTTTACCCCGACCCTCCTGCTGACAGCACAAATGATTAGAAAAGCTAGTTTTGGGCTTCAGAGGGAGCATTCAGGTTGAACCCGACAGTCCTTTTGATCTCTATCTGCTCTGCTGGAAGGGTCTCTTCAGGTAAAATGAATGCACCTCTCCAACTGATTTTTCGACTGCATTCTCGCTACCTCATTTTCTGCTCTGTTTGCCACCTCTAGTCTGTGTTGACATGATAAGGACCACTAGTGTCAACTTAACAGTGTCATACCTCTCTATCTTTGCTGCATTAGGAATCTCATACATGTATTCATAAAAAAAAAAAAATAATATTCCACACACAAATAGCTGTAGGAGTGGTGCTTTATTCAGCATCAGTCAACTCTGGATGCCTGGACAGCGTGTGTATATATATGTGTTGGTATATGCAGCTTTATAGCAACTTTTATACATGGGATTTTACTGTATGTATGCAACCCAAATGCCAGCATGAATGTTGGCTTTGTACATTTTTGGATATGTCATATGATATATTGCGGATATGTTAACACTTACATGTCCTCACATTTCAATTTAAAAAAAAGCAACACTTGGTTAGGTTTAGGAAAACATACTGTTTCAGCCTAAAATATCCAGTCTAACCACTACAAACACAGCTGGAAATGTCCTGTCCTCTCGACGTATTTTCATTTCACTTAGCATGGCAATGCAACTGCACAGTGTCCATAAGTCCATCTGAGGTAGTGTCTATGCACGTGTGTGTGCACGTAGGCGTGTGTGTGTGTGTGTGTGTGTGTGTGTGTGTGTGTGTGTGTGTATGTGTGTGTGTGTGTGTGTGTGCTTGCGAGTGTGGAGGATTGCTGAATAATTTATGAGGTCGCAAAGATGACTTCAAGACAGAGGGAGTCTTCATTCACCTCCATATCCCATTCTGTTTCATCTTCCCTTAGCCGGCCCTCTATCATTGATGAGAAACAGGGGGCCACATGGCTCAGTCAGCAGCACTCAAACAGAGCAAATCCCCTGGGCATGGTTACGAGAGAACAGATCACGTCAAATCGTTGACCCAATCACGTTTCAAATACCACAGGCCCACTGAGAGTTGCAGTCTTGGCACACAGGAGATACACTGAAAACTTTTTCTTTTTCGTTTTTTTTGGTGGGGAATATGAGACTTCTAACTTTGCCTTGATGTGCAGTCAAGCAGTACTTTAACTTGATAAGCCTGAATAATTTCTTAGGCAACGATGCACTCTCTTTTGACTGCCAGGGATGTTTGATTATTTGGTTTTACATATGGGAAATCTGGATTCCAGTTTATTTCAATTTCAGTCAGAAACAGTCTTGTCATGATGATAGTTTTTCTGAACTAGTGGTGATATGGTTGTATTTTGCAGTACAGGTTGTGTTCTCTGTAATGTTTCTTGTATGAATCAAAGCAGTATGTGTTAGATTCACTGGGGAGCTCAGTCATGCCTTCCCATGGGTGTACAGAACACAACCCGCAAGACACATTTCATAGTAATATGGAATACATCATTTTGAGGGAAGCCTGCAGAAACATGCTGTCACATGTGCATTGATTGATAAGAAATCAAAGCTGGGGGAAGATGACGAAGGGAGCAACAAGCACAACCATCCAACATCAGTATGTCAACAAGTAGGGGCAGGGATGAATGAGGAGACAGCTGAAATGAACTGCCTTAGATTGAATGTGAGATGTGATCAGTGTTAGTTTGGATCTGGTGATAACTTATAGGTCTTGCCTGGACTATAGCAGTGGTGCTTATTATTTATGCTTATCGGTGCCATAATTGTGTGTATTCCTATGTATGACAGCTGGATGTACTGGACCGACTGGGAAGAGGATGAGGTGAATGACAGCATAGGGCGGATAGAGAAAGCCTGGATGGACGGATCCAACCGCCGCATTTTCGTCACCTCCAACATGCTGTGGCCCAATGGTCTGACTCTGGACCACAGCACAAGCACCATGTACTGGTGTGACGCCTACTACGATCACATCGAGAAGATTCATCTCAATGGGACTGGAAGAATGGTGAGTTTTGATATGTAGAGATCATGCAGCGTAGTTAAATGATGCAAAAACTCATTTGCAGGAATCATTTCAGTTGTGATTCTGGCAGACTTGAGGGTTAGTCTGCTTGTGAGATTTTAATAGAGGGCCAGAGGGTGGGATTCAAGATACCCTGAATAAACAACACCGAATAAACATGTTAATTTGAATGTGCTAATTTTATTGCAACAGCACAACTTGAAGTAGTTTTACACCCTTAAATGCTCACTAAACACAGAGAGCAGCAAAATTATTCACAAAAGAATGTGTAATTGTATTTTTTTACAGCTGTTTCTTTTCCAGATTCTTTCTCAGAAATAGATATTTATTTTGTGTTTCATAAATTGACTTTCTGCCCGATTCTGCCCAATTTTTATTGAGTTGGTCATTTGATGGGCAATAGTCATGTCCAGCTTATTGTCATATCTAGAGTAGGGATGAACTGATACTGTCAATACTGTTACAGATATTTAGATAGCAAATGGGCTGATAGCCAGTGCCAATATTAATGGTGAATGCTGTTGTTGTTCATGTTGTTTTTGTTGTTATTTATTCCTCCTTTTGTGCTTGGGAAACAAAGAAACATTTCTTATAAGAAATAACTGAATTGTTTTAAAGTCATTCAGCCCTTCATTATACTGTCTTTGAATGAGCACAAATTAAGTCCTCCAAATTTATCAGACAACCTTTATTATGATCTTTTTTCATATCAAAACATGTTTCAAAAGTCTTTTTATTATATAGATTTATATGTTACCCCATATAATATATTTTAATTCCCTCCGTAATATCTATTTTATATTGCTGTGAAAACATCAAATTATGTTAGAACACATGTTGAGAACATTAATTTACCTTTGCTCAGTACTCTTTTTTACTGAACAGATCTTGAATGCATCATTATATAACTCTATGCAACCTCTATGCACTGTTCGTTCCAGCCACCGGGTACTCAAAGCAAACGTTAACTAGCGCTCCTCCTGCCAATTTCAACAAGGACTTGTTTACAAAGAAGCATTGTCAGGGCCCCTGATGCGTTGATAGCAAGTTTACGATGTCCATTTGTCTCGAAGGTGTCCTGGGGGGAAGATCTCAGTTTGGAAGCTGGGACACCACTAGTCTCAGCCGTGCCTCCTTAACCTGCGCAACATTTATGTGACACAACAGAAAAACATTGGTCACTGCCATCATTGAATGTCATCTTATTCACCTGTAGGCTGATTGCAGTCAACAAGGTGACAATGCTCTGTTGATAAATTGGTGCTTATTGAAAGAAACTAGCTCCAAAATGTGCCACAACCCAGGAGAGTGTTTTACTGTCAGATCCCCATCCTGCTTCACATTCGTTTGATGTTGTTCCCATGATAATTTGAGATTAAATCAGTGGTTGATGGTTTCAGATCAATATAATATGATAATTTTAGGGTCCCAAACTGATTTCTGTATTTTTGCAATGTTAATCTGCAAAGCAGTAAAATGATTGAAAACTGCTTCTCTTTCCACCACAACTGCCAACAAGACAGTCCTTCATCCCCAACTGCTCCCTTCTACAGTAGTTGTACTGGCGTAAGCTAATGAATTATTTGCAAATGCTATTTAATCAATGCCAAGATTCTAGCAAACATTATTATAAGCAGACAGGGCCCGTGAATAAATTTGTGCAAAGAAATTGAATCACATTCATCATATACTGTGATCAAATAATTTCTAAGCCCATATTCAAATAGCTAGAACCCTGTTTGAGATGATTGATTTTTTTTGTTGCTGATAGTGTCTCTCCGTAGCCCTCCTAATCTTTTGATTACACTGCATGTTTGCTTCATGTTCCAGGTGGTGTACAATGGAAAAGAGCTGAACCATCCGTTTGGGATCTCTCATTATCGTAATTTCATCTTTTGGACGGAGTACATGAATGCCTCCGTCTTCCAGCTGGACTTGACCACCGGCGATGTCACTCTGCTGCGGAGCGAGAGACCACCACTATTTGGCCTTCGTGTCTACGACGCACAGAGTCAGCAAGGTTGGCTGCTTTTCCTTCATTTACTCCCCATCCAGTGCCACTGAACCATAGCTTCCCTAACAGGGAAAGTTTTACACTGAAAATAGAAGCACTCTGTGCAGCATGTCCAGGCATTTTTATCCCCTATACACATCTCTTTAATGCAAAGCACTTAATGTGATATATAAACTTGAGATTGTATGCCTATCTGTGTCAAATTTCATGGTGTAAACCGGTGCATTGATCAACAGTGACAGTGACTTTAAAATCACTTGGGGCTCTTCTCTATGAAGTTAAATAAGGTGACCAAGGCTTGAAGGGGTTTGCTCAATTCTGTAACAAATGATGATGGATTCATGCTGTTAGAAAGCTGAAAAGAACAGGGAGGAGAGGAGTCGGATGTGGCTGACAGTGGAGAACTGCCTTGGCCCTCACAGCAGGCGTGTCTTTTTCTATCCCATAATAGTTTAGTAAAAACAGTGTTTAGACACCCACTCCACAATCAGGGGAGGTCGAAGCTCCTAATCTAAATGTAGAGATATAATTTAACACAGTCCAGTGATGTGGTTTTACATCCATGACGTGAGTTTGTTCCATCTTCAAAACAATAATTTTCATTCAACTTTAAAGCCTTGGATTGCAAATGGGAAAAAATACAATGCCAAATATATGATGCAGATGAATGGTTGGTAACTGCATGCACAGTCTTGTTCACACCATACACAGAATTTTTACTGGACATTTCCCCATTGTTCATGTCACTGAATAGATTAATTGGCTGTCCAGTCCTCAGAGTATTAGCGATTGGCTTGTACAAAACCCAATGCTTTATCTCATTGGCTCAGGCACTGCCTTTGGGCTCCCTGTTAAATGAAAGTGACAAAGGTGTCTTATGCCTTAACTTTATATGTGACAGTATTTTTTCCCCCTCTTTGTCCAGAAAGACAAATTATTCCTCCAAGAAAGATAAAAATGTCAAATGTCTCTCACCCACAGTGTTCCTAATAATTCACTTGACATGTGGTTATAGATCACGTGGCATACACCTCATGTCTCTCCGAGACAGGCAATGAGTTTTGTATCAATGAGATGATTCATCTTTGCAGGGTTTTAAGTGACCTCTGAACCTCTGCAGTTTACTGTACAAAGGGAAAACAGACAAAACAACAACAGAAACCTGTGGCACTTGGGATGGGCTTTAGAAAATGTAGCTTTAAATGAGCAAGACACCTTATTTGGGATCTATTTCTTCAGGTGACAACGCATGCAGTGTGAATTATGGGGGCTGCGGTACCCTCTGCCTTGCCATCCCAGGAGGCAGAGTATGTGCCTGCGCTGACAACCAGGTTCTGGAGAAGAACAATGTCACCTGTGCAGGTAGGAGGACATAATGAATCAGACAGAGCGAGAGGCCTAAGATCATCCTGTCCCAGTATACTGTAATCCTGGCTTCATCCTTTGGGACAAAGATCAAATAACAACCTTATCTTTTCACATGCAAATCTGCAAATAAACAAATAAATACAGGTGGGAGATTATCCCAATGGATTTCCTGAAATGTAAGCCAACTCCCAGTAGTTGCACATAGGGTCATGATACATTATTAACATGTCTAATGTTCCATTATAGCTATGCCGATAATTTCCCCTAAACACATACTTCATCGGAAGTCTCTGGTTGATTTTGTTTCACCACTTTCTCTCCCAGAACCCTCCAGCAGTGGCTTGGAGCCACAGCGATGTAAAAGTGATGAGTTCCAGTGCCATAATCATCGCTGCATACGGGCCCTGTGGAAGTGTGATGGAGATGATGACTGCCTGGATGGAAGTGACGAGGAGAGCCACAGCTGCTGTGAGGATGTTAAAATTTGTCTGAGCTGCAGGCCACCGCAGTACACACAAACACACAAATACATAGAAACCGTACATGTTGATGCACTTACATGCACCACCATGCACCAAGCAAGAAAAAGCACAAGCTTTTTAAGGCTGATTCTCTCCTGCTGTCAACTTCTATGTTCTTAAATGTCACTGAAGTAAGGGTGAAAAGTGTTCCTCCTCCACACTGCTGTCTCCCCTTTTGCTCTTGCTGAGGCAGTTTTGCTCTTTAACAAATCAGTCGGATAAACACCATGTTTGACGCTTGGATGCTGGTTCTTTTTTTTTTCCAGAATTAAAGCGCCATGACATAATCCTCTGCCAGAATTATCAGAAATGAAAAATCAATTATCTGCTCCCCTGCAATAGCACGTACATTCTACTGACTTAGTTTGTTTTAATGGGAATACAGTTGAGAATTTATCATATTAGAATAGATGAATATGGATTCCAGTTGTATAAGGGGAATGTCATATTCTGAATAAACACATCTGGCATTTCCAAACACCAGGTTGTCTCAAAATCAAATGTAATTTATCATGCACATGGAGTAGTTTCACAATATCCACACAGAAATGTGCTCACGGTAATTGAATATGATTTATGGATGGTGAGGCTTAAGTTTGAGTGGTCACCATGTAATTAAAGTTAAATGACCTGACTGAGAGGAAAATAAGGAGCTCGGTTGCTAGTTCCATCATCATCATTATGTTAAAGTGGTTTTATATAAAACAAAAATCAAAGCCCTAAAGACACATAACAAATATACTTAAGACCAATATAAAAATGTTATGGAGAGACCATTACTCTCAATTAAAGGACAAACCACCAAGGAGGAACACGAGTGAGATTCTCCTCTGAAACATCATTTCCTTTTATGCTGGTCTATCAGTGCAAGATTAGCCGAGCTATGGACTGAATGAAATCCTACTAAGAAGCTGTGAATACACTTTGTGTGAACATGGAACTTCCCCCCCGTAGGACCGAGAGAGATCAGGGCCAGAAAATTAATAAAGCCTTAAAGGCACAGTTCACCCCAAAATGAAAACTACATATTTTTCCTCTTACCTATAGTGCTGTTTATTAATCAGATTGTTTTGGTGTGAGTCGTCAAGTGTTGGAGATATCACTCAGCTTTTGGTACTCAAAGCACCAAAAAATATATATATTTGAAGAACTCACCAGCAATATCTTGATGTAAAGTGTGTATCTACCTGTGCACAAGAGGCTTGTGTTCATGATAGCAGGAATTGTAACCATTAATGGGTTCCTCCTTGACTGAGCTGTAATGTTAGCCTATCTCGGAACCCACTGGCTATCAGTTTGATGGTAGTTAGCCACTGGGGGCAATGGCAAATGTTTTGAGAGATCTGGTGTAGCCTAGCCAGTGGATATTTGAAACCAAGTGATTTCAATGTTTTAATGGAATTTTAATATTTTAATCATATTCTAAATGTTTTTTATTCTTCTGGGCATACTGCACACTGCACTGCTCACTTTACCTATATGTTTAGTTAATGACTTATGTTGAAGTGTTTTTATATGTTATTATTTAATGATCACTGACATCGGAGTGTTACATTTTGACAGTAAAGAATCCTTGAGTCCTTGACTTCCTTTTCTGTGTGCAGGTCTTTCCGGCTTTTCTCTGTAATTAGATATCTGCATGTGAATGCAGATCAGTTTTTTAGAAAGCTCACCTAAAGCTTAATTATTGTTGGGCGATAGCTGAAAGGCTTCGAGATTGCATTTTGGCCCATGCCTTCCGCCTCCCCACGCGGACAGTTTACCTGCCAATCAAATGTGATTGGCCAATACCCTGACAATAAATAGAAACCAGAATGCTTGTGATACTAAATCTAAGATTCTGCATACATATACAGGTACTGTATCTGTTTTTAGAGAGTATACTGTTAGTTAGCTTAGTGGTGCTTGGTAATACTTTTGGTGGGTGTAGTTTGGTAAAAAGAAAATGGTTCCTATGTGAAACCGCTCACAACAAGGTCAGTGGATTATCCTGAGTGACCGGGTCATCATTTCTGGAAAAAGACATTGCTGTTGAGTTTTTCTGATGTATTTTTTTTGTATTGTAAAGTCTTTATTTTCCCCATGTGTATGTGTGCATATGATTCATAGGTACAATGCGTCCCGTATAAGTTTGCACATTAAAAGTGCTTTTTTTCCGCCACTGACCGGTTCAGATCGCTAGTGCTATCTCAGTAAATAGCATACTAGCCTTTCCCTTACCTCTGGGCTGTGTGATGTCACGAGCTTTGCTCCACTGTGACTGTAGCTCTCTCTGCTCGTGGGACAGCCGTTTTCTTGAGGAAGAGGTGTTTCGGGATTGGATGTCTTCTCTTCTTCAGCTGACAGTAGTCATCTTGGGAGAAGTGAGCACTGCAGACCTAATGGTCTGCAAGGCGCAGTGTCTGGACAGGAGTGTTAGCATCCATTTGTCGCACAACTAGCCACAACTTCAACATCTCGCTGTCCGACAAAGGCAGCCTATGAAAGCTGTACGGGGTGTTGCGCGACATCCTGTTCTTGCGTTCAGGAAAAAGGCCCGTTGATTTGAGCACTCCAAAAACTCTAGTAACACTCCAGGGGGTAGCACGTAAAAGACTCCGCCCTCTGACTCTTCTAGCGTAACACACGCACTTCATACACACATACTCACTTACAGTACCCAGCGGGGCAGCCCTCCCCCTCTCTGCTCCAATACTGACTGACAGCTGACTCCACTCATAGCACACTCACCACTGCCCCAGGGTTGCTACAATATGCTATTTACAGAGATAACACTGGCGATCTGAACCGGTCAGTGCCAAAAAAAAGCATTTTTAATGTGCAAACTCATACGGGACGCATTTGCCCCCGTTACCGTTTGAGCTCATTTTGCAACTCCCGGTTGCATCCGCCTCCCTAAATACTGAACCAATTTTAGAACCAGTTGTACCCATAAATCATACGCACATATACACATAGGAAATAGAAGTTATCCTTTAAGGCTTTGTGAAATATTCTTTCTCCTTTCTATTTGATGAGATTATTTATTATCTATCATGTTAGAGCTGCAAGGTCACCCACTGACTTTGCTTCCTTGCGAACTCTCTGCAGACAATCACACCTGTCCTGTCGATCAGTTCAAATGCAGCAACAATCGCTGCATTCCCAAAAGATGGCTTTGCGACGGAACGAATGACTGCGGTAACAGTGAAGATGAAGCCAACACTACATGCTCAGGTATGTGCTGTACCACTTGTATGTTTGTCTCAGATATAGCGTAGCTTTGGCTGCAGTTTGACCATTTTACAATTATATCACCTGTGTATTATTGGCAAAATCTGTCATCACCTTCAATCTATGCACAATTCTGTTTGCCTTAAAAAGCACATAACTTATTCTATGAATAATTGCTGTCGTGTAATTTTCTGAAATATTCATATCAGAACAACATTTTGTGTTACAGGATCAATTGACTGATGTTCTTTTAAAATTAATTTAGTTATACATTTCGATCAAGGTAATGAAGACTGTAAGATTTAAAGGCCTCTCATCTATACAGTAAGGCATAAAAGGCTTTTCTCAAGCATCTTTTGATAAGATTTAGATGTGCTTTATTTATAAAAAGTCTGTTGTCAAGGCTGCTATCACCATTGTGCCTTGCGGCTCTCGAGCAGCTTCAGTACAATGCAATCAATTTCACTGTGTGAGAGCACTCTCCAGTATCAAAGAGTTTTAGCACCTATGAGAGGCAACAGTATGTCAGGAACACTTACAGTATATCACATTGCCTCCCATGTCCTCAATGGGGCCTCTTAGGAGCTTTTTTATCCTTAGAGGATCAATCAATGAGCATTAGCCAGTGGATGATGAATGGTCCCTCATTGTCAGATTGACATGCATATCCCACATCAGCCAGACACCCCATGTCTGCTGTCCATGCATGCTCACCGTGTATGTAACTGACAGCTCATCAAGCAACAGCGCAGACTTTCCCCGCTCTACTGTGTGATTGAGTGATAAAAAGTTTGCACTGGGCGGACATTGACATCCCTGTGATGTAGTGATCATTAGCGTTGTTGTGCACATCCTCCATTGACTTATGAGTGTGTGATTGAATTAAGTGGCTTCTTTCTTCTTTCTCAGCCCAGCCCTGTCAGGCCGACCAGTTCTCCTGCCAGAACGGACGATGTATACCGCAACCCTGGAGCTGCGACCGGGAGGATGACTGTGGGGATATGTCTGATGAAATATCATGCAGTGAGTCACACATGGCTATTTACCACGCCATTCAAGTGTAACTCTGTGCGGATTTAACTGCTACTGCTATTTGTGTTGCTCTGTTCGGTCAAGATGTAAAGTGGGCCAGCTCGGTGAATGAATCGAATACTAATAAGAGCATTTAGTGCATTCAGTGGTTGTTTACCCCTCACAGTTAAAAACATTATGCCTAATCCAGGTATATTTAAAGCTGCAATGAGTAAGATGTTTTCTCCTGTCTTAGAAGATATCTCTCAGGGGTGATAGGGTTGTCAATTCACACTGGTGATTCAAAGATTACATCATCAGACAGTGAAATTTCAAGACTCACTTCACATTCTGCACTCCCAAAATGTGACTTTACAATTTATGTTGTCGATTCTGCCGTAAACTTGTCAGCATTTACTGTTTCACCTCTAATGGAAACACAGTAAATATGTGCTGAACAGCACTCACACTGAATAAGTTCAAGTAATCTGTGCATTTCGATAACACGCTTCTTCTTCTTTTTTTTTTTTCATATTGTCTTTAAAAGCACAACATGCAAAATGACTTACAGACTAAGCCAGTGGGAATAATTGGACCTGTACACTTGCTATTAATGCTCCCATTTTACATAAGTGTTGCAGTGTCCACCAGTGAAACACATAACGGTATGTGCTGATACATGAAGAAGAGGCAAAGGATTTTGGTTTTAGTCAACTAGTGACATGTCTGCGTGTTGCTCGGTTTTGTCTGGGGGTCCAATGCTGTGGTCAAGACAACATATCTCAAAAGCTATAAGATGGATTATCATGAAATCTACAGATGTTTATGGAACCCACTTGCCAAACAAAGAATACTAATCACATGTGCTTATCATTAATTTGTGACCCACTGCATATTTTGCAAGTCTCTTTTGCATGCATTTTTTTTCTTCAGTTGAGAGTTTTAGTAGATGAATTAATAATGCTGTGTTCTTTGGACCGAGAAATCGACATGCGCTTGATACCTATGCCATCACTGTGTAAGTGTATGTGAATGTTTAGGTGAGCAGGTGGGACCTTCTGTGTCAGCCTTGGCCACCAGTGTATGAATATGTTTGTGACTGGGTGAATGTGGAATGTAGTGAAAAAGTGCTTCAAGTGGTTGGAAGACCAGACGCAATACAAATGCAAAAACATCCAACAATATGTTCTTAAACATGAAGTAGACGCAAAGTTTTTGCCAGGTTGTGATATGTCTACCGTTTGCTTGGTCTTTTTAGTCAGTCCACTGCTGTAGCCCAGTCATAGTACCTCAAAACTGTGGGTGGATTGCCATGAAATTTGCTCCATTTGTTGATGTTGCCCATTTGCCAAACAAAGAATGCCATCACAGCTACTTATCATTAATTTGTGACTTCTTGAATATTTTGCAAGTCTCTTTCGCATGCATTACTTTCTACAATTAAGAGAGTTTTAGGAGCTGAATTATTGATGCTGTGTCCCTTGGACCAAGAACCCGACATGCCCTCACTGATGGCATCAGCTTAGAGGGGTGGTGCTGAATAAACTGCATACTTTTGTGCAGCTTTTCGCTGTACTTAAGTCGTGTCTCAGTGGTATTACACAAACTGCCAACTTCAGTTAGTAAAAGTGGCTGTCTGGATTAATCTTGGAAAACATAAATGAGAAAAATAAATGGCACGCCATGATGGCCTGAGCTTTTTTGGAGTCCTTTGAAGATGTATTTAACCTTTTTTTGTGGAATGGAAAAGAGCGTTTTAGGATGTAGAATATGTTTTCAGCAGTGGAGTTGAACTGGATGAATTAGCAGCATACATTTAAAAGATGGGGGTAAAGGTTTTAGGATTCCCCTTTAATCACTATTTGTATTAAATCAGCCTCTTACAGTGATAGATGTTTGCCAAACGCTGCACTGTGCTGTATCGCCTCAGCCTCCCTTTGTGTGTCCTAAGCTGGTTCAATACGCAGTCACAAACAGCCAGGGTGTAAGCAGTAATTAAAGTTCATGCTCGGCTTCATTCAATCATAATCAAGCTGTGCAGCAAAACATATTCTCTCCCTTACTGTTGTCTGAGCTTCTTCAGGCATTACTTCTCTGCAGGCACTCTACTGTGCAGCTCTGGCAGCTCACTTAGCTTCAGTGGAACTACTGTGGGTTTTGGAACACCTGAAGCTCAGTGGTGGCCGCCTTAGAGATTGATGCTAATTTGGATTTTGTTTGTCAGTAGTTTAGTAGTTGTCACACAGTGTCTCATATTGGGCTCTCTGTTCACTTGAAGCTGTCATTATTTATGGATGCCGGTGTTCCATTTTTTGCCAGGCTCACTGTTTACTTGAAACCTTCATTATTTATGGATGTTCGTGCTTCATTTTTAATGAATGTTAAATTCCAACCAGTCATGTGCTGTCAGTGAGACCTAACGCATTTGTGGGAAATACAGAAGACACTTGTCTGATAAAGATACAATATGTCTTCTCGACAGAGCCTAAGGTATTCCAGGCAGCAGAAGCAGCAGCAGATGCCAACAAATCAATGCAAATGTAGACTAGCATTTCATACTGGAGTCAATAACATTTCAGGCATCCTGTAAGGATATGCGAAAAGTACTGTATATACAGTGTCTCGAAATTGGAGGCGAGAATGGTATCTGATAGGAATACAAATGTCAATTCTGACACTGTCGTCAGTCCACAAAATACACTAGAGTTTGCACTCCTGTACTTACCGCAGCACTGCTGGAGAATATTGATGCTACAACGTAGACCAATTTAGTTCATGAAGTCTCCTTGACTGCAGTGATGGATGTTGGATCGGCCATTGGCTGACAACAGAGGTGGTGATTTGCTTTCACTCGCATACATTGTCAAGTTAAGTTTATACACATATTTATCGTAGTGTATCACATACATGTGTATTGTTTTAATTTTCTGTATAGGCCTACATCAGCAGCAAAAACCTAAAACCCCTCAGCACACAGAGAATTGTATATTTATAGGGATGTGAAAACTTGAGATATCCACTTCAATGGATTTGCACAGGGTGCATTGTTGGAGGAGATAAACAAATACAGAAATGAAATATAAAAAAGTCTGTCACTGCATAGTGATTGTAAAATATCAAACTGTTTTTTTTAAACAATATTCACAAATATCTCAAGACAAGCACAAAGTAATGCATCATTTGCCTTTCCCTTTCCGCCATGTAACCACAATGTGGACTCAGCTCAAGGTAGTTTATCACTGTGTATCATCTGCATAAAGACCAGACCAAATCAGACTGGGGTGCCCATTAGCTCACCTGGTAGAGCAGGCACCCCATGACAGCTTGTCATCCCCTCCCCCATTGATTAAAGTCAAAAAAGCCCTGTTGTACTGTTGTAGCTCTTCATGCAACTCAACAGATGATTCTTTCAAAAAAAAAAAACCTAGGACAAGCATGTTTTAACATGTATGGTTTTGTGATTGGAGGCATTGACTAAGATAGGAAACTTTAAAACAGAATTTGTTATAAAGAAAACATAGTCCTGCAAGGCTCCCTGTAGTACAGAGCTATAATCAGGAGAGGAAGTTCAGATTATTCCCAGGTTTTATTTTCCTCTTCCATCCAGATATCCAGCCGCTTATAACACTAACGCTGACAAGTATTGCTGAAGATTTAGCACTGGTGGTACAAGCAGGTCACAATTTTCACTTATTCTGTGAAATATCAACATTTTCTTAGCACAAAATTCAGCCCAGACATTCATGATTCCCAGTATTCAATCATGGTGACTTTGCTGATTTTCTTGTTTTTCATATAACACCACCATGATGTTGATATTTGTAGTTACAGTTTACATGTATCGTCTCAACAAGTATTAGATGCAATGCCATGAAATTTGGTACAAATATTTGCGTAAGCAAGACACCACAAAGCCAATATCATGGCTGCTGACTTTACAGTTTGTTTTTTATTTCTTGTTTTGAAATCTTATTCATTGACCATGATCTAAATGATGTGGTGAGAGAATAATCTGAATTTCAACCCTAATGTTAACAAGGGGGTTGTTACTTGAAATTATTGCATGGTTGTTTTGCTCGATCAATATTTGCATTACTTTTTATCGCCTTCTTCAAAGAAATCAATTACATTTGATTGTCCATTCTCAAAACTGTGAATGTGAGTTAGTCTAGAACCTTTCAGTTCATTTTGGCTTTCCAAGGGGCATTTGCAACGGCCGTGAATCAAAATGCTCTTGATGCGATTGAATGTGATGTGGTGCTGAGCGACAGACAAATGTAAACCGACTACAGCGTGCAGACAAGGGCTGTGATGGTGAAGCATCATTAGGTCTGTGAGCGAGTGTTGCTTTTTTTCCCATCAGAATTTTGAAAAAACAGTTCTGCTGCAGCCATCTTGGTTGGTCTAGCTTCAGCATCCCTGGCGCAAGGTGCGCAAGCCACAAATGACCACATCTTGTATTTTTTGTAATCGTGACTCATTGTCTCAAACACGCCCGACATTAGATTAATGATTGTGAGTGGTCTACCACCATCTTAGAAAAGCAGTGTAACAGAAGTGGGGACCAGACACCTCTGCTAGAGCACATAAAACATGAGCTCACAGATTTGTCTGGTTCCCAAGCTACGATACAACTTGAATAATGTGAAGACTTTTTTCTACAATATGAAATTAACCAACTCAAATAATAATGAGGGCAGCACAGAGGTCCAGTGGTTAACATTGTCACCTCACAGTAAGAGGGTTCCTGGTTCGAACTCAGGGTGGGGGGTCCGTGAAGGAGCCCTACTGTGTAGATTTTGCATATTCTCCCTGTTCTCCCTTTCCAGTATTATGTATATGTTTAGCTTGTGTTGGAATTGTACTTAACGTGTACCTGTATACAAACCTTTACAGCCTTCCCCACCTGTGAGCCCCTCACCCAGTTCAGCTGTTCCAGTGGACGATGCATCAGTGTGAAGTGGCACTGTGATTCAGGTGAGAACAAAAACTTTGGAGGATACTTAGTGTCAAAGCTTCTTTGTAAATGATTTTGTCTGTTGATTCCACTATTGGATTTATCAGTGAAATTTTTGAGTTTGTGAGCTCACACCTTTCATGAGTGCTTGTGCATGTGCATAGATGATGACTGTGGAGACGGCAGTGATGAAGTGGGCTGCATCCAGTCCTGTGCCAACACTCAGTTTCAGTGCACCAGTGGTCGCTGTATCCCAGACCACTGGGCCTGTGACGGTGACAACGACTGTGGAGACTTCAGTGATGAGAACACAACCTGCAGAGGTGGATCATCACGTAAGAATACCTGTATTACCCTTTTTAAATGCTGTGAAGTGTAGAGGTAGTTAAAAAGTAAACTAATATCCGCAGCAACATAAGATGACCCTTGTTGTTATCCATGTCCAGCATAAAAATATTAGTTGTATCATGGTAATGTATTTATAATCAGCCCATCACTGTATTTTGCACATTTGTTAGTTTCTTAAAAGATCTGCCTCCCAGCCAAGCTGTCTGCCAGCACCTTTACGCGAGTGTAGCTGCCTTTATATCTGTTTTAGTGTGCTAATTATTTTATTTGCAATTCAAATCATGTTTAAATTTAGGTCTTGTAATTACAAGTTTAACAATTAATCAGCTTGAGTCCAATAACTTTGTTTTCACACTCACGTGTGACTAATCTTATCTAGTCTCTGTTTGGGGGAATTTTACCATCAGGAGTTGAATCATTTAATCTAATTACCACAGAAAGCTCCTAGAAACTCACAGCTCACTTGCTTGTCACTAGAATGTGTAGACTATTCATCAAACCGTTTCCTGATGGGAACTGCAGGCTTCTCCACTCCCCCGTGTCTGCTTCTGCTTTTACCCCAGGGGATTGAATCTGTCTTAGCTTTGCCTCAGCTGTTGAGGGAATGTTTTTTTGGGGGGGGGGGTTGACTTTTAAGTATAAAGCAAATCATCTATACTGAATTCACAATGCCATGACTTAAAAAAATGCAAGTGCTTTTTATTATGTTCTGCTGAAAATTGTAGAATGTATCACAACACTCGTGAGAACCTGTTTGGTGTAATTGTAGCTCTCTTTGTGTTTTTTGGTTTAGAACATCTTTAATTAATATGAAAACACCTCTGAAAGCGTGTGCATGGGACTGACATGAGACCCTCATGACCATAAAGGAGTATTTATAAATGTGTACGACTGTTGTCATTAAGTGTAAATCAGTCAATTGTGTAATTCTGATTGTAAAGTTGACATTGTTTGCTATTTTAGGAAACTTGACATCAGCAAAGATGCACATGTTTGTACAGACAAAACCTGTAAATTAACACTTAATGACATTTTGATGGCTAGTCCAAATTGTACCACCGTAGTTAAGATCAAGGAAAATATAACACAGTTATAATGGTCTCATCACAGGCAGTGTCAAAACCAACCACACATGACACTTTAATGTAATATTAGCACATAAAGCTAAATAGTCTGTTTAAGTTTGATATGTAGGCTTACTGTGGCATGTTTATAGCAGGTTATGTTCTTAGTTAGTGTCAAATTGTTCTAACAAAGACATCTTAAACATTGTTAAATTTGCGATAAAAATCATGATGGATTTTTGCACTGCCATTTAGTTTATGCCTTTATTCTCATCAAAGGTTATGTTCAGTAAATCTGAGAACTGCAGTGCAACACGTCATCATAGTGTAGCGCCACCAGGTTCTTTTCTTTGTAATGAGCCCCCGCTGGAGAAAGAAATAGTGACCAGAGTCATTAAACAAGACAGAAACATCCTACAGAAAGAAGCCTTAAATGCTGGAAGTGAAATAACTCGCCTCTCTGGAACTAACTGACCTCTTACTGGTGCCAAGTGCCCCGCTTTCATAGATAAATGTAAACAGCAAAAGATGGCTTGTAAAATAATAGTCCCATACCATAGTGCCTTTGCTCATGACAGTGTGCTGCCGATCTGTGAAACAGTAATTGTTGAATTACTTTTGTTCCAGTGCTGCCAACTGTGATCGAGTGCAGCGGAGAGGAATTCCACTGTGTCACAGATGGAACCTGCATCCCAGAGCGCTGGAGGTGTGACGGAGACAAGGACTGCGAGGATGGGAGCGACGAGAAAGACTGCGAGGGCACCAAGAGGATGTGCGACCCCAAGGCCAAGTTCACCTGCAAAGATACAGGTAGTGAATACAGCACACTGCTCAACAACACACTGAGGTCAGACGTGAAAGACACAGTGACGAGAGCTATGTTTGCGTTAAAATGTGCTGTAGGTGGTGCTTCCTTTTTACTTTTACTGTGAATCGTGTTTTAGTCAAGAAGTACTGAATGAATAATTGAAGCCCACAGATGTTATAGAGCGCCGCAATATCTTCCAGAAGTTTTAGATAAAGTCTGACATATGCAAACACTGTGGTGGTGTTGATTTTTACACTTCATTAGTCAACTGACGCTGACAATGTTGGTCGGTATAAAATCTGATCCTGAGGCGTGAAAACTAAATTCAGCTTGCATTTGAGTTCAGTGAGTAAATCTTGCATCATTCGCCTGAGACAGATGTTATAGTTTTAGCACCGTGGCAGCCTGGCTGAACTAATTTAAGCATGGACAGCAACATTCAGCAACAGAGAAAAAGCCAAATCAGCTGACTTGATTATTGCCAAATGGAGTACAGACAGATTTTCCTTATTTTGTTTCTTCGTGTTTGAGAAAATCATCTAAGGTTTTATTCTCATGAATAGATGGTAAAATCTATTGCTAAACAGCAATAACACAGTTTGTCTGCTTGGATTTTCACAGCACTTAACCCTCACATTGAAAGTTGTAATAAACAATATCTCCTCAACATTTTCACTCCAGTCTTTTGCTCGGGTCTTAAAAGAGGAGAAAAGTATCTTAGTCATTTTAGTCAGTTCATGAAAAAAAAATTGTGTGTGTGTATCAGTTATAAATTAAGCTGCCAAATTGCTCTCTTTCCTTTCATAAAAGCTTCACTCTCTGACAGGCTCTGGAGGCTTAACCATTCTCCACTTTAGAGCAGTGCAGTGAAGTTTGCATGTACTCGTTCGACCAATTAGGACAGACTGTTTAAATGGTCTGTATAAACCCCCCATGTACCCAAACCCAGCATCCACTTTCTTTCAGCAACTGAAAGGAGAAGGTCAGAGAAATATTCAGCTGCTTTCTGTCTTTAGCTCTGCAGCTTTCCGCTCATCCCTTGACAGTATTATCAAGAACGGAGGCAATGCTGCGTGGTGAAGGGTTGGTTAGACCACACAATTATTATTCACTTTAATTCTGCAGTGTCACACCCCTGTGCACTGGTGCAGTTCGTTCTGTCCTCCTCAGGAGAATGGAGTGCCCTCTCCAACAGTATTCAAAAGGGTTTCTGTAAGCGGGCCATCTTACGAGTTCCGATGGATTAAAGGGAGACAGAGGCGCATTTCTGGTTTTTCTTTTTAACTTTTAAGATTAAACAAAAATATGAGACTTATTCTAGACCTATGCCTAGTCTGAATGCTGGAAACATGGATGCTTTTTCTTGATCATTCCACCTTTGGGGATGGATTCATTTCCATATGTGAAAGATACAATGCAAACAAAGATTAGAAAAGAAGGAATTTTCAATGCGGAGCTTGGGCTCAATGCAACAATACAACTAAACAAACTGGGCTAACCCACCCCCGTATAGGTTTGTTTGTGAACATGTCCAATTGGAAAAAAGTATGCATGGAAAAACAAGAAAACTCAAACAGAGAATAGCTTAGCAGACAGTGAGCATCCAGCAGTTTTTCCATCTGCATTTTATAGAAATGGGCCATCCAGTCTCTCCTCTTAAATGTATTGGAATTTAAAAGGTATCTTAATTGAAGAGAGATTAAGTGACTCCTGTAAGAACAGGCTTTTAAAATGTATAAATTGGACACCTTAAGCTCAAGAGTGTAAAATAAGGACTTGGATTTGATGCAGATTTGGTGAAGTTTAGAGGTTTCCATTACATTTTAGTTGAAGGAGAGATGTGCTGAAGTCAACTGTAGATTGGCGTATAAATGAGTTTGGGCTATCCATTGCATTGAATGTACTTGGTTTTGAACAAAACAAATGAAAGAGCATAACATTCACTATTTGGTATCGAGAAATGGAGGTTCAGCCTGCCTACCCAGTGTTGGTTTGAGAGATATGTTTGTGCTGTGAAAAACTCCAAACCATTTTGATATGGTGGCTGTATTGTTGTATGTTTTCCTTTTTGTGATCATTTGGAAATGCTACCACCTTGTCTAGGTCTCCAAATTGGGGGGGCTATGTCTGACAAATGGGGCAATAGGCCAGATGTCAGTTCTTGGAGGAGCAGCTCGTGTTTCAGGCTCTCAATTATGTGCTCAGTGTTCAATCTGGCAGGGCCTCTCTCAGGGTTGCAGAACATCCAATGTTCACAGGCTCAGTCCAGGATCACTGCCTCAGGCGAAATAGAGGGGGTTTTAGAATATTCAGTGTCTCCAACCCATGACTATCTCTAGTAGGTTGGGCTACGCATGCCTCTACCCATGTCTATGTCTTACACTTTTGTGTATTACACACTCTCCTGCAGAGGTGAGTGGTCGAGCATATACGGCCTGTTAGGAACCTTTACACTAGGCTGTCAAGCAGGCACGTGCAGTGGAGGAGGCTAAAGGTGCATGAGCACTTCCCCCTTTGCTCCTTAAAGTCTAAAATGCCCTTTTGTAAAGGCTTTTTTTATTGAGAAGCCCTTTCCATGGCCCTTGTGAAGCAGAACATTTAACAATTAATATTAATAAAGCTATAAATACAATGGCCTGGCTGCCATCAGTCAGTCCACATCACATGATGACCTGTATCACATGCAGCAGGTAAGTGGTCATCAGGTATGCGCCCTCAGT
The DNA here is from genome assembly GCA_035609425.1 of Epinephelus awoara. Lineage (NCBI taxonomy): Eukaryota > Metazoa > Chordata > Actinopteri > Perciformes > Serranidae > Epinephelus > Epinephelus awoara. The sequence goes on from CM069307.1 coordinate 13,339,342, forward strand.
TGCTACACAGTACGCCACAGACAGAGGGTGCATCTCAGCAGTGACATTTAGATGGTGAGTTTCATTTATGTAAATGATTTAATACATTATATTTATAGTATTAGTGTTACACAAGGTCTTCTTCAAATTGTGCATCAGTTATGCAACATAAGTTTAAGAGTGGTCCTTACTGCCGGTTCTTACTGTGAAGCCAGCCAACGCTTGAATTTTGATACTTCTCTTTTATGGTATGGGTGTTTGAGAAAAAAAAAGACCCATATTTTAGCAATAATTTCTTACATTTGTTATGCCAAAGTGAAACGGCATTATATGGCACATTATATGTAATCCGATTATAATTAAATATGAATTAATCTACTGTATTCTCTGACCTTTCATAAAAAACTTTTTAGCTTAAAGGATGACCCTGATTATAACCATACAAAGGTTTTTATGGTTTTATTCTGTGTGGAGTTTGCATGTTCTCCCGTGTCAGCATGGGTTTTCTCTAGGTACTCCGGCTTCCTCCCACAGTCCAAAGACATGCAGGTTAATTGGTGACCCTAAATTGTCCGAAGGTGTGAATGTGAGTGTGAATGGTTGTCTGTCTCTATGTGTCTGTCCTGTGATAGTCTGGTGACCTGTCCAGGGTGTACCCTGCCTCTCGCCCAATGTCAGCTGGCATAGGCTCCAGCCCCTCTGCGACCCTCAAGTGGATAAGTGGCTACGAAAATGGATGGATGGCATGGATGAACATTTACAGTTTTATTGACAATAAAATGCTGCTCTTCCATGTTACATTCTGTTTCAGTATGGGTTGCTATAACTCCACACATTATGCTGTAAATTACGTTTGTGTGTGGTGAGTGTGTAAATGAATTGTGGTAAACCCTCTATTCCGTCCATCTTGTCAGCTTATGGAACTCTTTGCTCATTTGCCAACAATATCCGACTGAATGAGTGCCGTATTACTGTATTGAACATTTCTTGCCCAAAATGTTTTAAGAAACATATTTTAGTGCCCTGTTTAGCTGTAATACAAGAATTTGTGAGCAGGAAGTGGGCGCCCTACTGTTTCCTGTATGGCAAAAGCAGAAGATTAAAAAGATTATGTTACTGTTACATTTTAGTGCACTGTTTAACTGAAATACAAGACTGTTTTTTTAGCAGCCGTCCACCATATTGTTTTCCGATGAACTGAAACTGACTTGCATTATGTCACCTACCATTATGGTCATTGGTCCGGTGCATTGCAGTGCTTTCAGGGAGTTGTAGGTTTTTTGCCTCTTGAGCAAGAACAAATACCACAGCCATTTTTTCTCTATTTTCTCTTGTCATGTAGCACCAATTTCAAAAGCATTTATGTCTTTCTATTAAATCGTAAAAACATTTTTTATGAAAAGACCATCTTTCCAGCTGTGAAATACCTACTTATACCAGAGCATTGCATTGAGTTATGTGTAATCTTTAAAGTTGAAAAAACAAAGCATGCAGAGAATGCCAGTAAGTATGAAGATCCTTGTCAGTATAGAAACACAAACGATAAGCAAAGTAAAACAAGTATGAATTTAGTCATTACTTATTTAAAATAGATCTTGGGCCACACTGGGAGGAGGGACCAACATAAATAAAAAAAAGTTACCATCTCTGTAGGAAATCCATCAGTGGATATGCTGCATTTTTTTGTTGAATAAAAGATGAAACTTTTAGATGTTTGAGCCTTTCTATATTCAGAGAGAATATAAAAAATATATTTCCTGCCCAAAATAATAAGCAATGGTTATGTTTAATAAACTCACTCAGAAGTACTCCTTCCCTTTTGTGCCTCCCACTCCCTGAATGAAATCATGTTGTTGTTTTTTCCTTTTCCAGCCACATCCTTGTCCCCTTCTTTGCTTCTACAGATACATACACTCATAAAACTTAGAGTTGAAGTTGTGAGATTTTCTTGCAGTGTCATTCAAGGTGAAATTGCCAGACTCAAGACTGGCTAATTCAGTTATACAAATGATTAACCTCCTTGTCCGTGTGCATTACCACAAACACACATTTTGATGAACATTTCTGTGCCCCAAGTGTCATCCATATTTTACGCATGAAAAGCTTGTGTACTTGAATAGCACATAAGCTTTCATTTTCACATGCAGCTGCACTGGCATCATTTTAGGCATTTAGAAAATGGAGGGCTAAATCAAAAGTGTCATCTGACTATTTCTGTAGGGACAACTGGAAAGCTTGGAAGTGTTGTGAAGCCAAACACACACATAGAGACACACCTGATCTCGCACAAAGTCTACACACCCACAGCAGTTGCTCCAGCCTCCCACATTGGTTTGCACTGATCCGGCACCAAGCATAAACCAGTGGGATCCCAAAACCCTATGATGTAGCTTTGATGGAAAAAGTGTAAATTGGAATATGCTGCGATCCAGGCTTCACCTGGGAGCTTGCAAAAAAAAAAAGAAGAAGATACATCCAGGTATCTGAATTGTTTTCTTCCTCACCCCCCTTAATAGTTCCACCTACCTCTTTCCAACCCGCACGGTGAGGGAATTACAAATTACACTCTAGTGGAGGAATAAATGCAAGAATTATTGATCTTGTGTGGACATTTTTCATCAAGTTGAACATTCAGCACAGAACTGAGAACGACTCTGTTGTTGACTGAGGCCCGGTGGCATTTTTGCTATCTAGTGTTTATTTAGGAACTGAGTAATGAAACATTTGTCTCATCCAAAACTTGAAAATGCAAGCACTGAATGTACCAGTTAAGTCAGGGAACTTTTTATGTGAAGCCCATATCATCCAGTACTTACTACAATGAAATTAAATCACCCTTACTGCAGTGAAACTTTTAATTGTTATTTTTTTTTAAGTGCTTAAAAAGTTTTAAAAAGTCTGCCAATTTCCACATTTCATTCTCTCCAGGCAAGTGTATCACAAAGAGCTGGGTGTGTGATGGAGACATTGACTGTGAGGACCGCTCAGATGAGGAGTCCTGTGAGTCTGCTGTCTGTAAGCCACCCAAGTACCCTTGTGCCAACGACACCTCTGTCTGCCTCACACCTGATAAGATCTGCAATGGAAAAGTGGACTGTGCGGACCGCTCGGATGAAGGCCCCATCTGTGGTATGTTTGTTTTGTCTGTGCATTTAATCTCTCCTTTTGTTTGTTTGCAGTGTGTAGTTTTGTTATCCTGCAAGATGCTAAAACGTATATTCTTCTCAAATACACTACATTGCCAAAGTATGTGGATACCAGAACATTTAATTGCTGCAAAAGTCATTCCACCACCATCGGCATTAATATGCTGTCGTAATAGCTGCTACTCTTCTGGGAAGGTTTTCCACAAGATTTTGAAGGTTAGGTACTGACCTGCCGTTCCAGTTCATCCCAGAGGTGTTGGATGGGGTCAGGGCTCTCTGCAGGCTAGTCAAATTTCAACATTCTTTAAAAAACCTTTCTTTTGGGACCTGGTTTCCTGTGTTCCATTCAACCATCTATTTTCAGCTGCTAATTCAGGACTGGGTGAGGGTGGTAACAGGCTAAGCGTGGTAGCTCAAACAGTATTTCCCTCTGTTTTGCCGACCTCGTGGCTGGAATAGATTTTGGCATTTTACGTGTCTGTAAACCACGGATATATTACAAGTACATTTTATATAACAGATATGTTGAAACTTTTTGATTCTTTACGTTCCAATTTTAAAATTTTGTGTTCTGGCAAAGCTGTGGTTAATGTGTGATTTGGTTTAAGCACAAATACCACTTGGTTAGGGTTAGAGAAAGATCATGTTTTTGCTTAAAATACCTAGTCTGATCGCCATAAACATGGCTGGAAATGTGTCCAGAGTCTCCCACTCATTAATTTATTTGATGTCAAGATTTGCTTTAACATGTTAATTTTCTGTTCTTGGAACTGGACTGTTCATTAGAAGTGCTGTTGGAATATATATATATATATATATATATACCATTCTGTTATTCAGAGCACCACACTCTAGGACTGCAGAGCATACTCTGGGCACAGGCAGGAGCAGCAGAACACCAGGTGCACTGAAAGTGAAACTTAACCGTTCATTATTTTATGGAAATAGAATGTTCTATTTCTTAGAACAGCAGTGCTCTCATTTTAGTGATGTCCATTTTTTTCTAAACTACTTTAGATTAATCCAGCTGCGTTCCCTTGGAAACTGCGCACCCCACAGTCCAGTGCAGAGTTTGCTTTCACTCACCTCTGCAGCAACTGCTCCTCGAATCGATCACTCTGACCTGATTGGGCTGATCAATCCGATCACAAACTGGTTAACCAATCAGTTCTCCACCCTGTGATTCAAACTCAACAAACTGCTGCTGAGGACACATTTATGAGTAGTTCTGCCTGTGCTGCATTCACTGACTCATAAAATCCTTGCATAACTACAGCTGGGACATGTCTTTAAAAAAGTCTGCTTTAGTTGTTTGTTGGTCTCAAACTGTGGTCTGCTGTTTGGCAGGTGTCTCGCCTCAGTCTCACACCATCCACCATCCCCTCATCCTCCTTATGAGAAACTCAGCTTATATGCAATCTAAACTATGTCACTTCAGAAAGGTTAATATGATACATAGGAATTGTAAAAATTTAACATAGTTGTGATGAGGAGAAACATACAATGCCAACATTTTATTTTGGCAATTGGACTAATTTTGTCCCTGTTCATAAAGGAAAGGGCTTTATTTTCAAAAATTGGGACTAAGAAGCCTTCCAAAAAAGCCCCTGACAAAAGTACAGAAAAGTATGTGGATAGATTATCAAACACTTATTCCCTGGTGGTTTGAAAGTTTGTAAGATGTAGCACATCAGTATGTCCCAGCCAGTCACAATTTTGGCTGAATGTACTCCTTCCTGAACTTCTGACCTCTGAGGCGGGTGATGGACTGACAAGTATGACTTTGAGAAGTTTGAGAAGTGTATATTGATTTTTTGACTTTAAGTTATAAAAACTTGGACTCCATTGTTACCAACAAAATTCAAGCTGACCACATCTGCTGTTCTTCCCTTGGAGCTTTTTTTAGCTACGCTTCAAGCCTACAGGGGGTGGGTGTTTGATTCTCAGAAGATATATTTTGGGTAAAGCATCGCTTTAAAGTGAAGAGGCCCAAGAAAACCTGTCAAAAATAATGACTCCCAGAGACTTCTAGGCATTTTGGTTGTTGCAATGCTCCCAATGTGTTTGAGGCTCTTTGATTGACATTTCTTGCAAGAACCGACACATTGGAGTTGGTGGTGTTAGTTTAAGAGAAAAGAAAACAAAGAAAACAATAACAAATTAATAAACCACATTTACATTGCAAATGAAAACAGCAGCACATTCTTCTTCTTTATTTATATAGCTCTTTATTCCTCACAATTTACTTTTTTATCAGCTTTGCAGAGTTGCAGAAAAATTAATTGGAAAAGTTGAAGCACTGTCACCTCCTCCAATTTTCACTGTAGAGGTGCATGCACATGCCACCTGCTGAGGCACCTCAGCACTCTTGCTAACTCGCACTTTAATTTTTCATCTGATATTATATCATGGGTTGTTGAAGAACACCTCCCAGATGGGCCCTGCTACATCCTTTCCTTCAAATAGATCAGCTTAGAGCTTGACGAGGAAACGGAGTGTGTTGTCTCAGAGTCCAAAGAGACAGAACATGAAGTAATACTCCACCTTCCCGATGATGTGGGCGTGTTTGTCCAGCAGCCTTCAGAGGAAGGAAACAGATCTCATGTGACAAGCCCCAGCTATCTAATCTCTTAAAGTGAGCAGTGTAAACATGGAGGTTCATTTTCGAGAGCGTCACTAACCAAGCCTCAGGGGGGCCCTACAGGACCTTTGAGTGTCTGTGTTATCATAGCTGAAAAGAGGGCCTCTGCCTCCTCATAGACAATAATGTGTTCAGAGAGACCTTGAGAGCCTGATTGATTTGCACCAGCTCAGCAGGACTCACACCCGCCATTAACAACTGTGACCACATTCTCCATTTCCCTCCCGCTGAGAGAGTGTAGCACTGTTCTTGCCCACCTTGAAAAGACAGTCTTAATCACGGTGGGAAAAGAGACGCTGGATCAGTTTTATCTTCATCAATATACCTTTCCATCTTGCCCTGGCAGCTGCTTACACAAAACAGCTGTGTAGGGCAGAAAAACAACAACATAAAAGAACACAACGTTAAGAAATGTCTGTCTTTATAGAACTTTTAAGAGGAACAGTCTGTAATTTTTCCTGTTTCGTTTTTGAAGCAGTGATGGAAATAAAAGACATTGTCTCCCAGGTGAAAACCTAGAGAACCTGCTCCGTGAAGGCTATCTCGTTATACAACACCTTTATCTTCATTAGACTGTGAACACATTCCTTATGCTTGCCTTATGATATCAAGCTCTGAGTTGAAAATGTATTATCCTTCCTTGTGACATGATGTTTTATCATATAACCTTTTAGAGTCAATGTGGTTATTGGTAATTAGTGGGTCTGTAAGATCCAGACCCATATGCTACTATCCTACAGAGTCAAATGCTTTTAAATCTCAGCCTCTTTTCCAGTGTCTGTGCAGTTTCTAAGAGTTTTCAACCTTTCTTCACCCCAGATATGTGTCTTGTAGCCAGAGGGGGCTGCAGTCACCAGTGTACCGTGGCACCAGGGAAAGGGGTTGTGTGCTTTTGTCCTCCTGGGCTTCACTTGGACTCCAGTAACAAGACGTGTGAGGTGGTGGACTACTGCAGCCGTCACCTAAAGTGCAGCCAGGTGTGTGAGCAGTACAAGACCACAGTGAAGTGCTCCTGTTATCCAGGATGGACGCTCGACCCAGACGGAGACAGCTGTCACAGCACAGGTAACAGACCTTAGCTTTTTTTTAATGTTTGTTTTTAGTGATGCTGTTAGCTGCTGTGGCGGTGTGTGCCTGAGGGTCTGTGTCTGCAGTAATTAAAGTTTTTCCCAGGGCATACCAGTAACTCTAAAACCTTATATTCTGAGTTGGAATCACTGACTGTATTCCTGCAGTGTTGGTGCTTTTAATGAAAAATATGAGTTGTATTTATCATTTATTAATTCAAGATTCACACCGTGGATACGAGCAACTGGAGAGGAAAAAAAAAAAGTCAGACCATGGTATTGGAAGGTTTTTGTGTTAGTGGGTTGGAGTGCTGGGAAAGTGGAGGGGTAGTCTGAATAGTAATAGGTGTTGATTTAGGGTGCTGTCAGGTCAAATTCAATCAGTTTCAAATCTGAAGAGACATCTGGGCGATGAGTCCTGTCTGTTTCTATCTTTACTGATGCTGAGTGAAGGAAGCATGTATCCCTCAAACCACCAGAGCTTTGTAACTTCATTCAGCTGCGCACAAGTTCACCTCAGGCCTCACCCCATTCAGACTCAAATGTTTCACCAGTGTAGTACCACATCATGAATTCGAACTTTCCACTATTCTGTTATTGAATAATCCATTTGATGAGACTGCTCTGTAACCGCTTGGAATACAATAGTTACGCACACATGCTGTTGGCTTGTCACATTCAGATTTATGGACCTCGTTTTGATTACTCGCTTCTCTATTTCACTCCAAGATTGATGGCAGTCGCAGCCCTAATCTTACATTAACGCAGGAAAAGAATACACAATTTTCTCTGGAAGCCGATCAGAATTCCACGGCTTCGTCATAAATCAAATTTTGCATACAAACACAAACAGTCCAATTTAATCTTGAGAGAGGTGTTATTGGATTCTTTGTGAAGTCCCGAGCACACATCCACTCCTCCTTTTCCTTTGCACATCTCAGGAATAAAAGATTTGCAAGTACAAATCTTCTCTCCGGTAGCATTGTTGCTAGTTTTGTTGCAACACTGGAATGTGTCATTGAAGCAAGGACACCGTTTTAATTGCATTTTTACAGTTCCATTCCCTAAAGTATGATTTAGTCTGGAGTGCTGTGAAGAGAATTTCAGTTGTGCAAACATTTCTCAGAAGCAGAAATAATCTTACTGATTGAACTAAACCTCAGTGGGCAAGGCCAGAGAAGTTCAGTACACAAGTGCTGTTGCCAGCTCTAGGACTTCTCACTAGATTTAGCGACTTCTTAGAGACCCTGCAAAATGTATTTCTCACAAGGCATCACTTACAAATGTATCTACTTTTTCAGAAAATGGAAAAATGTAATGTGTTGATTCCCAAAGTGTTTGGCAGCAAATTGGTTTGGCTTCAACTAATGCATATATATATATATATTTGCACTACATGGTGGTATAAACCAGTGGAATGTGTTTGAAAATACGTCCTCTGCACAGTGAAAAACAGAGAGAGACAGAGAGCAACTGAGTGAAATAAATATATGGAACTAAATTAAAGGCTAAGTTCGTTTTTTTGACACTTGGGCCTTATTTTTAGGAATAAATACGCTCGTAGACTCACCCAGACAATTTTGGTGGAGCTCTGAGCCGTTTTCGAGCAATTTAGATCCATCCGACGGCGTTTTCTCTCACGCCATAGAAGCGGACGGGGCCAGACATCGAAGCCCCTAAATTAGACATTATCTGCTGGGAAACTCACTCATTTCACCTACATTTTATAAATGAATGGCCAGTGTTATCACCATGTCAGCTCAACTTCCTTGTTATGGTCATCCGGGGCTTTGCAAGGATGGTAACTTTTGATGACGTCATAGACGTGTGCCGCAGGAGCGCAGCTGAGTCCAGCCGGCGCTAGGCTAGGCTATACAGCTACACAGCTATTCTTGTGCAACATGACGGAATATTTATCCGATGTAGAAGTGTCTGATGACCACTTTGAGTATGATGGATGCCCGTATCGTTTTGAGCCAGAATACACCGACGAGGAGCTATTTGAAAGGAGGATGCAGAGGGAAAGAGCCGAACAGCTGGCCAGAGAACAAGCGACCACTGCACGTCCACGAATGGGGGCTAACCGGTGGTGTTGTTGTGGACACGCCACAGACAACAGAAGAGGAGAGCATTTGCTGCTCAGAGTGGGACTTGAGACCAAAGGAAACACGTATTGATGCCCCCCAAAATACGTGTCTCACTACACTGGAAGATTTTTCTGCCATGACAAACCGGGCTGTGGTAGAGACTTTTTTTCATGTCCCGAGAGTCAACTGGCAGACGCAGCCTAAGCCAGCAGGACCGAACGGACAACTTTCGATAGAGTAAGCAGCCCATACAAATGCAAAAAGGGTATATTTTCTATGAGTGTTTGCTTTATAAATAAATAACTTGGGTATGATGTCTTTACTTTGTAGTTATGTATGATCTGGAATGCAGACAGCAGAATCAGGCTATTACACAGAAAAAATAATGTAGAAACACGGTTGACAGTTTCATAGATATGAGTTTGGCATTTAGGAAATTCAGTTCAGTGTGGTTTCTAGAGCGAAGTGAGCGCTGCAGACCCGGTGACTGACCCTCCTCAGTTCTTCCATAGGAATATTCGGGTCCATTTTCAGGACAACAAGCCAGAGCTTTAGTAACTCCGGGTTTTTCAAAGGAAGCCTGTGGAATGTGAACTTTGTCCAACTAGTCATTTTGTTTGGACAAAGTGGAAAAACGCAATGACGAACCATGTTTGTACCAGTGTAGCTCCTAGCCCAGTGCCGGCTAGACTGCGCTCCTGCGGCGCACGTCTATGACGTCATCAAAAGTTACCCATCCTTGCAAAGCCCCGGATGACCATAACAAGGAAGTTGAGCTGACATGGTGATAACACTGGCCATTCATTTATAAAATGTAGGTGAAATGAGCGAGTTTCGCAGCAGATAATGTCTAATTTAGGGGCTTCGATGTCTGGCCCCGTCCGCTTCTATGGCATGAGAGAAAACGCCGTCGGATGGATCTAAATTGCTCGAAAACGGCTCCAAGCTCCACCAAAATTGCCTGGGTGAGTCTACGAGCGTATTTATTCCTAAAAATAAGGCCCAGGTGTCAAAAAACTGAACTTAGCCTTTAAGATCAATTCTTTCAATTCCCCTGCAGATTTTACTTGATATGAACTAACCACTGTAATAAATTTAATAGATTGAATTTCATTCTGTATAACCCTGCTTTAGTGATAGGAACATCACTAAAACAATCTCTTGTCTTAATCTTAAAACATTTAAACTACTACATATTGTATAGAACACATCTGCTTCACTTAACTGGAACCCAATGAGATGTTTAGCATCTTTGAATCGGCTCTCTGATTTAAGATCTATTGATTACCTCTAAAGGAGCTCTATGTAAAATTAAAACTAGAGATGGCTGAGGTGATGGCTAGCAACTAACGGTTCTAACTCATAAAGAGTGCTAAACAACAGCAACAGTGCTAACAAAGCTAACAGTGTTAACCATGGGGGTACAAAAGGGGGGGCATTATGCTGCCATGACAATGCCATTCTGATATCAGTGGTAACCACCATATGAGCACCGTGAAAGTGGCAGCGAGTACCTAGTCATTGGGATATACACATGCATAAAAATTAATATGCGGCCAAGCTGAAACTAACCAAAACAAATCACAGAGAAGCTTGGATTGCATCCCACACAGAGGTACCGTGACTTCCGTCTTTGCTTAAGACACTCAAGATTCATTCATGTTATCAATGTTGCATACAAAACAGCTAAGGCTCATCATGATCTGGCTCCACATTATATTTTAGACTTTTAATGCCCCTATAAACCTTTGTGTGGTTTAAGATCTCTGTGCAGAGGTCCTCAGTGTCTTCCAGAGTCCAGGATGAAGACTATAGGGGACAGAGCCTTTGCAATCAGGGCCTGTAGGCTTTGTAATGACCTGCCTGAGAAAATAAGGCTGTCTGAGTCAGTGTCCTCCTTTAAGTCTCTTATAAAAATGTAATTTTATTGGAAAGCATATCCTTATTTTATCTGAGCTGACGGTTTAGTGAATTGATTTTTTTATTTCTTGTTCATTGTTTTTATTTTTTTCCATTCATACATGGTTTTTCATTTATTTTTTGTGAAGTACAGTACTTGTATGCACAGTATTACTGATAAAATTAATAATGGCTTAATTCTATACAAGTGCCCCAGTCAGCTGTGACGGTGTGACTGTGAGCCAGCACGCAAAATACCAGGACCCTGAAACTACAGCAGCTAAACAGAATTCAGCCATCATCAATTTATTTTCGCCTGTGTCTTTCAGTGATGCAGGCTACACTGAAGTACAGCTTATCTATTTGCTTTGTCAGGCTAATGTGAAATATGTGCATTGGCAGCTTGGAACCTTGTTCTCTTGTGATTATTATATGGGTCCTGTGCTTCCTACTTTTAGGGGTAATAGTAGTCATAGCATTCACTTTTCAGCTTCTGATCCAATTAAATGTTATTAGAAGCGAAGTTGTGGCGTCCAGCCTCCAACTCAGGCAGCAGAGAGAGACCCTCCAAGGTTGGGAATCACAAGTGTTTTTAAGTACACCTGCCAGTGGTGAGAATAAGATATGTCATTGATGTATGCCTGTATGTATAAGTACCTCACCTGAACTTTCAGAATTCAGTATCTCTTAGCCTGGCAAGCTGGATGATCTGCATTTGCAAACTGCTTCTTGCTATTCAACCCCTCAAAGAGAGATGCTCTCTGCAAATACATGTTTCATGTTTAATTATGAGGACAATTACCACAGCAGTGTGTCCACTTTTTTTTCTTTGGCTAGCATTAGGTAGAGCTTTGTTGGTTGCTAGGTCAACAAGCTAATTTAGATCTTTTAGTAAAGCTGGATGAATTTTAGTAATGCAAGCTACAATTTGGTGCTTTCTTTTACCCCTTGCCTTTTTTTTTAGCCTGGCTTCAAGTCAATTTGTTTAAAAAGCATAGTGTAAAACAATAAACCTTGACCAAACAAAACCAGCACTGACGAAAAAACACAGAAAGTGAATTGAAAAACAAACAAACAACCTTTTAATGAGTACAAAGGGCACAACAGAGAACATACCACACATAGGTGACAGTTTGCTTCACTTCTCTTTTAAAGTTCATTTTATAATGATCATTTATGTTTTTATTTTGTATTGTGATTTTAATGCATTTTCTTGTTCTTGAATTACTTTGTTTACAAATTGTGCGTGACAAATAAACTTGCCTTGGCTTGCCTTGCCTTTAATTTGGAGTGCAACTTTTGTCAATAGCTGATACTGTAAGTAAATTAAGCAATATGTTTGTGTAAATGAATGTATCTGTAGATTTATGTTTGCATGGGAATGTTGATGGGTGTGAGATCACTGTCAGCAATGCCAATGTTTTTTACATGTTGTTTTGACTTCACAAAAAAAACCTTAGATCAAGCTCCGACATTTCTAACAATTATCTGTTGATGCAGTAACATTCAGTATTCCACTGTTGATTTTTAGGAGAAGTTTTCATGGTGTATTGTCAAATGTTTATTCATTTTTTCTACTTTTTTTTTTTTTTAACTTTGACAGTAATTTTCCTCAGAAAATGTGCCACAGCTTATTGTGGTTATGATATATTCCAGTCACACTCTTGTAAAAGAAGAAGTGGGCTATCACAGCTCACTAGCCAGCGCAAATCTCCAATGAATGTCCAATGCTGTACATGATGTTGCACATTGTTGTGCGTCAACAATTTACTCAAAACCCAGCTGAACCCTAGAGGTGGCCTTCCTAAAAAAAATGACGTTGCTTGTTTCCTGTCTCTCTCTTTGGCCAGATCCCTTTGAGGCTTTCATTATTTTCTCAATCCGGCACGAGATAAGACGAATAGACCTTCACAAGCGGGACTACAGCCTGCTGGTGCCGGGGCTGAGGAACACCATCGCGCTAGATTTCCACTTTAATCACAGCCTGCTTTACTGGACAGATGTGGTGGAGGATAAGATCTACAGAGGACGGCTCTCAGAGACTGGCGGTATGCGTACACGCCAGTACATACATACACCCACGTACACAAACATTCGCTACAGTATATATCTAAAGACCGCTGTGATGTATTGGCTAAAGAGAGTCATGTCTGGCTCTTCTGAGCTTCAGCAGCTGTAATGAAAGTCTGAGACACTGCCAGTGATAACGCTCTGTTTTACTGTACTGTCTTTACACATACTCAGGTCTGATGCAGTGAGTTGATATTGTCCCTCCCTGCAAATTTATCTTAGGTTGTCCAATGCTGAAAAATACTGCAGGACCAGAAGTCTCGGGCTGTTGTATCACGGTGTCTCCCCCTCATAAAATGATGAATCAGAACTTTTCCTTCGCTCTGTATTTTTGTGGGTGGCAGTACATTCACTAGGTTCACTTGCCTTTATTTCCCTCTGCGGAGCTGTAGAAATCGCCTCTTAGCTGTACCCAGTCCACCCTTTTGTGAGATGCACATAAAAGCCTCAGCATCGGAGAATAATTGTAAACAGCTACATTATAAATATTGTGGGGAAACCCTTTTACCATGTGAAATTGAACCCTGTAGAAAGCAATCTTCTTTATGTGGAAGAGCTTTCCTCAAGAGTTCTCTGACTGTGCCCTTTTGCTTTGAGGAGGTTTTCCTGAGCATTGTAAAGAAACACCAATCACCAATGCTGCCCCTTGACTGCAAGGTAAGTCACTACTACATACTCATGCTATCACTGTGTTGATATTGTTTCAGGCGTGACAGGGATTGAGGTGGTCGTGCAGCATGGCCTGGCCACCCCGGAGGGCCTGGCTGTGGACTGGATTACAGGGAAGCTGTACTGGATCGACAGCAATCTGGACCAGATCGAGGTGGCCAAACTTAACGGAGATATGCGCACCACACTGATTGCCGGAGGCATGGAGCATCCACGGGCCATCGCTCTCGATCCAGGGCAGGGGTATGTTACGCACTAACTCCCACATGCAGAGCCTGCTGGTAGCTGTGCCATCCATCAGGCACAGAGATTATTGGAATAAAGTAAAATTACAACCTCCTTATATTTCTCACTTCTGCATCTGCCCTGATGTATGAAGATGTCTGCTGTGTTAAGGTCCATTAAAGCAGCAGATATAGAGTACATCAATAATGGTGCTGTGTGCTCCATTCCAGTAATGACAACTGATGTAGCTAATACCCCCCCAACCATTGCTTTGACTTTACACGCTTTACTGCCTTTTCTCTCTTGTTTCCAAGCAATGTTTTTCTTTCAAACATTTTAAGCAAGACCTTCAAATAAAAAGCCCAAAATATGCTCTGTTCTTATTTGTGCATCATTCCCCTCGGGGCTATTTCAAAATCATGGTTGTTTATCCTGCTGGGATGCATGCAGAGATTGTTTGTAGACTGATCTGTGGCTATGAAATGGCAGCCTTTCTTGCCCAGTCAGCAAGCAAGACTTGAAAAACATCTATTACTGTGCATTGATTACACTTTCTTTTTCTTGTTATGACAGGTGTTATGATAAGCTTTTTGATTTGTTAAATTAGGTTGTTGGACCACGCCACAGTAGGGGTAACAGGCTCGTTATTAGCCACCGATGCAACGCCCCTGGGAGGCTTTGATACTGTTTAACAGTTTGAAACTTTGCCATCCACCCTTTGAAATTAAAGTGAACTGCCTAAAGAGGAAAAATTCACGAGGGACCGAGAGGGAAATCCTCCTGCCAGAGGCATGGCTCTTAAGCCCAGTTCAGACCAAAGATTGGCGTCGAGACGAAACCGTTTTAGAAAGTTGCAGCAGTGTTCACTGGCTGGTAGGAGCTTGACTCAAGCCGGCTGATGGTGTCATCTGCAACTCATTTCGTCAAATCGCAGATGGCTGGTATTTGAATGTAAAGCACTTCACCTGTTTTAACAGGCAGTCATCCCTGCCGAGCTCTGTTTCCCTCCTCATGGTGTGTTGGTGTTAGACAGTGGATCACTGCTTTTGATTATGCCCAACTTGTTTGATCGCGAATCTTTGGTCTAAACCGGGCTTTAGGTTGCAGGTATCTGAGATGGCTTAACATATCATACATGTTTCATATGTCATATTGGCATTTTTTATTGTTATTATAACAAATCGGTTTACCTCCTTACAATAAGAATCATATTTTATTGTACAAGCTTTCAAATCTGTATGTGTGGTGAAAGGTTTTATAGAGCCTTGTGGGAAGCACATTAAAATGCATCACAATTGTTCAGGATTTTGTCATTGTAGTTAACTGAAAATAAACACTTGCGAGTATTTCACTTTCGGCATGGCCTTAAATTTTAAGTTTTCACAGTGGATTGTGCAGGGATATGATTTTATTGTGGCTCTCTGATCACAGATAGTTCAGGACTGAAAGTGCTTTAATCCAGCATTAGGATCATAAGTGCAAAGGGTGATGAAATTAACTAACAACCATATCACCAGAATAAAATCTTGCCATTGTATGTTTCTGCAAAGCCTGGATATGTTATATTTGTTCCAAAACTTAGTTCCGATTACATGTATGTGAGCATTACAGCCTATCTCTAAAAAAGTTGATGAAAAAAATGTAGACGTAGTCTTACTGCAAGTCGGCGTTCTGACACGTAAAGAGGCTTATGAAGTAGCATTCACAAACACCAAGTCCATCTGCCATTTGCAATTGCATTTATTAACTCTAACTGGTGATATAAAACTATCATCAAATGGCAGAGGAATGGTTGTAGTGTTTGTAGTGACCAAATCAGTTATTTAATCCAAAACATGATGTTTCCCTTAGTGTTCTTTGTGCACAAACCTAACCACACATTAACCAAATTGTTCACAATATGGAAGTGATAATTGTAATGTAAAGAAACAAATGTTAAACACATCTAATACATATAAAACATACATACATAACATGGTTTGCAGAAATGAACAATGCCAGCATTTATTCTGGCAATGTGTTGCTGATGAAATGATTTGAATTTGTTAAATACTGTTACATCCATTCAGGCTGTGTTTTCAAAGATTACCACAGTCTCACTCTTTTTCTCTTTGAAAGTCTGGTAGAATTCATTTTGTCCCAAGTGATTCTTGATGTCCTCATGTGAGCACAGAGCAGCCATCGATCCACTATCCACTTGTGCAAGACACAGATAAAACAAAGGTGCAGCAAGAGCACTGACCAATTACACAGACGTGATGGACAGTACTGTCAGTATTTTAAACTTGGGGCATCAGTACTAACATGTTGAATAAACTGCCACAAAGTCTGCTCTTATTTGCAGTCACAAACATTTGTTTGTGAGTGCAGGATCATCCCTCACTGAAAATTTGTATCATTTTAACAAGCTTAAGTGTACTTCACATTTTCTTTTACATTATTTTCAGTTTCCATTCCACTATTATAATACAATTGGTTAGCACAAGTAATGCAGTAAGAATAAGTGATGCTGTTACTGCAGTGGTCATGAAAAAAAAGTCAAGGTTATTTTTTATAATGTATTTATTGAAATAGTGAAAATGATGTTATCTGCAGTATTGTTTTCTTGCTTATCATATTATGTTTTTCTAGAGGTTGATTTCAGTTCCTAGGCAATCGGTGAACCTTTGCACTTTGTTCAGTCTTTTCTTTTTCTTTTTTTTTATGTGTGTGTGGGTGTGCGTGTTCTTACACATGCAGCTATGTCCACATACCTTACCTTAGAGTTACTTTCCCATCCCATCCCATTTGTTGACTATTGAATATTGTTTTATTATATCACGGAGGAGAGAATTGTTGCCTAGCAGCAGCTGCTGTAAGATGGAGAAATGAGTTCTGAAAGGAGAGATAGCCCGCCGATTTTACCGACTGAGTGTGGTAGGGAAGAGGCACTCACTTACCAATGCAGGGACCCAGGTTCACTCCCCCCGGCAGCTATGCCTCTGTCTTGGCCAGGTGCCCCTTCAAAAACAGCTGTCAGTGTTTGCTGGTGCAAACAGGTGATGGAGGCTGGTGAAGGGTGATGTCCATATCACCGCACTGTGACTACTGGTTGGTCAAGGAGCCTGGGTGAAGATAGGTGGGATGTGGGTGGAATAGCGTGAGATTTTATGCAGCTGAAAGTACAATTGTATTAACCTTTCTTTGCAATTGCAACTGCCTGACACTAAGCCTAAAAAAAAGTTATTATATCTTTGATATGAAGAATAAATAAATGTTTAGTGGAGTGATTGTAAACTGTGACTGTGACAGTTATGCTGTTGTTTGTAGTCTGTGTTTTGGGTATTACAGGCCCGTACTTAATAGTGTGTCAAACATACTATGTATTTTGATCCCGTCTGAGGCAATGCCAAATATTTTATTTGTAAAGGAAGGCTTTTTTTTACAGTTTTGTAATGATGTTAAGGGGTTGTATTATCTTAACAATGCATGCTGGATATGCCTTAAGGGCTATAATTAAAACAAATTCCTATTTTTATGTTGTGAAAAGTAGAACTACCTCCGCTTAAACAGTAGGCCTCTTGCAGCCCAACTCCTCTCTTTGTGCAAGCAGGTTATATTTTATTGTATTGAAAAAACAAACAAAGAAAAAAACAACTAAAACAGTTCACCCCAGTGGGATCATCTCAGCACAACTCAACATCTCAACAGCTGCCCTCAGGCTGTCACCCAGATGTGTTGCATCAGCCCATATGTGACTTAACGTAACACTATGTTTATTGACTATACTAAAAATGTATTGCTTAGAGGGTGAATTTTGGTCCATGCAGGTACTTTCAAGTTTGATAGAATTGAATTTTTTAAAGATACATATTAAGTTATTAGCTATTAATTGAAACAAGTAGTTGTTTACTTTCTCTTACTGGTAGAGCCAGTTGGGAATTTTTACCCCATTTCCACCTATCTACAGAATATATACTGTGTTCAGATGATATATGGTTGTGCAAATTATTATGGGAAACAATCTATTTTCTCTGTTTTTGGTGTGTTGCTAGTTTTTCATATTAGGAACTCTGGGTTAATGCATCTGAGAACTAGCCAGTGGTTGTATACTGCGGCCAGTATATTTCAGATTAAAGCAAAACCCAGACATTCCTAAAATCAATTTAACACTCTTAAGAAATGAGTAATCTGCTCATGCACTCTCCCCTATAGTACTCTTTCACATTTGTGAGGATGACTACATTTCATGGTTGTACAGAGTAGGATTAATGGGTGCTTTTGGTGCCTAAAGGCGCATTTCCATTCCAGGGCAATAATTCTAATCTAATTACTTGAATCCACTCAAAGGAGTGGGTCATCGATCAGGGAGGCCTTATCAAGTGAATAATGCTATTGATCTGGACAAGGATATTTCTTCCTAACACTGTTTCGTTGTCGTCAGTATGTGATTTAAGCTTGAGCACCCATTTTCTCCTTCATTCCAGCTGACTTTGTGGACCAAGGCAGGACAGAGGCGATGTTTGCTGAGCTGGAGTAGGACTCAGGGTACCGCCGATGGTCACATCAATGACAGTGTTCATTTTCAGGCCTCATTGAGCTGTGAAAAGTCATAATAAAACAGATGGCCTCCCATTTCAAGGCATGTCGCAGATGTTAAGGGTTGCACTGGATCGCTGGTGCTGTTCTTGGACAGTCATCACTGCCACTCTCCGTGTTAATGCAGTTACTAAAGCATTGAAAATACAATCACTGTTTTTTTTTCGGTATCAACACTGACAAGCACAAATGACTGAGGCATTGTTCTCGGATGGCTGTGGGGTCAAACAGCCCTTTTTAGTGGATCTATGAAAAATTGTGTATTGTGTGTATTGTTGCTTGTCCTCATAAACAACAGACAGTGATCAATACTAAATGTTGCCTTTGGATTTCTGCTCTAAGGATTCTCTTCTGGACTGACTGGGATGCTACTTTCCCTCGCATCGAGGCTGCATCAATGAGTGGGGGAGGTCGACACATTGTGTTCAAGGATATGGAAATCGGCGCCTGGCCTAATGGACTGACTCTAGATCATTTGGAAAAGAGGATTGTTTGGACAGATGCACGGTAAACCATTAGAGTTTTCACATTTTGTGCAGAAGCATTCACACCTTTTAGAACTTCCAGTCCATGTATGATATTATATATTGTGCAGGATTCACCAGTCCCTGAGTAAAAATTTAACATGAAGCTCTATTCCCCCAGTGGGCATTAAATAATTGAGGACATGTAATATTTAGAGATCTTAGTACAATGGCCATATTTGGTTTTAAGTGGGTCTTGAACAATTTAATATTTCCATCAGTGGACTGGTGGGCTGCACTTTGATCTGCCTACTTCTACTGCTCCCTTTTTTATGCATTTGGAGAGCAGTTGTAACTTTGATATGGCCCTTTGTGTCGGTCTCTTTTGAACAGCTCTGATGCCATTTTCTCTGCACTCTATGATGGAAGTGGGGTCATTGAGATCCTCAGGGGCCACGAATACCTGTCCCATCCCTTTGCTGTGTCTCTTTTTGGAGGCAACGTCTACTGGACGGACTGGAGGACGAACACTTTAGCCAGAGCCAATAAGTGGACTGGGCGCAATGTCACAGTCATCCAGAAGACGAGTGCTCAGCCTTTTGACTTGCAGATCTTCCACCCCAGCAGGCAGCCACAAGGTGAGGGCAGTTTTTTCTGGCTTTACTGTTGGAGATGAGACATTCAAAGAAAAAGGACATTTTAGTATGTTAGCTGGAACCAGGTTTAAATATAATTTGTCAGTTTTGCTCTTCAAGGATATGCACAGCAGGGACATTTAGCCACATGAAGCACTGTGGCCACTGCAGGCTTTGAAGGGTTTTTACCTTATTTAGCATGGGAACTAGTGATAACCATATATTGTTTGAAAGCGCAGAGCCCCAGAATTGTATCTGTATACAGCCCTGTTGCCAAAAGTAAATGTTGGCATTGTATATTTCTGTCACATTTCATACATATCATATCAGTGTTTCTGAAGGGATGTAGTATATGAGCTAGACTCACAAGTCAGTCTTTCTCCCTGGTTTTGCGTTTAGATGGGTGGATACAATTTCAGAGTTTAAAAAAACTCCCTACGTTGCAGAACCAATAGTAAATCCGCAGGGCAATCCTTCGGTGTCTCGCTGTACTCTTGTGCTGCTCGTAAACATAGTCCGACTGCGTTAATAGTTTTAAACAAAGACGCTGTAAGTACTTCATTTCCACAATCTTGTGGACTGAGCACACATTTGATAAAATGGAGGTAAATCTCTCGGCATCCATGTTCAAGCTCTCTGTGTGTTTGTTTCCTTGCGGACAAGAAAAGGGGGAGCGCACATTTCCGGGAGGGCGTGTCCTTTTAAAAAATGCAAGAGGTGTTGCTTTGTTGCCGGCCGTTTTCTCCGATGTGTTAAACACACTTTAGAAAGGAGTGTCCCCGGACTATCAGAAGGCGGAGATCTCTGATTGTCTGGTGGCGAGACTATATATGAGCTGACTTTGTTATCCAAAGGTGGAGGGGATGGCGTCTGCCAAGCTGGAGACCATTGTTCAAGACCAAAAAATAACAAAAGTGGCTGTGATTTTGTTTGTCATTGCTGTGTTTTCAGCAGCTTTTTTAGGCACCAAACATGGATATTTTTTTTTTAGCAACCAATCATTGTTTCACCAGTGGCCACTATTTCCAAGCATTTTTGTACCAAAGCCTAACCACACGTTAACCACAGCATTGCTGAAACATGAAGTTTCAATATATCTACTCCATAAAAACATGCAAATATAAGACATCCATGTTTTGCAGAAATGTACAATGCCAACATTTTCCTGGTGATTGGGTCAGTATAAACCATTTTTAAGATCCTACTATCAGTTTGACATTTCATAACAGGAATGCATAGAAAACAGAAAGGTAATATGAAACACTTTTACCATGCTTGCACCTCTGCAAACATTCAACATGAGTTAGACTAGTTCCTCTTGGTTGTAAACTCCAAAGAATGACCATTTGAAAGAAACCAGGATCATAGCTACAATTGAAAAGGTTCAAGAACAGTAACCATTTCACTTTGGGTATGTCATATTAAGGCTTGTGCACAAAGAAGGAGGAGCTTGTTAAGGAGTTTCAAGCGCGAACTCATCACATCCTTTCATATTACACCCTTTAAGTAAACAAAAAAGATTAACATGGAATTCGGCTGTAATCCTCCCGTAACACTGGATGTTGATCGCGGATGCATTATCTTTCAAAACACAATTCATTCTCATGGTGTAAAAGGAAAAAAAAATACAGCATAATATAAATTTCAGCTCCTGCCTCTGCCTTCATTTGGCCTGTCAATCAACACGCATGTGTCTGGATGAAAAAGGTACTCATGCAGAGAATTAGCTAGCTTGAGTTAATGCCACCCCTGAATGTTTTTTTCTCACCATCCACATTATTCTAATTGGCTCATACCACTATATTAAGCCTTTTTTTTCTGAATGTGAATAAAGAGGGTTACAGACTGAGAACTGCATCTGCCAATGAATAATTGTGGCGTATCCAATTATCAGATCAATTAGTAATGTGAATAATGTGTTGAGGTGACATGAAATATAGGAAACAGTTCTGAAACTTCATTAATATTGCCAGCAATTTATTTTCAGTGAACGCCTCTGAATCTGTATTTGTCACAGTGGAATAGGTGATCAATTTTGTCAGAAGCCAAGTAAGCCATGATTCCGAGCCCAAACATGGTGAATTGATGTGCTGTCTGACAGAAAGCCTACATATGTAAGCCAGTCTTTATTTGATATGCAGATCAGGTTGCAAGATGTATTGCCAAGCACAAATTAATAACATCAAATCTGTTTTCAATTTACTCTATTGTGGGTTTTTTTTTTTGGGGGGGGGGTCGTAAATAATTTGTTTTGAAATTGATTTTTGATTAATTTGTAAAGCAGAACTCCTGGGGATAAAAAGCAGTGGATTATGGAACATTTTGGACATGCGTGCCAAGACTGCCTGATTGATGGTTCAGTTTCTATTGCAGTTGCCTTTTTCAGCATTGCCAAGTTTCAAATTTATCCGCCTCAGCTTTCTTCATACGTAAGCCACCATCCTTAAATGGGCATTATTACGGTGGTAATCGGGTTTGCATCTATTCAGTGATTCCTCTGCTTCTCCAAAGTGTCATGAGTTAATTTGCTTGTTTCCTTCCTGTATCTGCATTCTCATGGCTGCTCACCATAGATAAGTGTGAGCAAATGGGACTGCTTCTCCAAAGAAGACAGTAAGCATGCCTAATCCTATTTAAAAAAGCTCAACAGGGGGGGAGCTGGCTATTATCCACTCTAGCCAGAACCAAGGCCTAGAGATGTGATGCTCCACTAGACCTCGAACATCTGGACCAGAGAAAAAGGAAAAGAAAATAAGTGAGAACTGAACAGCAATATGCAGCTGGTCTCAGGAGCTATTCACTAGGTGCCACAGTGGAGCTCCACTGGGGGCATAAATAGCCTGTAAATACATTATGTGTCACTTGAAAGGCAAGGGTGTGTTTTAATATTAGAATGGGTAACAAGCGTTTGCAAATTAGGATGCAGATTGGCAGTCCCAAGGCCTCACAACTATAACAGATAATTGGCTGATTACAGTCAGAGCATCACACAGAAACCTACATGTATATCCATTGCACCATTATAAATAGCAGTAGCAATAGCTATAGTTATTAATGCCAAATTGTCCATGACCGAGCAGTTTACTACTCCTAGCAATTGTGTAAGTTACCACCCGTGGGCGATTTGAGGTGGGCAAAGGGGGAACACCATCCACCTCGCTAGCAAAGAGACCAAAATTTCACCCCCTTGTTGACCTGACATCCGCGGGTGCGGACCCAGATGCCATCCTGTCCAGACCTAGACTTGTAACTTCTAAATTAGTGAGAATTATTCCGTTTTAATGGAGCGTTTCTTTCTTAACTGGCACAGCATTTGTCACACTGGTTTTGCAACCAGGAAACTGCTTGCATTAAATCATCTCGTGATGCTACTGAGCCAATCAAATCTGTGTCTGAGAGACAACAGTCAGAGAAATTAGAGAGTCGGGGAAAAGTAATTTCACATGGCGTGTTCTAAAGAGAGAAAAGCACAAACAGAGCTTTTAATCAGTCATGAGCAGACTCCTACATGTTCATTCTTCCCACGGGTGGTTCGAAAACAGTATGTTTTATCATATGTTCTGAGACTGGGGTGATTAGTGAAAGTGGCAATTAAGCACCACAACTACACACAAGCCAGATCACTTTGCCTGTCCCCTGAGATTCCGCAAAGTAAAAACTGATCTATTTTTCTCTGCAATCATGCAACATTTTCTCTGTGAAACTTTCCAGGCATCATTAGTTACCGTGCAACCAGTAGCTTTCTAAAAGTTGTCATTCTTAATCTGACACACACGCTTTAGGGGGAAACTTTTTGATGCAGTAGCTGAATAGTACATTGAATGTAATCTGATTAAAATATATTGCATGGACTTTATGTTGTGTATGAAGGCCAGACAAAATGTTTCTGAGGGCTGCCATTGGCCCACAGGCCACACTTTGAGCAGCTATTCTCCATCCTAAGTACTGTAGCATGGAATTAGTTTATGATTGTCTACACATACTGGTACTATGCTGTCTTCAGTAATACTAGTGGTCGTATGACTACATACCCTTCCTTGTTTATGCTTCGCCTACATCTACTCATCCTAATACATACATGCTTCCATCCACACGAACACAGTACTTCAGCGCCTTGAAGGAAGTTTGGCACACATGTCCACTTAGACTCAAGGATGTAGTGATTAGATTAGATTGCTGGTCAAACTTCACTCTGACCTCACAAAACAAGCTTTTGGCCGTGACTCAAGACTTCATATGCTAATTATGAAACATTTCTCACAAAATAGAACAAAATGATGAA
Organism: Epinephelus awoara; assembly: GCA_035609425.1. Classification (NCBI taxonomy): domain Eukaryota; kingdom Metazoa; phylum Chordata; class Actinopteri; order Perciformes; family Serranidae; genus Epinephelus; species Epinephelus awoara. The sequence goes on from CM069307.1 coordinate 13,363,084, forward strand.
GTGATGGCATTTCATACAAAAGGTCAAAGGTCAACTTCAGTGTGACATCATATTGTACTGCAAAAAACACCTCTGGCCATTAGTCAAATGCCATAACTCAGGAACAGAAGGGGAGCCATTTGGTCAGATACTGAATTGGTGACACTAAAGTGGGATTTATATTTCTGTGTCGACGTAGGCTCAGCGTCAGCATAGAACCTACACTTTATCCTAAGCCGTAGCCTGAAGTGCACCTCCCAAGAAATGTAACTACACACTGCAGCGACATAGACCTGTCTGTTTTTGTAAGCTGAAACCATTTCCCTCAGTGGAAACAAAGCTTTTATTTACTTTAATTTCACAGATAAGAAGCAATAAAATGTGAAGACAAGATAGCCTCTACAATATAGCATTTATGTCTTGTGTGTGATTTATCCATAGACTGTAGAAGGATTTATCCCAGCCTCATATGAGTAATGCAATGCAATGCAATGTAAAATGCTATAGGGTTGTGCTAATAACGTTAGCGTGTGATATTTGTTTGGAAAAGTGTTTATATAAGACAGTTGTTCTATAATGGAACTGAATTTTGTAATTTACCTTTTTTAAATGTTGCTGTTGTCTCTGGATTTGTTTGAGTAGAGAAGAAGTCCACTAGCTGCTAGGCTAATTTATATAATGTAAAATGTAATAGGCTTGTGCTGAAAACATTAGCTTGTTGCATTGTGGGGAAAATGTGTCCAGCAAAATGTGTTTTGAATCAACTAAACTTCCCAGCAGTTCACAGAAACCCCTAGTGTTTTGTAAATTTAGAGTGACACATACACACAACGACATGAATATAAATGGTCACAATGGCGGAGGCTCTGCATAGAGCACAAGTATAAATCCCACTTTATCTAGGTGTCCACCTTGAAATAGTGCTGATTGTATATATCATCTGTGCTGTTGAGCCAAAGATGTGTATGAAGCATCCATGATTTGGAATTTATAGCTTGTTTCCAGCAACATCCACATTTGAAACATTGTTTACCATCACGGCTATATATAAGTCTGGACAGACATGAATGTAAACTGCAACTTGATTGGCTGACAGAGGCATACAACTGCAAGGTGGTGATTATAGTTCTCCTTGTATTTATAGTTTCCTTATTCGATGAGGAGAAAAAGAGGTGTGGCTGTGGATAACTCAGTCTCATCTTTTTACATACATCATAATTGGGATCCACAATGTGTGCAAAGCTTTACATAAGCAATGCAATATTTATGCCATTTAGAGCAAACACAGTTATTTGCAGGCAGACAAACCACACTGTAATTGTGTCAGCAGTATTATCATGACAAATACGATCAGCTTTGAAACAAATAAGCACAACAAATATAGGTCTCTCAGTGGAAAGAGTTACTTGCATACTAAATTGTATCATCACCACATTGGGCTCTCCCTGAATATGGCTTTTCTGCATTTTTCATTATTTTAAGGGAATGCCACTATTTTCACTGCCTTAGCATAGTGGTGGGCTCATTTCTTCATTTATTTGTTGCAAATACATCTGACAGTTTAAAGCAAACAAACACCTTGGCTCTGTTGTTGCTGCCTGTCATCCCTCAAGAGCATGATTCAGGTGAATGCAGCGCTGTTCAGATGTCTCCCTATTAGCATACCAAGTCAGCTGGGTGCTGTTTCCAGCTCGCAGTGACAGAGTTGGAATTTTTTTGTTTGTTTGTTTTAAATAAGCCACATTTGTGATGCATTTGGGCTCTCCAGTGTGCTGCTATAGGAGCCAGGAAATGAACTTTGAATGAGCTTGTTTGACATGGATCATCCAGAGTAGATGGAGAAACCGATGTGTTTGACGCATGAAATGCGATTGCAGCATGACGGGAAATAATTGAACTGTGGGTGACTTTCTTTAGTTTTGCTGAGGTGATTTATTATTTAACAGGGTAGAGTACAAAATAAAAACATAAAAACAGCTTCCTTCAAATGTATTGCTCCTATAAGATAGCTGGTCAGTTGAAAGCTGTTGAAATTCAGCTTGGAATTCAGCTTGTCTCGTCGAAACTGTTGGCAGCATGGAGTCTTGAGCTGGATATCCTGCTACAGTAACACGATAACTGAGATAATGTTACCCTTAATTTCTGTGGAGTGACAAAGGGTAAACAATGATATCTGTGATCGTAAATGTAGTCAGTTGAAGCAATACATCCCTCAGTGCATGCCACAGTGCCGGCCCGTGGCTTCAGCAGTATAGGCGAATGCGAAGGTTGCTGTCATTCGTAGGGGGCACCCGAAATGAGGAAAGGAACGAAATCAAAATGTTTATCTTTTGCAATTTTTTATTTATACTATTATTTTGAAATTTTACATAAGGCCACAACAACATAACTACATAGCAAAGCATGAGGAGGTGGGCGTCACAAAGATTGCTCTGTTTACAAAAACTAAAGGCGTCCAAAATAAGTAACTTCACTGTTTGACTAGAACACCAGACATAAAATGACATAAATTTAGTATGACAAGAATGTTATCAGCAACAAACATGCTTTATTGTACAGTGCCAGGAAGTTGAGTTTCACGACCACAGCCAAAAGCTTTCACTTTGTTGGCCAAAACATAGCATTAAGTGACAGAAATACTCACCCAGTGATCATCAGCCCTCTCAGCCCTGCTCGCCGTGGATTTTTTTCCAACTGGCCACAGTTGACCCAACAACCGGTGATTGCTAACTTATTTAATCTCTTTATTCAAACTTGACAGAAACAAAAAAAAAAAACTCACTACAACTGTCAGGGTTGGTTAGTCCACCTTCCAAAAATCGCTAACTCTGGTTTGGTCGTAATTAATCCTACTGAGTAAGATGTGAATGCTGAATCTAGACAACGTATTTCCACACTGTCTCTCAGCTGATGGCAGAGCAGAGGCTGTCAGTCAATCTTCAGTGGCAGAAGCAAAATAAAATGACCAAATGGCCATGCACTCAGCCAATCTTCAAAATATTTGACCAGTAGTCCAACCATAGTCTCCAGCACACCTGTCCAAGTGCAGAATAAAACTTTAATGCATAGTAACGCACACCTTTGCTCTCTGTGGTTTGTAGTTGGTGACAGCCTCCAACAAAAACTGCCCACGCTGAAATTCAGTGCAGCAGAATAATTCCATTTCTTTTGGCCTCAGAGAGTAATTTGAGCAAAGGCACCACCACTTGCTTTTTGCTCTCAGCATCTTAGGTTGTGGATGGTCCCCTGCCGGTGGTGCCCTCTTGTATGGCTCAGGTGCAGCCTTAGCTGCTTTCTGCTGCATTTTTTCAGGTGGGTCGAATGAATACTCTGCCTGAATATCCCAGTCAGCCAATACACTGTAAAAAATATCCTTGTACATAACATCATCTGCACTCATAATAAATGATGACATTTTTACTGGTGAACATTGCAATGTGAGACAAGAAGGAAACACGCTATGCCCCAAAGTTTGGTAGATTGAGTTATTGTTTTTGTTTTTTTTTAAAAAAAGGGCAAAGTTGCCCTTTAAACTTGAAAGAGCAAATTCAACAAGAGACAAACCAAAAAACAGGCTTTCCCACATATTCAATTATTTGTGGCAGCCAGTGACGATTAAGACATCTACCTCCGCGTTTTGATTTTCTATTTTCTGAAGTTGGACTGTTAATTAGGAGCAGTATTGGTACCCCTTGGTTATTCTGTCATCCACACTCTCGCAGTGCAGAGTGCACTCAGACGGCATAGCAGAACACCAGGCACAGTGAAAGTGAAACTTAACTCTGCATTGTGCTGGGTCTGAAAGTTTGCCTTAATTTACAAACAGCTGCTCCTCTCATCCATCAATCAGTCTGATCAGCTCTGATCACAGATCAATCATGGATCAATTATCCACCAAACGACTTAAAACTCTACAAACTGCTTCAGAGCAGTTCCATCTGTGCTGTGCACAGGAACCTGCAAAACCTCAGAATTATACACAATACACAAGGACACACGGGCAAGAAAAAAAAAAGAAGATCAATCAGACTCAGCATAACTTTTCCAAACCCAATGTTCTCTCTTTGCACTTGAAGGATTTCACTGCTGGATTGGAAAGATGGTCTGTTCATAAAACTGGGCTGTCTGTGCAGTAGAAAGACAGAAATTCTGTTAAAACTGGTGCTTCATGACCAGAGACAACAGAGGCAAAGAGTTGTGTTTGTTTAAAAACCTACAACTACCAGAATGCAAAGTGCCACACCAGACCAATAAACACTTCTGCTGGTGGCTGATGTAATGTGAGCTTGTCCATTTTGACACAGGAAACAATATGGCAGCAGGCTGGCAACACACTATTTCATATTAAAATTAAAGGGTAAGCTAAAATATGTTTCTGAAAGCATTTAAGGTAAGAAATAGGTAACTCAGTAACAGAATCTTGGTTCATATTTTAGCCAAACTGCTTAGTTTTACATTTTGATCTGAGTTTGGGAGTCGGTACTGATCCGCTTCAATATGAGGACATGACATACAATCTGTAGTTCAAGCAACAGCCCAAAAAAAGCATAATCTGTTGGATTTTTTTCTGGTAAATGACCAGCGTTTTCCTTAGGTAATGTACACGTATTACCCACATTGTTATGATGCAAAACTGTTGGCAAAGTCTCTCGTGGACGCCAAAGAAGCAAACTGTCAAAAATATGTGTGGCAGCTTTGGTCGCTCTCGTCGCTCATCACATGAATTGTTGAATGTTCGTGCTTGTCAATTTAAAGGAGCCGCAAAGCGGAATACTGGCTTGAAAGCAGCATAGTTGCTGCTTGCTGTTGTCCAGTCAAAAAGCTCCTAGTTGGCCTACAGAAAGTTATGTTTGGTCAATGAAAACAGAAAACGTATGTCAGCCCATTCAAACTAAGCAAGGAAGACTTGCATGCTACGTCACAACATTATCCTGCAATTATCTCCCATTACTGACATTACACACTTTAAAACTCACCAGACCAACCAACTACCTCCACGATATTTTGGTCTCTGTAACCGAACAGCGACACATTATAAAGAACTGAGTGGGCGCGAACGCAAGTAGTATACTTCTCAATATCCATCGTTGGAACAAGTGTGCTGTAGGAACCAAAGTTCCATGGCTTGTTCTCTGGGACCCGCTTCATATAGGCACGTCAGCATTCTGATTGGTTGTCGCCAAACCGCGTCAGAGCTCATTACCATAAAGTTAAACGAGTTTTAACTCCCCTCCCAACTGCTCCAGTCGCTTTGGTTGCTGGGCTCTGTTGTTGGTTTGAACGTACATTAACTCGGTCTGTGATATTTGTTGTAAACTACTTGCCAGTGTTTTAATATTTCTTTTCAAAACTCTCATGCTTTAAAGCAGTATCGCATTTCCCTTATTATACAGCAAGAACAATATTATAATTATAGTTGTTTTAAGCAATGCTTTTTTGTCACTTTCAAAGTATGCTGTCAGTGGCACAATCAGACAGGCCTGTAAATGCCATGTTGCAAAGGCAGTGAGTCCTATTCACATCCAGTGCTTATTTTTTTTTTCTTAGCCTGTCTCTTTGATTGCCATCTCAACTTCTCATGCTGAGTGTTCTGAAATGTTCCTCTTTCCTTCCTTCCCATCAGCCTCTAACCCATGTGAAGGGAATGATGGACGGGGTCCCTGTTCACATCTGTGTCTCATCAATTACAACCGCACTGCGTCCTGCACCTGTCCACACCTTATGAAGCTTTCACCCAACAAACAATCCTGCTTTGGTGAGTGTGAACACCTCCCTCATTTTTCATACTTTCTCCTTATTTTATCAGAGTGATGCTATGTAAACAAAAGGACAGCTGTTTTGCTATACGTATAAATTTTATTTTGATTGACATCAGCTTTTACGTCACGCTGTTATTATCACACTCTCACCTGGATCTGACAGAAAAGTTCAGCCAACTGGTGCACTCTCTGAAATGATTGATTTCTTAATCATCTCACCAGCGCTGAAAAGGTTCCTCCTGTACGTGCGGCGGTCTGAAATCCGGGGCGTGGATATTGACAACCCTTATATGAACGTCATGACAGCGCTAACGGTGCCGGATATAGACGATGTTACAGTGGTGGACTATGATGCCCAGGAGGAGAGGATCTACTGGGCTGACATCAAAACCCAAACCATTAAACGGGCCTTTATCAATGGCACCCAGCTAGAGACCATCATTTCTGCAGGTGCGTGCATCCCAGACATCCATACAAAATACAAAGACAAGGCTGCGAGCGATATGTACTACAGTGAATGTGAATGTGTGTTCTGACTAATGTTTAGTTGGAGGTACACATTTACTCTTGTTGCAAGAGTGAAATTCAGCACTGTTCTTGGTCATGGAGTAGTTGTTATTTGTTATAACAATTGTTCTAATTATTAATTAATTGCTGTTATTTCCTCTTTGACATGATCACAGTGTACAACTAATATATGAGAGGTGGCAAAGTAATTTGTTGAGAATCATTTATACCTTTATTTTGCTTGTTTTAAATGTAGCCTGAGCTTTTTTTTTCACATTATCTTCCTTTAAAGCACACAGGCCTTATTTGTTTATTTATTTTTGCCATGCTCTCTTGACAGACATAGTGAACTGCCGCGGTCTGGCTTTAGACTGGCTTTCCAGGAACTTATACTGGCTCAGCTCCGAAAATGACGAGTCACAAATCAATGTGGCTCGCTTTGATGGCTCCCTGAAGACCTCCATCATCCACGGCATTGATAAGCCAAGGTGCCTTGTAGTGCACCCCGCCAAGGGGTAAGTAGATTAGAGCAGTGTGTGCACTTCATCAGGAGCTCGCCTTCTATGCATAGTATTATGAAACTTGACTACAGACCTCACCTGTGTGAGGGATCAAAGCCCTGTTGTTGTAAAGAGAACATGTTATACAAGCTTGAATCATTTGAGCAGATCTTTACAAGGTTGTCAGGTGGAACAAAATGTATTGGCTTACATTGCATTTCCAATTAATAACAACGTGATATTCATTGGCTATGTTTTAAAGCTCATTATATCTCGTGGGCCACTAACTATTCGTCTCACATCTTCCCACACAGAAAAATCTATTGGACAGATGGCAACACCATTAACATGGCCAACATGGACGGGAGTAACAGCAAGGTCCTCCACCAGAATCAGAGGGATCCTGTAGGTCAGTATGAGAGCTATAGATAGCATACTGAATTAGACCTCCTATGCAGTTGAACCCCAAAGGTGACCAAGCCATTTTTTTCATACATCTTGACATGACATTTATTTTCAAGCTCTGTCTTTTCAGTTTACATAAACTCACTTTGTTAACATGTATACTATAATGATGATGATAATACAAGATTTGCAAAAACTCAGTTTCATCAGTAATCCATGTGCACTTGATATGTTTGATTATTGGACTTCTGTCTGGAAGAATGTGCGGTAGCCCACTGCAAACATCTTATTACCACAAAACAAGACAGAAAATTGAGGGAATTTGTCAGTACTCATTGGTTATGGATTCAATTTATGGTAATTTAATTCAGTTAAATTTTCCAGCATCAACAGCTGTGCTTCTGCATGCACCAATTTGCATCTATGCTCATTTCATTCCACATTCATTTGAAGTAATTCCCCCATTTGAACCGTAATTTGACAAAGATAACCTGATAAAGGTGTTTAAATGAAAGTTATAATAATCTCAGTTTGCATTAATCTGTTTATAATGAATTTATTCCAATGCATGTATATGCACTGACTGTTACAAATGGACTCAGTCATGTTGAGATTTTCTCTGTTTTGACAATGTCAGCAAGAATCAGACGGAACACCCACATTCTCAGTGGTGATGTTATCTCAACAGGCAACATCAAAGAAAGTCACGCGACTTTTTGGCTTCAAGTCCCACAGTGTCAAAGCTTGCTAAATCAAGCAAAACTTGAAGTTTTAGCGCCTAGACAAACAAAAGGGTAAACAGGAAAAACATGTTACCTGTGCACACTTGAATGCTTCACCAATCATCATTCAATAATCATTTTTTAATCAGTTTGCAACAGAAATGACAATTTTGCTGCTGAAAGTGTTCTGGTATTAGAGCCAGCTGAATAGACATCACTGCCTCACACGACTTTCAGGGTTGATGGATGGATGCTTCTTTATCTATGGATGCTCTTACGACATCTGTATGTGTTCTACCCCAAGGGATTCATTTCATGGATTGATATACAAGATTATGGTGTCCACATTCTTTATGCAATATCACCTGAGTGATCGTTGAACCAGTCTTGGATTAATCTTGTATGATAACAGAAAGAATTATTACAATAGAAAGTGTATATATCCCCTTGGGAGAATATAATAGCTCTGAATGAATGAGCCTGGTTTGCTATATGTTCTCCTCAAGACATCAGTCTGCAGGTATAGAGTGAAAAGATACATTGTAATATCCAAAATTGTTGGTTGTACCCCACGCATGCTTTGTAATGTTAATTGCTTTACTTTGGACTACATATTGCTCAAGCCCACTGTCTCTCACTTCCATCTGTCAAGGGCTGCCTGCCACAGAGCATGATGAGGTCTAGTGTTCTGGTTCACCTATTGTACATCGTTGAGATTGTTGCCTTTGAAAAGCTTAACAGCTCTACAGCAATGTTCAAACCCGCCCTTCCTGGCTCCAACGATTATGTCTCTCTCACTGACTGTTGTATCATCTTTCATGGCACTCAGACACATGCGTGTGTGTGGATGTGAAGGTGCTGTTGTTTGTGTTTGTAGTGACATGCAAAAAGAAAACGAGGGTTTACTTTTTCTAAAAGTAAATCATCGTTTACTTGGGTCTTAAGCCAATCTCTTAAAAGTCTTCAAAATGCTATGACATGGGAAATAGTGTTATACATTATTTATTTAATGTCACGCAAATCAGGATAGCAGAACCAACAGCACAGGTATACATTTACCACATCCATAAACAAGCTTTTTTCAAGGAAAACTAAATGGATACTTTCATAATGTGTTGATTATTTTATGTGTTTCATGCATATTGTTACTTTTTTTTTAACATTTGAAGTACATTATCTTTTTAATTTGACCAAAATCGTCATGTTTTATGTTAAAACAAACATTTTTGCAAAATTGTTCCTGAACCTTCAGTCACTGATGTTGGTCCATGTTTTCCCCCCCTTGAATTTTGGTTATTGTAGAATTGGACTGAAATTTCATTCCTTGTGGCAAAGCCTTAAATCTAACTTGCTTTAAGCTGTAAGAACTCTGGAATTGTGATATATTTTATAGATAAACATCTATCTCAACTAATAAGCTGAAGTGTTACAAATACTATCAACTATAAATAATAATGATAAATAATAATATAAATAAGGTGTTACCCATCATACCCTCTCACTCTTTGAGTGTAAACTCTTTCCACACATGATGCGTGCTTAAGAGAGCTTTGATAAAACCAATCAGCTGGTCTTCATTTTAAGTAGCTGTTGTCACACAGCTCAAGGTCAAACTCCCACTTCGTCACACAAACAGCACCATTGTCTTCACTGTATTTCTTCATTCTCCTCGGCCTGTCAGCGGTACAGATAGCAGGGCGCACCCATATTTCACCGGCTTCATTTATGATTATGGGGTAGACCTGGGGACAAGCGTAAATTAATGACGCATTGTGACTGTGAATCTGCCAGGCATAAATCCAACACATGGTGGGAGACATTGAGTTGTCCAGAGGTCCACAATTGAAATTGCTTTCATTTTCTGCCATTAACAGTGGTATTTTATGAAAAGCCATCATGTTAGCCAGGAAATGGATTTAAAAGCAGTCAGTCTCATGCTTGTTCACTTTTCATGCCAGCTGGAGCTCTTATAAACAGATCCCATGCAAATATGTGCCAGCAAACACATAAACCTTTCTATTAGCCCTCACTCAACCTAATGCATAGGAACTACAGTATGTAAACGTTATGGTAATGCAGTTCTGAAATGTACTGTTGCAATACTGTTCAAGTATAATCAAAAGGAAACTCATATTTCTTATGTGCCTTCTGAATGCTGCTTATTCAATGTAGGTAGGATTTGTAACTGGATATAGTCATCTCCTCATCTGGTGGAACATAATACAGTACAATGGATAGTTGAGTCAGAATTGTTTTCACTAACAATCTTGTTTGTTTAATGTAATGTCTTAAATGTAATATAATCATTCAGTATGTCTAATCTACTGTTTTTTGCAACCTAATACTATTTTTATGATTTTCTTATCCAGTTATTACTTATTTTGTATGTCTCTAATTAGTTTTTGGCCTCAGTATCTTGTGAATCCTAGCACAGTGAGTGCTAACAAGGTGTCCTCTCTTCACTTGTCCTCTCAGGTCTCTCAATAGACTACACTGCCAACAAGCTGTACTGGATAAGCTCGGCCAATGGCACTATCAACAGGTGCAATCTGGACGGCAATGGGCTGGAAGTACTGGAGACTCTAAAGAGGGAGTTAGCCAAAGGCACAGCTCTGGCTGTGATGGGTGAGTGGAGCTTGTCACGAGTGCATCAGATTGCCATTGAGGATTAGTCAGAGAGTGTGGAGGGATTACGTGTTTAACCAGTTAAGTGGCTGTAGAATGGAGCTGTTTAGCCAGCCCTCGCAACAGTTGTGCTTCACTTTGTGTGAAGTAGCAGGGGCATTAGATAATTAAAACACAGTGCAGCAGTGATTGATGATTGATTTTCTCACCCCTTTTGTAATGAAAAGGGAGGAGGATGTTCATTATGTGTTGATTCTTGCTATCAGTGCTGAATCCAATGTGTCACATCATCCATCAACTCGTAGGTTCATTTAGAAATCTGCTTCAATCTAAGTCAACATATTCCAGGAAGAAATTGCACCTGTAACTCACATTACAACAGTCGTTAGTTCACAAGGTCTAGCTCTTACCATTTTCAGCTTTTTCTAGTTTTCCTCAAACATACAGGCTTCCAATTAACACCTTATGTCGGTGTTATCAGAAACACATACTAACCCTACAATTACACCATACAAAGAGTGTGCAAAGCTGCTGAAATTCAGCAGCATTGTGCAGTAACAGTAACAATGAGTGCCATGCAGTACAGGACTCAACCTCAATAAAAGCTGCAAGCAGCAATGAATGAGCCCTCATGCCTTCCTGTACATCAGGGTCACTGGCAGGATACTGGTTGACGTGGGAGTACGTTTCTAACACAATGAACATTGTGCACACGACTTACACGTTATCTGTGTGGTGTGTGTGGTACTGGGAATGACGTATTGTAAATCACTTCCTGCGCCCACCATGTGGTGCTGGAGAAGACGCACTAACTATACAGTTTGTTGCTGTATGTCTAGTGTGAACCAGTCTGAGTTTCATGTAAATTGTAAGGCTCACTTCCTGTTGCCATTTGGTGGCACTATGACCATGATTTAGTATTGACATGTAGATTTCCTCAGGCCTGGACGTGTATCAGAAATTTGGGGAAAACTGGACAATGTTTGGTCAATTTACAAAAAAAAATAAAATAAAATAAAATGTTTTATGTTGAAATGCACAAAATGGCCACCTGGCAACAATATTTCACAAAATCTTAACAGCCAGTGACATACCATTACAAAGAGAACACATTTGACATTGATTGGGTTAAATCTCTAGGAGTTTATTAAAGTACACCAGTAAATGGCAAAGAATGTCCCTAAATTGCACAGTAAATGTCACACTTATAAATGGCTGACTTTCTGTTTCAGGGCATGGCCTCAAGGCATTTCATTTTTTCATGAATAGTGAAGGCATCACCCACCCCACTTTCCTAAGATTGACTTGTACTTGTTGCCTTCATTGGTTAGATTGGGTATGATTAGGTGAGAGGAGAGAGATTTATCAGGGAGTGGATATCAGGGGAGGCCAGTCAGAGGCAGAGTAAAATAAGGCAGGTCATGCCCTCACTATGACAGGAAAAACAAACTCTCAGCCTCTAGCAATCTCTTATTGAATCTTAAGGTGATACATGTGACTACCAAATTTTGTATATCTAGGTTAATTGTACAGCGAGGGCTACGTTGTTAAAAATTTTAAGGATGCTTTTGAGCCATTTCTCTGCAATCACACACAAGACCCATATGAGATATAAAGTTTTGCCACTTTTAATGTATGTGCCAAGTTTCATGACTTTTCCACCATCCCTAGCTCTGCAAGCGTGTGATTAATTTTTCAAGAATAATTCCAGCAACTTCAATAGGATCCTTGCACCAGTGTGTGTTTGGGCCTAGTTATTGGTATATTTACCAAATAGGTATTTTGGCTCTACCTGTATACTTTTAAAGGTAACAAATACAATTTCATTCAGTGCTTTTCTTTTCCCTTTCATGACAAAATTAGAATTTTAAATTCTCTCACTTCCACACTACTGCAATCTTGACAACTGGGAAGCTTCCCAGTGAGCTATGTGAATGCATTTCCCTTGCCAAGATTGGTAATGAGACAGGAGCAAACATACTGAACAGAGATTTGTTGGTTGTGTGCACGTGTGTGTGTGTGTGTGTGTGTGTGTGTGTGTGTGTGTGTGTGTGTGTGCGTGCGTGCGTGCGTGCGTGCGTGCGTGCGTGCGTGCGTGCGTGCGTGCGTACGTGTGTGTGTGTGGACCAAAATGTAATTTTTATTTTTTAAGGGAAAAATAAAATCAAGAGTGTTGTCAGGGTGATACTTTGTGTTCTTGAAGCTTGTCATTAATCATGGCAGGCCCTGGTTTCATGTGTGGTTGGTATCTATCAGCATGTGCTGAGAGCATAAGCACACTGTTGCAGAATATCACAGCAGTGGCAGAATGGAGTCCCACTGTTTTGTTAGCTGTTAGCATTCTGCATCTCCAAGCCACATCTTTTTGGTTCATTTTTATAGGCATTTCGTATAATAAAGACTGTGACTATGGATGACTGTTATATGGACAATGGAGACTTCATTATTGCATTTCATAAATGGGAGATAAAACCAGAGGTGACAAAGACTAATGGCTTGGTTCCTGCACAGTAGCAGGTACAGCAAAACAGTGAAATGATGTTTGCAGGTCTCCATCAATCACAATTAATGACATTTTGTTATGTTGAGAAAATTGTTTGAAACGGTAGAATGAACAGCCCTGTATTGTACTGTCATAATACTTTCTTAAACAGAGAAATTTCACACTGGTTCAACAGTACATTTATCGCATGGCCATGAATTACTTCATATTGAAAACAGCAATCTAGTGGATTTGTACATTAGAAATTTGGATTCATGCAAGCATGAACGTACATTTAATACTCATAAGACCTCTTCTAATGAGATACCACATCTTTTTTTAATAATCTAGGCATGAGAGGATTGACTTCGCCCACTGCCAGCTGTAGATGTTGATCTATTAAAGATGTTAAAGATATTACGTTCATAATATTAAGCATAGTGTTTAATAAGACATAAACAACTCATATTCCCTTTTCCCCCTTTACTAGATTGTATGTCAGCAATAACTGAACAGTTTTCATGAAGTGTGTGATAAAGATGCCTCATTGAGTGTTAAAAGCACATAATGAGCCATTTATTTACATGCATTTCAAACAAATTGTACCAATTAACACTACAGCATTAATCATTACTATAATACAAATGCTGAGCAAAGAGCTCAATTACATGTCCTCTTAGCCTGAGATTAGTATTGTATTTCTTGTAATGTCCACTTGCTTGTTGTCTGTTGGACAGTTTCTCATACTGCACCACCATACCTCCCTCCTTTGCTATAGACAACTGAGCATATATTTGTTAAATGTATACACTCAGCTGAAAATGAGGTTGGAGAAAGACAGCAGGACAGCAGCCAAACATGCTATTTTCCAACCCTGAGCTTCTTTTGTTGACAGGTGAATAGACTCTTGGTGATGCCCATTACAGAGAAATGTCCCCTCTGCAGATGTTGTTGTTTGTCTCCATGGTGAAAGATGCAATTAAGTGCATTTGCTGACCATTCACTAAGTTTTCGATATCTCCTCTCTGTTTCTAGTGTGTCTTACTAGCTCAGCAATCTGTGATTAGATACCTAATGGAATGGTACAGTGTTAGATTTAGAGGGAGAACAGGGTTGGTTGTCACACTTTTTACTTTCATTTGAATCCCCCAAAACTGTGTCCTTAATAGATTCCCTTTCAATGTTTGGCATAAGCCAGAGTGTCAGGTAGGAATGGCATGACCTTACTCTCCTTTAAGATTATTCTGTTCAAAAGATATGGACTGTCAAATGCGCCTTGTGCACTTGTGACAACCATCCTAGTTGTGGGGTTGGCAGTCATACACTATGGGATTGGTTGTCCCTATGTTTCCATAAAGGGGAAAAAATGGAGGCAGTCTCAAAAAGTGATTAAAGAAGTTTAATTTTATTTATTGAAATGCAACAAGCTAACACATCTCCTGCATTGAGAGAGCATAAATAGGAAAAAACATTCCTATGAGTGCATTTTACAAACAATGACAGACGGTGACAACCAATTCTTAAGAGGATGTGACAACCATTCCCATCTGTGATTTTTGCTTGTGACTTCGCTAACAACCACGTTGTAGTCAAGCTAAGAAATAACCTCTATAACCCGTATCTCTCCCTTCATACTATTTAACGGTTATGATTGTTTTATGATAAACCCATTGTATAAAGGCAGAGAAGAGAAAATAGAAGAGCTGGATATTTACATTTTGACTTGTGGGTGACCTCTGACTCCGACTCTGAAGATTTCAGTAACATGTTTTTAATTAACAGTGCCCTCAAGGGAGCAAGATCCAATGAACGTGACAACCAACTCTGTTCTCCTCCTATAGTCTGAATATGTAGATAAATGCATGTGCAACCTGCAGTGTTAGGGGAATAACACGTTCGGTACTGCAATGTGGTTATAGATAATTAAGGGCTCTTGAGTCCTCTGTGCTAGTTTAGTCAATCAACATTAATTAGCTTCAATCTAACAATTGTCAGACTCTCATCTGGTCTGTGATAGCTTGATCGATCTGTTCGTTGTGTTTGAAGTGGTTAAGGTTACTCCAAACGATGCGTGTGTGAATCAGGAAAGCTTGAGTTTTATCAGGATCTGCAGCTCCCAAGTGGCATGAGGCAGGCTCACGACCACGGAAAAGGCAAAGGTTGTTCTAGTGCAGTGGTATCTCTGGTGTGTTAGACAGGAATCAGGCAGTCATTTTGCACATATTGCTGCAGAATCAAATATTACCTTCTTCTCTGAAGGTGTTGTAATGATACATCCACAACTGACGGGTTAAATTAAACCCTGTCGGCTTCAGAGAGCAAAATGACTGTAATCGATTCAACTGACAATTCATTTGACCAGCATGCAGCAGTGTGTTAAAACAAACATGCTGATGTGCAAGTGTTTCCTTTTGACTTTTTCATTTTGCGTGCATGCCTTAGTGATTACTCAAACTGCTTGTGAAAAGATATAATGAAGGCACTGTTAGTGACACAAGGTCGATCCACTCAGATCGAGGGCTCCGTAATAATTGGATTGGCTTGAGGGAGAGGTGAGGGCTTCTATTTAGAAGGTGTGGGTGATCCATCAGCCTTGACTTGCCTGGAATCAAACAAGCAGTTGAGGTGGAAATTGAATATGATGTGCCACAAGCGAGCAATCACAGCTAGCCAGCGGTTCCTACGGCATCAAATTAACACTGGGTGCAAAGCTAATCTAGGCTAGCATGCCCTCCAGGGTCAGATGTTTTGTAAACTGCATGTAGACTGTCATTCTCACTCATGGGAATTTGTCTGATTTGTGAAAACGAGTTTTACATTCCCTTTAGGGATGACATTGAGCCCAAAGCTATTAATGCAAGTGGGAATTGTTTCTGTGTGTGTGTGTGTGTTTGTGTGTTTTTTTCTTTTTTAATCTCAATAAATCAAGAAATGGTGAGATGACAAAGCAATGTCTCGCTTGATTGATGGTGTGATCAGCCCTGTCATCAGAAGAAATGTTGGCATTGTACGTTTCTGCAAACCATTGATTTGTTAGTTGTATTTGTACATTCCATGTGTGTCGTATAGATGTCTCTAAAGTGACATAGTTCAGATTACATTTATCTGAGGCATCAGGAGTAGGAGGTGTGGACGATAGATGACGTGACACCTTGGCGATATGGCTGCCAACCATTGTTCGTGACCAGCCATGCTTTCAAACAACACGTCGTGATATTTCCAGCAGTGTTTGTGGCGATAACAACCACATATTTTAAGCCAAAACATGATCTTTTCCTAATCCTAACAGTTGTTTTTTTTTGTGGCTAAACCTGACCACATATTGACCATAATGTTGTCAACATAAATTGAAAACTGAAACACAAAGAAATCTAAAATTTCAATATAATTTAAATATATGTACATATGAAACAGCTTATCCTCTCGAACCTCTTCGGCCGCGGAGGGGCTGGAGCCTATCCCAGCTGACATTGGGCGAGAGGCAGGGTACACCCTGGACAGGTCGCCAGACTATTAAAGGGCTGACACATAGAGACAGACAACCATTCACACTCACTTTCATACATACGGACAATTTAGAGTCACTAGTGTTGTCAAAATATTGATTTATTGATACATATTGATTCTGAACATTGGAAATGGTTTCATTACTAATTTTCTGCAGTATCAATACACCACTACCAGCCGCACTTTCTCGCTCTGTCTTAATGTTAATGTTTAATACAATCATTCGCCTGTTCTCAAAGCTGAGCCTCAATTTAATGTCAAGTCTTTTTTACTAGCCTGTTGTGGCTACAAATTTTGACAAATTAATGCAGGCCTCAATTAGAAGCCAGGACTGGTTGCTTCTGGTTCTTTGGATGTATCACATCTCTTGAAGTCCACTGGGTCGTCAGCTAACTGCTTGAGCTAGTGCCAAGCTGCGTAGATCGTGCATACAAACATAAATGTTTAAACTTTTGTCAATATAGGCATGAAAAACTTTGTAAGCTTGCTTAAATTCTCTACAATTTAATCATTTAGTTATTTTTACTGAAACAATGAGAACCAAAGTGTAATTAATTCAGATTTACAGGCATAGGTAAACAAGAGAGACACATAAAAATTGCTGACTCTACCTCAAACCGTCAAGTAACAATATCATAACATATTGTATTGTCTGTAATATGATGCCTCTCTAATCTACATTATGTTCCCTTAATACTGTAGCTCCTGTAATATTGTATAGGCAAAGAGAATAATGAACTGCGTCAGTTTGTTTGCACCAACAATGCTGCTCAGAAGGGTTGAATTAAAACAAAACATGAAGAATTCCAGTTACCTGTAAGTCCTTTCATAAGTGGTCGCTGCTTCAGTTGCTGCTGCTTTGCAGAGTAATGCTTTTGTGGAGGGTTGCTTTGCTTCTGAGGCATGATTTTTTCTTTAATTTATGTTTTACTCTCTGAGGACGATGACCTATTGAAATAGCCAATTTTGATGTTACTTTATAAATATGATTTTTTTTTCCTTTCCATTATGCTGCCTTTTTTAAAGCATGCTTCCACCAAGTAATGGTTCATTTTTGCAATTTTGTCCCTTTCAAAAAGGACTAATATCAGGTCCATCTCCACCCTGATTACAGTGGCTATTTTGAAGCAAGAGGAGCCACCTGACTTTTCTCCACTTTGCACTTCGGTGGGATTTTAAAATTGAGAGTTCCTGTCTGTCGAGTCTGTGGCAAAGTGCCTGGACTGTGCATCACTGATTTCAGCCTAGGACAGAGACGAGGGTTGGAGGATAGTGTGGTGGCGGCTGGGTGTGCTGGGGTCAGGAGCCTATTGTGCATGTGCCTCTTAGAAAGACACACTCATCACTTATACTCACAACGGCAGCACTATTGAAGCCTGGAGGTTCACTGTCACACAGAGCCAGACAGGCCAGCCACTCTGTCAAGGAGTAGATGGTGAAACATCCTGACACAGAACAACTACAGTACGTGCTCTTAGTTGCCCTATCACTTTGCTTTAAGCTCAAAGATTGACTCATGAAAGAGAGTTTTAACTCATGAAGTCTTATAAAGTAAAAAAAAAATCAAAGATTAGGAGTTGCTGTCACAGAATCACTTTTTTTTGCATACCAAAATAACCAAATTAGATTGACATTTATGACTGCTGTTCATGCACACTGAGAGTGAATCTGCCAAATATCAATGGTCAGACGGTCTATGCGCATGGTGAAGTCATAAATATGTAAATTATGTGCAAATCTTCATGTTCTGTTGTAGACACTGAAAATTATTATTGTACCCACGTCACTCCATAATAGTCACTCCCCCAAATTGTGAAAGTGCAGAGAAAAGTCTTTGTTTTTCTGACAATCTTTCTCTAACATCAAAGTAACTATGTTTTAAGGCTGCAAGATGAACACATCAGCAGCAGCAAGTGGGCAGAGCAGGGAACAGGGTATCCTCAAATCAGCTCAGAGAATGCTTCAATTATTAAGGGGTTTTATGGCATAAGAGTGCCAGCCTTGGTGGATTAGAGTGAAAGCTGAAGCACGCCGTTCGCACTTAGAATTGGTATTTGATTGTGCTGTAGTGTTTCTGAATGCTTGTTTGCATCACATTACGACTTGCATACATTTCTTAGTGAAGAAGACATAGGTGCAGTGTTACCTGAAGCAAAAAATAAAATGTTGCCCTTGCATTGCAGTTCTACTGGATCTGTATCTGTGGCCAAATGTTTTTTTTATATCAGTATCAGCAAATGACATTGTTGGTTACAGGTGGCAAACTCTGGTGGGCAGATGAGGAATCAGCACAACTGGGAACAGTAACCAAGAGAGATGGACGAAACCTTGTGATCCTGAGAAACAAAACGAGTGGGGTGGTTCATATGAAGGTGTACGACAGGGAGGGTCAGAAAGGTAACCATGCTCACAAACACACAGAGAAAGACACAGAAACACATACACACTACCCACACATACTTACTAATGGTACCTTATTTTTTGCTTTTTGCTGGTTGTGCCTAACCTCCAGGAAGAAACCAGTGCCAGATAAACAACGGAGGATGCTCACAGCTCTGCTTCCCCACTTCCGAGAGCACCCGTAGCTGCTCCTGCACCGTTGGCTACAACTTGCGTAGCGACCGCATGTCTTGCGAGGGTATGTTTCCCAAAATA
The DNA here is from genome assembly GCA_035609425.1 of Epinephelus awoara. NCBI lineage: Eukaryota > Metazoa > Chordata > Actinopteri > Perciformes > Serranidae > Epinephelus > Epinephelus awoara. Next base: position 13,382,225 of record CM069307.1, read on the forward strand.
TGTTCTCTAGAGCTATGTGTTCCTATCAGCATTTTATTTTTCACATCTCTTTGAAATCCTTCTGCATTCATTTCTCTAAATGTGAGGCAATGTGATTAATCTGTGATAGGTCAAAGAACATTCACAGTTTACAATGCTTTAATACCTATGTTTAGGGTATTAACAGGCCATTTATCGGTCTCTAGGTGTTGACTCCTTTCTGATGTATTCCATCCACGAGGGAATCCGGGGAATTGCTCTTGACCCAAATGACAACAGCGAAGCCCTCATGCCCATTACAGGAACTCTGTTTGCTGTGGGAGTTGACTTTCATGCAGGTATGATATGTAACACAGAGGGGCTGGTGGTACAGAATATAAGGTGCAGATATATCAGGGATCCACTGAAGCTTGAAGAGGTTTTTTTTTCTTTTTTAGTTATGGTATGGTTCAATGTGCTGTACATGCTGCATGTTGTTTGTGGTGTTTTTAAGGAGAAATGTGAAATTGTTTTGCAGGCTTATGAATGGCTATGACCTTTGGTTTACCTGCAATTTGAGATGAAATTATTCTTCTTTAACTCTTATTCATTGAGATGCCAAGCTGACTGCTTGAATGTGGTCTTTAATGTCACCTCTGTAATCCAGTATCAACCATCTACTTTAAAGCCAGGCTTTAATGTCGCATAGACTCACAAGGCATTTTGTTGAAAAGGGCATGTACATATCTAAACCTCTACTCGTTCAATCTATGCATGAGCATAACTACTAACACAAAAGCAGAAAGCAACAGACCTCCAGTTTTCTCTCAGCCGTGGAAATGGCAGAGGAATTCTTACTGCAGCTTTGCATTTTTAATTATAATGCAGTTTAATAATGTGGAAACCTTATATGAAACCCTGATGATAATAATAGAGTTTCACATTGACTACACACAACATCCTTCAACTAGATGATTAGGTTCAAGACCAATGTTGCCATTCACATGCTCTCCCTAAGTGTCTGAGACATAGAATCTGTAGGGTGATCAAGCCTGTTTATTTTGGATTTAAACTAATGGACTTCTACTCAGCATCCTGACATCAGAGAAGAATTGGTGACAAACCACTGGGTCACTTCAAATATAGACCTTCACTCAACTGATAAGCTCTCAATAACCCCCACATCACCAGATGTGTCACAAACTCTGGAAAAGAACAAAGAGACAGACTCAGCCACATGGTCTGAAATGTGTTTCAAATGTAAATCACTGAATAAACTAAAGAGGAGAATGCAACTTTATTATTTAACATGTTGGTGTTGGTGTTATCCAGGAAGAAGATTCAAGTTGAGATGCCACTCTGACACCATGACCCCTATGGTGCAGATGTCTGTGTGTATGTTAATGTGATAAAGCCCACCTTTCCCCGCAGTTGTCTTTTCCTTAGGAGGACAGACAGAAATGCAGATTCCAGGAACCAACATGTGTTGATTGTAATTTTATGTTTCACCTTTCTTTCCATTTCAGTGCATATACATACATATATATATATATATATATATATATATGATGTTATAACATGATCACCATGTATAACATTTAAATCTGAATTAGTAGTTGACTGTTGACCACTTATTTATAATTTGGTAATATCCTGTTGCAGACGATGTGTTTTTGGTACCATTCAATAGCAGACAGCGCCATGTTGGTAAATATGGAAGCATTAGAAATGTTCTAAGCTTCATTAATTATCTAGGAAGCAATTAAAGTAAGTTAAACTTTAAATTAGCAAAGGTACAGGAGGGGAAGAGTGAAATGTCCCGTCAGTAGCAGTGAACTGCTCCTACTGGACATCAGCCTGAGAAGACAGCTGGCAAGGCCAATCACAGCGCAGAGGCTGGAGCCTGCCTGCCAGTCTCAACCCCTTTGAACAACTATAAGATGAGAAGAGACTTTTTGTCTTGTTAAGTTAAAGAAGTTAAAAAGAAAAAGAATGAAAGAATAGCAGAAGAAGAACTTTTGAGAAGCCGGTGGGCCATGCTGGGCCCCATCCAGCGCAATTAGTTTAGAATAAATGTTTGTCTATAAAGTCATTGTCTAGTTTTTCTGTAGGATTACATTCAGTCACTTTACAGGTGCAAAGATCCTGGCTATTTGAGCTCTATTTGAATTGATAATTGATAATTAATAATTTCCCCAAAGTGCGTTAAACATTCTTGTCCGATCAACAAGAGGTGTGGTTTTATTAGTCTGACAATGAAATTATATCGCTGGACGAATAATTAAAGTGGTTATGTTTAATAATTCTTATTAACGTCACTTTTTCCTAATATTGAGCTAATCAAACCCTACAGTATTCATGGTGAAAAACGTAGGCACCTGAATAAACTGTTTATAAACATACAAATCTTACATATGTAATGGTGGAGAATGCAAACCCTAAATGAATCATATCAATCAAACTTTTCATACAAAATGGTGGAAAATGTCGGCGAGCATTTATTTAATAAATGCTGCCACAGAATAAATTATAAATTATGTAACAATCAATATTTCCTACACATCCCTCCAGGCAAGCCGCTCTGTAGTGGTCTTTCTAATGTCAAGTGGATATGATTGCCTTTACTGTTTCCATTCATACTTGACTATATACAATCAATTGCAGCCTATATTGTATATAATGGTTGATGTAATACATAAAATTGTGTTTGTCATGAGACAGCAATACTTCACTGGTACTCGTACTTGTACTCGTCGTCCTCCGCTTATCTGGGTCCGGGTCATGGGGGCAGCAGTCTCAGCAGAGAAGTCCAGACAGTCCTCTCCCCACTTCCATCAGCTCTTTCGAGGGAACCCTGAGGCGTTCCGAGGCCGGCCAGGCAATGTAATCCCTCCAGTGTGTCCTGGGGCGGCCCTGAGGTGTCCTCCCGGTTGGACATGCCCGGAATACCTCCCAACGTAGGTGTCCGGAAGGCATCCTTACCAGATGCCCGAACCACCTCAGCTGGCTCCTCTCGATATGGAGGAGCAGCGGCTCTACTCCGAGTCCCTCCCAGATGTCCGAGCTCCTCACCCTATCTCTAAGGCTGAGCCCAGCCACCTTACGGAGAAAACTCATTTCGGCCACTTGTACTCGTGATCTCATTCTTTCGGTCACTACCCAGAGCTCGTGACCATAGGTGAGGGTTGAAACGTAGACTGACTGGTAAATCGAGAGCCTAGCTTTCTGGCTAAGCTCCCTTTTTACCACAACGGATCGGTTAAGCGCCTGCATCACTGCTGACACCGCCCCAATCTGCCTGTCAATCTCCCGCTCCATCCTACCCTCACTCGTGAACAAAATCCCGAGATACTTAAAGTCCTCCACCTGAGGCAGGACTGGATGGCCCCTAGCAAGGGGCCACCAACCCCATACTCCCGGAGCACCCCCCACAGGATGCCCCTGGGGACACGGTTGCAAGCCTTCTCCAAATCCACAAAATACATGTGGACTGGTTGGGCGAACTCCCATGCCCCCTCCAGCACCCTGACGATGGTAAAGAGCTGGTCCATGGTTCCACGTCCAGGACGAAAACCACATTGCTCCTCCTCAATCTGAGGTTCAACTATCAACTGGACCCTCTTCTCCAGCACCCTGGAGTAGACCTTACTGGGTAGCTCCTTTCTTGTGGGGACCACCACCCCAGTCTGCCACTCCAGAGGCAGTGCCCCCGATATCCATGCAGTGTTGCAGAGGCGTGTCAACCAAGACAGCCCTACAACATCCAGAGCCTTGAGATAACCAGGGCAAATCTCATCCACCCCCAGGGCTCCGCCGCCGCGGAGTTACTTCACTACCTCGGCGACTTCTGCCCTAGAAATTGGACGACCCACCCCCGAGACCCCCGGCTCTGTTTCCTCACTGGAATACGTGTTGGTGGGATTGAGGAGCTCTTCAAAGTATTCCTTCCACCGTCCGACAATGTCCCCAGTTGACGTCAGCAGCTCCCCGCCCCCACTGTAAACAATGTGAGCAAGTTGCTGCCTTCCCAAAGTCAAACCAAAGTCAATCATTGACCTGCGCCCTAGGATGTCCTGGTGCCACGTGCACCGATGGGCAACCTTATGTTTGAACATGATGTTTGTTATGGCCAAACTGCGACCCGCACAGAAGTGCAATAACTGAACACCGCTCAGGTTCAGATCGAGCAGGCCAGTATCCAGCACCCGTCCCAGGGACTCCAAAAAGGGCGGGTACTCTGAACTGCTAACAGTCAGGACCCATCCGCCGACCCAAAGGCGCAGGGAAGCAACTCTTTCGTCTACTGGGGTGAACCCCAACATACAGGCAGAAAGTATGGGGGCTATCAGAAAGCCCCCGGCCCTCCGCCTCTCACCCGGAGCAAGTCCAACCCCTCTCAAGGACTTGGGTTCCAGAGCCAGAACTATGTGTTGAGGTGAGGCCGACTATATCTAGCCAGTAGCGCACAACCTCTTCCACAAGCTCCAGCTCCTTCCCCGCCAGAGAGGTGACATTCCATGTCCCAAGAGCCAACTTTTGTAGCCAAGGACCAGACCGCCAAGGCCCCTGCCTTGGTCTGCTGCCCGATGCACTTCCGTATCCCTCTGCGGGTGGTGGTGGTAGTCATTTAACAACTTCAGTACTTTACTGGTACTTAAGTTGTTAAATGACTATTTAATTACACAACACACTTCCCTTCCTTTATATCCCACAGCACAAATATTTCCTTCTCAATCTTTAAGTAAGGGGGTTAGAGGGGGGAGAAAATGGTATTTCCTATTCTAGGCTTAAACCTTTTGAATAATGCTCTGTGGGCGTGTTAAGTGCAGGATAGATGGAGTAGTAATAACTTCACATTACAGGGGAACCTCAGCATGAATAACTATTTCCTTCCAACCCTCTGAAACAATCCTAATACAATGCAATTCCCAAGATATTGTATCAAATGAAGGTACCATAACATGCATTGCAAAACATGAACCCAGTAGCACTTGCTGTCGTTTGTTACATCCCTGCTTCCTTTCACCGTATTATATGTATGATAAAAATGATAGATTTATTACAACAACAAATGCTATGAATAAACTACAGGCTGGTAGAGCTCCATATATGTAATAGGTTGTCACTGAAGCATGATAACAGAAGCTGTGTGAAGGAAATTGCATGCGCACAACTGGAAACAGAAACAAACTGCATACACACAAGGGTTCATACACTAGGTATTTGTAGAATTTTTTTTTTTAAAGCAGCACCAGATAAAAAAAATAGTAATTCCACATATATTCTATGACTTCCCCAAGTAGATTTACAAAAAAAAAAAATCTGAGTATAAAATTCATGGAATAGGTTGCTAAAACTGATTTAACATTCCCAGCTAACTAAATGAAAATGAATGAAGTGAGAAAACACCACAAATTAAATTACGTTCACATATCTATTTACAGAAGTCTGTTGAAAACAAAACCAGAAAAATCATCTGCATGGCCATTCAGGGTTAGAAAGTCAGAAAATGTTTCTTTTTAGCCACTGAATAGGTGAATCAACTACTTTAAACTGAAATATCTCAACTACTGGGTAGATTTACATAAAATTTGGAAATATCTCAACTACTGGGTAGATTTCCATAAAATTTGGTACAGCTAGTATGGGTACCCAGATAGTGAATTAAAATTACTTTGGTCCCCATCAGGTTGACATTTGTGGTTTTGAGCAAAATGTCTCACCAACTAAAGGATGGATATTTCTCTGAATGAATTATAATTCATCAAAAATTGCTATCATTACATCAAAATTTTAATCTGTCCAGTAATTTGCTCAATTATTTTTTTAATGCAGAAATGCTGCCAAGCCTTAGCTGTACCTTTGATTAAAAAGTATCATATTTGCTAAATGGCTAATTAACAAACAATGTGCTAATTCGTTTAGCATGTTAGCATGAACAAAGTGAATAGTATCCTTATTAACGTCAGCATGCTAGCATTGTCAGAGGCTGTTCCTCTCCAAATAGGACCACATACATCATTTGTACCATCAGTTTATTATGACCCATATGTACATTTATTGTTAGTTTGCAACCTCTAGTGGCTGTAGTAATTATGATGGGAGCATAAGAGGAGGTGAGGCAACGAAGTATAAAGAGTGACAAAGACTGCTTAGGTGGATAGGTCAAACAAATACAGAACCTTCATCCAGAAGACTGCTGTTCATGTCCCATGTGAAACCAAAAGCCAATGTTGATGTATTGTAACAATATAACATAGTATGTTGCAGTGTGACATATGTCATGTACGTCATGTGAGATACATCATCATGTTACATTTCATTAGTAACCAACGCACTTATTTTAAGCCAAGCCATTAACTTTATTCTAAACCTAACCCAGGTGTTCTTTCATCTAAACCTAAGCATGTACTTTTGGTGCAACTGCAGCCATTTTACAATGTGAACGACATGTTTAAACACATGACCTAAGTAGTCATGTGGATTGGATTGTCATTGTGAGCATGTTAACACGCTGACGTTAACAATTAGCTCAAAGCACTGCTATGACTAGGTACAGCTGCAAGCATGGCTATAGATTTTTAGTCATGATGGTATGTATTAAAGTTATCTTTTGTGCAAGGCCATTAAATAATTGTTTGTTAATGATGGAAATTTGCTGTAGTTTCTATAATTCCACCCTAAGGGATGTACATACCCACTGTGCCAACATATTTTTCAAATGTGAGTACTTCACTTTACTGGACTAACACTGTACATACAGACTTTTTCTTTCATTTAGAGTCATAAAGTTCAGGAAACCAGCAATTTGATGTGTTCCTATGGCTTCTGCAAAAAAAAGAAAAAAGTGGAGTCCAAGACAAATTGCCAAATTAAAGAACAAGATTGCTCTCCCTGTTGTTACTTTGTGCAGGTGAAAATGCAAATGCATGACTAACCCCATCCAAGAGCAGCAGCTGATAGCTCAAACACATCATTTACTTGTCATCACAGAAGCCAGGCTGCCAGAGCAGAACAGATGAAAGCCCCACAGCTCTATTCTGTCATATGTGTGCTTCGTGTTAACAGAGTGTGAAGGCAGCAGAGACAAGAAAGTGCAAATAAACATATAACGCCACCCAACCTCCTAACAACCTGTGGAGAGCCAAAGTGACGAGCATGCACGGAGATGCACTTGAAGACTGCACCATAAATAAATTATGTACTATTTTATATGCTTATGTAATGGGGCTTTAAAATCATAAAGGGTCCATAACAATTTTACCAACACCGTGTTTTGCATTAAGCAATATACTGGTCTGTAAAATTTGGCCGACAACTGCCTTTCTTGTTCAGGCACAGTATGTCAACCAAGAGCTGTGGATGAACTGTGTGGATATTTTCGCCATCATACTTTATAGTCCCACACGACATTCGGTGAAATGGGCCATGCTGCAGTAAAATGAGGTTTCATGAGCTGCTTTGTTTGAGGGCATAAATACTTTTGTGGTGACCTCATTCATCATCCCATTTTATCTCATCAGTAAATGTATGTTGTATGTTTTGCAGCAAATGACACCGTGTACTGGACAGACATGGGCCTCAACAGAATATCGCGGGCCAAACGTGATCAGACCTGGAGGGAGGACATCATTACTACCGGCATCAGCCGGGTGGAAGGCATTGCTGTTGACTGGATCGCTGGTTAGTATAGTCACTCCGAGCCATAGAGCTGGAATCTATTACCGTAGGCTGTGAAGTTGGTATTGATTTTTCAAAATTCTCACTTTATGTGCACTGTTTCTAGCTATGGCAATAAGTGCATGTTTGTTTTGTTTGGAATTGTTAAAGAAGCTAGAACCTTAGTGATAGAGTTGGGTATCCTCAACATAAAATTATTCACAGGGCAAATGTACCTGCAAGATTAGTTATTAGTTATATATGCGTAGGTTCATGATGAGACCTTCTCATATACTCTGCCCATGATGATTGATAAACCACTGCTGTATTTACTCACCTGGCTATTGCATTTTTCCACACAGGAAACCTATACTGGACAGACCATGGTTTCAATCTAATAGAAATCTCCCGTCTGAATGGTGCATACCGCTCAGTGGTCATATCTGAAGGACTTGATCAACCCAGGGCCATTGCTGTACATCCACAGAAGGGGTAGGCCATGGGTTTTTTAGTGTTATTATGTTAAGGTCACAATTTGCTGTAATCAGTACCACCCCTAAAAACAGTAGTGCAATGGTTTTAAAAGCTATTGTAGACCGAGGACATGTTTACATTTGCCTTTAGAAACTCTAATATTGTATACTGTAAAAACAAACCAGCTAATGACCAGAGACTATGATAACTGGTGTCGTAAGGCTCTTTGGAGGCAAATTCAGGTGGACAAATAGCTTTTTCTAAGTGCCGCCCTTTTCTTGCTCTGTGCTCCAATTGCAGTTTAGCAAGCTTTAAATGCAACAGAATCTTTGTCAACTTTACTCTTTGGTTATACTTCAGTAAGTTATGTGCTAGTATCATATATACTACAGTGAAAAAAAAAAAGCTAATCTCAGCAAAGATTATGAAACCTGTCCCCATAACATAACTTTCTACTGTAAAGAGAGACCATGGTGTACGTGAATAACAATAATAATAATAATGACAATAACAATGATCCTAATAATAATTATAATAATAACAACAGTAATAATAATAGTGCATTTTATTTATAGGAGCCTTTCAAAGCACTGAAGGACACCGTACAAGACAGTTAAAAACAAGCAGCTATGTGTTTATAAACCATAAACTCCAATAGGTTAGTGAATGCAATAGAACAAGAACAGCTTAAGTGAAATTCTTCAAATTACGCACAAACATTCACTTGGACTCTTGAATGAAGTAATTACATTTTGGTGGTCATAGGTCAAAGGTCAAGGTCGATATGACCTCTTCTGTCCCATTCTTTTGAACGTGATATCTCAAGAATATCTTGAGGGAATGTCTTTAAATTTGACACAAATGTTCACTTGGACTGAAGAATAAACTAATTAGAATTTTATGGTCAAAGGTCAAGATCATTGTGACCTCACAAAAGTGTTTTTTGCCATAACTCATCAATTCATATGATAATTATGACAAAACTTCATGTCTAAAAGGATAAAATAATGAAGTGATGACATTTTCTATCGAATAGATCAAAGGTCAGTTTTACTGTGACATCATGATGTTCTTCATGAAACACTTTTCTGGCCATTACTCAATGTCATATCTCAGGAACAGGAGGGAAAAGATTTGGTCAAATACTGAATTGGTGACTCTAATCTTGGCTGCCCACCTTGAAACTGTGCTGGTGGTAGAAATTTTTGTGCTGTTGGGGTGGAAAAGGTGTGTGAAGTATTTGTGTGTGTTTTTTTACAGATGTCGGTGTAAACTGTAAGAGAAACTTGCGTGCGGGGAGGCATACAATTGCGGGGCAGTGATTCAAGTTTTCAATGTGCATTAATCATTTTTTGTGTGATGTACGATGCTTCTGTGGTTGCCAGGTATCTTTTTTGGACTGAATGGGGCCAGAACCCCTGTATTGGCCGCTCCCGCCTGGATGGTTCAGATCAGGTTACCTTGGTCAACTCGGGCATCATGTGGCCCAATGGAATTTCCATAGACTATGAGGTACAGTCGCATACAGATGCTCAAACACTGTCACCAACCTCTTTCCCCCTCCACTCCACTCCTACATACTGTACTTCTTACCTCATCTCCTTTATGGCTGAAATATGACTTTGCCTAAGAGGATCAGTTTGTGATGTGCATTTTTGAAATTACCTTCCAGGAAAATACATTATACTGGTGCGACGCCCGCACAGATAAGATCGAGAGGATCAACCTTGAGACAGGTGAGAGCCGGGAGATTGTACTGTCAGTGGCCAACGTAGACCTGTTCTCAGTTGCTGTGTTTGGGCCTTACATCTACTGGTCTGACAGGTAATTTATTATTTTCATAAATGCACACACATGCAATGCCCTGCAAAGCCTGCAATACTAACCTGATAATAACCTTTCTTTCAAAAGTCTCATATGAAAATAATAAGAACAGTGTTTTCTCATAGTGAGGGTCAATGCCTATTTTTGTAACTACTCTAGGCAGAATTCAGTGTCATCAGCAAGGGCAAATTCTTCCTTGCCCTTCTGTAAATTGAAGCACACAGTTAAATTTAATGAAGCCTTATTTCACTAAATTGGTTGCTTGGTACATTTTTTTAGGCCTGCAGTTGGATCTCTGAAGGAACAACAGAATGAGAAGGGTTTTAAATTATTGGTGAACAAATGGCTGTTAAATAATTAATCACGCATCTCTTTTGTTTGTTCGTCTGTTTTTCATGTTTTTAACCTCTCTTTCGTGACTTGGAGATCAATCATCTCTTTCTCTCCCCTTTACAACGAGGGCCACAATGGAAAGAAGCTGTTAGCTTTATTGTGTTTTTTTTTTTTTTTTTTATCTCTAACAACTTGAATTGTATGTCAGGACACGGTGACTACAGTCTTGGATATCACTTTACTATTGTCAAATGAAATTATCCATCTTTATATCTATCTGACTTTGTCATTACCCTACTTCAGGGAATACAGTATGCTTTCTTCTCTGAAACTTAGATCTGTAATTTTGCCCCCTGTCTCTCCGGGTGCACTTCAGGGCTCACTCCAATGGTTCAATCCGACGTGGCTACAAGAGTGACACCAATGAGGCTGTGACCATGAGGAGTGGTCTGGGGGTTAATTTGAAGGATGTGACAGTCTTCAACAGAGGCAGAGAAAAAGGTAGGGCTTTGCAAATACTATGTGGCTGCTACACTGCATCTTTAATTTTCATATGTAATGAAACATAATTGCAAGGACACAGAGATTGAGGCATATCAGTAACTGAACATATTGTTTGTTTGTGTTTTGAAGGCACAAACCCCTGTGCCAGGAGTAATGGAGGCTGCCAGCAGCTGTGCTTCCACCTTGGTAGTGGTCGGCGAACTTGCTCCTGTGCCCATGGCCGTCTGGCAGAGGACGGCTTCGCCTGTGAGCGCTATGAAGGTTATCTGCTCTTCTCTGAGAGGACCATACTGAAAAGCATCCACCTTTCAGATGAGAATGACCTCAATTCACCTGTTCAGCCTTTTGAAAATCCTGCTTTTTTCAAGAATGTCATAGCCCTTGCTTTTGACTACAGTCAGAAGACAGCAAGGACCAACCGCATCTTTTTCAGTGATGTCCATTTTGGAAACATCCAGATGATTAACGATGATTGGACAGGAAGATCTATTATTGCAGAAAGTAAGTATATTTCACACTCCCACACCATGTGTCTGCAGTCCAAATATTCCTACCAAACACATACATCTGCGCTTACACACACACACACACACACACACACACACACACACACACACACACACACACACACACACACACTTCTGAAGCTCCAGTATTACTAGTGTTCTGGAGGCAAGGTTTGACTTTACATGTATACAGCTGACTGAATAGCAATGTAACAGGTCATACTTTCCTTGCGCTTAAAAGCTAGGGTTGGCAGTCTTTTTGTGTGTTTTTTTTACTGGCCCAAATCCATAATAACATCTCAGCAAAGATATTTGGGTATCACTTTGTATGAAGACCACATCTGTAGTGCGTTATGAGAGCATTTTTAGAGAATTATAGTGCATTTATAATGCTCCATGACTACAATCATAAACACGTAATGCTTACTGATGCACTATATCAACACTCATTAAATATTATGGATGTGACTTTTAATGAATTTTAAGTGTCAAGTGTCTCATGGATGCTCTTGAGTTATAAACTAGAGGTTGACTGATGGGGCTTATAATGCATTATGATTATCTATACACACCTCAACAATCAACTGTAGTAAGGACTCAGTATAATAGTCCATACAGTTTCATAATTTATCATAGTATGTGAAGTAAAGTGAGTACGGTATGTAAAGTGAAGTACATATTGATGCATCTATAATGATGTATGCTTTATCATAAGGTTTCATTGCTAACGTTAGCTTCTTGAATGTATACTATTAGCCTGCAAACACACTGTATAATTCTACTGAAGGTTTCTAGCTCACCTCATATAAGTTGTTACATGATGTGGTTTTTGAAGCTAGAAGAGAGTCTAAAAGAGACTTTGACAGTAAATGCAGTGAAGTACACGTCTAAGTAATGATTATTCATGTGTTAGTATTGTCAATGCATTTCAGAGAGTGAGAGGAAATATTGCTAGTGGTTTAACCTTCTGCTTACTGAAGCCAAAGGCTCATGGCTGTGGCACGTTTAAGTTCATGTTAAGGTAGTTAGCCAGAGCCTTGAATCTCAGTATGCCATCTGAAAAGGCTTTACAGACCCATGAGTTTGAAAAGAAAACAGGACAGTAATTCTGATGGAATTCCTGCTAGATAATGGCATCAGAATCACAATCACAATCTGGACGATTGACATGAATGTCCAGCTCCAAGTCTGTTGTCTTTTGACTTATCTGTAACTGCGTTTGTTGCATAATGGGATTTTAGCGCTGCCAACCTACTGCTGTAGACTGAAATTCAGCTGCAGCTGTTGTGATGTGCTGTTCTCACTACATCAGTTGTGTAGATAAGGTGTTAATTTCGTTGTAATCAAATGGGACAACCTTGTTAAGAAAACAGTTTTCACATAGCATTAATAGCATGTCGGTATATAGCATAGCATTAATAGCGTTTATCTCGACACACCCACTTCCTCCTGCACACCTCCATTTTTTACTGCTGTTACTCCTTTGGAAAGACTATTTAATACTAAATCTGTAGGGTA